>CM040117.1:43051597-43671389 GCA_022559845.1 Amorphophallus konjac | reverse complement strand
GACATGACATGATATATGCAGAGACATGATATCTGACAGAATGCAATGCACATATATAAAGAGCAAATGCCATCAATGCTAGACATCATCATTCATGTTGCTATCAATATGCAGAATGCTCAAGAATAATAATGCATAGAAATGCACTTTGTTTATTGCAATCATCAAAACATAATAACATTGCTATCATCAAAATACAATATCAAATGCACTCAAATGCACTCACTGTCTTGCTATCATCAAAACCAAATAGCATTACTATCATCAAGGCGACATAGCACATGCTTGTGCCTAAGAGGCACAACAGCCGCGACTCTCCCTCCTGATGCGGCTCGGCTCGTCCGCACTCGCCCACTCATCGGCCAGGCCCAGAGTCCTCGCCATGTCCTGCACCAAGAAAAGGGTCCCACATCAGTCAAAAAGAACGCGTCCCCTGTCTAGGACGCATCCATCATTTAAGTGCAACACTCGCCGAACCCTTTCCCCCCTCGCACAGCTTGCTTCAAAACTCAAAATGGATCAAAGAGGGGGAAAACCAAGCACCTACCAGACCGTGTTCACCTCCCTCCGCGACATCGGGCCCCTCGGGTCCCTCGGGGGCCCGTAGCGGCCCTTCCTCCTCCATAGATGCCGTTCCGTGCTCTGGCGCGTCCCTCCTTGGGCGAGGGGTCCCGCGTCCCTCTCCACCTTCGCCGTGGTCCAGACCGCCGAACTCCATCGATCGAGGGGAAGAAGACAAAGACGGGCGAGCAAGTTTCGGCGGAAGGCGGGCTCGTTTGCGGGTAAGACACGGAGAAGGAAGGCCACCCGTCGCTTTAAATTTGAATTTGAGGATTAAGACACGTCCTTGCGCTTGGACGCGCCCAAAAGAAAGCGAGAAAAAGGGAACAAAAAACCCTCCATGCAAAGTAGTTCCCTCCTGTCCAGGGCAAAGTCCCGTGAAGCGTGAACAACGTGATGTGAAAGAAAGTACAGGAAGGAAAAGGGCACACGACAAAAGGAACCACACGAAATCCAAACAGTCAAAAGTACATCATACAGTGAGGACGGTGGGGTGTACGAACAACTCTCTACCTCTCACCACCACCCTCCTGGTCATCTCTCTCCTCCCTCCTCTGACGGGGATCCCTAGGGGGCCTCTGCGACCTCTGCGAACCCTGAGAAGCCGTGCTCGCCTCTCCAGGTGGCACCATGCCAGCCTCCAAGGTGCGGCGACGCTGCTCGGCCGAAGAAACTAGAAAGTTGCCCACAGAAAAGGAACTGGACTGACGAAGTCGCGCCTCGCGCTCCTTCGCCCTCTGATACCGCTCCTCACTCTCCCGAAGTTTCCCCTCCGCCGTGCCAAGACTTAGCCGAAGCTCCGACACCTGGGCCACCAGAGCTCTCCTCTCGTCCCAATCTCGATATCGCTCTGCCATCCTATACTCCCTTTCTTTCTCTATGATCTCCCTATCCCTCTCCCTCTCTCTCTCCACGGTCTCCCTATCCCTCTCCCTCTCCTCTCTCTCCCTCATCGCCTCTCTCCTCGACAGCTCGAGGGCGATCCGCAGATCCACTACGTCGCGAGGAAGCTCCTCAGCCTCCCGTCGCCGCTCCTCCTCTAGCTCCGCAATCCGGGCGTCACGCTCTGCCACCCAGGCATCGCGCTCCTGCTCAGCACGAACAGCACGGGCCAGGGCCTCCCGAATCTCGGCCACCTGTCAAAGCACGCATGCACCGTAAGAGAACAGTGATGGAAGGAAAGCAGCTAGAAGAGGGTCAGGGCCAAGCAAGCTCTCACTCGAGCCTCGTGGTCACGCTCGGCCTCCTCAGCCCGAGCCACCGCATACGCCAGCTGCTCCTGGAGGGCAGAAACCTCCGGAGGAGGGCCCCGCGAGCTGGAACCCGCTCCACCAGCCGTCCCGACTGCCGCTGTCTGGTGGGCCCGCTAAAACACATGGCAAACGTCAGTCAAAGGCTAAGCATCAAAAATCTAGGTCACAAAAAAATGCATTGCATAGACTCACCAGTATCTCCAACTCCTGTCGGATGGCCACTAACTGCCGCCTGGCGTCTGCCAGCTGGGCCCGCAGGTTGGCAATCATGTTGTCACGAGCATCCTGCATTGCACATAAGTTACTGCCACATGCATATACATATAGAAGGGTGAAGCAGTTTCATTTCACTTACCCCTGCCATACCACCCAAGGAGAGGCGGTCCCCGTACGTAGCTCGATATCGTCTCATGTAATCTGTGCTGTCCTGTACATGGGATACCACTGGGACCCCGCCCTGCTGCCAGTCCTGGTACTGTGCTGGGAAGCGCGTACGCCAGTCCACAATCTTCGCCTTCCCCTTGGTCTTCCACCCGATGCGGGCCGGCTCTTCTACATCAACCCACTCCTGGGCTAGCCCCAACGTCCTCATAACCAGCCTCAGCCGAAGCGGCTCGATATCGTTCAGGCTATGGACCCACACGTCCCGCCTGAAACGAGGAAGACCCGCTGCAACCCAAGGCTGGCCAGCGTCGCCCATGCCCAGGTAGGGTCTCCACACCACCTACATCATCATACATACATCATATTAGTTGCCATTCAGTCACATAAGAAAACACAAAAAACCATACGCATCATACCATGGCCTCGGGATACTCGCTCAGCTCCCGACGAAGTGACGCCAGCTGGTAGCCGTGGGGTGCTGCAACCACGACCGGCCTCCACCGCCGCGCCAGAGGTACGGCCCTCATGTTCCCATGCCTAGCCCTCCCCATCGGGAAATAGTAATAGCTCCACACCTGCATCCATCATACATCATTAGTACAATAATTGTATATTTAACTGTGGGAATGCATAAATAAAATGTTTACCTGGAGAAAAGGTGCGAAGCCACTGACTGTCGTCTCCTTCTCCGAAGTCTGGGAGAGATCAGCAATCAAATGGGCAAGCAGAGCCGCCCCCCACGCGTAGTGCCCCACTCTGTCAAGGTCCGCCAGAATCCCAAGGAAGCGGCAGTGGATGCCATCCCCCTTCGTCCCCAGCAGAAGGTGGCCCAGGAAGAAGAAAAGAAACATCCGAAGGTCTAGATCCACCAGCTCCCGCTCGCTCGGGTCCTGGGTGAAAGCTGCACGGGCATCTCCCTCCAGTCGTGCCAGAAACTCCGCTCCAGTCTCGCTGACCCGCTGGCGCGGGTCGACGAATCCGAGCGCCTCCATGATCTCCACTCGACCGACTACCCTGCTGTCCCTGTCAGTCACGCTCGTCTCTAACCACAGCAGGTCCAGGGCACTCTCTCGGTAGTCGGGGTAGGTGACCCCGCTGACCGCCTCTCCGTCAACTCGTAACCCAGTGATCCGAGCCACGTCCTCTAGTGTCGGCACCATGTGCCCCCAGGGCATCAGAAACGCCCGGCTCGGTGCGTGCCACCGCTCCCTCAATGCCTAGATAACAGGAAGGTCGAGCCGGAAGGGCTCGATCCTAAGGAAAGCTCCAAAGCCCATGGCGTCCACACGCGCCCTCTGGAAGTCCGGCAGCCCACGGTATGCTGCCACCACTAGGGACCAGCTGATCCGTCCTTTCATCACACCCTGCACACCACAAAACCAACAAAGAACACATCAGCATCATGAATAATATTAAGCAATAACACTACATATTCTACTTATTTATTTTATGTTATCTTATCTTAAAAAATTTTTCAGGATTTTTATGGAGGCGTCCAGTACATTGGACGCCTCCTCTCTATTTTCCTTATTTTCTTTATAGAAAAACCCAAAACAAAAAAATATATTAATAATATATATATTATTATGGAGGCGTCCCAGGTCCTGGACGCCTCCTTATTTTTTAATCCTATTTTATTATTTACGTAAATAAAAAAATAAACAAAAAGAAAAAGAAAATGTGGAGGCGTCCAGGGCCCTGGACGCCTCCTTTCCCTTACTCCCCGGCCTTCTCTCACAGCCTCTCGCCCGTCCGTTCAGCCTATTGAACCACAGAGTGAGAGTTCCGAAGGGCTTACCAGGTCGTGATCGTCCTCTCCCACGTCGCCAACGCCCGCAGCGGCCTCCGCGGCCAGAAGAGGCACCTTCATCCCCTCCTCCACAGCAATCTCCTCTACTGCGGCCTCCTCGGCATCATCCCTCAGCCTCCTCGGACAACGAGCCCGTCGTTTCCGCTTCTCTGGACCCTGGCTCGATCCTCCTCTCTCCATTGGGACTAAGAATCGGTCGTCTGGGGTGACGGGGTCGTCAGAATGAACAGTACAAGTGAGCAGGGGGAGAGGCCACCCATATATATAGAAACCACTCTGATTGGGGCGTCCAGGCGCCTGGACGCCCCCACCTTTTTTTTATTTTTTTCAAAATTCAAAAATTAGGGGCGTCCAGGCGCCTGGACGCCCCCAAAACAAAAAAAACAAAAAAAATAATAAATAAAAATTTGGGGCGTCCAGGACCCTAGACGCCCCCAAAACAAAAACCAAAAAAATTATAAATAAAAAATTAGGGGCGTCCAGGCCCCTGGACGCCCCCAAAATAAAAAACTTAAAAAATCAAAAAGTAAAAAATTAGGGGCGTCCAGACCCCTGGACGCCCCCATAATAAAAACTTCAAAAAAATATATATATAATAAAAGTAAAAAAGATAAGAGTATGTATATAATCCAAACAAAAGAAAAAACACAAAGGAAAAGAAAAACCACAAAAAAGATAATAATAATTAAGGGAACTGGTCCAAAACTGCCAAATGCCAGATTTTATTCCATCAGAAAAGCAGAATGAACTACATCAGGGGCTTAGGCGCCTTAGGCCTTAACTTCCCCAGTTCGGTTACATAAGCCCTCCACAGCTCACATTCTTCCCCCACGTGCACTAAGGCCTTTCCCGTCCAGGGTGCTTTGACGGCCTTCGCTTCCTTCGCATCCGCTTCAGTACCCAACTCTCTCTTCTTCAAAGGAACGATGCCAGTCGATAGTGGGAACGAATGGCGTGGAATGCCGACCTGGAGGCAGCATCGATGCGCGTTATAAAGGACAAACTCGGTCGCGCCGATCAATTGAAGATCAACTTCGGGGGAAGGCCTCATAAGGAGATCAAGCGAAAGTAAACATGCCGGTGCGTAAGTAAAGAAGCCTTGTGTCACGGTGCGGAAGTGAGACCGCCAGTCTTCACGTTTCTTCAGCCACGGAACGCGGTTCACTACAGTACCACCGAACCCTAACACGTCGGCTATGTGATGAAGAGGGCTTTGTTGGAAGAGCTTCGAAGTGGTTGGCATTCCCTCTCGGTGATCAAACTTGAAATGCAAATCCATCCAGCAACTCAGGACAAGTGCGCAACCAAAAGGAGGCTTACCCATGCTCGAGGCAGTAAGGGCACTATACAGGTAGGCGAGGATAGCGGGTCCCACCCTCTTTCCACGCCAGATCCCGCAGATAGCACTCAGTTGGTCTTCCTCCACCATGTTGTCAGTATAAGGAAACAAGAGAGTACCCGCCAGATAAATGGTGAACCCCTTCATGATTCCCTCCAAATAGTCATCGTCTGGTGACCCTCTCAGGGCGTCCATGACCCACTCCGCAAGCTTTTGGAGATCAATCCCCTTTTGAGTACGGACCTTTCTGGCTGCGTCGGGCGGCATGAAGCTTCCAAGGACGCTTTCGGAAGTCCCCCGTGTCAGCATCCGCATAGCCTTCACCTTCCCGTCACTCTTGAATTTCTTCAATCCGAGCAGAAGTTCCACCTCCTCGAGGAGGATGGTCACCTCGAAGGTCGGGAAGATAAAAGTGTGGGTCTGGGGATGCCAGATCTCCACTAGTGCACCCGTAGCCGCCCAGTCCATACGAATCCTCTCATAGTGTTTGGCGTGAAAAAGGAGCCCCTGCAGATGCCACTTCGAGAGTATGGCCCTCATGCCGATGGAGATGTTGGAAGTTAGCTTTGAAAGCCATGGCAGTTTGGAAAACTTCCTCGGGCCTGGGAAGAGTGGATATGGCAGGAAGAGAAAAGAAAGAAGAAGAAAGGAAGGTAGTAAGAAGAAGGTTCACATGGAGAAATTTGAAATGAATCATCTTACCATATGCGACATGATCGTCCCACTCAAATGACCCTCGAGGTCGGAGAGTCGCCTGATCTCGCTGCTGGGCCTGCTCCTCTTCATAACGCGGGAAGACTCCCCTTCCATCCTGAAAATCTCTAGATTCTCCTCTCTTTCCTCTCCTGAGCTTCCAAAACCCACCTTGGTGCTTTTGAATGAACTAGCCTAAGGGGAGTTCTTATAGGAAGGGAAGATCGCTACAGGACGGAACATGTCACATCAGTGGTCATTGTCAAGATTTTGTCTGGATCTCCTTTGTACTGTGGTGCGATTCTGCTGTGATTCTGCTACTTTCTGATGTTGCTAACCTTTGCTAGTCTGTGCAGGTTTTACTAACGGACGTCTTTGTCTGTCTCCTGTCCCACCATTCAATGGTTGATCCCACCATGTCATGCATCATAGTATACGATACCTACGCTACTAGAACATGTCAAGGACCTTGCGACCCGAACAAATCTGGGATTTGAGTTCCCCTTCAACAAAAACAGTGATGATCCCGGAAGAATTTGGGTTGTACGGATAGGCCGTTAACTTGTGGTAGCATGGGGGGCGACGGTTCCATTCAGTGAATTGTTGCATGGATAAACGTGCCCCAGCCCAGTGTCGGCTCACCGGATCGGTATCCTGACCCATTCTTAACAAGTTGACAATATTATCCTTGGCTATTTTCTATTTTACTTTATTTTAAATTTTTATTTTAACCCAGCATGCATTCATATAGGATTTTGATTTATTGCGGAAGATCATTCAAGTGATTCGATTGCGAAGGCCGTTGTGCTTCAATTCCTACAAATATGAGATATTCCACTCCGAATGAAATACTGAGTTTCCTTGAAACGGCCCTACGTTGCTCTTCCAAAAGGAGACCCTTGTTTGGACAGACCCTCAGATATTCTTTTTTACCTTGTTTGACCCACCTTGGCTGCAGCACTTCCACATTGGCTGGTAACCGCTCCCAAAGGTGAAACCTGCAGGTTTATGACCCAGGTACTTCCACACCGAGAAGTTGGTCTCCTTTATTTTTCGTGCATGAGTGCACATTTCACCCTCCTTTATTTGATCTCTGTCCAAGCAACCGTCAAGACTTGAAAGACCTCCTTCAAGGTCGCCTCATTGAAACTTTAGGAAAAATTCCAAATAGTACGTCAGAAGCGTGTCTCATCACACCTTGGCATCAACTTATCACTCCGCTCCCACTTCATTTCACTCCACTTCGATACCATTCCACTACGTGTCGCTCCCTTGCAAAGCAGACGCCAAGGCGAGGTAGCTGTAGACACGCCATTCCTGACGTCTCCCGAAAAAGTCTCATATTGCTATACAACGCCCCGCAACGGCTTATGCATTTTGAATCGCTCGAGTGCTTCCTTTTCTTGAGTCTTCTTCCACCCTTTTCGGCATCTGGAATCATCTCGTCACGGCATTCGGACGGCATCAACACCAGTCAGACGCATCAGGAGGTTCCGGAACCAAGAAGGGTGTCTGCCGGGCGGCCGCCAACACTTGAACTGAGGACCCGGGTGGGTCTTAATGGGGGCGTCCAGGCCCCTGGACGCCCCCATTCTTTTAATTTTATTTTTCAAAACCCAAAACACAAATAAAAAATAATATATTAATGGAGGCGTCCAGGCCCCTGGACGCCTCCATGAACTCCCTCACGGGCGTCGCCCACCGAACGACGGTTTGTCGTGTGTGAAAAAAGCCAAACTATGGAGGCGTCCAGGTAGCTAGACGCGCCCATTTCTGAATCACGAGGCGCCGCTCACAAAACCACGCGTTGTGTCAAACCGCGTGCGACCGTCGGTGGTGTTCGGTGGACCTGTTAGGGGCGTCCGGAGCCCTGGACGCCTCCACAAAAATATTCCAAAAAAATTAATAAAAATAGAATAAAATATTAGTTCAGCCCTGATGGAGGTGTCCAGGGTCCTGGACACCTCCACCCTCCGGAGCCCTATAAATAGAGGCCCACCCCCTCAGTTCTGGAGGAGCTTGGAAAAGATCCGATAGGCTGCCGGAGCCCAGAGGCTACCGGAGTCATTTTCTAACCCGTGGGGTCTTTTGTAGGTGGAGGTTCTACCGGCTTCTCGGGTGCCCACGCTCGCGAGAGGAAGGTCGCCTTCATCCACCGCGCTTCCACGCCATCCCTACGCTGCCGGAGCTCCGCCGGATTTCACCATCGGCACATCCAATAAGCCAATGCCTTCCTTTTCTTCTTAGTTCTTTTGCATTCATCATCTCGCATCATCTATCCCCCTTCATAAGGGCACCTCTTCTTATATACTTCTTGCATCCATCATCTCATTTTCCTCCTACTCGAGTCCGAGGGGGGTTTAAAAGACAACACCAACCAGGTGTGTGTCTTGCCATCATTTCATTATTTTTATCGTAAGGATTTGAATACTACACCTTCATCTTTCTAATCCACTCGTTACTTGTTTGTCGTTGTTTTGCAAGGGTACCCAAAGAAAGCCCTCTCCGTCGGCCGGCCGAAGGGGGAGGAAGAAGCAACCCGCCGTCTCCCGCTCTTGAGGTAGGCGCGATCACTTTCTTTATTTTGGGGTCTTTCGGCCCCTGGCGATCACATCTTATTCTCGAGGCCGCGGCGAGTCACTTCCCCAATGGCCGTTTAAATTCCCGCTCTTTATATTCTCCTTATATTCTGTTATATTCTTATCTGCTCATATTCTCGAGGCCGCGGCGAGTCACTTCCCCAATGGCCGTTTCAATTCTTGTTATTTAATCTCTGCACCATTCCCGTCCCCCCGAGGTCACGGCGAGTCACTTCCCGCTATGGCCGTTTAACCCCCATATCTTACTATATTACATTTGTCCCGCTCGCCCCACCGGAGCAATCTCCCGTGGTGGCCCCTTCTCTTTTCTCTTATTTCTGTGTTGCAGCAAACAAAAAGAAGGAGCCCGCGCGCTCCGCGTCCTCTTCGCACCCCGAACCGCGTGACGTCGCTCACACCTGGCTCGGGTAAGAAGCATGATCGGGAAGGAGAGCGCAAACGGAAGTATGAGCGGTACACCCCGTTGACCGCGCCAGTCTACGAGATCTATGAAGACATCAAAGACTCGGGACTCCTCCGCCGGCCCGAACCAATGAGATCGAAGAACCGCAAGCGCGACAGGCATTGCCTGTTCCACGGTGACCACGGGCACCACACCGGCGACTGCCACCAGCTCTAGGACGAGATCGAACGTCTCATCCGTCAGGGGCACCTGGCCCGGTTTGCAACCAGGCGCAAAGAAGACCAGGACGCCACCGAGGAGATCGACAACGCCCCCCGAGGGGTCCACATCAACGTCATCTCCGGAGGAATGGCGTCGGGCGGCGACACCAGCCGAGGAAGGAAGCCTCATGCCGAGCGGGCCAGCCAGGTCTTAGAACCCCCCAGCGGCCCGCCGAGGGAGCCCCAGGTCATAGTCTTCTCCGACCAAGACCTGGAAGGGCTGAACACCCCGCAGGATGATGCCCTCGTTATCTCGGTCACAATAAACCATTGTAACGTAGACAGAATTCTGGTTGACAATGGGAGCGCCCCCGATGTATTATCTTACGACTGTTTCCTCAAGATGGGGGAAGACCCATCCAAGCTCCGCCCGATCAGAACACCCCTTTGCGGGTTTAACGGCCTGGCCACCTACCCCGAGGGAGCCCTAAGCCTGCCGGTCACCATCGGCACCCCACCCAAAACCGTTATGGTCATGGTGGACTTCATAGTGATTAAGGGTATGATAGCGTACAACGCCATTTTCGGCCGGAAAATTCTCAACCGGATAAAGGCCGTACCATCTACCTATCACCAGAAAATGAAGTTTCCCACCAAAAATGGGTTGGGGCAAGTCCGAGGTAACCAGGCCACGGCTAGAAGGTGCTACAACATCTCGGTGGGAGCCTCAAGGCCGGACGGGGGGGATAAGGGCCCCAAGGGAATCGAAGGGAAGACCGTAACCACCGAGCCCGGTGGCGAACTGCTAACGGTATTCCTAAACAATGACCCGGCCCTCGGAGTAAGGATCGGAGCCGACCTACCACCCATGGAATAGCAGCAATACAAAAAATTCCTTTCTGAGTACGTTCAGGTCTTTGCTTGGTCCGATGATCAACTCCCTGGCATACCAGAGAAGACCGTGATGCACAAGCTCAGCCTCGACCCCACCGTCAGGCCCGTACAGCAACGGAGAAGGAAGCATGCGCCGGAGAAACAGGCGATCATCAAGGCGCAGGTCACCAAGGGACAAGAGACAGGCCTCTTCAGACCAATCCTGTACCCTACGTGGCTAGCCAATGTCGTCCTGGTGCCAAAACTACAGGCAAATGGCGAATGTGCGTGGACTTCATCGATCTGAATATGGCTACCCCCAAGGACTGCTATCCGCTACCGAGCATCGACCAATTGGTTGATTCAACCTCGGGCAATGAGATACTCAGTTTCCTGGATGCCTATTCAGGTTATCACCAGATCAGAATGAATCCAGAAGATGTCGAGAAGACCGCCTTCATCACTGACTGCGGCGTGTACTGCTACACCCGGATGCCTTTCGGGTTGAAGAACGCCGGAGCCACATATCAGCGACTGGTAAATCACATGTTCGAGGTACAGCTGGGTCGGAACGTCGAGGCTTACATTGACGACATGCTCGTCAAGACCCCCAAGGCCCAAGACCACTTAACCGACCTTGCCGAAACCTTCGGCACCCTCCTGAAGTACAACATGAAGCTCAACCCCGCCAAGTGCGCCTTTGGAGTAAAATCCGAGAAGTTCCTGGGTTTCCTGGTCACTCAGCGCAGGATCGAAGCCAACCCCGACAAAGTCCAGGCCATCCTGGACATGCGCCCACCCGCGTGCATTAAAGACGTCCAGTGTCTGACAGGGCGTGTCGCCGCTCTCAGCCGTTTCCTGTCCCGTGCGGCCGAACGATGCTTGCCCTTCTTCAAACTGATGAGGGGACCCAAGCTAGCATCTGCAACGTTCGCGTGGGATGAGGAGTGCCAGACAGCATTCACCGAGCTTAAAAAGTTCCTGGCTTCACCACCGGTGCTCTCCAAGCCCGCCCCAGGCGAAGTCTTGATGCTCTACCTCTCGGCGACGCCATCCACGGTCAGCTCGGTCCTAGTCAGAAATGACTCGGGAATCGAAAGACCGGTCTACTACACCAGCAAGGTGCTCAATGAGGCTGAACGGAGGTACCCCGCAACCGAGAAACTCGTGCTAGCGTTGGTTACCTCCGCAAGGCGCCTCCGCCCCTACTTCCAGGGGCACCCCATCACCGTACTAACCGGCGAGCCGTTGAAGAAGATTCTGGCCCACCCGGAGGCCTCAGGGCGACTCATCAAATGGGCCATTATGCTCGGGGCCTACGACATCTCGTACCGGCCGCGATCAGTAATCAAAGGCCAAGCGCTCACCGACTTCATTGCCGAAAGCACCATCCCCGCCGAGGACAGGCCTCCGACCACGACCGGGCCAACCTGGGAACTGTTCGTCGACGGATCGTCCAATTCGGCAGGCAGCGGTGCGGGGATACTCCTGAGGTCCCCCGAAGGGATAGAACTACAGTACGCCCTAAAATTCAACTTTCAGGCATCCAACAATGCTTCTGAATACGAGGTCGCAGGTCCGACGGCTGGGGGTCGAGCGAGTCAGGATCCACACCGACTCTCAACTGGTCGCAGGTCAGGTCAACGACGAGTATGAAGCTCGGGAGGCACCCATGATCAAATACCTTCAGTTGGTCCGGAGCCTGGCCCAACAGTTCGAGGAATTTGGGGTAGTCCGGATAGCTCGGGAGCAAAACTCTCGGGCGGACGCCCTCTCTTGATTGACCTCCTCCCTAGACCCGGAAGGTACACGATCGGTCCTCCTAGAAGAGCTAGAGCGCCCGAGCATTGACACAGAGCTCCTCGCTGTTGACTCGGCCACTCCAAGTGACTGGCGCTCCCCCTACCTTTCCTGGCTACAAGACTCCCAAGAGCCCTCCGACCCTCGAGAAGCCCGCCGAATGAAGTATCAAGCTCGGCGCTTCATCGCCCTCGACAACACTCTCTACAGAAGATCGTTCTCCGGTCCCCTCCTGAAGTGCCTCGGTCCCGACGAGGCAGGCCGAGCCATCCAAGAGATTCATGAAGGCCTGTGCGGAGCGCACTCAGGGGCAAGGTCACTGGCCAGAATCCTGTTACGACAGGGGTACTGGTGGCCCACCCTGCAGCGCGACTGCTCGGCCTATGTTCAACAGTGCGACCGATGCCAGCGGTTCGACCACTTGGTCCATCAGCCGGCTACGGAACTTGTCACCCTAGCCGAGCCTTACCCTTTCGCTCGGTGGGGAATCGATATCCTTGGGCCATTCCCAACGGCCCAGTCCCAGAAGAAGTTCATCATCGTCGCCATCGACTACTTCACCAAGTGGATCGAGGCCGAGGCTACGGCAAGGATCACCGAGACAGTCGTTTGGGGCTTTGTTTGGAAATCGATCATTTATCGCTTTGGCATCCCCCGAGTGATAGTAAGCGATAACGGCCGGCAATTCGACTCTCGGTACTTCCGAGATAGATGCGCCGACCTAAATATCCGCAACCACTTCACTTCGGTCGCCCACCCTCAGGCCAACGGGCTGGTTGAAAATGCCAACAAGACTATCTTGAAAGGCATAGAGACCAGACTCGACAAGGCTAAGGGTAGCTGGCTCGAGGAATTACCTAGCGTACTGTGGTCGCACCGAACAACCCCCAGGATGGCAACCGGTGAAAGCCCTTTTCAGTTGGTATATGGCACCGAAGCCGTCGTTCCATTGGAGATCGCCAATCCGTCTCTCCGAGTGATCAGCTTCTCACTCGAGGCAAACGGGCAAAAATTGCTCGAGAACCTCGACCTAGCATACGAACTCCGAGAGATCTCGAACGTCCAGGCAACGGAGTACCATCGCCGCCTCACTCGATACTACAACGCCAAGGTCCGAGACAGACGTTTCCAACCAGGGGACTTCATCCTCAGGAAGGCCGAAGCCTCTCGACCACTAGAGCCGGCGGGCAAGCTATCCCCCAACTGGGAAGGCCCCTACCGAGTGGTCGAGACGCTCGGAAAAGGTGCGTACAGGTTAGCGACAATGGAAGGGGAACCTATTCCTCGGACATGGAACGCAGCCGCACTACGCAAATTCTATTTTTGAAATTGTACAGCAAGATGGACGGAATAAATCCCTTTTCTTTTCATTCCAAACCATTGGTACATCAGATAGGCAAATGCCAGTACATCACATAGCAAAAAGCAAAAATCCGTCTAACACCGCCTCAAGGGGTCATCGCTCGACTTACTCGGTCTTGATCTCCTCGCGTCCAACCACTGACTCTGCCTCGTGCGGAAACTGGCTCGGACAAGAGGTGGTCAAGCCAGTTGTCTCGGGTGGCCCATGACAAAGGTGACAGAGGGATTGCAGGAGGGAGGCCACCTTTAAACGTTGAGGAAGGCTACCTCCCAAGTTGGCAACAACTAGGAAAAAGGAGCGCCGTGAAAGCCTCCCCTCTTCCAATCTGCCAACTCCTTGGAAGGAAGGAGAGAGCAAGCAGCCCCCGAAGAGTGAAAGAAATGAAGAGCAGAAGAGGGAAAAAGAGGCTGCTGGGAGAGGTTAGGAGGGAGCTGGAGTCGCCTCCTCCCCTCACACGGAGGGAAGTGACGGCAGGCTCCCCTGATGCCCCCATCCGTCCTCCGCCTCGGCGTCCACCCGGAAGCCACGCTGGAACTGAGAAAGGGCAAGAACCGTGCCTTCACACGTCGAAGCCCTCTCCAGATCTGCGCGGCAACCGTCGGACCCGTCTCGTGTACGCGCGGCGACCGTGGGACCCGTTCAACATTACAGGGCAGCGGGAGCCCGCCACTCCCCGTCGTCGGCGGCGTCGCCCTCTGAAGGATCCTCCATGCTCCGAACACAAGGGCACAACGCAGAGTGAAGAGGAAGGAACGAGGAAAGACTGTTAGAGAAAATCCCAAGCAGTGAAGAGGAAAGGGCGCCTTTCGGTCCTTCTTATAGGCCAAAAGAGGCTACACGCCTTAAATGACCCCCCCCTCCTCGGAAACACGCCAAAGGATTTCTCCCCTGAACAGTCACCTCCAACTCCTCGTCCCCCGCCCTAGCGGGATTCACGAAGCGGCCTGACATTCAAAGCATGAGGGAACGGAAAGACGCCCCGTCAGAAGCCTACCAAAACTGCATGCGAAAACCACGCAGGACATATCGGCACCTCCCAACCACTCAAGATCCGCCAACCAAATCACGGCAAGGATGGTACTCAAACGGAGCAAGTCATTTATTATCACACCAAAAGGAAACCCTCTAAAAAGAGGGAAGAGAGACAAAAAGGGAAGGAGGCAAAGTACATCAGGCCTCGGGCCCACTTTGACATTCGGGAACGGCGGAAGGAGACGCGTCACCCCCGGCGCCTTTGGTGACGGCCGGCTCGGACACTGACCTCGCTTGTGCGAGAACTGTCTCGGTCGTGAGCCCTCCCGAAACGCCCGGAGCCGGTGACCCCGATGGAGGTGACCCCTCCGAACCTCCCCTGACCGACGAGGAAGAGCTGGAAACCGACTCATCCGAGTCATAACACTGGCCGAAGGGGAACTCGATCGCGGAGTTTTGCTCATCGGCGTAGTCCACCGCCCGGCGATAGCCCTGCTTGAACCCCATTCGAGCACCCCGGCGTAGTGCTACCTCGTAATAGGGTAGGGCGGCTTCCACCAGGTCGGCCGAGTAAGCATCCGAGCTCCTGTAACGCTCGATTGCCTCCGCCTCGACCTGCCCCACCCTTCAGATGAGCTCGACCCGAGCCCGCTCTGCCTCGGCAGAGCGCTCCTCTGCCCGGGCCCGGTCCACCTCAGCCTCAGCTCGGAGACGCTCCGCTACCTCCGCCCGATCTAGCAGCTCGGCGCGTTCGAGCTCCCAGCGATTATCTAGCTCGAGGCGACGCAGACGCTCCTCCTCCAGGGATCGACTTGTCCTCTCTAGAGACTCTCGGGTCTTGGCGAGCTATTCGGTCAGCACCCCGGCTTCCAGTCGGCTCACCCGCGCCACCTCCCGGAACACGGAGAACTCCTGCCGGAGCCCCTCATGCTCCCCCTTGAGTCGGGCCAGTTTCCTCTCGCAGCCCCCAAGGGTCCAAGCAAGGTTCGACCGCTCCGCCTCCGTCCGGGCGTGCGCCTCCGCCATCAAAGCCGCCGACCGAGCTATGACCAGGCCGCCCTCCATCAAGACATCAAGGATCCCAGGGGGGGGTATTCCACCTTTCTCCCCCCTTCGTCCTTTCGGCAATCGACCGGCAGACCCGATACAGGTCGCCCGTAATGCCGAGCCTTTCCAAGGGCTCCGACAGAGGGGACCGCTCCGCCCGGGGCATCCCGCCAAAAGACTCCGCTCGAGTGACGGAACCAACCACCTCGCGCGCCACGGTCGGTTGGGGTTGCGACGCCTCCCCGGGCGAACCCCCAACCTCGACCGGCACCGCGGGACCGACCACGCCGGGAGCTCCAAGCACCTGGGGCTACAACGCCCTAGCGGGAGAACCCCCAGCCCTGCCTGTCTCGGCCCGCACCTCGCTGACTGAGACATCCCCGCCTTCGGCCAATCCCCCGGCCTCGGCGCCAGCTACTTCGACATCGGCCCCCTCTGCCTCCGTGGGGGGGAGAGCCAACCCATCGCCGCCCTCTGATGGGCCCCCGGTCTCCTCGGCCCCCTCTAGCCTGGCAGGTGGGGTAGCTGGCCCCGAGGGATCGGCCCCATCTTGCCCCCGAGAGGGGAGCGCCACCGAGCAGGAGTCGCCCCCGGCGGTAGGAGGAAGACCTGCCTTCTTGGCCCGTTTCTTGGCCTTCACGGCCTCCCGCAACTTTCCCGCCATGGGATCCTTGCGCTTTGTACCAGTTGGCCGTGAAGACCCCACGGGAGCCACCCCCTTGCCCTTATCTCGGGCTTAGGCGCGACTCGCAGAAGCATCTGGTTTGTCGGCCGCCGAGTCATCTCTCAGATCAATGACCTCAGCAGCTTCCTCCAGAGGTTCCCGCCTAACGTCTGCCACAAAGGGAGAAGACCCGGTCAGGAGAAAGAAAGTAACTACCATCCCAGGAGAAGAGCCTTGAGAGCGGTACCTGTCGACGTCAACCGCGTAAGCAAGCACCGTTCGATGTTCTCCGGCGTCACCAGCTCCTCGATCGACTGGCGGTTACCCAGTAGACGAACGGCCTGCCGCTCCACGTGGGAAGGGAACTCCTCCGTGCGAGGGGGAAGATTCGGATGAAAATTGGGTGAGATCGGACATCTCCAAAACTCGTCCGTCGCCTCCGCCTTCACCCAGAAGAATTGGGTCTTCCACCCCTTGTGCGAGGAGTCCTTCGCAGCGAGGGAGATGCAACTCCTGTTCCTCCTCGCCTGGATGAAGTAAAAGCCCTTCCCCGCCGACGGGTGCGCTTTCAACTTGAAAAAATAATGAAAGAGGTCCAAGGAACGAAAAATGTCGTGCTGACGACAGAGAATCTGAAAGGCGGAAAGAAGGAGATATGAGTTGGCCACCAACTGAATAGGCGCCAACCGAAAAAACTCGAGAAGCTGGAGTACAAGAGGCTCGAAGGGAAGGCGGAACCCACTCTTCCAAGCCAGAAGGAAAGTGCAAATGTGCCCCATATGGCTGTCCAGACTCGTCTCATATGGGGCGGCGGTAGCAAAGCTGTACCTGAGAGGCAAGTGAAAGCGATGCTCCAGCTTCCTCACCTCGGCCTCCCCCAACTCACTACAGTTGGAGACGGGCTCCCGCCTCACCTGCCCGATTTCCAAAGGCAGACCAGCCATTGAGCCGGAAGATGATCCCTCGCGCGAGCTCGAAGACTCCGGAGGGGAAGGAAGTTGTCGGACCGCCTCCGCGGTTATCCTCGCCAACTCCTCAAACGCCGCCGCAAGACTTTGCGCCTCCATTGTGCCCTCACGGCGCATCAAGGAGCCCCAGAAGCAAAGAAACTAAGGAAAGCCCAAAACCCTGAGAAGCCTAGAACGACGAACAGCGCCCAACGCCTATAAAACCCTGGAGGAAGGCGGCGTGTCGTTCCGTGCTCCGAGAAAAGGGGGGCCCCTTCAGTTCAAATCCGTCAGGATCATCATTACGGGCCCAGGCGACCACTACATGTGGCTCCATCACGCCAACAGAATTCCACCCACCTGAGCCACGCCGGTCCAAGGCCTCAAAAGCTACTCAACCGAGCCTTCATGGCTCGGGAGTAGGAGGGGGACAAGTGGAGAGGGGGATTTCTGTAGCCCACCCAAAGAGTAACCCAACTAGACCCAACAGGGTCCAACGAGGCAAGCCCACCTGGGTGACAGCCCACAGGGCCCACTCAGGGAAGAAAAGCCCAATAAACAAACACTCGAGGAACCAACTCTCCCCGGCGGCCTCTAGGCTCGGAGGGCCCGAGTGATGTTCAGGTCATAAGGAAGGTCCGGCCCAAGCCGTTTCCCCGCCCGGGAGAGATAGGCATTAGCCGACCTATCCGACCCCTCTTTCACCGAGCTATGCTCATCGCCCGGACAAGGCTGGCATTTCAGGAGCTCGGCCAGACCAAATATCATCCGTTCAAGAGTCCCCAACGGATAGGGGAGTCAAGAAACCATCGGACTTCAAGGTGATAACGTTCCCACGATAAGGCCATGAAAGCCCACGTTGAAGACGTAACTCCTGCCGGAGACCCCTCAGCTTGCAGGACACCTTAAGGCGGCACACTATTTAAACCAGGGCTACCCTCCGACGGAAGAAGAGAGCCATTCAGGTACTCATATACCCAAACTCCTGAGCAATCCGCTTCACCCTCTGGTGGAGAGGAATCTCGCGCGCTAGCTTTTCTCCTCCCCATTATTGCCTCCACCACAGCTCTACTGACTTAGCCATCGGAGGGTTTTACCCCAGGGAAGCCCCATGGGCCCTCTGATACGTTTCCCTATCTTGCAGTTCATCTTCAGGTGATCCACAACCCGCTCAGGATACAAGCGCGAGATTTCACCTCTTCACCACTGATTCTCCTTCTTCGTCATTGAGTGAAGGGGGGAGCAGGACTACCTCTGCTTCAACAGATGGATCGCCAGCTCCGGTCACCTCTAGAGGGCGGGCGGTCAAGACAGTTCCCACACAAGTGGGGTCAGTGTCTGGATCGGCCGTCGTCGAGGATATCAGGGGCAGATCTTCTGGTGTTGAGGATCCTTCAACCGCCGAGCCTCAAGAAGGGCCGCGAGCCTCTCAGAGCCCCCCATCTCCATAGATTAGGAGAAAAATGGGCTTGATGTGCCACTTCTTTTTTTTCCTTCTTTGCTGCCACGTAAGGTTTGCCCTTTCGATATATAATGACAGTAATATTTAGCATTGAGTTGACTATTACTTACCGCTTTTGGCATGATTTGACCACCGTATCTGTAGTTGCTAAAAAGGTGGGGATTTTATTTGTTGATATCTCGCGTGCAGCGACTGTCGTAGTACTGGCGCCTTTCTGATTTCTCATGTTTTGAACAACTTGCCACTTTGCGTGTCCCTATAGAAGGGCTATTGAGGGAAACGGAGTAACTGCCCCTGGGGAAGGGTTCTTATCTTTCGCGTTCTTTTGAGGGGAGAATTAATTAAGGTGAGGGTTCCCCTTTTGGCCTATAATAGGTCCCGAAGGGCGCCTCCATCTCCCTTCAGTGCTTAAGGCTTTTCTCGTAGTTCTTCCTCTTTCTCCCTTCTCGCGAAGTGTCTGTCTCTATGCTGGGGAATTGTCTGCGAGGCATGGAGGGCGACTCGGAAGACGATATCCCTGGCGGCCGCCGAGGCGTTCTTGCTACTTTGGCGTGGAAGAAGGGACAACGATGGGCGGGCGACGTGCAAGAAGGGACAGCGTGTAGCAGCGCGCCCGTTCCCGATTGCTGGACCGTCGCCACTATCTTACAAGGAAGGTAGAAGCGGAAGGAGGCTCGAGGAAACAGGGCGTTCGACATGGCGGCCTCGTCCTGCTCCTTCCTCACTTTTGCCCGCTTCTCCCTCCTCTTCCATCCCCGCCGCCCTTCTCATCTCTTAGAGGTGGTGTTCGGTCTTTCTCCCTCTTCTGCTCTTCAACCAACTTCCTCCCTCTTATTTCACTCTTTGGAGGATATCTTTGCTCACACCATTTGGAGGTGCTTGCTCTCTGTTCCTTCCAAAGAGTTGGAAGGGGAGGCCTTCACTTGTATTCCTTCCTGTTTTTCCTTTGATACCTTTCCTCTGAGTTTCTCGAGCAAGCAGGGTCAGCCACCCCGTTACCCGAGCCAGTTTCCACACCGGGTGGAGTCAGTGGCTCGGTTTGGGGGTGCTTGCCCAGTTCGCGTTGAGTATTCAGCTCGTGTTGTGGTACCAGTGGATGTAGTATTTTTGTTTTTGATATGTACTATATTGGCTGTGGCCTATCGGATGTACGAAAAACATTAATGAAAGGAAAAATATCACCATTTGTAGCTTACATGCTTGAGGAAAGCTCAAAAATAGAACTTTCGTAATGTTGTTGCGTTCCATGTCCGAGGAATAGGCGTCCCTTCCATGGTAGACAATAGATACCCCCCTTTCTCAAACATCTCGACCACTCGATAGGGGCCTTCCCAATTAGGGGCCAGCTTCCCCACCTGTAAGACCCCGAGTTTCTGTGCAATTATTTAATTTCGTGAATAGTAAAAAAATTTGAATAGTAACTATGGTAAATAGTAAATAGTAATTTTTTTGACTATCATATGAAAATACTTAAAAATGGTAGTTAATTAGTAAACACTATGGTAAACACTTTAGTCTTCTATACTTGACCCTAATAAAATCAGTTACATGGCTTAATCGATGATTTAAGCTTGACTTAAAAACGCGGAAAACACTATTCACCCGAAAATACAACTACCGTAGAAAAATCTACAAAAATCACATCTGATAGAGAGTATTTTTCTTAGCAACTTTGTCTTCTGGAGTTTCATCGGTAAAAATCAGAAACTCTCTCTATCGATTGAACCGTTGAACATTTGAGTTAAATTATTATGTTAATCTTAAGATTAGGAGATTAACCTTAAACCTCGTGATAAAATTCTATAAAAATCATAATCTGAAAGGGCATGTATTGATTAGCAATTTTGTCTTCTGGGTCAATTTCATTAAAAATCGTTTGGTAACATTTAAAGGAGGTTTTAGTTAACTATTCCTTAATCCATAGGATTAGGCTTAGCTTAAGACTAACCTACCTTGTGGAACACGTGAAAACGTGTTTTAGGTCGGCAAGAACACGGCTTGGACGCAGGGATGGGTTTTGCGGCTCTGACCAGTCTTGTGTGAAGTGTGTGAAGATTTCACACGTTCCTTCAAATGAAAACTATAAATAGAAGCCCCCTTAAGCCTTCCTTAGCAATCCTTAAGCCTAAACAAAGGAGACTCTGCTGCTACGTGCTGTGAAGGCTTCTGCAAATATCACTATTCATCTTCTTCCTCAAGACATCTCTTATTTTCCTTGGTTAAGGTAGGTAACCATGGCACAAACCTCAAATTTGATAAATGGAATGAAAGGGCATGCTGTTAACTTCTAGAAATCATGTTTTATTATCCATTTGCATGCTTAAACTCATGAATTGAAGCCCCATTACCGGATTATACTTCTGTTTTCAATATCCCCGTGTTACAGAGAAAGACGGCTCCACACGGACCGTTTATTTACTTTAACGGCCCCGTAACGACCGCCATAGAGTACGTCTTAACGGCTTTTCATGAACCGTTTTGTCCCCTGGCATTCCACGGTTCACCCCAAACCGTTGTACATGCATAACGGTCAACCCGAGACCGCTTTAGAATAAATTTAGTAATATTATCATTTAAGTGTATTTTTTTTATTACGGCTAGAAAACGACCGTTTTACATGATAAATGGCCCTACCATGACCGTTGTACCCTTTTACCCTAGAAACGGCCCCTGACCGACGTGTGTTAGCAGACAGTCGAAGGTAAATTCCTCAGACTAGAACGGCTGTTAGGGAACCGTTGTTTATCCATTTAACGGTCATTCCCAGACCGCTGTTCTCCTGAAAACGGCCGTACTTAGACCGCTTAACAGAAACCTATTTCTGGTCCAATTTTCACCCAATAGGTTTAACGGCCCATTTTCAACTGTTTAACTTCCAGAAAACCTGATTTTTGCTATTCTGACCCATTTAACAATGTTAAATAGTAAAAACTGATAATCCACATAAATAACAAATAATGAGATGAGTAAATTTCTATTAATTGCAGTATCTATTTTGTTAAAGTGAAAATTATTGTAATTCACTTGTAACTTTGGATAAATTGGCTAATTACCATAAGCTAAAAATTTACCGTAGGTAATTTCTGTAAATTACTGTAAATCAGAAAATTACTGGCCAACTTATGGCAAGTCTTTGGCCAATTAACCGGACACTCTATCCGGTAAACTTCACATTTTTACCGTGAGACAATTTACCGTGGTAAAATTACGGTTACATCATGACTATCGTTTTAACTTGATAAATTGACCGATTACCCTTGGATAATCTTCGGTCATACTTGAGCCCGGAATTGACCAATGGACATTAAACTGAAATTGGTTGGTTTAATTGTTATTGGCAACCCGGTAAATATTTCACATAAATTATCTTATATTTAGATCATTATACTTAATACGGATTCTCTAGAACCGTATTTCTTGAAAAATACGACCCAAATGGTTCGTATATTCTCGTTCTTCGGAACTTACTTCTCTTTCTCGAACGGCTTACTGTCACCCGTTCATTCTTGGCCCCGTGACTCGTTACTCATAAGAGTACGGCCCAGTGATTGCCGTACGAATACCTTGTTTTGGGTTTTTCGTTGTGTTTAAACTCTTGAATCAAAGGAGACAAGTGTCGTCCTTTACATCTTGTACCCGACAGAAATTCATCTGATTATATTGGCCATAATTGACTATGTCTAGACGGGGGATCGGTGATCCAATTGAAATGAAATGCCATCGCATCATAAGGGCCCAGTCTGGTCCTGGGGAGAGCGCCCGAAAAGATATTGAGCCCATTGGGATGTTTATGACAAGGGTGAGGCATTACACCCGAATACTTGACTTGACTTGTTACGTCTACGACAAATTCTGGATACTCGACTCGTGTGTATTTACCTGGTTACATGTGTAACATACTTGCTGGCCAAATTTTCTTACTGTTACTTTACTTGTTCATTACTTGATAAATTGCTATATTTCTTGACTTTGCAAGTTATTTCTATCGTCATTCTTTATTTACTGCATTTCATATAAATTGGAAATCAATGGTTAATTACTTAAACCTGTTTGTGGTTATCTACTGAGCGCGTTTAGCTCACTCCTACTGTTTCCCCTCTTTCCAGGTGACGAACTTGTCAGGGATGGACTGGAGTGATATCGAGAGATAGTTTTAGTTTATTGAGTCAGTTTGTACCCGTAGAATTAATGAGAAATTGTTCTAGTTTGATTATTATATGGATGTAGTTGTTCTACCCATTGTACTCAATTTTTATCAATAAAACTCTGATTATTACTTTTCCAACCTTTAGTGCAATGGTTCGGAATTCTTTATTGCTCGCTTGCCTCTAACCGTACGTCCCGAGATTCCGCATCGGGGCGTGACAGTTTAGTTGGTATCAGAGCATAGGTCGCATTGACCTAGAAATTTAGGTTAAAATTGTCCTAGGTTTCCTTCTCTCCTATAAGTTTAGGAAAAACTAGACCTTGTGAGATTTGGGTAGAAATCGGGTTAAGCTATTAATCGTAATCGTGTCTCACTCCTCTAGTTCTTTCTCTCTCATCTCATCTGAGAATTCTTTTCTCATAATAATCGACTCATAATAATCGACTCATGAACAACGGATTACCTTATAGGTACTTGAAATGGCAGCCAATCGTGCTGAGATGAGGAATTTGCAACGTACGGTTCAAGGACTTACGCAAGCCTTGAATGCATTGGCTCAGGCAGGAGCTGGAGCCGGAGCGGCACCTCATGGCGCAGCTCATGGTACTGGTGAATTGTATCGGAATTTCCGAGGGATGAACCCGCCTAGGTTTGCTGGTTCAACCGATCCTGATGAAGCCGAGAACTGGCTCGACGAGATGGCAAGGATTTTTGAGGTCATGCAATGCACTGACCAGGAGCGTGTTCTCTTGTCCATTTTCCAACTGGAACGTGATGCGCGTACTTGGTGGGAGTCTATTAAACCGACTCTCGGTGACCAACAAGTCTCGTGGGAGGAATTCGAGGAATTCTTCAATGATAAATATTTTTCTGATCGCGTGCAAGAAAAGAAGGCCGCGGAATTCGCAGCTCTGAAGCAGCGAAGCTTATCGGTATCAGAATATGAAGCCCAGTTTGCAAGACTCTCTCGTTATGCGAGACATCTCATTTCAACTGAGAAAATGAAGGCGAAGCGTTTCCTTAACGGTCTTCGACTTCATTATATTAATCAACTGGCACCACTGGAAATTTCTACATATTCTGAGATGGTAAGAAAGGCACAAGTATTAGAAGATACATTGGAAATGACGGAAAGGATTCGTGGTCAAGGTAGTAAGAAGAATCAACCGAAGGCACTCAAGAATGATAAGACTGATTCTGGCACTGGTCCTAACAAGAAAAGACCTTTCACTAGTACTGGTTCTAGTTCTGGTTCTGGTTCGTGGAAGGGCAAGGCGCCAAGACAAGAAGACAAGAAACCTGATTCTGTGGTTCCATTCAAAGGCGTATGCCGATATTGTGATCGTCCCGGTCACAAAATGGAGGATTGTTGGCGCAAGCAAGGTGCATGTTTGCGATGTGGAAGCAAGGAGCACCGCATTCCCAACTGCCCCTTATTATCGGAACAAGCTATTCCGGCAAAACCTCTAAACGTCAAGAAGCCTCAAGGCAGGCTCCAGGCTCTTCATACAAAGGAAAAGGGTATCTCCGAGGATGGTGGACTCGTCGAAGGTACTCTCATTATATCCGACTTTCCGGCTTTTGTTCTATTTGATACTGGTGCAACACATTCTTTTATATCCCGGAGATTTGCTAAGTTATTAGCTATAGAACCTGTTTTGATGGACTCTCCGTTAGAGATATCAACCCCTATTGGGACCAGTTCAGCTATTCAGCATTATTATCCTTCTAGTAAAGTTATGGTGAATGATCGGAATTTTCCAGCCGACTTGATTTGCATAGACATGAAGGATTACGATGTAATCCTAGGAGCCGACTGGTTGGCCCAGTATGAGGTCAATGTTCACTGCAATTCTTGTTCGGTGTCTTTTTCTAAGCACCCCGGATTATTCTTCAAAGGAGTGAAACATCCTAGTCCGGTGTCTCTTATCTCGACTCTTCGTGCTGACAAGTTATTGAGGCGTGGATGCGAAGCTTTTCTGGCTTTTGTTCATGCGTCCCCTGAACAGCAGATCGAGATTAAGGATATTGCTATTGTTCGGGAATTTCCGGACGTATTTCCAGAGGAGTTACCAGGACTTCCGCCTCAGCGTGAAGTTACATTCTCTATTGATCTTATTCCTGGATCATCTCCTGTTTCCAGAGCCCCTTATCGTATGTCTCCTGCGGAATTGCGGGAATTGAAGCAACAATTGTTAGAATTACTCGAGAAGGGTTTTATTCGCCCGAGTGTTTCCCCTTGGGGAGCTCCTGTATTGTTTGTTCGGAAGAAAGATGGTTCGATGAGGTTGTGCATCGACTATCGGCAACTCAACCAGATAACTATCAAGAATAAATATCCACTGCCGAGGATTGATGAGTTATTTGACCAGATTGCTGGAGCTTCGTATTTTTCTAAGATCGATCTTCGATCTGGGTATCATCAATTGAGAATTAAGGAAGATGATATTTACAAGTCAGCTTTTCGAAGCCGATATGGTCACTTTGAGTTTGTCGTTATGCCCTTTGGGTTAACGAATGCACCGGCAGCTTTCATGCAACTTATGAACAATGTGTTCCGACCTTATCTTGATCAATGGGTCGTGGTATTTATTGATGACATTTTGATCTACTCAAAGAGTGAAGAAGATCATGCCGAGCATCTAAGAACGGCTCTTCAATTATTGAGAGATCACCAATTATATGCCAAATTCAGCAAGTGTGAATTTTGGCTGAGTGAAGTGTCCTTTCTAGGACATATTATTACTAAGGATGGAATTTCTGTGGATCCATCTAAAGTGGAAGCAGTCAAGAATTGGGAACAGCCTACTAATGCTACTGAAGTAAGGAGTTTTCTTGGCCTGGCTGGTTATTATCGAAGGTTCATTCAAGATTTCTCTAAAATTGCGGTACCTTTGACCAAATTAACCCGCAAAGAAATCAAGTTTGAGTGGTCAGCTGAATGCCAACGGAGTTTTCAAACTCTGAAGGATTGTTTGACTACTGCCCCTATTTTGACCTTACCTTCGGGTGAAGGCGGTTTTGTGGTCTACACAGATGCTTCTGGTATTGGCTTAGGCTGTGTGCTTATGCAGCATGGCAAGGTGATTGCCTATTCTTCCAGGCAGTTAAGGAAGCATGAAGTTAATTATCCCGTGCATGATCTGGAATTGGCAGCCGTAGTATTCGCATTAAAGATTTGGAGGCACTATTTATATGGAGAATCATTCACGGTATTTTCGGATCACAAAAGTCTGAAATACTTATTTTCTCAAAAGGAATTAAACATGAGGCAAAGAAGGTGGTTGGAATATATAAAGGATTTCGACTTCTCTATCGAGTATCACCCTGGCAAAGGCAATGTCGTGGCTGATGCGTTAAGTCGGAAGCCTGTGGCTAAGTTATCCAGTCTTATGTTACAAGAATGGAAGTTACTAGAGCTGATGGCTAGTCTGGATCTCAATATTGATAATGATCGGATTTTGATTTCCCAGATGCAACTCAAGCCCGAACTGTTAGTGGAAATCAAGCTATTACAAGATATTGATCCCGAGCTAGTCGAGATTAAGGAAAACTTAAGTGGCAGACCTGACTTCTCGATAGCCAATGATGGAAGACTGGTGTTTCAAGGTAGAACTTGTGTACCGGATGAGGCTAATATAAAGAATCGGATCCTTGAAGAAGCACATAGATCCCGATACACTATCCATCCGGGAGGCACTAAGATGTTCAAAGACTTGAAGAGGACATTTTGGTGGCCAAACATGAAAAGGGAAATTGCAGATTTTGTAAGCAGATGTCTTGTTTGTCAACAAGTAAAGGCCGAGCATTTTAGACCGGCAGGTAAATTGAAACCACTTGATATTCCCCAATGGAAGTGGGAGAGTATTGGTATGGACTTTATTATGGGTCTTCCTAAGACTCGAGGTGGCTATGATGCAATATGGGTCATCGTGGATCGATTGACTAAGTCAGCCCATTTTCTAGCTATTAAGTCCAAGTGGACGGTTGATGTACTAGCAGCATTATATCTGAAGGAAGTGGTTAGACTTCATGGTATTCCAGTCAGCATTGTGTCTGACCGAGACCCGAGATTTACATCTCATTTCTGGAAGGGTTTGCAAGAATCTCTTGGTACCCGTCTGAATTTCAGTACTGCATTTCATCCGCAGACAGATGGACAGACCGAGAGAACAAATCAGATTGTGGAAGATATGTTGAGAGCTTGTATGATTGACTTCGATGGCAGCTGGAGTGATCATTTGGCATTGATAGAATTCGCCTATAACAATAGTTATCAATCCAGCATACAAATGGCACCTTTCGAGGCTTTGTATGGAAGGAGTTGTCGTTCTCCATTATGTTGGGATGAGATTGGCGAGAAGCAATGGCTTGGACCGGATCTTGTCTCAGAATCATCACAGAATATTCGAATTATTCGAGACCGGTTACTTGTAGCTCAATCAAGGCAGAAAAGTTATGCTGATAATAGAAGAAGAGATTTGAAATTCCAGATTGGCGAGCATGTATTTTTGAAGGTCTCTCCGTCGAGAGGTATTCGCCGATTCGGTATTCATGGCAAGTTAAGCCCAAGGTATATTGGTCCATTTGAGATCCTTGATCGAGTGGGTGAAGTCGCCTATAGATTGGCCTTACCTCCTCAACTAGCTGGAGTACACAACGTGTTCCATGTTTCTATGCTTCGGAAATACGTGTACGACCCTAGTCACGTCATTCAACATGCGGACCTCGAAGTGAAGAAGGACTTGTCTTATGAAGAAAGACCAGTGAAGATTCTGGATCGGAAAGAGCAACAACTTCGGAATCGTTCCATACCGATGGTTAAAATACAATGGAGTCGGCGTGGAATAGAAGAAGCTACATGGGAATCCGAGGACGCTATACGGAAGCGTTATCCCGATCTACTCTAGGTAAGCGATATTTTTACCGTATTTTGGTCCAGTGAATTTGGAGGACCAAATTCTTTAAGTAGGGGAGGGTGTAAGACCCCGAGTTTCTGTGCAATTATTTAATTTCGTGAATAGTAAAAAAAATTTTGAATAGTAACTATGGTAAATAGTAAATCGTAATTTTTTTGACTATCATATGAAAATACTTAAAAATGGTAGTTAATTAGTAAACACTATGGTAAACACTTTAGTCTTCTATACTTGACCCTAATAAAATCAGTTACATGGCTTAATCGATGATTTAAGCTTGACTTAAAAACGCGGAAAACACTATTCACCCGAAAATACAACTACCGTAGAAAAATCTACAAAAATCACATCTGATAGAGAGTATTTTTCTTAGCAACTTTGTCTTCTGGAGTTTCATCGGTAAAAATCAGAAACTCTCTCTATCGATTGAACCGTTGAACATTTGAGTTAAATTATTATGTTAATCTTAAGATTAGGAGATTAACCTTAAACCTCGTGATAAAATTCTATAAAAATCATAATCTGAAAGGGCATGTATTGATTAGCAATTTTGTCTTCTGGGTCAATTTCATTAAAAATCGTTTGGTAACATTTAAAGGAGGTTTTAGTTAACTATTCCTTAATCCATAGGATTAGGCTTAGCTTAAGACTAACCTACCTTGTGGAACACGTGAAAACGTGTTTTAGGTCGGCAAGAACACGGCTTGGACGCAGGGATGGGTTTTGCGGCTCTGACCAGTCTTGTGTGAAGTGTGTGAAGATTTCACACGTTCCTTCAAATGAAAACTATAAATAGAAGCCCCCTTAAGCCTTCCTTAGCAATCCTTAAGCCTAAACAAAGGAGACTCTGCTGCTACGTGCTGTGAAGGCTTCTGCAAATATCACTATTCATCTTCTTCCTCAAGACATCTCTTATTTTCCTTGGTTAAGGTAGGTAACCATGGCACAAACCTCAAATTTGATAAATGGAATGAAAGGGCATGCTGTTAACTTCTAGAAATCATGTTTTATTATCCATTTGCATGCTTAAACTCATGAATTGAAGCCCCATTACCGGATTATACTTCTGTTTTCAATATCCCCGTGTTACAGAGAAAGACGGCTCCACACGGACCGTTTATTTACTTTAACGGCCCCGTAACGACCGCCATAGAGTACGTCTTAACGGCTTTTCATGAACCGTTTTGTCCCCTGGCATTCCACGGTTCACCCCAAACCGTTGTACATGCATAACGGTCAACCCGAGACCGCTTTAGAATAAATTTAGTAATATTATCATTTAAGTGTATTTTTTTTATTACGGCTAGAAAACGACCGTTTTACATGATAAATGGCCCTACCATGACCGTTGTACCCTTTTACCCTAGAAACGGCCCCTGACCGACGTGTGTTAGCAGACAGTCGAAGGTAAATTCCTCAGACTAGAACGGCTGTTAGGGAACCGTTGTTTATCCATTTAACGGTCATTCCCAGACCGCTGTTCTCCTGAAAACGGCCGTACTTAGACCGCTTAACAGAAACCTATTTCTGGTCCAATTTTCACCCAATAGGTTTAACGGCCCATTTTCAACTGTTTAACTTCCAGAAAACCTGATTTTTGCTATTCTGACCCATTTAACAATGTTAAATAGTAAAAACTGATAATCCACATAAATAACAAATAATGAGATGAGTAAATTTCTATTAATTGCAGTATCTATTTTGTTAAAGTGAAAATTATTGTAATTCACTTGTAACTTTGGATAAATTGGCTAATTACCATAAGCTAAAAATTTACCGTAGGTAATTTCTGTAAATTACTGTAAATCAGAAAATTACTGGCCAACTTATGGCAAGTCTTTGGCCAATTAACCGGACACTCTATCCGGTAAACTTCACATTTTTACCGTGAGACAATTTACCGTGGTAAAATTACGGTTACATCATGACTATCGTTTTAACTTGATAAATTGACCGATTACCCTTGGATAATCTTCGGTCATACTTGAGCCCGGAATTGACCAATGGACATTAAACTGAAATTGGTTGGTTTAATTGTTATTGGCAACCCGGTAAATATTTCACATAAATTATCTTATATTTAGATCATTATACTTAATACGGATTCTCTAGAACCGTATTTCTTGAAAAATACGACCCAAATGGTTCGTATATTCTCGTTCTTCGGAACTTACTTCTCTTTCTCGAACGGCTTACTGTCACCCGTTCATTCTTGGCCCCGTGACTCGTTACTCATAAGAGTACGGCCCAGTGATTGCCGTACGAATACCTTGTTTTGGGTTTTTCGTTGTGTTTAAACTCTTGAATCAAAGGAGACAAGTGTCGTCCTTTACATCTTGTACCCGACAGAAATTCATCTGATTATATTGGCCATAATTGACTATGTCTAGACGGGGGATCGGTGATCCAATTGAAATGAAATGCCATCGCATCATAAGGGCCCAGTCTGGTCCTGGGGAGAGCGCCCGAAAAGATATTGAGCCCATTGGGATGTTTATGACAAGGGTGAGGCATTACACCCGAATACTTGACTTGACTTGTTACGTCTACGACAAATTCTGGATACTCGACTCGTGTGTATTTACCTGGTTACATGTGTAACATACTTGCTGGCCAAATTTTCTTACTGTTACTTTACTTGTTCATTACTTGATAAATTGCTATATTTCTTGACTTTGCAAGTTATTTCTATCGTCATTCTTTATTTACTGCATTTCATATAAATTGGAAATCAATGGTTAATTACTTAAACCTGTTTGTGGTTATCTACTGAGCGCGTTTAGCTCACTCCTACTGTTTCCCCTCTTTCCAGGTGACGAACTTGTCAGGGATGGACTGGAGTGATATCGAGAGATAGTTTTAGTTTATTGAGTCAGTTTGTACCCGTAGAATTAATGAGAAATTGTTCTAGTTTGATTATTATATGGATGTAGTTGTTCTACCCATTGTACTCAATTTTTATCAATAAAACTCTGATTATTACTTTTCCAACCTTTAGTGCAATGGTTCGGAATTCTTTATTGCTCGCTTGCCTCTAACCGTACGTCCCGAGATTCCGCATCGGGGCGTGACACCACCGCCTCCAATGGTCGAGAAGCTTCGGCTTTCCTTAGGACGAAGTCTCCTATGCGAAAGTTTCTGTCTCGAACTTTGGCGTTGTAGTATCGGGCGAGGCGCTACTGATATTCCATGACTCGGATGCTCGCAGTCTCTCTTATATTGCTTGCCATATCAAGGTTCTCTAGCAGTTTCTGATCATTTGCCTCAGGCGAGAAATTGACGACTCAGAGAGATGGGCTACCGACTTCCAAAGGAATCACGGCGTCCGTGTCGTACACCAACTGAAAAGGAGTCTCACCGGTGGCAATTCTTGGAGTGGTTCGGTGTGACCATAGAACGCTTGGCAATTCCTCGAGCCAACTACCCTTGCCCTTATAGAACCTGGCCTTAATGCCCTTTAATATAGTTTTGTTGGCATTTTTGACCAGCCCGTTAGCCTAGGGGTGGGCTACCGAATGTAGACACCCAATTTTGGCCGATAATTTGAGCATTTTCTTTGTTCTCCTAGTTGATGCCCCAATTGATCCTTAATTGGTTGATTTTCTGGGATTTCTCCCCTTCTTGGCCCAACATTTCAATTCCATACCTTGGATCTCATCTCGAGTTTGGCATCCCCGCGCTATCCGCTCTTATCTCTTTCTTGTTCATAGCGCGTGGTGGATCTAATTGAAGTTGTCATTTGAGCAGTTGTTATTTCTTGACATTTGATTGTTGTAGCATCTACTTTGGATGTTATTCTCACTCAACATTTGATTAATGGCTGCCCAAAGGATATTTCTTCTTTTTTTTTAAATCATTTCCTGGGCCTTTAGTTATCGCGCTATATCGTCATAGCGCGTTCTTCATTAACGCGCTATGATTGTATAGCGCGTTATCAGGCAGAATCCCTTTCCAAACTGGACTCCCTTCTTTCGATCCAGAGTCCTTATCTGGTAAGTTGCTGACTGTGTTTCTTATCCAGGAAGGTTTCTAAACCTAGCAGAAACCTTTTCCCCTCCTTAATCGGCAAGATTACCTCGATTTGAGCCGCCAAGTCATCGGATTGAATCAAACACCGACCTAGGGTTTGTGTTCGATCTTCCTCCTTTAAATTGAACCCTTTGGTCGTCGTTTGTGAGGGATGCAACACAGGGCAGTGACGAGGAGAAGGATGCTCCTAGTTCCAGATCAATAACTCCTTGCTTCTCGCACATCTAAGGGAGTATTTAAGGGCTACACTTGTGTTCTTCCCCGTTCTTCTTTTCTTCCTTAATTCGTTGAGTTTAATCTCTGCATACATAGCATATTGATTTCAAAATTCTCGTTTTGCAAAATACATGCATTCACACACATCACACCCATCTTTTGGCCCTAATATAGGGGTTTAAAACAACCCAAACCCCCCAGGTAATCGAGCCCCCCTTTTTACATGCTTTTGATTAAGAATAGGGGCAGATTCTACTCAAATCTCGATTTAATGGGCCTTCTGTTTGTTGTTTATGATTGTTTGCAGGCACTAGAAGATTGATACGTGGAGCCCTTGCACCTTGGCCGGCCTTGGAGCAAGGAAGGAACAAATCTAAATAAACCCCGCTACCTGTCTGATATCGCGCTATATGAAGATAGCGCGACCTGAAGAACACGCTAGGACGATATAGCGCGTTAATCTCCAGGCCCACGGCTGCCCTTCATGAATTTCTGAGGTATGTAACATGCCCCTATCCTAATCTCTTATGGTTTGGCATGTTTCTGGCCTCAGTGGCGATCACGGATCTTAATTGTTGCATATGAGCATCCCCTTTTGTATCATTAATTTAGTTCTATATCTTGCCCAAAATCTTCATTATTTATCAATTCGGGGGTGGTTCTAAATTTTAGAATCTACAAATTGGCGATCACGGTGGGACGCTTTGTGCCACCACGTTCTTTCTGCTAGTTGCCTGCTTGTCAATCCATAAGTGTGTGTGTGATTATTTGGCTTTTGGGGTTTTCCCCACCCCTGTTATTGGTCGCGCTATTTATCCATAGCGCTTTCTATCAGATTGCGCTATGGACATATAGCGCGTCTATCACCAGAGGATACTTCACCTACAACCCCTGTCGGGGTTCTGATTACCATCTTCTCTGGTTGCATCATTGTACACTTCCTGTTGTATATTCACTTCTTTCATCTATTATCCTTTTTATTGTTCTAGTTTAGATATTCTTCCATAGCATTGCATTCATCTTTGCATTTGGTTTGGGAGATCTCCTCTCTCTACATTAGGATTCCACACACCCTCTTGGTGAAGGAAGGACCCTCCATTGAGCATTCCGTCTCTTTGGACCAGAAATTCCTAAACCAAGCCTCCGTAAGTCCCCGCACCCGTGGATTCCCTCACGGACGCCGGGCAGGTTGTACCCTTTGAAGTACCGGGTTTAGTCGGCCATACACGGTGAGAGAGTGTTCCTAGTTGGCACCGGAGTTAAACCACATTTGAAACTAGGTTCACCCCTTGAGTGATTATATCAATTTGCATAAAATCTTTAATTCACCAAGGATAAAACAAATAAAAATCAACGGTAACCATTCCAACTTGTATGTTTCTTTGCAAATTATTTTGAACATTGATTGCATAATGGCTTACCATGATAAGAAAACCAACATGTTTAATTCAATTCATGAGGATGCACAACCGTGTACATCTTATAATCCTCAATCTCAACATGTTCATCAAAATTCTCACCATATCTTCAAGGGACCACATTCTCATTTTTATGGTCATGCCCGACCCATGGGCAATGTCCAATCCGGTGGTCCCTCACCTCAATTGCGAGCCACTATTCCAGTTGGACCGTCTCCTCCCAACGATGAGAAGGTTTCCCAAATCATTCATGCATTAGATCATCTCACCCCTCAACAGATCCAAGCCCTTAAGGCCGCTGTTGAGGGTACATCTCACTCATCGCATTCTTCTCATCCTCCTTCCAATCCTACACGGGTGGCCCATCACCCACCTCCCTCTCCTACTCATGTTCCTAATTGGGTGGCCCATTACCCATCTCCTTCTATTCACACTCCTCCTCGGGTGGTCCGACACCCGCCTCCTTCTATTCCTCCTCCACCACGGCCCCAAGGCCCATTTATTCCCTACAACCCGGCCCATCCGGATTCTCCTATGGGTCGGCCCATTAATTCCCCTCCACGGCCTTTTTATGCAGCCCCTCATTCAAGGCCCTGCCAACCCTTGGTTGCTCAAGCCATACCCCTCCAACAAACTCTTCTTGACAAGGTCACTTCTTTGGAGGAACAATTAAAGAGGGTTACGAGCTCACGGCCCGCTCCTCCTACTCCAATCAATCCCCTTCATGCCGCTCTAAATGATATTACAAAAATGGATAAAGATTGGAAAGATAGGATGGATGACTATGGTATCGGCAGTTCAAGCAAGCAAGAGCCGGCAGATTTCAACGCTCAAGTGGACACCGTCCGCCCTCCACCCGTCCGCACACTTCATTCATATGGCCTTCCATCTCCACATACGCAACATCATTACATTCCTCCATCCACATATACGCCTCCACTACGATGTCCACTTGAATTTGATGATGAAGAACGGGCAATTGGAGAATTCGAGGCAACATACGATGAAGCTTTGCAGGCACCCCTTCCGAGTTTCCTTCGCTTCCCACTTCCGCCACTATCATTTGATGAACCCCCTGCTCCGGACGAAGCCACCGTCCCTAATCCAACCCCTATTTCTGAGACCTCTTGGTGTTACGATGATGGGTCGGTACTTCAATCACCCACGCCAGCGCATCTTGAGTCTCCTCCTCCTAACACCGCTCGCCCCGTTCGGCGTTTTCTCCGCACCAAACCTCCACCAATTACACCTCCACCAATTACACCTCCACCAGTTATGCCAGCCTCCACACCATCGGCCTCCACCGAGCCTAACGTCGAACTTTCCCCAATTCAACCCTCTATTACATCTTTAACACCAAACCCAACTACCCCTACTCTACCACTTAACCTATTACCCGTGGCTAATCCTGAGCAGGATCAACCCTTTTTTGCACTTGGGCCAACCCAAACTGCTTCCGAGCAAAGGGAGAAGCTCGACATGTTTGAACCTCCACCTCCACTCACCCATTTACTAACACCTCCCATTATACCTCCACCATCCACGAAGCCTTCCGCCTCCGCTTCACCTTCCTCTACTACTCAGAATGGGGGGCTTTCATCAAGCACTTGTGCCGAGGATAATCAAGAGCCGCGAAAGAAGAATTTGGCCACTGCCGTGCAGTTCAAGATGCAAGAGTTCATTTGTCGGATGTCAATCCGGGTTATTGTGCCAAGCACGGCTGAAGAGGTCAAGCCGCCACTGCTCGTTAGAAAAGAATGCCAAGCGTTAATGCCACCCAAGGGCAGGGCAGGGCACCCCTTGTTCCAACTTTCAAATCTTGAATTCATTCTTCCATACAAGGGGCGAATGCCCAATTTTGTCAACATTCTTTATATGCCGCAATCAATGTGCATGGCAATGCTTCCTGTCCCAACTTCCCAACTCCCTCACATTATTACTCTCCACTCTTCAAGAGGGTTGTCATTTATTATTGAAACTTCTTTCTTTGGGCGGATTGGCTATACACTTTCACTGCCGTGGAGGGGCAGTTATCTTGGTGCTAAGGGGCCTTCCACTGTTCTATCCACCTTCTATTCAATGCCATTCACATTATTGTCTGTCACCGATTCTTCATGGGCCACTCCAGGGGTAAGGAAGAGGATCTCATCCTCTCGCCCTTTTCATTCTTCACGTTCTTTGCATCTCATTGCATTCACGCATTCACTGCATTCATCGCATCCATCCTATTGCATGCAATTGCACTTCTTCTTTCCCGGGTTTCTGGACCCGTATCTTCCCCGCCTTCCAGCACCTCCGGATATCCCGCATTTCCCATCCTATTCATCTTCATTGCTCGGGCATTGTCCCCTTTCTAATCTCTTCTCAGGGCATCGCGCCCCTTTCCAACTCCTGCACCCGGACCCTCCGGATTTCTCTTTTATCCTGCTAGGGCATCGCGCCCTTTTTCATCTCATTCTCCCAGAATTTCTGGACTTCCTTCTTGGGCATCGTGCCCCTTTCCATCTCATTCCTCCGGAACCTCTGAATTCGCTTTCCTTCTGCTTAGGGCATCGCGTCCCTTTACACCTCATTCCTCCGGAACCTCCGGATCTTTCACCCCTCTCTTTATCCCTCGGGCATCGCGCCCCTTTTCATCTTCTCCCTCCGGAACCTCCGGATTCTCCATCTTATTCTTTCTATCTTTTTCCAGGGCATGACGCCCCTTTCCATTTGCTTCCTCCGGAACCTCCGGACCATCCATCTTTCTTCCGATTCATCTTTCTACTCTTCCAGGACATCGCATCCTTCATTTTCTTCCTCCTCTTCCATCATCTTTTTCCATATTTCTTCCCAGGACACCGCGTCCCTCGATATCTTATCCCTCCAGAGCCTCCGGATTCTTCTTCCGCTCATGATTCTCCTCCTCTACCGCCAGACCCTCCAGATCCGCCTCTTTCCATCTATCAATTTCTTCTTCTGATTCCCCCTAATCATGGGTCCGACCCAACTTCTTCCACATCCACTGTCCTGGGCATCTGCTCTTTCTCCCACTGCTTTCGAGGCTTTAGTCCTCACTCCTCCTTCTAATTCTCCGCTTCTTCTTTAGACTGTTCCATGTGATCAGGGTCTCCGCGCCTTAGTGAGGGAATTCTAGCCCTCGCCTCTTTTCATTTTCTCCTTATTCGTCTGAGTCTGGTCTTGGCACCACTCCTTCTTGTTAAACCACTTTCAGTCCTTTGCTTCCAATCCTTTTTGACTGCCAAAGAGGACTATCCCACAATGATCAACCTCGCCTTTAACAGTTGCTTCTACAAAGGTTGCAAGGTAGCATGTTGGCATAAGTACGCATTTTTATGATATCATTATCTCATTGCTTCACGCATGATTTTCAAAATAAAGTGCTTCTTAACAAGATTAAGAGTGGTGTTTTAAACCTTTATCTTAGGCTTTTATTTAATTAAATCATTCTCAAAAGAGTCTTTAGGCTTGCTTTTGCAGCACTTTTTGGTTAATAAAAACCCGCGCTGGGAATTCAACATTCTCTCCCCGCTTGTTAAGAGCAACCCTTAGCTGGGCACCGCACACACTTCACGGCGTCCTTAGCCGGCTCCTTTGGATAAAACACCGTTGCTACTTTGGTCATGCCATGAGTATATCTGAAAGTCTTTTCTCTTCTTTACTCGGCCGCGTGCAGGGGCAAGAGGTTGACGGATGGGATGACCAACCTCGGTACTCCCCAATACGAGAGGAGTCTCAAATAGGGGCAGTCTTGACCCAAAATCAATATGAGTTTTCATATGAGTTTTCATGATATACATCTCGCCAAAAGGGCTATTATGAAAATCAAGTCAAAATTTTGATAAAAGTAAAATTGTGAATTATGGCATGTCAAGAGTGGCAAAGTCCCCGCAGGGAAAACCCTGGTCGTATGCATGTCAAGGGTCTAAAAATCAAAGGCACAAAGCCCCGGCACAACAGACTACCTCTTTGAGGGGAAACACCTTGGAAGGAATTCAAATCTCGACATCTCCCATCCTGCATAAAGCTTATCTCCAATTATTCTTCTCTTCTCCCGCTAAGACCGAACGTTTCTCGGGTATGGCCTTGGTAGGGGCACCTTTGATCAAGGGCAGTCAGTTATAGGGCGCCACCCTTCAATGCACGCCCGGCTTTGGGCAGTTTTAAGCAAAAGGGGAAGGAACAAGAACCCCTAGCCAGTGGTTTAAAACGTCCATTGATGCTGCATTAGCAATGTCTAAACCAAAACTCCATAAAAATTTGAATAAATCCAAAACTCCATAAAAATTTGAATTTTGCTAAAATCCTAAGAAAAAATTTAAACATTGTCAGAAATTCCAAAAAATTCATGTATTTTCAAAAAAAAATGATATTTTCAAATATTCTTTTCAAAAAAATTTTATAAAAATTTGCATATTTTCAAAAATTCCAAAAAAAATTGCATTTTATTTCTGATGGCATTCTTTTGAAGAGGCGCAAAATGACAAAGCAATCACACAAGCTGCAACAAGTACCAAGAACTGTCTCATTCCACTATAACATGTCAAAAGAGTACAACATAGCATGGGTACAGCAAACTCTCAGCTCTCCCCTCGACCCTCCTGGTCTCCCCCTCTACGTGAGCTCTCATCCTCCTCCTGTCCTCCCCGCGAAGACCTAGGAGGAGCCATCTGTACCCGGGAAGCTGAAACCCTGTCACCCTGTGCTCCCCTCTCAGCATATTCCCTCCTCTGGTGCTCAGAGGAGGTAACTAAGTAATCTGTGCTCGAGTAAGCTCGGGAGTATCCCTCGCGCTGGGCCCGCTCACGCCCACGCCGGTAGCGATCCTCTGCATCCTTCGCCCACTGCTCGGTGATCCCTAATCGAGTACGTAGCTCCACTCTCTCAAGCTCCCGCTCCACTCTCTCTTTCTCCCATATTTCCCTCTCTCTGTCCCGATCCTCTCTCTCTCTCTGCCGCTCACTCCTCTCCACCCCGAGGAGAAGGCGCAGCTCTGCTACATCTCGGGGAAGCTCCTCCGCATCGCGCCGCCTCAGCTCTGCTTCTGCCACGCGCAGCTCCTGCTCCTACATTCGAAATCTTGGTAAATAACTGATGATAATAAAATTTTTCAAGACCAAGATTAAGAGAATAGATTGCTTACTCTCTCCTGAAGGGAGGCCTCGGCTGCCTCTGCCCGAGCCACTACACTGGCGAGCTGGCTCTCTAGCTCGGTGTGGTCGCAGACGGGCTGTGTAGAGGATGAAGCGCCGTGCGAGGATCGGACTGCCTCCAGCTCCTCGCGCTGAAAAGAAAGCATTATCATTAATTGAAATTCAAATCCAAATCATTCTGAATTACAAGTTCTTACCAACTCATCAACGGTGTGCTGGAGATCCTCACGCTACCGGATTGTGGAGTCGAGGAGTCCCTGTACCATGGCCAGTCTCCCCTCTGTATCAAACTGCAATAACACATGTTAATCACATATTGAATAACCAGGTTTTATAATGGAAGTGCAAATAAATTAAAAGTATACCTGTCTGCGAGCGCTCTGATAGACTCGGCTGCCATATGCCTGGGAGTAGGCCTGAAGATAGGCATCATCTGAATCCGCTCCCGCAGGGACTGCTCGGCCGCGCCTCTTCCAATCTGCCAACTGCTCTCGAGCTCGCTGCTGCTAGTCATCTGTCCCCTGGAGGCCTCGAAAACGTCACCCAGGTCGTGGGTCCGTCGCCTGGGTCGGGAACTCTACTACCGCCTGGTGGAGCCCTAGTGTCCTCATGATCAGTCTATGATATAGGGGCTCGACCAGGTTGAGGGCATGTAACCAGATCTCTCTCCCAAAGTATGGGATGGCAGCCTCCACCCAAGGCATCACCCCGATGTCCCTCTGATAGGGAGTCCAGACCACCTGCCTAATTCAATTTATCATTGCCCTCGATTCCACTCATAATTCAATTCAATTCAATTTCAAAATTCAATCTTACCTCTATGTGGGGCATCATGTCTAGCGTCTCCTGGATGTGGGTGACCTAGTCCTTCAGAGACCAGCCATCTCGTGTAGGGGTCCATCGTCTGGCCAAGGGCAGTAAATCTTTCCGATCCTCCCAGGCACGCCTGAGGGTAGGAAGATATAGATAACTCCAAACCTGAAATGAAGCTCATGTGATCAATATAAGAAGAAAGTGCATAACTTAATCATTGGAGTTTAAAGCTTAGAGAGAAAACCTAAAGTAGAGGGTAGAACCCCCCGAGTGAAGACTGGAGTGAGGAGATGCCAAAGCTGTCAAACAAGTGGGCAAGGATTGCCGCACCCCAAGCATATCGTCCGACTCTGTCTAGGTCCTCCAGTAAGAGTAGAAATCGGCAGCTCACTGCGTCGCCCTGGGTCGCTAGCAGCAGCTTGCCGATCAGCAGAATAAGGAACCTCCTCAACTCCATGTCTGCCTGTGGGCATGCCTCAGTCGAAAAACTCTCCCTGGCTTCCAGCCTCTAACCTCTTCTCATGAGCTGTCGAAGTCTCCCCCACCTCCCTCTGCGTGTGGAACAGGCCGAGACTCTCCTGCAAGACGATCCTCGACACTAGCGAGGTCCGGCCAGTCCCCTCCAGCTCCAAGCCTAGCAATCTGCGCGCCATCTCCCGATAGTCAGGGTAAGTGTAGCCCGTCACTGCCGATCTGTGCACCCGCAGCCCGGTGATGCGCGTGACGTCCTCCAAGGTCGGGATCATATGACCCCAGGGGAAGAGGAAGGTCTTGCATCCCGTGTCCCATCTGGCTTTTAGGGCCCTTATCAGCCCCACGTCAACTCTCAGCACTTCTATCTCCAGAAATTCCCCGAAACCCATATGGCGGAGGCGGGCCCTTTGAAACTCCGATAGTGCGTGGTACGCGGCCCGGACCAATGTCCAAGAAATCCGGGCACGGACTGCACCCTCCGCACCCTCCACACAACATAAAAGAAGAAATAATCAATTTCTGTAATCATCAAACAAAAGACAAATCAGAAAAATGAAAAAACTTGTATGCTGTTAGATGTCGCGCTATATCGTCATAGCGCGTTATTCAAGAACGTGTTATGAAGACATAGCGCGTTCCCCTTCTGCAGGTAGGGGGTGACCCCCGTTTCCCGGAATTTGTTCTATGGGCGTTCTGCCCTACATTTTGATCTGGAGGGGCATTTCCCATTCTGTTTTCATCACATGTGAAAGAAAAAAAAAGGAAAAACAAGAAAATCAAAAAGAAAAACAAGATTAGGGCGGGTTTCTTACCACTCGCCGCTTTCGGGCCGTCCCGCCTCCAACCGGCTCTGTCACCGCTTCCTCGGCCACCGGGGCACCCTCAACTTCCTGGGCCTCGTCATCGGGGATGTTCATTTCGTCTCCTTCGAGCCTAGCCGAGACCGTGGCCTCCGAATCGGCATGTTCTTCCACGGGAGAGGGCGCCCGTTCTTCTTCCACGTTTGATCTTTGGCGGCCGCGGGTGGCGCGCCGTTTGGAGCGTCGGGGGGCGTCTCCCTCCATCCGACTGATGCAAATGGGGGGGGCTAGGCTGTGAGAGGGCAAGAGGGCGAGAGAGGGAGTAGGGAGAGGGAAAGAGCAAGTTTGAAATAATAGAAGGGGGGGCGGTTTTTGAAAAACCTGCGGGTAGATGCCGCGCTATATATTCATAGCGCGACACTGTCGCGCTATGGATACATAGCGCGATAATCAAAGTAAAGGAAAAATATAAATAGAAGGAAGGGGGGAGAGAAGAGGAATGACATGTGAACATATGATGAGAGTGGATCATGTTCATTTGTTTATATATGATGCTTGAATTTGCTTAACATTGAGTTTATATATGCTTGAATTTGCTTGAATTTGCTTAACATTGAGATTGCATATGCTTGAATTTGCTTGAATTTGCTTAATATTGAGATTGCAGAAAAGAAAAGAAACATATGGCATGCCATCAGGTAAGTATTTCTTTGTCCCTTCTTTTATTGCATTACTATATGCTATTCATATTATTATATTATCTCAAGGACCGGCTGGTTCTCTATGTGTTTCGGGATTTGAGTTCCCCTCTACCAAAAACAGTGATGATCTAGAAACATGCAGTTAATCGTCGGATAGGCCGTTAGGTCAAAACAAATTTGGGGACGATAGACTTCATCTCGCACGCTGTGGTTGCGGATAATTCTTGACCCGAATCTGTTTGATTTAGCAATATTATCCTTGAGTATCTTATATTTTATCTTTTCTTGGCATTTGTTTTGATGATTTCTTTTATTTTAGCCCTGCATGCATCATGCCTCTTTTCGCATTCATAATCGCCCTATCTTCTTCCTACTTAAGGATCATGTTTGCTTTTATTCTTGAACAAGTAATTCAATTCCATTCCGAATTTGAAAGATTGCTCCCAGTTAAGCACTGGATCTCGCTAGTCGATGTGACCCTTGCCTAGAATTTGCTTATCACCTTTTTAATCCAATCTCCTTCTTTTGATCCACTCATTAGCTGTGAACCGCACGATGGCATCGATGGATCCGCCGGGCTCGCGTCTATTCCACTAATTGAGTGAAATTCATAGTTGCTACGCACTGCGGGTGCCACTTTTGTGCAAGAGGTTGATCAGCTCCCTTTTCTTTGCTCCGTGCCTATCATTCTAGGCGGGAGTCACTAATGCTAGCTTGCTCTTGTGGTTAGCTCGGAGTTTTCTAGATTATTCCTATCATTTGTCGGTTGTGATGGGTGTCTTTTTCTCCTTGATATCCACTTATCGGTCTGCTCCCCTGCATTTTCACTTCATCTCCCCATCACTACCACTCCGTGTCGTCTCTGTTTCACCTCCGTTTCGCTCCCCTGCAAAGCAGATATCAAGGAGGGGCATCTGTAGACACCCAATTTTGGCCGATAATTTGAGCATTTTCTTTGTTCTCCTAGTTGATGCCCCAATTGAACCTTAATTGGTTGATTTTCTGGGATTTCTCCCCTTCTTGGCCCAACATTTCAATTCCATACCTTGGATCTCATCTCGAGTTTGGCATCCCCGCACTATCCGCTCTTATCGCTTTCTTGTTCATAGCGCGTGGTGGATCTAATTGAAGTTGTCATTTGAGCAGTTGTTATTTCTTGACATTTGATTGTTGTAGCATCTACTTTGGATGTTATTCTCACTCAACATTTGATTAATGGCTGCCCAAAGGATATTTCTTCTTTTTTTTTAAAATCATTTCCTGGGCCTTTAGTTATCGCGCTATATCGTCATAGCGCGTTCTTCATTAACGCGCTATGATTGTATAGCGCGTTATCAGGCAGAATCCCTTTCCAAACCGGACTCCCTTCTTTCGATCCAGAGTCCTTATCTGGTAAGTTGATGACTGTGTTTCTTATCCAAGAAGGTTTCTAAACCTAGCAGAAACCTTTTCCCCTCCTTAATCGGCAAGATTACCTCGATTTGAGCCGCCAAGTCATCGGATTGAATCAAACTCCGACCTAGGGTTTGTGTTCGATCTTCCTCCTTTAAATTGAACCCTTTGGTCGTCGTTTGTGAGGGATGCAACTCAGGGCAGTGACGAGGAGAAGGATGCTCCTAGTTCTAGATCAATAACTCCTTGCTTCTCGCACATCTAAGGGAGTATTTAAGGGCTACACTTGTGTTCTTCCCCGTTCTTCTTTTCTTCCTTAATTCGTTGAGTTTAATCTCTGCATACATAGCATATTGATTTCAAAATTCTCATTTTGCAAAATACATGCATTCACACACATCACACCCATCTTTTGGCCCTAATATAGGGGTTTAAAACAACCCAAACCCCCCAGGTAATCGAGCCCCCCTTTTTACATGCTTTTGATTAAGAATAGGGGCAGATTCTACTCAAATCTCGATTTAATGGGCCTTCTGTTTGTTGTTTATGATTATTTGCAGGCACTAGAAGATTGATACGTGTAGCCCTTGCACCTTGGCCGGCCTTGGAGCAAGGAAGGAACGAATCTAAATAAACCCCGCTACCTGTCTGATATCGCGCTATATGAAGATAGCGCGACCTGAAGAACACGCTAGGACGATATAGCGCGTTAATCTCTAGGCCCACGGCTGCCCTTCATGAATTTCTGAGGTATGTAACATGCCCCTATCCTAATCTCTTATGGTTTGGCATGTTTCTGGCCTCAGTGGCGATCACAGATCTTAATTGTTGCATATGAGCATCCCCTTTTGTATCATTAATTTAGTTCTATATCTTGCCCAAAATCTTCATTATTTATCAATTCGGGGGTGGTTCTAAATTTTAGAATCTACACCGAAGTGAAGTGGTTGCGAATGTGTAGGTCAGCACATCTATCTTGAATGTAATGAGAGTCGAATTATCGACTGTTATTACTCATAATCACTTGGGGGATACCGAAGCGACAGATGATCGACTTCCAAACGAAGCTCCATAGGACTGACTCAGTGTTCTGGGTGGTAGCTTCAGCTTCGATCCACTTGGTAAAATAGTCAATGGTGACTATGACGGACTTTTTATGGGCCTGGGCCATTGGGAATGGTCCCAGGATGTCGATCCACCACCGAGCAAAGGGGTATGGCTCGGTAAGCGTGACAAGTTCCGAGGTGGGCTAGTGGACCAGATGGTCGAAGCGCTGGCACCAATCGCGCTTTGGTACGTAGGTCGAGCAGTCACGCTGGAGAGTGGGCCACCAGTAGCCTTGCCACAGTAAGATCCTGGCGAGCGATCTTCCACCATGGTGCGCGCCGCAGACACCTTCGTGGACCTCTTGAATCGCTCGGCAAGCTTCCTCGATGTCGAGGCACTTGAGGAGGGGTCCGGAAAAAGCCCGTCAGTACAAGGCTTCATCTAAGATGATGAAGCGCTGAGCTTGATACTTCAATCTCCCTGCCTCTTGAGGGTCGGAGGGCTCATGAGAATCTCAGAGCCAGGAGATATATGGGGTCCGCTAGTCGCTTGAGGGTGCCTGATCAATGGTCATGAGTTCTGTTTCTATACTCGGTCGTTCTAGCTCTTCGAGGAGGACCGATCGGGTACCTTCCGGGCATATAGAGTACGCCAAACGAGAGAGGGCGTCCACCCGGGAGTTTTCTTCCCGAGCTATCCAGATGACCTGAAAACTCTCGAATAGTGGGGCTATCTCCTTTACCAATTGAAGGTATTTGATCATCGGTGCCTCCCATCCTTCATAATCACCGCTGAACTGGCTAGCGACTAGCTGGGAGTCAGTATGGATTCTGACTCATTTGGCTCCCAATCGCCATGCCATCTTGGCTCCCGAGATGAGAGCCTCATACTCGAAGATATTGTTGGATGCCGTGAAGTTGAACTTCAGGGCATAGTGCAGTTCTACTCCTTCTGGGGATCAGAGAAGAACGCCGGCGCCGCTGCCATCCGAGTTTGAGGATCCGTCGATGAAAAGATCCCAGGTGGGCCCGGGTGTCAGCGAATGAACTTCCTCAGTCGGGATAGTGCTCTCCGCGATGAAGTCCATGAGTGCCTGCCCTTTGATGGCCGAGCGGGGGCGATAGGAGATATCGTAAGCCCGGAGCATTATGGCCCACTTGACGAGGTGACCCGAAGCTTTAGAGTTAGCAAGGATCCTCTTCAAGGGCTCATTGGTCAATACGACGATGGAGTGCCCTTTTGGAAGTAGGGCCGAAGGCGCTTGGCCAAGGTTACCAACGCTAGCACGCATTTCTCGGTTGAGGGGTACCGCCGTTCAGCCTCGTTGAGCACCTTGCTGGTGTAATACACTGGCCTCTACACTCCTGCGTCGTCTCGAACCAGGACAGAGCTTACCGTGGAAATGGTCGACGAGAGGTAGAGGTGCAATGGTTCACCCGGGATCGGTTTTGATAAAACCGGGGGCGAAGCCAGAAACTCCTTCAGTTCTGCGAAAGCCTTTTGACATTCCTCATCCCAGGTGAATGTGGCTGATGCCATTTTAGGCCCTCTCAATAATTTGAAGAAGGGTAGACATCGTTCGACCGCTCGGGACAAGAAATGGTTGAGCGCAGCGATTCATCTAGTCAAGTGCTCGGCATCCTTGACTCAGAGCGGCCGCATGTTCAGGATGGTCTAAACTTTGTCGGGGTTTGCCTCGATCCAGTGCTGAGTAACTAGGAAACCCAAGAATTTCCTGGATCGAACCCCGAAGGCGTATTTAGCTGGGTTGAGCTTCATGTTGTATCTTTGGAGGGTGTCGAAGGTCTCTGCTAGGTCAGTGAAGTGGTCCTCGGCCTTGGGTGTCTTGACGAGCATGTCGTCGATGTAGGCTTCGACGTTCCGACCGATTTGTCCTTCGAAGATGAGGTTGATCAGTCGCTTGTAAGTTGCTCTGACATTCTTTAACATGAAGGGCATTCAGGTGTAGCAGTAGTCGCTGAAGTCGGTGATGAAGGTGGTCTTCTCGACATCCGCTGGGTCCATTCGAATCTGATGGTAGCCGGCGTAGGCGTCCAGAAAGCTGAGCAGCTCGTTACCAGAGGTCGAGTCGACTAGCTGGTCGATGCTCGATAACAGGTAACAATCTTTTGGAGTGGCTTTGTTGAGGTCGGTGAAGTCCACGCACATTCGCCATTTGCCCGAGACTTCTGGTACCAAGACGACATTGGCGAGCCATGTCGGGTAAAGGACCGGTCAAAATAGGCCGGTTTCCTTTCCCTTGATAATCTATTCTTTGATGAACGCCTGGCTCTCTGGGGCATGCTTTCTTCTGCGTTGTTGGACGGGTTTTACGGACGGGTCAAGGTTGAGCTTATGTACTACCAATTCCCCAGGAATCCCAGGAAGGTGCTCATCAGACCAGGCGAAGACTTGAGTGTACTCCAAAAGGAAATTTTTATATTGCTCTCGTACATCGGGTAGTAAATCAGCCCCAATCCTTACTCCTAGGGCCGGGTCGTCCCTGAGGAAGACTATCAGCAATTCGCCACTAGGCTCGGATGTTGTCGGTCCATCTTCAGTTCCCTCGGCCCCTTTCTTTTTTTTCTTTTGGCTTTACGGCTTCAACCGAGATTATGTAGCACCTCCGAGCTCTTGCCTAGTTACCCCGGACTTCCCCGATGCCATTTTTGGTGGGAAATTTCATTATTTGGTGATAGGTGGTGGGCACTGCCTTTGTTCAGCTGAGGATACCTCAGCCGAAGATGGCATTATAGGCCGACATCCCCTTAATCACTATGAAATCCACCATAATCGTAACGGTCTTAGGAGGGGTGCCGATGGTAACTGGCAGACTGAGGGCTCCCTCCGAGTAGGTTGCCTGGCCATTGAACCCAGGGAGGGGGGTTCGAATCGGGCAGAGCTTGGATGGGTTCTCACCCATCTTAAGAAAACACTCGTACGAGAGTATGTCAGGGGAGCTACCATTGTCGGATAATATTTTATCTACGTTACAATGGCTTATAGTAGCCGATACTGCAAGAGCGTCATCGTGCGGGGTAGATAATCCTTCCAGGTCTTGGTCGGAGAACACCAAGGCCTGTTGTTCGCTCACCGACGGGGCTTTGGGGGGCTCGGACGCCCTGCTTGCCCGCTCAGCGTGACGCTTCCTTCCTCCGCTACTGTCTCTTCCTGATGCCGCGCCGCCAGAAATGACATTGATGTTGACCCCACGAGGCAATTGTCAATCTCTTCTAGAATGCCATGGTCCTCCTTTTGGTACTCGGACACATACCGAGAGAAGTCTCCCTGGCAGATGAGACGCTCGATCTCATCCTTGAGCTGGTGACATTCTTAAGTGTGGTGCCCGTGGTCATTGTGGAACTTGCAATGCTTACGGCGGTTGCGGTGTTTGGCCTTCATAGGCTCAAGTTAGCGGAGAAGGCCCGAGCCCTTGATGTCTTCGTATATCTCGTAGACGGGGGCGGAAAGGGGAGTGTACCGCTCGTATTTCCGAGGGGGCTCCCTCCGCTCCTCGTCGTGGTTCCGCCATTTTTCTTGGCCCGAGCCTTGCTCGGATGGTCGCTTCTTGTCCCCCTCCCGACCCTAGCACGTCGGACCATGGCAAGCACTAAGGACTTCCTCGCACTCTGCGTGGCGCACGGCTAGGGTCACCAGATCGGCGAGGGAGGTGGAGGGGTGGAGGACAAGTTCTCACCGGAGGTTCTCATCGCAGGTGCCTCCGGTCAGCGCGGTGATGGCTGAGGCAACGTCCAAGCGGGGGATGCGCAGGGCCTCCGATTTGAATCAATTAATATAATCCCGAAGCTTTTCCCCTTGTGCCTGCTTTAGGGCCAACAACCACGCTACTGACCTTGGAGGGCCGTTGCCGGCGAAGCTTTTGTTGAATACTCGCCCGAATTATCTGAAGTCGTGAATGCTGTTGGGGGCGAGTGCTCGGAACCAGGCCTGAGCGCCTTGGACCAAGGTGGTCTCAAACTCTCGACACTTGACAGCGTCAGAGGCCCTGTGCAAGGTCATCAGGGCGTCAGAGCTATCGTAGTGGTCAGCCGGGTCTCCCTGGCCGTCGTATGACTTGAAGGTCGGCAGTGAGATTCTGTGGGAGATCTCAGCCTTCAAGATATAGTCGAAGAATGGGGATTGCTCCTCATCTTCCTTGTCGGATGTTTTCTGCAGGGCACGGAGGGCACGCTCTTATTTCGCAAATCGTCACTCGAAGTCCCGCAACTGGAGGGATAGCTCCGGTTGTCGCTAAACTGAGGGGCTATGGGGGCGTCCCTGCAGGCTGCCGCATCGTCCCTCGAGGGGATCCGTTTCTGGGAACTGCCATCGTGTCCCGGTTCCTTCTCTCCTCAGGGTGGAGGAGGCTTCTTGTTCTGGAGGAGGGGCGTGTGAAGGTCCTCCCGACCGATTACGTATGAGTCGTCGCCCTCGGAGGGTGAAGCGGCCTCCGGCGGTTTGTTGGGAAGCTCCACCGCGGGGTGGGGGGTGGGGGGGGGCTCTCTTCGGGAAGTCGTGACTTCTCTTCCCTAGCCACCTGGGTCCTCATCAGTTCGACGAGGATGTCCAATTTTGTGTTGAGGGTATGGAGAGTGTGAGAATTCCCGTTGGCGGATTGCACCCCCGCGGGCGTTGGAGGTGGCTCATTGACTTGATTGTTATCGTTGGAGGGGATGTCTTCCGCGGGATTGGGAGGCACAGGTCCTCCGTCTGTCACCACGGTCTTTCCCTTGTCACCGACGGTTCTCCTACCGGAATTTCTTCGCAACCATGATGGCTCTTTCCTTGTTTCCCACATATGGTGTCAGATGAAGAGGGGTAATCTCACGCTGCTCCTGAGCCGTGAGACCCCAGAGGAATCTTTGGTCACGGTCACCATGCATGTATAATCTGCAAGAGGGGAAACAGGTCAGAGGTGCCCAGGGATGGAACCCCGTGGAAAACCCTCCGATGCCTAAGTCAGCAAATGTGATAGAGCACAGATGCGAAGAGAGGTGGTAGGAGAAAGAAAGGACGTGGGATTCTTCTCCACCAAGAGGTGTGGTGGTTTTCTCTCAGGATGCTTGCTTACCTTTTCGGAGGGTCTCCTTGGGATTTATATAGCAGTCCGTTTAACGTAAGAGTCCAGGGAGCCGAGGGGATTCTAGGAAGGTTACGTCCGTGTCGTGGGCTCTTAATAGCACGAGGACTCCTGCTCTCCCTTATCCCTTGGGGTTCCCTACTCCCGGAGGATGCCTAACAGATGCTGAAATGTGCTTTCGACTGTCAGTTCAAGCTCGGGGTGCCTGTTGAGAGTCCCTCCGAGTGATGGAGGCAAAGCTCGGATAGGGCGCACTGGGCCCATGTAAGGGCTTTCCTGATCGACCTGTCCCTCGGACTTCCAGACCCGGGGGTCACCTAGGAAGTGTTGGTCCGAGAGGGTTTTGGGCTTGGAGTAAGTTGGCCCAGAACGGGGCTGTCACTTTGGGGAGTTGGGCCTAGTTTGGTCAGATTGGACCTAGTTGGGCCGTGCTCTTGGGTGGTAGATTTTCCCCCTCTCCACTAGGAGTTTTAATATCAAATTTTGCTAAAATCTTCCTCCTGTTGCAACTATTTTCTTGCAGACCAGCACGATCTATGATCTATTTAACCTGAAGAATAATTCTATGGATCAAGCTGTGCGGGTGTATACTTCTGTTGTTATGAATAGCTGCATTTCGAGCAGCCCAAATCTCCCATATACCGTAAGCAATTACAGCAGTAGAAATTAAATCAAAAAAGGATCTTCCTTTTACTGATTAAATGGTGTGTATGATAATCCCTCTCGGTGTATTGCCCAAAATTGGAAGGCCTTAGGGGCTGAAGAAAGACCAAATGGCAATAGCCAACTCACTGTTAGCAAAAAGATGGTTAACATCTTCCTCATGGTAGTCTTTACAACATCTGCATTTGGAGCAAAAGGGGATGCCCGAGAGCTTTATATTTAGATCAGATGGCAGAAAATTGTATATAACCTTCCATAGGAAAACTAAGATCCTAGTAGGGATCCATTTAGACCATGTATAGTTCCATAAAGAATGAGTTTTGATGTAAAACCGACCTAAGACCTATGATGATGTGATGAAGATGTTTTGATACACTTGATGTGAGACCAACTAGGATGCTATGATGATGATACCAATTGATGTGAGACTGACCTTGGACCTAAGTATGCAAGCATTCGGGTTAGGCAGCGGACTCACACTAGCGACTCACTCGCTTGGCGCACGTTAGTGCCCGAAGGTGACTCGGCGATGATGGAGAGGGTCCAAGGTGGGACCTTGGTTCTCCAAGGGTCGGCTAGCTTATGGCGGACCCCAAATGGGCCAAGGGAAGCCCAAATCACGGGCGGTCAACACACCAAGGGTGTGGGTTGAGTGGAAGCTCTCACAACTCGCCCGAGGTGGTCACTCAATTTGGTGGCAATTTAAAATCGGACACTCTCTCACCGCCGACGGAGTAACTATAGCAATACTAAGCTAAGAAAGTCCATTACAGCAATGAGAGATGTTCAGGAGCTCACCTAGCCGGCGTGAAGACGCCGACTCCGGCCGGAGACGGGGGCGAGCGGGGAGGCGAGGGTATGCACCCGCACGCCGCGTCGGTGTCGCTTGACCTGAAAATTAAAGGGGTACAGCACTACGCCTCTCGTAGGAGGGATGATCTTGGGGTGGGGATTAGACTTATTACAATCAATACTACCTCCTCGCAGGGGAGGGGCCTTCAGCCGGCCAAGCGGGGTGGGGTAATTATGCGAGAAAACCCGACTTTCCAAGCTTTGCTGGTTCTGCCAATCTTCAGATTCGCTGGATAGGGTGTTGGTGTTGACGCTGCCACAGACTCCTCGGAACTCCGATCTTGATGAAACCTGTGCCAAAAGTTGTCCAACTAACAGAGAATGATGTCTGAATTTTTGGGGAAGCTCTGGAACTCGGGACTGATCGGACCGGCGACTGGAGCAGGACAGCAACGCTCTGCCTCTGACTGATGCAGAACTGATGCAGTAGATTGAAGAAGGCACTGCGGACTCTCCCGAACTCCAAATGGAACGAAACTGGTGCTTACGCGATCGTGGTCGGAGTAGCTTCGAGCAGAAGTTGACGGGGCCACAATCCGAGGTCGGAGAAGAGAGTGGTGGCCGGAGAAGTGGGGACTGATCGAACCTAGAACCACAGAGGGCAGTCTGCACACTCCGGCGAAAAAAATTAGAACTGATAGCTCCGGTGGCCGATTGAGGTCCTTCTTCTTGGAGATGGAAGCTAACTGGACGTAGTGTCTGCCCTCCAAAAATGGCGCCCAGATATTCAAGTTTGAAGCTGTGGTCGAACTGGAACTGAGGCTCTGGTTCCCTGCCTGAGGACTTCTGCGTGGTCAAGGGAGATTGGCTCCTGTGGACAGCTCGGAGCTCAGACGTCGACGAAACCACCACCGTTGCGAAGATGACTCGAGGACGCTTCCAACGGTACCTCTTGGGCCTTCAGATTCACTGGGATGTGATCTGGGTCGCCGCTTCAAGCAGGTGGTCTTCTGCAGATCGCCAGCTGCAACCTAGTAGTATCAAATGGTGTTGGAGTGGGGCAAGGAACAATGGTGGAGATGAGAGAGAGAGGGGGTGCGACCCTAACCAAGGGGAGGGGTCTTGGGGGTTCCCTAGGGCTATAGAGGGAAGGGGGATTTGAATTCAAATGGCCTAGGGAAGTGGTGGGTGGTATGGGGGAGAGGGAAGGGTGCTTGGGGAAGTGGGTAGGGTAGTTGGGGGTTGGAGGGTGGCCTAGTTATTGGGGAATTCCACCTTGGGGTTGGGGGGGGAGTTAAATGAGTGTATGGGGAAGGGGAGGGGTTTTAATGAGAGGTGAATGGGGAGGAGAGAGAAAATTTTGAATTTTGGGGTTGGGGAAGAGAGAGAGAGAGAGAGAGGGAGAGAGATCTAGTGGGATTTGGAATTGGATTTCAATATTCATGCAATGGTTCATTAGTTCAAAATGAGGGGAATGGGGTCCTATATATAGGAATCCCATATTTTACAAAAGTCCCTGACATTTGACTCAATGACAAATAACCGAAGGGGTAGGGGTGCCCTTGGGCCAAGCCCAATGAATTGAGCCCAATAGCCTAACAAACCAACTTAATGACACAATACTTAGGAAAATGACTCACTAACCTAGGTACATGACTCAAATAAAGGGAAAATTACATGATATTGACTCAAAGAAAATGTGAAGATTACATGACTAGACTCAAAAATACATGACTAACATAATGGCGCTTGCCGACGAACAATCCGAGTCCAGAGAAAATGTGGAGGGGCAAGGGATGCCCTCATCATACCCCCGGGGTGGGGAAAACTCGACCCCGTCGAGTATGGGTCCACCAGGGAAGTAGTACATCGAACTGCGGCTCTGGGCGATCCACGATCTCCATACTCAACCCGCGACCATAGTCGGGGAACGGCGCTTCAGCTGGACAAAGTGACTCGGTCATACCCTCATGCTGGCGATGGGATCTTGCTTGCCTAGTATTGCCGCCGTGTGCTCACGTCGGGCTCTCAGGCTATTTGTGGTGGCACTCCGAGGGTGTCTCTCACAAGGGTAGTTGTAAGCTCGAGGCACTCACTAGGATCCACCACGGTGCCCTTAGAGGGTGCCGGATCCGCCACATGGGAAGTGGGGTGAATCCCAAAACCCATTTGAAGGTCCAACCCATAAGCTGGGTTGCCAAAGCCACTCAGATCTTGGCAAGGTCCAAGTCCTCGTGCCCTCAGATTGGAGGTGACCCTAAAGTAGAGCCACTCCAAAGCCATCATCACCAAGTTGTCAACTTGGAACTCAAAGTGGTGCTTAGGAGTTTGTGCTCGCTTCTTGTGAATCCCACCGCTTGTTGCTTGATACTTGCTTGAATGCATATGCCATGCACTATGATGCGATGTGAGTTGACAGTGTATGGTATGCAAAGGTGGTCCAGGACAACCACATATAGACCTATCATGCATTGATGTTATGAGGACGTTGAATGATTTGGGAGGATCGGGGCATCCATGGGTATGCATGGTGGTGACAAATGCTGGGGGACCCGGACATCCATGTATGCTCCTTTCATGCTTATGACTCATGATGAAAGAGGGTGGACCATTACATCCAAATATGGTCCACTTATGCTTCCTACTTGACATGTGGGTGATGTGGATGAATGTACCCGACGGACTAATCATGCCAAGCGGTGTGATGTGCCAAGACATATGAATTCCTTTCCCAAAGATGACTTCCTCATGTGGGATGGTGGGGTGGCCTTTGAGCTTCCACTCAAAAGGGTCGAAGGGATCTAGGTAGGTCGATATGGGGTGGGGCACTTTCTTGATCTCTAGGCGGGTGTTGCCTAAGGTCATGATTTCTATGGTGTAACCTGGGTCATGGATGAGGTGGGCTTGGCCCAACATGGTGGGTGGGGGTAGGAAAGGGTGGGTGGTGGGTGATGTGGGTGGGTCACGTGGGTACCCATACTCCTAAAGAAAGGGATCAAAGGGGTCATGGACTGGGTTTCCTAGAAGAAGAGACTCTATGCCCACATGGTCTTCACACGGTGGGTCCTCCTCCCTCAAGGTAATTGGACCAAGGTCGTTAGTGGGCCAGTCGATCAAGGTACTTGGGATCTCAATGGAAGTGGAGTGGATCATGATGGGTTTGTCATCCATAGGGAGAATGAGAAGGAGGTCACTAGTGTAGCAACCAATGGTGAAGATCGAGGTGATAGAACCATCACATGGGTGGATGAGACTAAGGTTTTTTGGGTGGGCCTTTCCTAAGGTCAATAAGCAAGTCAACCCTAGTTGCCATTCTAAACCCTTGAGAAGATCATCCCAACCTTCTACCTTATAGTAGGATTGGATTGTGGTGTGATGGGAGTGGAGGGGGGCAATTTGGGATGGATATCCCAATGGTGAGAGAGGTGGGGGTGAGCTAGGAAGGGTGGGTCCTTGTTTGAGCCATTGGAGTATGACTTCATTCATGGTGAAGGTGTGTGGCTTTTGAGGATCCGGACTAGGAGAGGTGGGTGGAAGTGGAGGTTCTTGGATTTCCTCTAGGGTAGGTTTTTGTTCGGGACTAGCATCTATTTCCATGTGGATGGGTGTGTGGGTTTCAATTCCTAGTGTTAATGGGTTGGGTAGGTCTAAGGCGGGAGAATTGGTGATAGCTGGAGCATGGTGCACTTGGGGTGGTGGGCAAGGGTGGACTTGGATTTGGATAGGAAGGGGAAGTAGCGGAGGCCTAGGTTGGGGAAAGATTGGTGTAGGAAGCGGGAGGTGGGTTGGCTGAGGGGTTTTGGGTTGGGGGGTGATGGCCATTATGGGCCTAGGTGGAGGGGTGGTCATGGGGTCTACTTGGGTTTGAGTGGTGAATGTTGGATGAGTGGTGGTCCTTATGGAGGGAATCGGGCCGGTTAAGGATCTCTTGCCCTTGGGATCGTTTAGGGTGGAGGTGGGGGTTAAAGGGGCTTGACTAGTGTAGGTTAGGGGAGAGGGTTTTGGTTGGGGTGTGGGGGACCTTATGGGGTTGGGTGAGGAGGTGAAGGCCTTAGATACTTGGGTTTTAGGGGTGAGGTTTTGGACGGGTGGGGTTGAGGGAGTGGGAGTGCTCCTTGGGCTTTGATAACCCGGGTAGGAAGGGGACATATATTTTGCCCTAAGTTGCTCCTTCATGTCCTTCCAAGTGGTGATGGGAGTTTCCCTTCTAAGTACCTTTAGCCCAACAATTTGCATCCAATAAGTTTCTGCCCATTTGGTAAGTTACATTTTGGCAACCCATGCCTTTTCATCCTCGGACATAGGATACCAAGTGAAGTATTGGTCCATTGTAGCTTCCCAATCTAAATATTCTCTAGGAGAGGTTCCATCAAAGGTGGTAAGTGGGAAAGGGACCATCCTATCGTCCGTCCTTGGGGCGGGCCAATTATCTCCAAGTTGGTTGAGTCGGCCCGATATGTTATCAAGCTGCTCATCGGCATAGGTCATAGCTTTCATGAAGTAGTTGACATGGCAAGGGAAGTTATGGGTGTTAGTGGTAGGCATCTCATGGTGGCTTGGACTTATGGAGTGGGCCGATTGGTAAGGTCGATATGAGGTGGCCATACTAGGGGACAAGAGTGATGCACTTGAAGACTCTAAATGCATAGACATGCCCTAGGACCAACTTGATAGAGACAAGTTGTGAACTTGCTCTGATACCACTTGATGTAAAATCGACCTAAGACCTATGATGATGTGATGAAGATGTTTTGATACACTTGATGTGAGACCAACTAGGATGCTATGATGATGATACCAATTGATGTGAGACTGACATTGGACCTAAGTATGCAAGCATTCGGGTTAGGCAGCGGACTCACACTAGCGACTCACTCGCTTGGCGCACGTTAGTGCCCGAAGGCGACTCGGCGATGATGGAGAGGGTCCAAGGCGGGACCTTGGTTCTCCAAGGGTCGGCTAGCTTATGGCGGACCCCAAATGGGCCAAGGGAAGCCCAAATCACGGGCGGTCAACACACCAAGGGTGTGGGTTGAGTGGAAGCTCTCACAACTCGCCCGCGGTGGTCAATCAATTTGGTGGCAATTTAAAATCGGACACTCTCTCACCGCCGACGGAGTAACTATAGCAATACTAAGCTAAGAAAGTCCATTACAGCAATGAGAGATGTTCAGGAGCTCACCTAGCCGGCGTGAAGACGCTGACTCCTGCCGGAGACGGGGACGAGCGGGGAGGCGAGGGTATGCACCCGCACGCCGCGTCGGTGTCGCTTGACCTGAAAATTAAAGGGGTACAGCACTACGCCTCTCGCAGGAGGGATGATCTTGGGGTGGGGATTAGACTTATTACAATCAATACTACCTCCTCGCAGGGAGGGGCCTTCAGCCGGCCAAGCGGGGTGGGGTAATTATGCGAGAAAACCTGACTTTCCAAGCTTTGCCGGTTCTGCCAATCTTCAGATTTGCTGGATAGGGTGTTGGTGTTGACGCTGCCACAGACTCCTCGAAACTCCGATCTTGATGAAACCTATGCCAAAAGTTGCCCAACTGATATAGAATGATGTCTGAATTTTTGGGGAAGCTCTGGAACTTGGGGCTGATCGGACCGGTGACTGGAGCAGGACAGCAACGCTCTGCCTCTGACTGATGCAGAACTGATGCAGTAGATTTAAGAAGGCACTGCAGACGCTCCCGAACTCCAAATGGAACGAAACTGGTGGTGACGCGATCGTGGTCGGAGTAGCTTCGAGCAGAAGTTGACGGGGCCACAATCCGAGGTCGGAGAAGAGAGTGGTGGCCGGAGAAGTGGGGACTGGTCGAACCTGGAACCACAGAGGGCAGTCTGCACACTCCGACGAAGAAAATTAGAACTGATAGCTCCGGTGGCCGATTGAGGTCCGTCTTCTTGGAGATGGAAGCTAACTGGAGGTAGTGTCTGCCCTCCAAAAATGGCACCCAGATATTCAAGTATGAAGCCGTGGTCGAACTGGAACTGAGGCTCTGGTTCCCTGCCTGAGGACTTCTGCGTGGTCATGGGAGATTGGCTCCTGTGGACAGCTCGGAGCTCGGACGTCGATGAAACCACCACCGTTGCGAAGATGACTCGAAGACGCTTCCAATGGTACCACTTGGGCTTTCAGATTCACTGGGATGTGATTGGGGTCGCCGCTGCAAGTAGGTGGTCTTCTGCAGATCGCCAGCTACAACCTAGTAGTATCAAATGGTGTTAGAGTGGGGCAAGGAAGAATGGTGGAGATGAGAGAGAGAGGGGGGTGCGACCCTAACCAGAGGGAGGGGTCTTGGGGGTTCCCTAGGGCTATTGAGGGAAGGGGGATTTGAATTCAAATGGCCTAGGGAAGTGGTGGGTGGTATGGGGGAGAGGGAAGGGTGCTTGGGGAAGTGGGTAGGGTAGTTGGGGGTTGGAGGGTGGCCTAGTTATTAGGGAATTCCACCTTGGGGTTGGGGGGGAGTTAAATGAGTGTATGGGGAAGGGGAGGGGTTTTAATGAGAGGTGAATGGGGAGGAGAGAGAAAATTTTGAATTTTGGGGTTGGGGAAGAGAGAGAGAGAGAGAGAGAGAGAGAGAGAGAGATCTAGTGGGATTTGGAATTGGATTTCAATATTCATGCAATGGTTCATTAGTTCAAAATGAGGGGAATGGGGTCCTATATATAGGAAATCCACATTTTACAAAAGTCCCTAACATTTGACTCAATGACAAATAACCGAAGGGGTAGGGGCGCCCTTGGGCCAAGCCCATTGAATTGGGCCCAATAGCCTAACAAACCAACCTAATGACACAATACTTAGGAAAATGACTCACTAACCTAGGTACATGACTCAAATAAAGGGAAAATTACATGATATTGACTCAAAGAAAATGTGAAGATTACATGACTAGACTCAAAAATACATGACTAACATAATGGCGCTTGCCGACGAACAATCTGAGTCCGGAGAAAATGTGGATGGGCAAGGGATGCCCTCATCAAGTTTCCATCAGTTGGGGGCTAAACATCTTCTTGTAGGTTGATGAAACAGTGCAATTACCATTAGAGAAAAGGCACCATATAGCTTTGTCGGGAGTGGAGATTAACTTGATATGTGGCAGGGCTCTTCTAATGTCACTTGGGAGAAATCCATCAATAATACAGGTATCCTCCTGTGTTGGATGAATGATTATTTCTTTGACAGTGGCTTTAGTATCAGGAATGAGATCAGTAGGAACCATAGACTCAATGTTTTTATTCCCGAGCTAGGTATCCTTCCAGAAATTGGTGGAACAACCATCACCAATAATAATTCTCTGATTTTGAACAATGAGGTTTTTAGCTCGCAACCAACTTTTCCTGGCAAAACCCTGCATTTCTTTGAAACTGACTTCACTTATGTGATTACCTCGAATATGTTTAGCTCTAAAAAATTCAGCCCATTTAGAATCAGAGTATAAGGCATGCCAAAGCATTTTAACCCGAAGGGTGATTTCCATGTGTCTTAAGGACATAATCCCAAGTCCTCCTTGAGGTATAGGCTTGCATATAGCTTTCCAAGATTTCCAGTGCTTCCGGTTTCCACGTTGAGAGGATCCCTAAAAAAAATTAGCAAAAGACTGTTCTAAGAGATGATGAATGCCATCATGTATGGGGGTGGAGGCCAATATAGGTATTGGAATAGAAGTGAGAACGTGCTTAATTAGAATGATTCATGCACCTTGAGATAGAAATTTGGCTTGCCATCCTTCAATCCGCTTTTGAATGGGTGAAATGATGCTCACAAAATGAACTTTCTTGGTTCTTCCCAAAAACAAAGGAAATCCCAGATATTTATGTTGAAAACTTTGTCTTGTAAATCTAGTAATTTTCTCTATTCTGCTAGGAAGAGAATGAGTATGATTAGGATGTATAAAGTAGCCACTCTTCCTCACTTTAATGAGTTGTCCAGAGGCCTGTTCATAGGCTTTCAGAATACTCAAAAGATTGCGGATAGAGCTAGCAGTAGCCTTTGTAAACATAAGTGTGTCATCGGCAAAAAGAAGATGAGAAATAGCAGGGCATCTCCGAGGGCCAGAAAACCACCCAATCGCACCTGTAGCACCCCCAATGAAAACCATTGAGTAAATTTAAAACTTCTTCCTAAAAGAAATCATACATGAAGGCCTTACATAAAGAACCCAAGCTCACAAGGAATATAATGAAAATATACAAGCCAACCCTACTTTATAACATAAAGAATCATGAGGGCTTTGTGTAAAGAGCCAAACCTTAGGGGGGCTAGCATATAAAATTACAAATCATCACCTTATATATACATAACCTACTATTCTTAATAGAATTCTATGTTTTGTTTAAAGAACTAAACTATAGGAGGACTAGCATACAAATGTGCAATCCAACTTTATGCACATGGGTAAAGAATCTTACATAGGAGGTCTTATAGAAAGAAACAAAACAAAGGGAGGGTTATTCTGTAAATATACAAGATAAACTTTAACACATGGGCCATGGGGTTGTACGTAAGTGCTGTCCAGCTTTTCCACTTACCAAATTGAAGACCCTTCACATAGTCTTCAATGTCCAAATTGAAGACATGCATGAAGGCGCCATTTTCAATAGGACCCCATCCCATTTAAATATTAATATAGATATGAACATCTTGAATGCTAACACGTGAATGGGGTCTCATGAATAATGTCACCCAAACAAATGACGCCCTCATGCAAGGCGTCATTTACGTGAATAGTGCCACCTAGATTAAGTGAACGACCCCTTACAAAGGTGTCATTTAACCATATGTTTCTAGAAGATTAAGACACGAGTAACCAATTTTAGCTGGCAAAGACAATGCCCACTCAGCAAGGCCCACAAGACATCCCTATATCTAATCCCCTCCGTAGCACTGACATAGGCTACTGTCGCGTCAGTGCTGAAGGAGCATCTTCTTCCCGAGTCTACATCCTGCTGCGATCCTGCTGCAGCTTCTGAACCTTGTATCACACGTCAAAAGGTAGGTGTTCTCAAATCCTTACCTAACTCGTAGCTAATAGGTTAATTAATGCATGTTTAGAGTTCGATCAACTAGTCAACCACGCTCTCTCTCTATATATATATATATTATGGCTTTACCATGACCAAGAATAATACCATGTTATACGTATGGTAATAGTTTGTTACATACTGTTACCATGATTTTTATGAGTTTGAACTTAGTTTAATAGCATGATTTCATGAGCTTTTGAACGTATTTTATCACACTGGTTTTCAGTCTTAATAATCCTATTTTAAACCTTAATTTATAGCCTCTGTTACATAGAATATGTTAATGTTTTAACACCCGGAGGGCCCCAGCTCACTTGAAAATGGCGCCCCTGACCAGGGTGCCAATTACAAAATTGAAGACTGCGCAAACAGTCGTCAATTAAATGAAGACATGCACCATGTCGTCAATTCGATTTCTGAAATTTTCAGTAATTGATAATTCAACACATTCAAAAATCCATAACTATCGAACTAAAGCACGAAATTTTTGCATGAACATGTTTCTAGAATCCTGACATTTTTCTCAACATATTTATGCCATTACTTCCTGATTCGGAGCTTTTTCACACTAATGAGTAGTGGACATCTCACTGTAATTGGCGCCATTGACCAGGGCACCAATTTCAGAATTGAAGATTGCCCGCGAGGGCGTCAATTAATTGAAGACATGCACCTTGTCGTCAATTCTATTTTCTGGAATTTCCAGAAATCAGTAAATCAACGCATTCAAAAATCTATAACTAATAAACTGGACCTTGAAAATTTTGACAGAATATACTTCTGTGACCCTGAGATTTTTCTTCATCTGACCATGTCTTCGGATTCTGATTCGAAGAAACTTTGGATAAATGAACAGTAACTTGTGTCATAGAACTTACAGTTCTGATGTGACGCACAACTCACTTGAAAAATAATTCAATTGGTGTGTCGTCAATTTGAGTTGAACTTGTACTTAAATTGAAGACACCCTGGAAGTCTTCAATTAAATGAAGACTGCCCACGGAGTGTTCAATTTGTTAATTGAAGACTGCCCACAGAGTCTTCAATTAGTTAAATGAAGACTGCCCAAAGAGTCTTCAATTTATTAATTGAAGACGGCCCTCAAGTCTTCAATTACAGAATTGAAGACGGCCCTCAAGTCTTCAATTACAGAATTGAAGACGGCCCTCAAGTCTTCAATTACTGAATTGAAGACGGCCCTCAAGTCTTCAATTAATTGAAGACTTCATGAGGGGCGCCAATTTCATATATATATATGTATAAAATTCTAAAATTTGAAAATTTGAAAGTTTGGCAAACCCCCATATGCCAACGCATTGATTACAGCTTCTGATCTTGATCTGTCTCATGATTTGTGTAAACACAACCCTAATCCATACTCCTACGTATTGAGTTCTTGAATTTCCATTCCATGAAAAATCTACCTTCTGTATATCCTACATGGTCAAACCTTGAACCGCTTAAACTACCATTTGGGCGTATAGGAGCTAAGTGCCATCCAGGGCAAAGTGCTACGTTGTGGGAGCCACCTCTTGAGACCGTACGGCGCAAAGTGATACAAGACGGGAGCCACTTCTTGAGCCTATAGGGGCCGCCTCTAGAGTCCTTCATAACTAGATGACTAGTTAATCTCATCTCTAATACTATGTTTCTAAATTCTTGAAATTCCATATTGACTATAAATGAGAGTGGATGTCAAAGGTAATACATGAAATACTGTGCATATAGGGCCCGGTCTGGTCCTGGGAGGAGCACCCGAAGGTACTTGTGCGCATGGGAGTTTATTGACCACGGTGTTTAGCATTGCACCGGAGTACTTACTTGACTTGAGACACTCCACCCCTACTCTCTCTTTCTCTCTCTCTTTACTTGACTTGCCTTGCGTGGCCCGGAACGGGCGATACTTGACTTGCGGCCCGAGAAAGGGCAGAATACTTGCTTGATAATAGTCAATTCTACTGATACGTACTTGACATTACTTGCTTGAATTGAATTTTTACTTGCTCGTACCTGAGATATACTTGCACATGAGTTCATTCTCATACTTGCGTTCATACTTATACACGAATCCCTGCTTGCCCGAAGTGGCATTTACATCTGTAAATTCTTGAAATACTGCTTGTCAAATACTTTAAATCTTGTTATACTCTCTTTATACAGTTCTTGATCTCTTATTGTTCATCATGTATAGAATTACCTGTATATCTGACTCTTTTGTACGTACGTCATGCATAACCATACTGATAATATATGTAAGTTGTAATTCACGTAAAGATTGCTCGAATTTGAGATGTAATTCCTACTGAGCGATTCGCTCATCCAGTTGCTTCCTAACCTTTTCAGGTGAATCGGATAGCGACAAGAATGGGTTTGAGGTCGAGTGAAGAGTGCTAGAACGCCAACCATCTATCATTAGCTAGTCGTGTCTTTGAATTTATTTGAGTCCTACCTTGTATTTCTAGTATGTCATGTTAAGGCACTTAGCCTAATATTGTCTTTTTTTTATTTGGAATTTGTCATGGACTCTCTTTATTTCCTTTGGTTAATCAAATAAACATCAGTTGGACTATTGGAATTTATTAGTTTTTTTAGTCATTTGCGCACTCTGAAATTTTGTTAAAATTCTTATCGCTCTAGTGACACGATCTATATAGACGCGTCACGCATCCGAGTAATCTTCCGCTCTCGGGACGTGACAGTCTTCGTGGTATCAGAGCCTAGGTTTTCAAACCTGGGGAACTAGAAGAAATAAAAGGTTAGAAATGGAAATCTAAGTAAAAACTTGAGTCCAAGGATAGGTAAAACCCGAGTCCAAGGATAGATATACCTTACCCGGTGAGATGGATAGAGCCATGGGTTAAGTTTTATAAAGACTTTTTGACCTTACAAGAAAACCCGATCTTTATCATACTTAAACTCTTTTGTAGAATCATGGCTGCAGAAAGAGCACAGTGGTGCGAGATGCAGCGCACCGTGCAAGGCCTTACACAGGCACTACAGCAAGTGGCCCAAGGCGGAGCAAACCGTAGAGCGGGAGATCTCCACCGATGTTTCGGTAACATGAACCCACCGAGGTTCACGGGTTTGTCCGACCCCGAGGATGCCGAGAATTGGCTAATGGAGATGGAACGAATCTTCCGTGTGATGCAATGCACGGACGAAGAGAAGGTTTTACTGGCTGTATTCCAACTGGAGCGGGACGCTCGATGCTGGTGGGAATCCATAGAAGCAACACTGCCAGAATACCATGTCACATGGGATGAATTCACAGAGAATTTCAACAACAAGTACTTCTCCGACCACATCTAGGAAAAGAAGGCTGTGAAATTCACCATTTTAAAACAACGGGGCTTGAAAGTGGCCGAGTATGAGGCCCAGTTCTCAATATTGTCAAAGTATGCACCCCACTTGGTGTGTACGGAGAAGATGAAGGCGAGAAGATTCCTCAACGGGCTTCGACCCCATTATATCATACAACTTGCCCCGATGGACATCCAAGTCTATTTAGAGATAGTTCGACGTGCTCAACTGCTAGAAGATGCCACCGAATTATCCGAGAGAATCCGAATAAGAGACAAGAAGGAACCCGTCAGAAGCCCAGGAAAATTCAAACAATCCTTCAACAAGAAGCAGTTCTTCATGGGAGGGGAGCCCTCCAAGGAAAAGAAATTCCAGAAAAATGACAGGCCAATCTCCACCGCCACACCCTCAAAGGAGATTTGCAAGTATTGTGATAAAGCTGGTCATAATACCGAGGAATGCTGGAAGAAGTTAGGAGCTTGTCTTCGATGTGGGAGCTGCGAGCATCGAATTCCAGACTGCCCACCGATGAAGGAGCAAGACACCAAAGATGAGAAGCATCCGGTAAAGAAACAAGGCGGTCTGCAAGTCCTCCAAGAGACGGAACTCACTGAAGGCGGAATTGTGGAAGGTACTCTCACTATTTGTTATAAAACTGCTCAAGTTTTATTTGATACCGGAGCAACTCATTCATTCATTTCCAAGCAATTTGCTGCTTCATTTTCTAAGAAACATGAACTGTTAGATTTGGTCATATCTACACCTCTTGGGAATGAGTCTGATATCACTTATCACTATCCAAATTGTGAAGTGATGATTAAGGAAAACAATTTGTCTGCTAACCTGATATGCCTAGATATGAAGGGTTATGATGTCATACTAGGTGCCGAATGGTTATCCACATACCAAGCAATTGTAGATTGCCGGCATGGCAAGGTAACTTTCGTGGATTTCCCCGAGCTAGTTTACAATAGCCCTCGGAGTAAATCACTTCTTATATCAGCACTCCGAGCTAGTAAACTTATGAATAAGTGATGCATGGCTTTCATAGCATTTGTGATTGCCACGAAAGTCGAGAAGGTTAAACTTGAAGACATCCGTGAAATTTGAAATTTTCCCGATGTTTTTCCAGAAGATTTAACCAGTTTACCCCCGGAAAGAGAAGTGTCGTTCACAATCGACCTTGCCCCTAGTGCTGGTCTTGTTTCCAAGGCACCATACAGAATGTCCCCTCCTGAGCTAAAAGAACTAAAAGAGCAGCTAATGAAGTTATTGAAAAGGGGTTTCATCAAGCCGAGTACTTCCCCTTGGGGAGCACCTGTGCTGTTCGTCAAAAAGAAGGACGGATTGATGAGACTGCATCGATTATCGACAGCTAAATCACCTTACAATCAAGAACAAATACCCGCTGTCGAGGATTGCCGAGCTGTTCGATCAGTTATCTGGAGCTTCTTATTTCTCCAAGATTGATCTTTGTTCTGGTTACCACCAATTGAAGATCAAAGAAGAAGAGATTCATAAAACTGCATTCCGAAGCAGGTATGGGCATTACGAATTTACGGTTATGCCTTTCGGACTAACAAATGCCCCCGCAGCTTTTATGCAGTTAATGAACATCATATTCAGGCCCTATTTAGACCAATTTATTGTGGTCTTTATTGATGATATTCTGATCTATTCCAAGACCAAAGAGGATCATGAAGAACATCTCAAGAAGGCACTGTAAATATTAAGGGAAACCAAGCTATATGCCAAATTCAGCAAATGCGAGTTCTGGCTCGAGGAAGTATCCTTCTTAGGCCATATTATTTTGAAAAATAGAATTGCTGTTGACCCGTCAAAGGTCGAAGCCGTGAAGAACTGGGAACGACCCACAAATGCAATGGAAATTCGAAGCTTCTTGGGTCTGGCTGGTTACTACCGATGTTTTAATCAATGACTTCTCCAAAATTACTATTCCTCTGACCAGGTTAACCCGCAAGGAAGTGCCTTACAAGTGGAATGAAGACTGTGAGAAGAGTTTTCAAACTTTGAAGGATCTTTTAACCATTGCTCCAGTCTTATCATTACCAATTGAAGGAGAAAAATACAAGGTATATACCGATGCTTCTGGTATTGGCCTCAGATGTGTATTGATGCAGAATGGAAGAGTCATTGCATACTCGTCCCGACAATTGAAGAAACATGAAGAGAACTACCCGGTTCATGACTTAGGTAGTATTTGCCTTGAAGATCTGGAGGCACTATCTTTACGGAGAATAATTCATTGTGTACTCCGATCATAAAAGCCTCAAGTACTTATTCTCCCAAAAGGAGCTGAACATGCGGCAAAGGCGTTGGCTCGAGTATCTCAAGGATTTCGACTTCACTATATAGTACCATCCTGGTAAGGGTAATTCCGTAGCTGATGCCCTTAGTCAAAAACTGAGAACGATATTGGCCAAGAGTATGATACAAGAATGGAAGCTGCTGGAGAAATTCTCTGAGCTTGATATCAGCACCGATGAGAAGAACAAGTGTATTATTCTATCTCATATGAGTCTACATCCAAATTTGCTACCTGAAATCATGAAGCTTCAAGAAGAAGATCCCGCACTAGTGGAGATAAAAAGTAAGCTGGATGAGAGATTTGATTTCAAGCTGGCACCTGATGGCAGATTGCTACTTCATGAACGGACATGTGTGCCCGACTGTCCCGAATTGAAGAAGAAGATTCTTGAAGAAGCTCATAGATCGAGGTACACATTCCACCCTGGAGCCACTAAGATGTACCAAGATTTGAAAAGAACTTTCTGGTGGCCTAACATGAAAAAGGAGGTAGCAGATTTTGTATCCCGTTGCCTTACATGCCAACAAGTGAAGGCGGAACATCAAAAACCCGCAGGGAAGCTACATCCGCTAGACATTCCCAGGTGGAAGTGGGAAGACATTGGCATGTACTTTATCATGGGTTTGCCCAAGTCTAGGGGCGGATATGATGGAATTTGGGTAATTATCGACCGACTAACTAAATCGGCCCATTTATTACCTATCAAAAGTCGATGGTCAGCCGACGTACTTGCTGCCCTGTATATTAAGGAGATGGTTAGATTACATGGAGTTCCCGTCTCGATCGTATTTGACCGAGACCCGCGCTTTACTTCTCAATTCTGGAAGAGTCTACAACACTCTCTGGGGAGGAAACTCAACTACATTACTGCTTTCCATCCCTAGACAGATGGACAGACTGAGAGGACTAATCAAGATGTGGAAGATATGTTAAGAGCATGCATTATAGACTTCGGCGGAAGCTGGCATGACCACTTACCCCTAACCGAGTTTACATATAACAACAGCTATCAAGCCAGTATACAAATGGCACCTTTTGAGGCATTATATGGCCGGAGTTGCCGATCTCCAATATGCTGGGATGAAGTTGGTGAAAAACAAATTCTAGGCCCAGACATGGTACGAGATTCTACCGATAAGATACATCTTATTAGAGAAAGGTTAAAGATAGCACAGTCCAGGCAGAAATATTATGCCGATAACCGAAGGTGAGACCTGGAATTTCAAGCTGGAGATCATGTTTTCCTTAAGGTATCTCCCGGCCGAGGCATTAGAAGATTCGGTGTTAAAGGAAAACTCACACCAAGACTTATTGGTCCATTCGAAGTGCTGGAAAGAGTGGGTGAGGTGGCCTATCACATCGCCCTACCTCCGCAACTGTAAGAAGTGCACAACGTGTTTCATGTTTCTATGATGAATAAATACGTGCGCGATCCTCTCCATGTCCTTGACCACAATGATTTAGTGGTACAGAAGGACCTTACCTACGAGCAGAAGCCAATGAAGATCCTCGACCGAGAAGTTCGAGTTCTAAGGAACAAGACGATCCCTATGGTGAAAATCTAATGGAATCGATGCTTAGAACAAGAAGCTACATGGGAAACTGAAGAATCCATGAAGAGGAGATTTCTAGAGTTATTCTAATTGTAAGTACACTACACTTTTCCTATTCCTGTATAATGCTGTTGAATTTGGAGACCAAATTCTCTTAAGTAGGGGTGGGTGTAGCACCCCCGATCAATACCTTTGCGTAAATTCAAAACTTCTTCTTAAAAGAAATCATACATGAAGGGCTTACATAAAGAACCCAACCTCACAAGGACTATAATGAAAATATACAAGCCAACCCTACTTTATAACATAAAGAATCATGAGGGCTTTGTGTAAATAGCCAAACCTTAGGGGGGGCTAGCATATAAAATTACAAATCATCACCTTATGTATACGTAACCTACTATTCTTAATAGAATTCTAGGTTTTGTTTAAAGAACTAAACTATAGGAGGACTACCATGCAAATGTGCAATCTAACTTTATACACATGGGTAAAGAATCTTACATAGGAGGTCTTGTAGAAAGAAACAAAACAAAGGGAGGGTTATTCTATAAATATACAAGACAAACTTTAACACATGGGCCATGGGGTTGTACGTAAGTGCTTTCCAACTTTTCCACTTACCAAATTCAAGACCCTTCACATAGTCTTCAATTTCCAAATTGAAGACATGCATGAAGGCGCCATTTTCAATAGGACCCCATCCCATTTAAATATTAATATATATATGAACATCCTAAATGCTAACACGTGAATGAGGTCTCATGAATAATGTCACCCAAACAAATGACGCCCTCATGCAAGGTGTCATTTACGTGAATAGTGCCACCTAGATTAAATGAATGACCCCTTACAAAGGCGTCATTTAACCGTATGTTTCTAGAAGATTGAGACACAAGCAACCCATTTTAGCTGGCAAAGACAATGCCCACTCAGTAAGCCCCACAAGACATTAAACTAATGTCTTATGATCCCTATATTTAATCCCCTTCGTAGCACTGACATAGGCTACTGCCGCGTCAATGCTGAAGGAGCGTCTTCTTCCCGAGTCTACATCCTACTGCGATCCTACTGCAGCTTCTGAACCTCGTATCACACGTCAAAAAGTAGGTGTTCTCAAATCCTTGCCTAACTAGTAGCTAATAGGTTAATTGATGCATGTTTAGAGTTTGATCAACTAGTCAACCATGCTATATATATATATATATATTATGGCTTTACCATGACCAAGAATAATACTATGTTATACGTATGTTAATAGTTTGGTACATACTGTTACCATGACTTTTATGAGTTTGAACTTAGTTTATTAGCATGATTTCATGAGCTTTTGAACGTATTTTATCACACTAGTTTTCAGTCTTAATAATCCTACTTTAAACCTTAATTTATAGCCTCTGTTACATAGAATACGTTAATGTTTTAACACCCGGAGGGCCCCAGCTTACTTGAAAATGGCGCCCCTGACCAGGGTGCCAATTACAAAATTGAAGATTACGCAAGCAGTCGTCAATTAAATGAAGACATGCACCATGTCGTCAATTCGATTTATGAAATTTTCAGTAATTGATAATTCAACACATTCAAAAATCCATAACTATCAAACTAAAGCACAAAATTTTTGCATAAACATGTTTCTAGAATCCTGACATTTTTCTCAACATATCCGTGCCATTACTTTCTGATTCAGAGCTTTTCACATTGATAAATAGTGGACACCTCACTGTAATTGGCGCCCCTGACCAGGGCGCCAATTTCATAATTGAAGACTGCCCGCGAGGGCGTCAATTAAATGAAGACATGCACCATGTCGTCAATTCTGTTTTATGGAATTTTCAAAAATCAGTAAATCAACGCATTCAAGAATATATAACTAATAAACTGGACCTTGAAAATTTTGATAGAATATACTTCTGTGACCCTTATATTTTTCTCCATCTGACCATGTCTTCGGATTCTGATTCGGAGAAACTTTGGAGAAATGGACAGTAACTTGTGTCACAGAACTTACAGTTCTGATGCGAAGCACAACTCACTTGGAAAACAACTCAATTGGTGTGTCGTCAATTTGAGTTGAACATGTACTTAAATTGAAGACACCCTGGAAGTCTTCAATTAAATGAAGACTGCCCGCAGAGTCTTCAATTTGTTAAATGAAGACTGCCCACAGAGTCTTCAATTTATTAATTGAAGACGGCCCTCAAGTCTTCAATTACTGAATTGAAGACGGCCCTCAAGTCTTCAATTACTGAATTGAAGACAGCCCTCAAGTCTTTAATTAATTGAAGACTGCTCACAGGGGCGTCAATTCCGTTTCTTGAGGAATGAAAGTTATAACATTAGAAAATTCATATCTGTGAAACCAAAACTTAGTAATTATATCTGAACATGTTTCTGGAGTCCCGAGGAATTATACTAAATGTTCATGTCCTTACTTTCGAATTTCGAGAAACTTTTTTGAAATGAACAGTGATTTGAGTCACAAAACGCATCGATTGGGTGAAAATCAAGAATTGAAGACGGCCCTCAAGTCTTCAATTACTGAATTGAAGACGGCCCTCAAGTCTTCAATTAATTGAAGACTTCATGAGGGGCGCTAATTTCATATATATATGTATAAAATTCTAAAATTTAAAAATTTGAAAGTTTGGCAAACCCCCATATGCCAACTCATTGATTATAGCTTCTGATCTTGATCTGTCTCGTGATTTATGTAAACACAACCCTAATCCATACTCCTACGTATTGAGTTCTTGAATTTCCATTCCATGAAAAATATACCTTGTGTATATCCTACATGGTCAAACCTTGAACCGCTTAAACTACCATTTGGGAGTGTAGGAGCTAAGTGCCATGCAGGGCAAAGTGCTACGTTGTGGGAGCCACCTCTTGAGACCGTATGGGGCAAAGTGCTACATGACGGGAGCCACCTCTTGAGCCTGTAGGGGGCACCTCTAGAGTCCTCCATAACTAAATGACTAGTTAATCTCATCTGTAATACTACATTTCTAAAATCTTGAAATTCTATATTGGCTATAAATGAGAGTGGATGTCAAAGGTAATACATGAAATGCTGTGCATATAGGGCCCGGTCTGGTCCTGGGAGGAGCACCCGAAGGTACTTGTGCCCATGTGAGTTTATTGACCACGGTGTTTAGCATTGCACTGGAGTACTTACTTGACTTGAGACACTCCACCCCTACTCTCTCTTTCTCTCTCTCTTTACTTGACTTGACTTGCGTGGCCCAGAACGGGCGATACTTGACTTGCGGCCCGAGAAAGGGCAGAATACTTGCTTGATAATAGCCAATTCTACTGATACGTACTTGACATTACTTGCTTGAATTGAATTTTTACTTGCTCGTACCTGAAATATACTTGTACATGAGTTCATTCTCAGACTTGCGTTCGAACTTGTACACGAATCCCTATTTTCCCGAAGTGGCATTTACATCTGTAAATTCTTGAAATACTGCTTGTCAAATACTTGAAATCTTGTTATTCTCTCTTTATACAGTTCTTGATCTCTTATTGTTCATCATGTATAGAATTACCTGTATATCTGACTCTTTTGTACGTCCGTCATGCATAGCCATACTGATAATATATGCAAGTTGTAATTCACGTAAAGATTGCTCAAATTTGAGATGTAATTCCTACTGAGCGATTCGCTCATCCAGTTGCTTCCTAACCTTTTCAGATGAATCGGATAGCGACAAGAATGGGTTTGAGGCCGAGTGAAGAGTGCTAGAACGCCAACCATCTATCATTAGCTAGTCGTGTCTTTGAATTTATTTGAGTCCTACCTTGTATTTCTAGTATGTCATGTTAAGGCACTTAGCCTAATATCATTTTTTTTATTTGGAATTTGTCATGGACTCTCTGTATTTCCTTTGGTTAATCAAATAAACATCACCTGGACTATTGGAATTTATTAGTTTTATTAGTCATTTGCGCACTCCGAAATTTTGTTAAAATTCTTATCGCTCTAATGACACGATCTATATAGACGCGTCACGCATCCGAGTAATCTTCCGCGCTCTGGATGTGACAGCACCTTTCATATAAGCATCTTGAAGAGATTTGCTCAAAGTGTCATGTGCATGAATAAAGAGATTTGGAGCAATTGGATCAGTTTGTCGAACACCCCTGGTATATTTAAAAAAGCCAGCAGATTCACCATTGATGGAAATAGAGAACCAATAGTTATTCACCATCAACTCAATGAGTTCTATGAAATGAGAGTTAAAGCCAAAGCGCTTCAAAATAGCAAAAAAGAAATCCCATTCAAGTCTGTCATAAGCCTTAGCCATGTCCAGCTTAAAAATAACATTGTTGCCTCTAGTTTTCCTCCCCAATTCCTAAACCATTTCTTGAGCTAATGCAATATCATCAACAATACATCTCCCTTTAATAAAAGTTGACTACTCTCTAGAGATGAGAGAGGGTAAGATTCTGCTCAGTCGATTGCACATGATTTTAGAAATAATCTTGTATGAAAAATTGCAGAGACTGATGGGCCTATAATCTGAAATGTCAGTAGCATTGTTGACTTTAGGAAAAAGAGTAATGAGTGTAGTAGTGAAGCATCTAGGAAGGGGTCTTCGATTAGTAAAAAATTCTTGAATGGCATTGATCACCGCATTAGCAATAATTGGCCATGCTTTGTGGAAGAAGCTCCCTGTGAACCCATCTGGTCCCGGTGCACTGTCTGGGGACATGGAGAAGACAGCTTCTTTGATTTCATTATTGTCTGGGATAGCACACAGTGATCTATTGTCTTCAGTTGAGATCATTTGAGGAATACAGTTAATGGTATCCATATCAATATAATGCTACTGTGTAGTGAAGGCTTTATAAAAGTGAGCTACGGTAATATCTTGCATTTCCTGTTTGTCTGAAGTTAGAATACCAGAAGCATTTCGGAGGTGAGTAATGAGATTTCTCCTCTGGTTAGCCATTGCTTTCATGTGAAAAAAATGTGTGTTCTTGTCACCTTCCTCAAGCCAACGTACTCTGGATTTCTACCTCCAAAAGGTTCCTTGTTGAAGTAAGCGATCAGCAAGAGTATTCTTTGTAGTTTCCAAAGCAGCCAAGTTTGCTAGATTAGGGAGAATATCATATAAATGTTCCGTCTACAGAACAGCATCCTCCGCTGCCATAAGGTTTTTATGGATTTATCTATTCCAGATTTGTTCAACCTAGGATCTCCAGTGCATACACACATCCCAATGCTAGTTGGACTAACTATTGGCACAATAACTCTCATGCCTTCAAAAGTAAGAATGCCACACAAGAGAAAAAGATAATTAAAAATCAGAATGTGAGCAGAAAATAGCACAAATAAAAAGTTAAGAAATCCACAACACAAGCAAAACACAAAATACAAATGTGGATACCCAAACAACTACTGTTTGGTTTGAATGATTTGACTGCTGTTATGGGGCCTAAACAGTCTTGGGTTCCAAAATTTTCTATCTGATTGTATTTGCAGGTATGCTTGGTAGCCAACCACAACAAGTGATATCTTGATAATGGCTGCTCCAGGTACATGACTGGAGATAAAGAAAAATTATGCCTGCTGGTGGAGAAAGATGCTGGTCATGTAACTTTTGGAGGCAACACAAAAGGGAAGATCCTAGGATCAGGTAAGGTGGGTAAGTGTTCCTCCTACTGTATATAAGAAGTTTTACTAGTTGAAGGCCTTGGTTATAATTTGCTTAGCATTAGTCAGTTATGCGACAGGGGCCATAAAGTTATTTTTGATTCTCTTGCATGCACCATTTTTAGCCCAATTCTAAAACTATAAAATTCACTGGAAAAAGAGTCAATAACATCTATATGGTTGATTTAGATGATGCAGCATACACTAACTTGTGTCTAACTGTAAATAAGGTTGACTTAGCCTGTCTTTGGCAACGCAGGTTAGGTCATGCTAGTTATAATGTGTTGCATAAATTGAATAAGTATAGCATGGTAAGAGGTCTACCTAAAATATCTTTTAAGAAAAATAATAAAATCTGTGAGGCTTGTACCCAATGGAAACAAACTAGAAAGTCATTTAAATCCAGAACTGAGAACATGTCTTCTAAACCTTTTGAGCTGATTCACATGGATCTATTTGGACCTACCAGATCAGCTAGCTTATCTGATAGAAGATATGGATTTGTTGTAGTAGATGACTTTTCCAGATTTACTTGGGTATTCTTTTTAACTCACAAAAATGATGCGTTTGAAGAATTTCAGACTTTCTTCCACAGAATAAAATAGAATGGTAAGCAATCTATATCTAACATTCTGTCTGATCATGGTGGTGAGTTTGAGAACTCACAGTTTGATTATTTTTGCAGGGACAAAGGAATAAATCATAGATTCTCTTCATCAAGGACTGGAGAACAGAATGTAGTAGTTGAAAGAAGGAACAAAACCTTGGTGGAGATGGCTCGGACTATTCTAGTTGAAGGGAACTTGCCTGGAAGGTTTTGGGCAGAGGCAGTGAACACCTCCTGCTACATTATTAATAGAGCCCTGGTAAGACCTTCTACTCAAAAGACATTTTATGAAATACTAAAAGGTAAGAAACCTTCACTAGCTCATTTCAAGGTTTTTGGATCGAAATGCTTTTTTTTTGTTAGCTCTAAAAGAGACCTTGATAAATTTGATGCTAAAAGTGAACCAGGAATTTTTCTGGGCTACTCTGAACTGTCTAGAGCCCATAGAATCTACAATATTAAATCATAAACTGTTGAGGAATCACCACACATTGTATTTGATGAAATATCTAATAAACCTAAAATTGGCTTCTGCAGGGACAAAGGTGATGGAGAAATTTTTAAGAATAAAGAAGAGCAAAATGCAGAACCAGAAGATGAAGGTGAGACCGAAGGATCAAAAGTTCAGGGGGAGGTAAGTGCAAATTCAGGTAATCCACTTACCAACATTAGAGTTCTTAGAGATCATCCATTAGAGCATGTGATTGGTAATCTAAATGAACCCCCTAGGACGAGATCTCATTTCAGGATAGAAAATGAACTGAACTCATTTGCACTAGTCTCACAAGTAGAACCCAAAAACATTGAATGTGCCTTAAAAGAGGAACATTGGATAAATGCCATGCATGATGAACTTAATCAATTTGAATGGAACAAAGTATGACACTTAGTTTCTAAACCTGTACATGGCTCTATTATAGGCACAAAATGGGTCTTTAGAAATAAAACTGATGAACATGGAAAGGTTGTCAGGAATAAGGCTAGGCTAGTGGCATAGGGGTACAATCAGGAATTTGTGGTAGACTTTGAGAAATCATTTGCTCCTGTAGCTAGACTAGAAGCCATTAGGATTCTTCTGACTTTTGCATGTAGCCTAGCAATAAAACTCCAGCAGATGGATGTCAAATCTACATTTTTAAATGGCTTATTAAAAGAGGATGTCTTTGTTAAACAGTCTCCTGGATTTGAATGCATTGACTTCTCTGATCATGTGTATAAACTTGATAAGGCACTATATGGGCTGAAGCAAGCTCCTAGGGCCTGGTATGATAAGTTGAGCTCCTTCCTCACAGGTAAAGGTTTTTCAAGAGATGAGGTTGACCAGACCTTATTAACCAAGGTAAACAATAAAGACATTCTTGTTGTTCAAATTTATGTGGATGATATAGTGTTTGGGTCAATTAAACCATCATGTGTCAGGAGTTTTCTAAAGTAATGACTAGTGAATTTGAAATGAGCTTATTGGGAGAATTGAAGTTTTTCCTTAGATTGCAGGTTAGTCAAACTTCAGAGGGAAGCTTCATCATTCAGTCCAAATACATCAAGGATCTGTTGAAGAAGTACAAACTGGAGAACCTCAAGGCTATCATAACACCAATGGGTACATCAACTAGTCTTAATACTGACCCAAAAGGTAAATTGGTTGATACCAAACTTTACAGAGGTATGATCAGATCCCTATTGTACCTTACTACATCTCATCCAAATATTCAGTTTTTAGTGTGTTTATGTGCTAGATTTCAGGCTAGTCCTAAGGAATCACACAAAGTATAGTAAAAATGATTTTTAGATATTTATCTGGCACCCTTGACCTAGGTCTATGGTATCCTGCTAGGTGTGAGTTCGAACTGGTAGCTTACACTGATGCAGACTATGCAGGGTGTAGGATAGATAGAAAAAGTACTAGTGGGTATTGTCACTATCTAGGTGGTTGTCTAGCATCTTGGGCATCTAAGAAGCAACACATTGTTGCTCTTTCCACTGCTGAAGTAGAGTATGTTGTAGTAGGGAATTGTACATCCCAAGTGTTATGGATCAAACACCAGTTAATTGACTATCATGTAAAACTTGGATGCACTCCTATACTATGTGATAATACTAGTGCTATTTCCCTGACTAAAAATCTTGTTCATCATTCTAGGACTAAGCACATTGAGATCAAACACCACTTTTTGAGAGATGAAGTATGTAAGAACGAAATTGAACTGAATTTTGTAAAATCAGAAAAACAGATTGCTGATATTTTTACTAAACCTCTTGGAAATGAAAGATTTAAATTATTAAGAAGAGAATTAGGTTTATGTAAATTTCAGCATGATGACTGATTGCTTGAGTTCATTCTTGCTTGGAATAAATGCCTTCTTCATAAATGCTCCATTTGCACATGATTCAGTCTATCAATATTCGTCACTACATACAATGCATTGCATAATGCCCATCTTGATCTCAGAGGTATATCAAATGATATGCTATGCGTAGAGGCTATTCCTCCGCCAGGTTCCTTGAGTCAAGAACATGTGTCTATGTCTTGCATTTCAGTGTTTGTTCATGTATCAAAATGTTGTGTCCAATAATAATGCACATAGATAGGGGGAGTCTCTTGCATATTGATAGGGAGAGATGTTACTATTTCTAGGCAGATGTAAGTGTCTCTGAAATGTCGACACCCAAAGTCGACACCTTTTGTGATGTGAGACAATATGCAGCGGAGGACAAAGATATCAATTTGATTTGTCGCGACTCCCTTGGACCTAGGATAGCAAGCAGCACTATGAGTCGGCAACGTCGCACATGCGGTTTCGCTCGCGGAAGCACACTCGGATCCGTAGAAGGACCGGCGATGGTGGTGAGGGTCCGAGGTTGGACCTCGGGGCTCCAAGGGTCGGCCGGATAGGGATAGATCCCAATGGGCCAGGGATGCCCGATTTCAAGGGCGGCCGGCACGCCGAGGGCGTGGGATGCAATGGCTCTCTCTCAACTCGCTCCGCGGTGAACACTTGATTGGATTGAATTATAGATCGAGCACTCGTCTCACCTCCGACGGACAACTAAGAGCGATACTAAGCTAGCAATGGTAATAACCAGCAGCGAAGAGTGGCCAGGAGCTCACCTGATCGGCGTGAAGACGCCGATCCCGGTCGGAGACGAGGGCGAGCGGGGAAGTGTGCTCCCCGCACACTGCGCCAGTGAAGCTTCAAAACCTGTTCAAGAGTACAATTACTACACCTCGCGCAGGAGGGTGATCTTGGGGGTGGGAATTGGTTAATTACAGACAAACACTACCACCACGCAGGGTGGGGTGGTAAGCCGGCCAGGCGGGGATGGGAGGACGGACCGAAGTGGTTAAAAAGGAAATCAATGTGGGTTCAGCTGCAATCTGGACTGCTGGATAAGGTGCTGTTGTTGGCTCTGTCCCGGGCTCGTCCGGACTCCGAATTGAGCGAAACCACCTCGCAATGATTCCTGACTTGAAGCCGGTGTTGTCTGAATTTTTGGGCGGCCTCTGGAGCCAGGGACTGGCGACAGCAGCGACTGAACCGAGTTGGCAGATGTGGTCTCTGGCCGGACCTGTTCTGTAGCAGTAGGTTTCAGACGCTGTTGTGAGCTCTCCCGAACTCCGAATGGCACGAAACCAGCGTTGTCGTCTCCGTGGTCGAGGTAGCTTTCAGCTGGAGTTGATGGGGCTGCGATCCAAGGCCGTGGACGGTCGGTGTGCCCTGAAGAGTAGGCACTGGTCGCTGCAGACTGTAGGAGGCAGATCCGCGCGACGGAGGGATAAAATTTGTAACTCTGGATCCTGGATGCTGAATGTCGTTCCGTTTCTTGGTTCTGGTCGTGGACAGATGGAGGAAGAATTTTGAAGAAGAGAGTTCAGCCTGATTCCTCCACGGTTAGTCGTGGTGCAGCAACGAACCGGGTTGCAGACTCTGGCCACAGCGGCTACCAGAAATGAACAGTGGATTGCAGACGTTGTCCCGGCCGCTCCCGGATGCCAAATCTCAAGCCGCCAGAGTTGCTGGAACCGTGGACAATCCCTCTGCGCTGCTAAACTGACGAGGAAGCTGTCTGATGTCGGGGTGGACTGGGGGATGCCAATGAGTGGAGGCAGGTCACTGCCCACTGTGGGAGGCAGATCCGACCAGTCGAGGGAGAAAGACCAAAACTCTGACCTCCGGGTGGCGAACGCACTTCCGCTTCTTGATCCAGTAAGAGGACTGGTGTAGAAAGATATTTGTAGAAGAACTCATAACTTGAATCTCTCACCGTCGGCCGTGGTGTAGCTTTGAACAGGGTTCAGGGGCTCTGCTGATGGAGCTCTGCGCAGTCGGGGTAGAACAGCCTTCCCGGACGGCCACGAACTCAGAATGGGGTGATTCCACCTCGCCTGCGAAGAGGAAAGGGAGGCCTTTCCAGAAAGGTAGGCCACACCCCCAGAAGCTTCAAGATGTTGTCGTGGTAGTCGCTGCAACTCGAGGCTGGTCTGCAGGTCAGCCTGCAGACAGAATTGAAGTTGACAAAAGGGGGGGTGGAGGGGTCGGCCAAGGCAATGGGAGGGTGGAGAGGGGTTGAGGGGGTCGACCCTAGGAGGGAGGGGAAGGGGGTGGACGACCTAGGGAGGTGAAGGGGCTCCTTGGGGAGGGGAAAGGGCCCTAGGGAGGTGGGAGATTGCTTGGGGAAGGGGGAGGGATGCCTTGGGAAGGTGAAAGGGTGCTTGGGGAGGTGGAGTGATTAATGGTGAAGTAATGGGGGTCTTGGGAGGTGAAGAGGCTTGCCTAGGTGGCAAGTGAGGTGGCAAGGGGTGAGGAGAGAGGGGAATTTCAAATTTTAGAGAGAGAAGGAGGGAGGAGAGAGAGGGGGTTGGCCCCTAGGAGAGAGGGAGAGAACTAGAGAGAGAGAGAGCTAGAGAGAGAGGGAGAGAGAAGACTCAAGGGGATTCAAGTGGGTTCAATTTTCATTCATTCATCAATTTCCTTCAAGTGGGGGATTGGGGTCCTTATATAGGAAACCCATAATTTACAAAAAGTCCTCACATTGTGGACAACTGACAGAAGACCAAGGGTTGGGGAAGGGGGCGCCCATGGGCCAGGCCCAATAGCCTACTAAGCTAGTTAATGAAACTTGGACTTAGGTAAATGACTAACTAACTTAGGTAATAGACTCAATAAAAGGCAAAATTACATGATAATGACTCAAGAAAATTATGGAAATTATATAGCTAGACTCCAAAAATCATGGCGAGCAAAATGGCGAGTAGCAGGACCCTCGGAGGTATGTGAAGGAGTAAGCGATGTCCCCATCATACTCCCGGGGTGCGGAGAACTCGACTCCGTCGAGTAGGGGCCCACCGGGGGAGCAGCTCAGGGCATCCTGCAATCTCCAAAACCATCCTGCACCTGCGACCAGGGGACGGCTCTTCATCCTCTCAAGGCGGCCCGGACACACCCTCGTGCTGGCGTTGGAACCCTGCTTGCATAGTATTGCCCCTCTGTGTACACGTCGGGCTCTCAAGGCTGTTTGGTGGAAGCACTCCGGGGTGTCCCTCTTAAAGGAAGTTATAGGCTCAAAGTACTCACTGGGATTCACCGCGGTGCCCATGTAGGGTGCCGGATCAGCTGCATGATAATTGGGGTATATCCCATAGCCCATTAGTAAATCTAATCCATAAGCCAGTTTTGCCAAAGCCACTTGGAACATGAAAGGTCCAAATCCTCGTGCCCTCGATTTGGAGGTGGCCCTAAGATAGAGTCGTTCCAATGCCACCATCGCGAGGTTACCTCCTTGGATTTCAAAGTGCCACCCGTTAGTTATAGCCCGCTCATTATGATCGTCACTACCCATATTTGGATGCTTGCTTGAATGAGTATGCTTTGAGTGATGGTGCGGTGGGGGTGGGAAGTATGTGGTATGCGAAGGGGGACCGGGGCAACCATACATAGACCTATCATTCATGGATGTGATGAGGCATCTTTTGGACTCAGGGGGGCCTGGGAAACCATAGGCGGATCTATTGTGTATGGCTGTGAGAGTTACCGGGGGACCCGGACATCCACGTGTGCTCCATTTAAGTGTAAGGGCTATGAAGAATGTGGGTGGACCAGTACAACCAAATGTAGGCCAGTTATGCATTGACCCTAAACTGTGCGTGACATGCATGGGAGGGCTGGACTCGTGACCCTTGTCGAATGATGTGACATACCAAGGTGGGTGCTTTCTTCTCCTAGAGATGATGACCATGTGTGTGGGTTTGGGGCGGCCTTTAAGCTCCCATTTGTAAGGGTCAAAGGGATCATAGTAGGTATGCATCATGGGGTGGGGCACTACCTTGTTCCCTAGGTGTATACTGCCCATGGTCATGGTTCCCTTGGTGTGGGCTGGGTCTAGGACGAGGTGTGTTGGTTCTAGCATGGTGGGTAGGGCGGTCAGGTCCCATGGGTTCATTGTCTTCCATAGGGTGGGATCAAAGGGGTCATGGAATGTGTTACCAAGGGTGAGGTGTTCTTTCACCTCAAGGTCTCCAAATGATGGTGAGTCCTCCTCCTCAAATGTAGTAATTGAACCGAAGTTCGAGGAGGGTTGGTTGGTCATGATTGGAGGGCTTGGTATCCTACCCGAAATAAGTAACTCCAATTCGCGGATAGCATCGGGCTCTTCGGGAATGGGGAGGGATAAAAGAAGGTCGCTAGTGTAGCAACCCACAGTGTAAATGGAAGAGATGGACCCGACACATAGATGTAGGAGGTTAAGACTCCTAGGTTGGTCGGCTACAGTGGTCAACATGCCAGTTAGCTTCATTTGCCAAGTTAGACCCTCAAGAAAATCCCCTAATGTTTCCACCTGATAGGATGATTGGATTGTGGTGTGATAGGTGGATAAGGGTACTATAGGAAGGTTTTGCTCCATGGGTGGGTAAGCATGGACCATGAGATCTCCAAATGGGTTCTCCTTTAGCCAACGTGAAAGGGGTTCTCCTAAGATAAGCTCGGTCCCTATTAAGGAGGGTGGTGTAAGGTGAAGACCACCATGAGAAGTTCCTTCTTCTTCCTGGACATGGGCGATCTCTATGGCGGGGCTTGGTGTGTTCACCTTTATGGGGTTGGGTATGGGAATCATGGGTTCCTCTATCAAGGAGATGAGATGGTCCTTTGAGGGTGGGGTGGTGAGGATAGGTGTGTGGTACCCCCGGGGTGGGAGGTAAAGGGGAACTTGGTTTGGGATCGGTAAGGGGAGAAGTGGAGGCCTAGGTTGGGGTTGGATAGGGATTGGTAGTGGAAGATGGATGGGTTGAGGAGGATTGGGTTGATTGGTTTTAGGGGGTGTGTTTCTTTTAGGGTAAGATGGAGGGGTGGTTTTGGGGACCAAGGGAGTTTGTGGAGTGTGGGTTTGTGGGAGAGTTTTGGGTGGGGTGGTGGTGGCCATCATGGGCCTAGGTGGAGTGGACATGGGGTCCACATGGGTTGGAATGGAGGGGGTGGAGTGAGCCATGATGCTTCCTCCACTTGGGATGGGAACTTCTTGGCCTAACCCATGATATTGTGATTCATACTCTTCTTCCCAATCGGGGGAGGCCTCATATTCCTCAACTTCAATCTCATTCCTTTGTGGTGTGGGGGTCTTGCTCTCTAAGGGAGTGGGAAGGCCTTTTGGCGATGGGATGGTGCAAGTTGGAATTATTTGGGGTGGTGGAGTTTGGACCCTATGGGAGGTGAAGATATTCTTAATCTCAATCCTTAGTTCTTCTAATGAGTCTTGGGGTCCTTTGGGTGGTGGGGTTTTGGTCCTAGTGGAGGGTTTAGATGGACTGGGCGGGAACGGGTTTGTGGGAGGGCTTCTCGGGTGGGTAGGGGAATGTCGGGGAGCATAGATCTTTCTAAGTTCCCTCTTCATGTCATCCCATCAGTAAATGGGCTCCTGCCCCCAAACCCTTCTGAATCTCTCTTTGTGTTCCCACATTTTCTTAGCTAGACCCCAAAGTCGTGCCTTGGCCCTGCGGACTCTCTCGAATCCAAATACCCAAGTACTCTCAAAGTCCCTTTCCATGGTATTCTCCCACCTAAGATAGGCATGAGGATTTCCATCAAAATGAAGGTCCTCATCTACAATGTAGTCCATGTGGAGGGGGTCAATCGGACCATTTGGCCAACGAGGGGTATGCATGATGATCGGGTGATGAATGCAACTGCCCTAGGACAAGACTTAGTAGAGACAAGTCTAGAACTTGCTCTGATACCAATTTGATGTGAGACAATATACAGCGGAGGACAAAGATATCAATTTGATGTGTCGCGACTCCCTTGGACCTAGGATAGCAAGCGGCACTATGAGTCGGCAACGTCGCACATGCGGTTTCGCTCGCGGAAGCACACTCGGATCCGTAGAAGGACCGGCGATGGTGGTGAGGGTCCGAGGTTGGACCTCGGGGCTCCAAGGGTCGGCCGGATAGGGATAGATCCCAATGGGCCAGGGATGCCCGATTTCAAGGGCGGCCGGCACGCCGAGGGCGTGGGATGCAATGGCTCTCTCTCAACTCGCTCCGCGGTGAACACTTGATTGGATTGAATTATAGATCGAGCGCTCGTCTCACCTCCGACGGACAACTAAGAGCGATACTAAGCTAGCAATGGTAATAACCAGCAGCGAAGAGTGGACAGGAGCTCACCTGATCGGCGTGAAGACGCCGATCCCGGTCGGAGACGAGGGCGAGCGGGGAAGTGTGCTCCCCGCACACTGCGCCGGTGAAGCTTCAAAACCTGTTCAAGAGTATAATTACTACACCTCGCGCAGGAGGGTGATCTCGGGGGTGGGAATTGGTTAATTACAGACAAACACTATCACCACACAGGGTGGGGCGGTAAGCCGGCCAGGCGGGGATGGGAGGACGGACCGAAGTGGTTAAAAAGGAAATCAATGTGGGTTCAGCTGCAATCTGGACTGCTGGATAGGGTGCTGTTGTTGGCTCTGTCCCGGGCTCATCCGGACTCCGAATTGAGCAAAACCACCTCGCAATGATTCCTGACTTGAAGCCGGTGTTGTCTGAATTTTTAGGCGACCTCTGGAGCCAGGGACTGGCGACAGCAGCGACTGAACCAAGTCGGCAGATGTGGTCTCTGGCCGGACCTGTTCTGTAGCAGCAGGTTGCAGATGCTGTTGTGAGCTCTCCCGAACTCCGAATGGCACAAAACCAGCATCGTCGTCTCCGTGGTCGAGGTAGCTTTCAGCTGGAGTTGATGGGGCTGCGATCCAAGGCCGTGGACGGTCGGTGTGCCCTGAAGAGTAGGCACTGGTCACTGCAGACTGCAGGAGGCAGATCCACGCGACGGAGGGATAAAATTTGTAACTCTGGATCCTGGATGCCGAATGTCATTCCGTTTCTTGCTTCTGGTCGTGGACAGATGGAGGAAGAATTTTAAAGAAGAGAGTTCAGCCTGATTCCTCCACGGTTAGTCGTGGTGCAGCAACGAACTGGGTTGCAGACTCTGGCCACAGCGGCTACCAGAAACGAACAGTGGATTGCAGACGTTGTCCCGGCCGCTCCCGGATGCCAAATCTCAAGCCGCCGGAGTTTCTGGAACCGTGGACAATCCCTCTGCGCTGCTAAACTGACGGGGAAGCCGTCTGATGTTGGGGTAGACTGGGGGATGCCAATGAGTGGAGGCAGGTCACTGCCCACTGTGGGAGGCAGACCCGACCAGTCGAGGGAGAAAGACCAAAAATCTGATCTCCGGATGGCGAACGCACTTCCGCTTCTTGATCCAGTAAGAGAATGGGTGAAGGAAGATATTTGTAGAAGAACTCACAACTTGAATCTCTCACCGTCGGCCGTGGTGTAGCTTTGAACAGGGTTCAGGGGCTCTGCTGATGGAGCTCTGCGCAGTCGGGGTAGAACAGCCTTCCCGGACGGCCACAAACTCAGAATGGGGTGATTCCACCTCGCCTGCGAAGAGGAAAGGGAGGCCTTTCCAGAAATGTAGGCCACGCCCCCAGAAGCTTCAAGATGTTGTCGTGGTAGTCGCTGCAACTCGAGGCTGGTCTGCAGGTCAGCCTGCAGACAGAACTGAAGTTGACAAAAGGGGGGGGGGTGGAGGCGTCGGCCAAGGCAATGGGAGGGTGGAGAGGGGTTGAGGGGGTCGACCCTATGAGGGAGGGGAAGGGGGTGGACGACCTAGGGTGGTGAAGGGGCTCCTTGGGGAGGGGAAAGGGCCCTAGGGAGGTGAAGGGGCTCCTTGGGGAGGGGAAAGGGCCCTAGGGAGGTGGGAGGTTGCTTGGGGAAGGGGGAGGGATGCCTTGGGAAGGTGAAAGGGTGCTTGGGGAGGTGGAGTGATTAATGGTGAAGTAATGGGGGTCTTGGGAGGTGAAGAGGCTTGCCTATGTGGCAAGTGAGGTGGCAAGGGGTGAGGAGAGAGGGGAATTTCAAATTTTAGAGAGAGAAGGAGGGAGGAGAGAGAGGGGGTTCGCCCCTAGGAGAGAGGGAGAGAACTAGATAGAGAGAGAGAGCTAGAGAGAGAGGGAGAGAGAAGACTCAAGGGGATTCAAGTGGGTTCAATTTTCATTCATTCATCAATTTCCTTCAAGTGGGGGATTGGGGTCCTTATATAGGAAACCCACAATTTACAAAAAGTCCTCACATTGTGGATAACTGACAGAAGACCAAGGGTTGGGGAAGGGGGCGCCCATGGGCCAGGCCCAATAGCCTACTAAGCTAGTTAATGAAACTTGGACTTAGATAAATGACTAACTAACTTAGGTAATAGACTCAATAAAAGGCAAAATTACATGATAATGACTCAAGAAAATTATGGAAATTATATAGCTAGACTCCAAAAATCATGGCGAGCAAAATGGCGAGTAGCAGGACCCTCGGAGGTATGTGAAGGAGTAAGCGATGTCCCCATCATTTTGGCATATATTCTGTCAATCTTGCATATATTCTGTCAATCTTGACTTTATCTATCTGATCAATTGAAACCCTTATTGTTCCTAAACTGAAATCTTAGTGGCATTAGCATTGCTCAATTTCTTCTCTCTTGACACCCTCATCTATTCTTATTTCGTGGTATCAAATTCTTGAAAAGTCCTTGCACTTCATGTGAATCTGAAATAATGACATTCTAACAGTCAGTTCATGACTCTAAGGTACTAAAATCATAAATCTTCTCTTATAAAAATCAGTAATGTGCCATGAATGAACTGATGGTTTACGTCTAATGAATTTTAGAGTCTAAAAACTAAACTCAATGAAAAGGATTGTTGAGTACACTCAATAGCCCTCAACCATTTCTTATATGTTATGTTTGCTGAAGTCTCTCAAAATCTGAAAGTCTAAAAATTCAGGATATCTTGATTGAGAAATTTGGTGTATGTATTATTTTTAAACAAAACTTTCTGCAAAACGAAAGGGAAGCTGTATCAAAATTATGAGCAACAACTTTGAAGGCAGAGCAATGACTGAATGCACAGAGAAACTGAGTCCTTTGTCAAACAAATAAAGAGAACCTATGTCATGAAGTGCTTTAGTTAACTCTGTTCAGAAATTAAAATTGAAAGGTTAGCTTCACTAAATAAGTAGGGGTACTGGCGTCTAATCAACGTGTACCCTTAAGCAAAAAGGTGTAAACTATACTTCAATGTCTTAATAAATGAAATAAAATGGTAAATTCTACTGAGTAACTAGGGGTACTCGCGTCTAATCAACGTATATCCTTACGTAAAAAGGTATGAATTATGCCTGACTGTTCTGAAAATAGTGAATAAAAGACAATAAAAAATCATGCTGAAACCCTGCGGTGAAATATCAGAACTTTAGAAAATTTGTTTAATCTCAATACATGTCCTAGTCACTCCTAAGAAATTCATTGAATTTAGGGCAAGTAAGATGAAGTAAGACTAAATATGACATAATCTATGTATCTCTGGTTTATTTCTATTAAGGGTTAATGCAAATCCATTCAAAGAGAGTAGTTGCTACACTCTAATTTGCATCATTCTTAAACCAGATTTCTATCAAGGATGCTTTATATGGAGTCTTTTACTAAAAGAATCTGAGCTATGTATGCTTGGTTAATGAAAGATAAATCAGTTTGTCTGTCATATCTTTCCAGTGATCTCCCTACCTTGATATTGTTCTCTTATTTTTTCTATTCAGCACAATTTCTCGATTTTGATAGGCAAGATAGTTAGATGGCTAGAGAAAGGGGGAGAGATTGGGGGAGATGTTTTGTTGGTAAGGGCTAAGGGAAGAGTAAGTTCTATCTGTGTTTTGTCTCTGTCTGACTGAATGACTGCCTGGTATGGAAAATCATTGACTAAGGGGGAGAGTCAAGGGGTAGAGTCATCTATTTTTGCTACTTATCTGACTATCTGCTACCCATGTAAGTGCATCTGACTGTGACCAATGTACATTCCAATGCATAATGTAGACAGCGTTGTCATCAAAGTATAGCAGTGTTGCCATCATCAAAAAGGGGGGAGAATGTTGTGTCTCATCTGGATTTGATGTCTAGTTTTGATGCTGGCAATAGTGTGATTTGCCTTAATCTTGATACTGGCAACACTGTGATGTTTTGTTGTTGTTACTGGAGTCAGAATTAGTCTTGCTGCACACTAAGGTCGATGCATACTCATGTTGCTACACACTAAGGTTGATGCATATTCATATACTTAGAAAAGAAAGGTCGATGCATACTCATGCTACATCACTATAAGGTCGATGCATGTTCATGCATTGAGAAGAGTAAGGTCGGTGCATATATGTATTCCAGTCTAGAAGGTCAGTGCTTATGCAGTAGAGTTGCATTGAAAGGTCGATGCATCTCTCAACGGCCTTGTACTAACAGGTCGATGCACATATGACTTTTGGTCTAGAAGGTCGATGCACATGTGCACTTTTGGTCTAGAAGGTCAATGCGACTGAAGAAGTCTTGTTCTATCAGGTCGGTGCACTACATACATAGCATGTGCTATCAGGTCGGTGCACCTCTTTCAAAGGTCGATGCTGCTAAGTATTATATGCTAAATGTTGTTTAACCAGGTCGGTGGACATCATAGGCAGGTCGATGCTATTGAGCCAACAATTGCAGCATTAGGTCGGTGCAACAAAGGTCATCATTCTTAAGGTCGATGCACCTCATGCATTGATTGTGAAGTCTGGTCGGTGTAGTAAATTACTGCGTCGATGCTTTGAGCATTTCCCTTTGTGTCACCAAGACAAGTCGATGCACCATCATTTCATAGTTAGTCTTTCTAACAGAATAAGGTCTATTTGTAAGACTTAAAGGTTGATGCTACTGTCCCAACTTATTGCATGAGTGAGCTATATAGGTGGATGCGTTTGTAGAATTTTATGCATTCATGACTTGTCTGTCCTTATGAAACATCTGAGGCAACACTCTTTAAACACTTATTTCATGAGAGACATAATAATGAGATGATTAATGAATGTCTACCTTTTGTTTTGACAGGACAAACCAAGTTATCAAGAACTAACCCAGACTCATTCTTGAATACATGTGTAGTGCCCCAAAATTTATAAGTAATTTCTGGATTATTTATAGAATTTTTCTAGAATTTATAAAGGGCAAATAGAATAACAAATGAATTAATGTTGGGATTATAAGGCCCAATTATGCTAATTAAGCAATCTAGCCTTGATAATTGGAACCCAATAGGTTTATGGACCAAGCCCATTAAGTTTGACCCATATTCTAGAAGGTTATTTAGCCTATTCATGAATTATAAGGATAAATACCCCATATATAGATAATTATGTGGATAATTAATAAAAAGAGCTTGAATAATATTGAATTCTGCGCACAGTAGATGTAGCGGTCTATCGTGCAACCGCCACAGTCATGTAACGCGCCCAGCTTGGACCGTTACACTCTGTCAGTTTCGTGAATGGGAGAAAGAACAAAAAGATTGGATCTTTGGGATCCTATCTACAAGAGACCTAATTAGGAGAATGTGTAAGGTTACTAAGGACTCTTAGGGATCAGGTTCTGACCAACTAAGGACTCTAGAATCGATCTAATCCTCAAACCCTAGCCAAAACTCTATAAATAGAACCCAGTTCTGAACTGAGCGACCCTTACTTTTGGCTCGTAAAGAAAAAGGGTAAGGAGATAGAATCTTGGGTATGTCCTTTGGAACTTTTTGTTTCTCTTAGTGTCATCTTCCTAACCTCAAAATTTCACGTCCTTAGGTCAAGAGACTGAGGAGTTAGAGCGACGTGAAGTTGCTGAAAAATCTCAGGAAGGGAAGAACTAGGGCGTGTCTTGAAAACCAAATTAGAAGTTTAAAGCCCAATAAGAAGGTAGGTTATCTCATGAACGGCAAAAATACATGGTTAGGGATAAAAGCCCTCTATTTTATTTGGATTTCATGCATGATACTTCATGAATTTCATGTTTTAGGATTAGTCTATGTTGTGCCCCTGTGGTTTTGATGATGGTTTTGATGATTGGTTGTTGAGGTTTTGATGATGGTTTTGATGATTGGTTGTTGATGTGAGTTAATCAAATGTTCAGTCATCTTGCTACTCAGTTTAGTTTAATATATTTTGATGTTCAGTCATGTTAACTGATGCATTGGTTGTTGAGGTTTTGATGATGGTTTTGATGATTGGTTGTTGATGTGAGTTAATCAAATGTTCAGTCATCTTGCTGCTCAGTTTAGTTTAATATATTTTGATGTTCAGTCATGTTAACTGATGCATAAAGCATTCATTGCTACACTCTGTCTGCACAGTTGTCACTGCAGTGCGTCAACTCAGTGTGCCGATGCGTCGACCCCTTGGTCATATTTGTATCTGTCCATACAGTAGTGCGTCAACTCCTTGAGCTGATGCGTCGACGCTTCAGTTCAGTTTCTTCATTTGATGAAGTCTATACATCATCAGTTGATCATCAAGAATATACGTTGCAGCGTCAACTCATCGGGCTGCAGCGTCAACTCAGCAAGTATGCACATCAGTCTTCACATGCTAAGTCTGGACAGCCTTCGTCTCATGCAGCGTCAACGCTGTGAGCATTCTCAAGACATTAGCGTCAACGCTATAAGTGTGTACATCGCTTTCACGTCACCAAGTCCATACATTTGTTTTCCTTCAAAGTCTGTACAGCCGCTGGTCTAGCTTCATGAAGTCTGTACATCAGACTGTTACAGGAAGTCTGTACATTGTCCGTCTTCCTTAGCGTCTTGATAGTTGATGTCTATACATTGGCCTCCATGCTCCTAAGTCTATGCATTACTGTTCATGCATCAGTCTTCATAAGTCTGTACATTGGACTGTCTCTCTCAGCGTCTCATGGCATGAGGTCTGCACACTCGAATTGCCCTTGATCTGGTCAAGTGTATACACTCTCTCACTGTAGCTTTCAGCTATTCAAGTCTATACACTGGACTGGTAGGTCATGTCTATACAACGTGGTCTTTAGTTCTTCAAGCCTACACATTGACTGTTCATGCAAAGTCTAGACATTCGATCAAGTTTGTACATTGGTCTTGGCATATGCATTCATAAAGTATATACACTCTTCGGTTGACTTCAACTGAAGTCTGTACATCGGCATGCATTACATCAAGTGTGTACATTGCATAGCATATTGCGTCTAAGTCTATACATCACTGTAGCATGCACTTCATGAAGCCTATACATTCTCAGTCTTTGCACACGTTCAGCCTGAAGTCTGTACAGCCTTGGCAAATGGTCCTAAGTCTATACATCAGTCCTCAAGTGTTCAAGTCTGTACATTGGCCATCAAAGCCCTCAAAGTCTGTACATCCTTCAAGACTCTCAAAGTCTGTACAGCCTGCTTTGTCGATTCAGATTTCAAAGTCTATACAGCGTTCGTCTCAGCCACCGTCTCTTTCAGCGTCTCACGCTTGCAAAGTCAATACTCTGGTCGGTGGAACAAAGTATGAACATCCTTCAGTGAACTTTGAAGTCTATACACTGATTCACTATTCATCACCTTTGGGCATCAAAGTCTGTACATCGCCTTCAGACTTTCAAGTCTATACACTCCATGATCTTCCATGTTTGTACATCCACAGTGTATCTTCAAAGTCTGAACATTGTCTCACTCCGTAAAAGTCCATACATTTGTTTTCTCTTCAAGTCTGGACACTGGCTTCATATCATAAAGTCTACATTGGAACACTGAACCTTCGTTCATCAAAGCCTCAAGTCTGTACAGCGTGAAGTCTACACTTTGGCTTCACGTTTTCAATGTCTGTACAGTGGCTTCGCATAGGCAAGTCTGTACATCGGGCTCCTTCTAACTAAGTCTCTACACTCCCTCACACTGTACACACTTAGTCTATACAGCATGATCGTCTTTACAAGTCTACACAGAGTTCTTCACTTAAACTGATGACTTATCCGATACTCTGTCTGACAGTTGTTCTGATCGTGAAGCTTATGGAGGGCACGTGATTCGAGGTTGGAAGGGCAGATAGGATTGTGACACGTGTGCTGAAGCTGGCTGAGAGGCTGACACGTGGACACAGCAAATCAAGAAAGAAGCTCCTAGATTATTCTGGTGCGTCAACGCATTGAGCAAGTAGTGTTGACGCAGCAGTTACAAAAAAAGAGAACCAATGGGTTACTGGGTTACTCAGATGCGTCAACACCACCCACTGGCAGCGTGGACGTAGCAGTTCAAGTAACTCCTTGCAACCTCTAGAGTACCTTGGCAGCGTCGACGCTGCAGCTCGTTGGGGCGACGCAGCAGGTTGATGGAACGACACCTTTTAGCTGCTAGTACACACCGATGCGTCAACGCAGCAGTGGAGCGGCATCGACACAGCATGCCCATCTGCTAAAGACTTGATCACTGGATCATCGATGCGTCAACGCCATGGGCTGATAGAGTCAACGTAGCAGTCTTGAGTTTTACTGAACGAATGTCCTTGAATTGTAGGGCACATGATCAGAGGTGCCTGGCTCGTGAACCAGGAAGCTGCCACGTGGTCCGAATTTCTAGGGCTGGAAACATGGAAGCCACACGCGCCAGTGTGTTGTTGCTGCTACTATATATACTAGTCTTCTTCCACTAAAGAAGAGTGATCGAAGCAGAAGCCTGAAGAGCAGAAAGCCCCTCGATCCAGAAAAAGAGAAAAAGAAGGAAAAGAGAGGAAGAAGAGATAGAAGAGAGAAGCCGTGAAGAGAGAGCAGAGAGTGAGAGATTAGGAGAGTAGAAGAGAAAGAAAGAGAGATAGAGAGTGAGAGTGAGAGAGCTCGTGGAAAAGAAGGAAGAAGTTGCTTGAAGATCTGTCTTCACTGGACCGTGGATCAGATCCCGGCCAGTCAGCTCCGTTGAGAGCCACATCTGTGTTTTCATCTATTACAGCTTTCGGATTGCTGTGTTATTTTTCGTTTATTGTTTTTCCTTTGTTTTTCTGATTATCCTTGGTCTTCCGATTGCTCTGTTAGGGATCGGGTACCTCCTGTTGATTCAGGAGAAGGGAGATCTAATCTCCGGGTTGCAAGTGACAGGTTGTCACTTGTGGGTTGCCCTCTGGTTAGAGGAAGGGAGGATAGTCCTCCGGTTCTGGACTTGTGGTTGCAAGTCCAGGTGTCCCTCCTGGTCTGGAGGAAGAGAGGTCTTCGACCTCTGGTTTCCAAGTGGCTAGGAGTCACTTGGGTGTCCCTCCAGTTGGGAGGAAGAGGGGAGTCTGTTCCCCTAGTCAAGCTGTGTGGCAGCAACTGTTTGCAGACTGAGTCTGCTTGGTTCTAGCATTTGCTAGTGAAGCCTCACTCCGATTGGGAGTGAGGGGTGATTGTAGGTCTGTGGACCGAACCACCTAAAATCTCTTGTGCCGTGGCTTGTTTGATTGATTTGCTTCCGCTAGATGCTTGGATAGGCACGCCCATGAGTTTGTATTTGAGTTGAAATGAATTAGTTCTATTATGTGTCTCTTTTCTAGCATCCTAGTTTTAATTTGGCCATAATCTGTAGAAGGATACATTCACCCCCCCTCTGTATCCGGGCCAAGCACCCTAACAGTTGGTATCAGAGCGGTGTCTGCATACAAGGTCCAACGACCTGCAGATTCGATCTCTGGTTTTCGGTGCTAATTTGTTTTTAGTGCATCAATATTCTTGTTGCATTAAACTGTTGTCTTGTCATGGCTCATCCTCCACTATTCAGTGGTTCAAATATTAAATTCTAGTTATATCGTATGCACAAGCATGTTAACTCTATTAATCCACAATTGTGGAAGGTTATCTCTCACAGTCCACATGAACTTCCTAAGGATAAGTCCAAGTGGACTGATGTTCACAAGTTGAAAAATGATGATAATGTGAGAGCTCTAAATTTAATGAAGGCTGCAATCGGTTCTGATGATTTTTCCTCTTTCTCAGATTGTAGCACTGCAAAGGAAATGTTTGATAGAGTGACTACAACACACGTGGAACAGGAAGAAGAATGTCTCATGGCAAGAAGGAGTGATCAATCAGATGAGTCCTCATCCCAGGTAATCTCTGAGACCGAGGATATTAGCCATGATGAGTTAGTTGCCATGCATGAGCATCTTCTAGATAAATATGAAAGAGTCAAATCAGGAAAGAGAAAATTAAGAAAAGAGAAAAATGCTGAAATCACATGTCTAAAGGCTGAAAATGAAAATCTAAAATCTAAATTGAAGGAATTGATTGAAGAATTACATTCTGATGATAATGTACAAAAAAACTTAATCACTTCCTTAAAAGAAGAAAATGATTCTCTTCTAACTCAGAAGAAGGAAACTGATAAATTAAAAGATAAGCTGATTGAAGAAAACATCCACCTGAAGGAGCAAAATAAGAAGCTAATGGTCCTTAACACCGCTTTATCTGAAAGATGGCTAACGGTTGAAAGAGAAAATTCAGTTTTGAAAGAAAAAGAAGTGAACATTGAATTGAAGCTAACTCAGGAGAATGAGATCCTGAAAAGTCTGAATGATGGGTTACAAAATCAGGTTATCTCGTGTGAAGACCACATTATGACCTTGCAAATTGAAATTGAAAACCTAAACAACTCTATGTCAAAATTTGCCAAAGGTAAAGAAAAAATGAAAGATTCTTTGAATGTGGAAGTCACCAAACTGAATGAAGAGAAAAGGTGCAATTCTCAAGTTAAGCAAGATGTAAGGAACAAACTATACGGAACATTTGTGAGTAGCTCAAACTTAGCTAATACTTCTGCACCTTCTTCAAAACAGTCAGATGATCAGAAGATTCAAAAATAGAAAGAAAATGTGAAAATGAGAACACTGAAGAAGAATAGTAAATTTCATGCAAACAAGCCTAAGGTTAGAAAATTTCCAACTATCCACGGAAGGAATGTTGAATGCTTCTATTGTGGAAGTTCTGGCCATGTACTTGATGATTGCCTTGTCATGAAGAATGATAATGATAGATTTCATGTTAGGACTTCTTATGCTAAGAAATCCTATTCGGCTCAAAACAGGAAATCCAAATGCTTTTACTGTCATGAAATGGGTCATCTCATGCATGAATGCAAATCATTGGAGTTAGATGACCTTGCTGCTATTAATTCACAGAAAAGTCATGCTAAAACTCATGTCCTTTGGGAAAAGAAAATTCATTGTTATAATTGTGGTAAACTGGGACATGTTGCTGTTCAGTGCTGGTCAGCTGAAGGCAAGAAAAAATTCTATTCTCATGTTAATCATGTTCACCAGAATGATTATGGGAGGGATAAATCTATTTTTAAGGAAAAGATTCCTACATGTTATAACTGTGGGAAGCCAGGTCACAGGGCTGCAACTTGTTGGCTGGCAGGATATCAAAACCAAACTAGTTTTGGTAAACATAATTTTTATCCTGTTAACAGAAAATCTCATGTATGTGCACATAGAACTCATGCTAACAAGAATGTGCATAAATTAGATCTGAAAACTGCTACTCCTTGCTATCAAGTTAAAAATGTGCTGAGGAAACCTGCTAGGAGTGATAATGTCATGTCAGGACCCAAGACTTATTGGGTACCTGTTTGTGCAAAATAAACCTTGTTTTGCAGGTGTGCCTTGGAATGGAATAAAAAGGGGTATTAATCCAAGGCACTCAAGAATGAAAACCCCTTCTGAACTTTTCAGGTAAACTTCCTGCTCTTCTTGTTTTTAGTTTTAATGCATAGCAAGTTAAATCTGTTTTTACATTTTCATTCATCATTTGCCATGTGCATTACTTTCTGATCATGCATTTGCTGAGAGTTCTGTGCAAATATCAGATTAAGAAGGGTTGTCTGTATCTGATGCATACATAGGCTAATTTCAATTGCTTGATAATTGTGTTATGCATAGACTCTGAAAACAAATTGCATTTCGAATTTTCTGAAAAATCTGAACTGCATATGAGTGTGACTTGAAACTTGTGCGTTGCAATAGCTCACTGAAATTCTGAACTGCATATAGGACTGCATGTTGAATAATTATGCATGACCTCAATGGTATATAAATGGTAAGGTATCAAAAGGCAGGGAGGTCTGTCTGGAGGTTCTTACTATGTGTGAGGTGGTCTTTTAGACCAAGTGCTCCGCCTAGTACCATGGGTCACTTTGCTGATAGGACAATCTGATTGTGCACAAGTCACAATATCATTTGGAATCATATGTTCAGTTTTCAGTGCAAACATTGCATGTTTTCAGGGGGAGTTAGTTGTATATCCTTTCATAGCATTCAATGTTGAGTCCTTGCATGTCCCTGCATACATATAGTGCATTGCATCTCCCTATATTGAAAATGCCAAAAAGAGAGTTTGAATGCATATTGTGAGGGGGAGTCAATGCATTGCATATAGGTTGTCAAATGCATACATGTGTTAGAACTCTATCCCTTCTTACTGATTTTGTTGACAAACCATAATCATATTCTGAAAACTTTGAGCTTCACAATCTCTCTCTTAACAATTGGTATTTCTCCTATCAATTGGTATCATTTGGGTTCAGAATTCCATCAGTCCTTCATGAAGATTTCAATGGGCTATCTCAATCATAAATCTGAAAACTTTTGAACTAGAAATCTTCTATTATACATTTTTTATGAATGACTGAAATAACTCATGTGGTTTAAGTTTAATGTATTCAATGAGTTTGGCTTTAAAATCTCTTAAAAATATCTGAAGCATGCTTAATAAATCTTAACCATTTGTTTCATGCTGTGTCTTGTGAAAAACTTCTGAAATCTGCACTTTTGAATACATGACTTTATTTGGTTAAGTACATGATATTGTTATTGCTTTGAAGCAAATGAAATTGTCTGAAATGTCTAAAGGGTAAATAGTTGTCAGAGCAATGATTTTGGTCACTGAGAAACCATGTCCAAAGGACCGTGTCATGAGGTGTCTTAGTTAACTCTGTAAAATAAAATTCATTGAAAATTAGGCAGAGCAATGGGATGCACACTGAGAAATACAACTCACTCATCCAGAAATGATTTCGAGTGTGTCATGATGTGTAAATGCTAACTCTGTTCATACAAAGCACGACTATTAGTCACACTAAGTACTTAGGGATATTGGCCTCTGATCAAGGTATATCCTCTAGTTACAAGGTGTGAACTGAACTAGAGTGCTCGTAAAATTGTAGCAAGAAAATTTTTGAACAAATTGAAATACCTGAATATTGATGCTAAAATCAAATTGCTACAACCCTAGATAAATTCATATGACTTCATAATTGCTTGATTTCAATACAGATGCATGTAATTCCGAAAGAAGTCAATAATTTTGATTGTGTAAGAGAAAGGGAGATTTATCAAGATAAATATGAGGGCTTGGTTCATTTTTATTAAACCATGGTTTTAGATATCAATACAGAATTTTATTGATAAACTCTACATACATCATGTTTAAACCATGCTGTTCAATAAAGCTCATTCATAAGCCCTTATAATGGAAGACTTTGAAAACTTATGTTTTAGATTTATGAGTGTAGCAACCCTGATAAATAAAGATTTGGAAATAAATTAAAAAATTTTCAAATTATATTACAGAATTAATACAGATAATAAGAAGAAGCTTAAAGGGGTGAATAAAACCAAAATGCAAATAACGCCTCTTATTAAGGCGTTAATTTAATAATAAACGCCTCTAGCTAAGGCGTGCTTAAAGAAGTGACGCCCTCACCTCACGGCATCAATTTCAACCGACAAACAGGGCAAGGCCAAGTAACGCCTCTAGTACGGGCGTGTTGTAAAACAAAGAACGCCCTCGTACCAGGCGCTTCTTAAGAAACGACTTGAACCAGGTCGTCAATTCAGGAATCGACGCCCTGACCAAAGTCGTTAATTCCATTCGTGAACCGTTCGAACCCACAGCTTATCCAGGGAAGGATCATGTTAATCTAGTAAGTGGTTAATAGGGCAAGGACTCTAATAGGGATATATTACCCTCACTCAAACACTACCCCTATTAGAAATACCAAAATCCTATAAATAATCATTCGATCTAAACCCTAAACCTATTTGACCAATCGAACTTCACAGGTACGTGAGGAACATCAAGTTCTTCTATTTTTCTTCTTCTGTTTCTTTCATTACGAACGTAGTATGTGCAGAACTAATGTTCTTCATCTATCTCTCTTCTTACAGGTTAAGAAGCCCCTACGATCTGAAGAATAACAGAGCCCTTTCATCCGGGTGAAAAGATCTTTTCTTCACTTTTGACGTGATGACCAGATTTCAAAGAAACTGATACAGTTTCTTCGTTTCTCTTATACGAAAGCTGCAGTAGAAGCCTCTTCATCAAAGCCATCATCCGATAGCAACGCGTTCCGAGTCCCTGTTCTAAACAGAGGGTAGATCCTTCTCACAGACCCCTTCACGGTTATCTCCACGTCCATTATAAAGGTAGGTTTTCTCAAGTTATGGTAGCCCAAACAAAATTAATGCAAGATATACATATATATAAGCATGACATGCATATGGTTTATTATAGTTTTAATACGTTTCTGTAATATTTTGAAAGAGACGCCCCTGTCAAGGGCGCTAATTCACATGAAACAACCCTTCCCAGGTCGTCAATTTAATATTTGACGCCCTGTACCCAGGCGTTAATTTCAGTTAATCATTAATTAACCATGTTAAGAACTGATTCTATATGAAATCATGATTTACATTAATGCATGATCCCATATCTCCCAATCCATTGATTTTACTGTCATGACTGTTCGTTCATGGTATATTCTCCCCCATGAAATTCCTGCATGCTGAAATTATTACTGCCCTTAAAATTTCCTGCAGAAACTTTAAGTAACGACCTGGACCAAGTCGTTTTCCACATGTTAACGCCCCACCATAGGGCGTAAATTGAAAAGAAACGCCCCTTCCTAGGGCGCGTATATGTTAAAAATTCTGAAAATATATATTCTGTAAAAATTGAATTAATGAGTAACGCCCCTGCCCAGGGCGTGTTTTGGATAAATCCTGAAAATTATTTATATTTTGTCAAATATGTAAATAATAAGACGCCTGCTTCTGCAATCGTCAAATCTTGAACAAACGACCCTGACCAGGGCGCGTTTTAGATAAATTAATGAAATATTGAAATTCTGCAAAATGGAAACATGTGTAAACGCCCTTCTGTTAGGCGTTAATTACTTGATAAACGACTCTGATTAAGTCGTTATTTTACTGTAAAACTGATTTTCCACTGTTTCTGTTAACCGATGGTTTCATATGTTATATAATATATATATCGGCACTATTCTCCACTCCGTGAGTATAGTCCCATGTTTCATGTTGTTTCATCAATCACACTCAACTCTCATTGACATACAAGCTCTCCATTGGACATTCCGTTCCTTTGGACTAGCGAGTTAGTCATAGAGACCTCCGTAAGACTCCTCGTACCTTGGATTCCCTCAAGGTCGACTGAGCTGGTTGTACCCTAAAACCTATTACACAATTAATGCCATGTCAATCTAAAGAAACAGGGTATACCGGCCCTTATGATTATACAAAGAGTATATCATGAGAATTTCTTAATGGAATGATGATATTATGCCATATCATGTTGTCCTTGTAAAAACCTCAATTCTATGATAAGAATGAGGGTATCTTGCTTTGATATAATGTTCATATGGACTAAATTCTATATATAGAATGTCCATATCGATTTGTCATGGTACCTAAGTTAAGGGAACCTAATTCCACCTAGTTTCATCGATAATCGTGATTACACCGTTATTATCGCCAATCTATGTCCTTTGTCATATTTTGGACTCTCTTCTGTCAAAGTTGTCATACGTGTCTACAAGCTTGATGATTGAAATTCTATATTGGCTATATAAACAAGAGTGGATGTCAAAACACATGATAAATGCCTGCGCATATAGGGCCCGATCTGGTCCTGGGAGGAGCACCCGAAAGTACTTGTGCCAATGGGAGTTAAAATGATAAGGTATCTGGCATTATACCGAGTACTTGACTTGCTTGATTGGACATTCCACACACATCTTGTACTTGAATCGTACTTGACTTGACATGAAATGCGTGGCCCGAAAAAGGGTAATTTACTTGCTTGATACATGATAGCCAAAGTTCTTGACATGACTTGTTAAACGTACTTGCTTGAATATCTTGAATAAACTTGTTATCTTGTTGAAAGTTCATGATTAAGTTCATCTTATTCTTTGATATTACATTCTCTCTATCTTGTCGTTTTATGCGAGCATGCATAGCTTTATTGCATTCATGAAAGATGTAATTACTTAAACCCCTTGCTAGTACTTGAGATATAATTTCCTACTGAGCGTTCGCTCATTCCGTTTGTCCCTTTTTACTTTTCAGGTAAGTCTGACGATGATGGAAGTCAATCGGATGGGAATGGTCAAGAGTGAAAGTGATAGAGCTGCTCAAGTGTCATCTAGTCTTTTCTATAGTTTCTTGTGTCAAATATGTATTCTTTTTCTTTTTATTAAACAGAGTATTGGATTTGTAATAGTCTATCCATTATGAAATAAAGGATTGGGTTATCTTGCTATTTTGCGCATCTCTGTCTTTGTGTCGAATACACGACCACTCTGATTGACATGATTGATATAAACTTGTCTCGCACATCCGAGTATCTTCCGCGCTCGGGGCGTGACAATGAGATTGATATCTCTCTGAAAATCTGACTGAATTTTCTGAGATTGAAGCCTCCTTAAAAATCTGGCTGAATTTCTTCTGCTCATGTTATTGGTTCATTGACCTGAACTTCTCCTTATTTGCCCCTGTGGTCTCCTTCTCATCTATCTCATAAGATTCCACTTATTTAGGGCGAGCATTCCTTGTCAAAATGAATCATGTTCATATCATTTGTAACCTTGCATTCATATACTCAGGGGGAAGTATTACATTTCTTGCTGCATCTGCATCTACCATGGTCTATTTTGATTATACCAAAGGGGGAGATTGTTTGCCAAAGAGGGAGAAATTGACTGAACTTTTATACATACCTTAATTTCTCAAATTCTTTTCTTTTTGATGAAGTCAAAGGGGGAGAATAATTTGAGTCTTCAGAATGCCTCACATCATCAGAATGACTTAATGTATTGAAAGTGTTGCCATCATCAAAAAGGGGGAGATTGTTGTGCCCCTGTGGTTTTGATGATGGTTTTGATGATTGGTTGTTGAGGTTTTGATGATGGTTTTGATGATTGGTTGTTGATGTGAGTTAATCAAATGTTCAGTCATCTTGCTGCTCAGTTTAGTTTAATATATTTTGATGTTCAGTCATGTTAACTGATGCATTGGTTGTTGAGGTTTTGATGATTGATTGTTGATGTGAGTTAATCAAATGTTCAGTCATCTTGCTGCTCAGTTTAGTTTAATATATTTTGATGTTCAGTCATGTTAACTGATGCATAAAGCATTCATTGCTACACTCTGGCTGCACAGTTGTCACTGCAGTGCGTCAACTCAGTGTGCCGATGCGTCGACCCCTTGGTCATATTTGTATCTGTCCATACAGTAGTGCGTCAACTCCTTGAGCTGATGCGTCGACGCTTCAGTTCAGTTTCTTCATTTGATGAAGTCTATACATCATCAGTTGATCATCAAGAATATACGTTGCAGCGTCAACTCATCGGGCTGCAGCGTCAACTCAGCAAGTATGCACATCAGTCTTCACATGCTAAGTCTGGACAGCCTTCGTCTCATGCAGCGTCAACGCTGTGAGCATTCTCAAGACATTAGCGTCAACGCTATAAGTGTGTACATCGCTTTCACGTCACCAAGTCCATACATTTGTTTTCCTTCAAAGTCTGTACAGCCGCTGGTCTAGCATCATGAAGTCTGTACATCAGACTGTTACAGGAAGTCTGTACATTGTCCGTCTTCCTTAGCGTCTTGATAGTTGATGTCTATACATTGGCCTCCATGCTCCTAAGTCTATGCATTACTGTTCATGCATCAGTCTTCATAAGTCTGTACATTGGACTGTCTCTCTCAGCGTCTCATGGCATGAGGTCTGCACACTCGAATTGCCCTTGATCTGGTCAAGTGTATACACTCTCTCACTGTAGCTTTCAGCTATTCAAGTCTATACACTGGACTGGTAGGTCATGTCTATACAACGTGGTCTTCAGTTCTTCAAGCCTACACATCGACTGTTCATGCAAAGTCTAGACATTCGATCAAGTTTGTACATTGGTCTTGGCATATGCATTCATAAAGTATATACACTCTTCGGTTGACTTCAACTGAAGTCTGTACATCGGCATGCATTACATCAAGTGTGTACATTGCATAGCATGTTGCGTCTAAGTCTATACATCACTGTAGCATGCACTTCATGAAGCCTATACATTCTCAGTCTTTGCACACGTTCAGCCTGAAGTCTGTACAGCCTTGGCAAATGGTCCTAAGTCTATACATCAGTCCTCAAGTGTTCAAGTCTGTACATTGGCCATCAAAGCCCTCAAAGTCTGTACATCCTTCAAGACTCTCAAAGTCTGTACAGCCTGCTTTGTCGATTCAGATTTCAAAGTCTATACAGCGTTCGTCTCAGCCATCGTCTCACGCTTGCAAAGTCAATACTCTGGTCGGTGGAACAAAGTCTGAACATCCTTCAGTGAACTTTGAAGTCTATACACTGATTCACTGTTCATCGCCTTTGGGCATCAAAGTCTATACATCACCTTCAGACTTTCAAGTCTATACACTCCATGATCTTCCAAGTTTGTACATCCACAGTGTATCTTCAAAGTCTGAACATTGTCTCACTTCGTAAAAGTCCATACATTTGTTTTCTCTTCAAGTCTGGACACTGGCTTCATATCATAAAGTCTACATTGGGCCTAACATTCCAACTCTACACTGAACCTTCGTTCATCAAAGCCTCAAGTCTGTACAGCGTGAAGTCTACACTTTGGCTTCACGTTTTCAATGTCTGTACAGTGGCTTCGCATAGGCAAGTCTGTACATCGGGCTCCTTCTAACTAAGTCTCTACACTCCCTCACACTGTACACACTTAGTCTATACAGCATGATCGTCTTTACAAGTCTACACAGAGTTCTTCACTTAAACTGATGACTTATCCGATACTCTGTCTGACAGGTGTTCTGATCGTGAAGCTTATGGAGGGCACGTGATTCGAGGTTGGAAGGGCAGACAGGATTGTGACACGTGTGCTGAAGCTGGCTGAGAGGCTGACACGTGGACACAGCAAATCAAGAAAGAAGCTCCTGGATTATTCTGGTGCGTCAACGTATTGAGCAAGTAGCGTCGACGCAGCAGTTACAAAAAAATAGAACCAATGGGTTACTGGGTTACTCAGATGCGTCAACACCACCCACTGGCAGCGTGGACGCAGCAGTTCAAGTAACTCCTTGCAACCTCTGGAGTACCTTGGCAGCGTCGACGCTGCAGCTCGTTGGGGCGACGCAGCAGGTTGATGGAACGACACCTTTTAGCTGCTAGTACACACCGATGCGTCAACGCAGCAGTGGAGCGGCATCGACGCAGCACGCCCATCTGCTAAAGACTTGATCACTGGATCATCGATGCGTCAACGCCATGGGCTGATAGAGTCAACGCAGCAGTCTTGAGTTTTACTAAACGAATGTCCTTGAATTGTAGGGCACGTGATCCGAGGTGCCTGGCTCGTGAACCAGGAAGCTGCCACGTGGTTCGAATTTCTAGGGCTGGAAACGTGGAAGCCACACGCGCCAGTGTGTTGTTGCTGCTACTATATATACTAGTCTTCTTCCACTAAAGAAGAGTGATCGAAGCAGAAGCCTGAAGAGCAGAAAGCCCCTCGATCCAGAAAAAGAGAAAAAGAAGGAAAAGAGAGGAAGAAGAGATAGAAGAGAGAAGCCGTGAAGAGAGAGTAGAGAGTGAGAGATTAGGAGAGTAGAAGAGAAAGAAAGAGAGATAGAGAGTGAGAGAGAGAGCTCGTGGAAAAGAAGGAAGAAGCTGCTTGAAGATCTATCTTCACTGGACCGTGGATTAGATCCAGGCCAGTCAGCTCCGTTGAGAGCCACATCTGTGTTTTCATCTATTACAGCTTTCGGATTGCTGTGTTATTTTTCGTTTATTGTTTTTCCTTTGTTTTTCTGATTATCCTTGGTCTTCCGATTGCCCTGTTGAGGATCGGGTACCTCCTGTTGATTCAGGAGAAGGGAGATCTAATCTCCGGGTTGCAAGTGACAGGTTGTCACTTGTGGGTTGCCCTCTGGTTAGAGGAAGGGAGGCTAGTCCTCCGGTTCTGGGCTTGTGGTTGCAAGTCCAGGTGTCCCTCCTGGTCTGGAGGAAGAGAGGTCTTCGACCTCTAGTTTCCAAGTGGCTGGGAGTCACTTGGGTGTCCCTCCGGTTGGGAGGAAGAGGGGAGTCTGTTCCCCTGGTCAAGCTGTGTGGCAGCAACTATTTGCAGACTGAGTCTGCTTGGTTCTAGCATTTTCTAGTGAAGCCTCACTCCGGTTGGGAGTGAGGGGTGGATGTAGGTCTGTGGACCGAACCACCTAAAATCTCTTGTGCCGTGGCTTGTTTGATTGATTTGCTTCCGCTAGATGCTTGGATAGGCACGCCCATGAGTTTGTATTTGAGTTGAAATGAATTAGTTCTATTATGTGTCTCTTTTCTAGCATCCTAGTTTTAATTTGGCCATAATCTGTAGAAGGATACATTCACCCCCCCTCTGTATCCGGGCCAAGCACCCTAACAGTCTATACATTCATGCATGCCTTCAACCCCAATTAAAGATAAAAGTTATCTCTTGTTATTTCATTACTACCTATGCATCTAGATGGCCTTTACTTTGTTATCATGGTTAGAATAGTTAGTTTGATTCTTCTTGCATGGGACATAGTTCCTTATCCATATTGTCAGTAGAATCTCTGACGGATTAAAGTAGGACCGTCACATGATTATAACGGCCTTACGATAAGCCGTCACACCCTCTATTGTGTTTAAAAATTCTCTGTTGCCTCTGACGCACCATAACTGGAGCGTTACAACATTGTAACGGCCCCACGATAAACCGTCACAGAAAGGTAACGCCCCCATGTTAGACCATCAGACCACTGTGTTCTGTCAACCTGAGACAGAATGGAAACCAGTCAGATTTAATTATAAGTAATCCTAGTTAGCTAAGTTTTAACCTATTTTCATGACCTTGAGATTATAAATTGACTTATGATAGAAATTGCGTGTTTAAAAGCATCTCTAGTTATTTCAAACATATGTTAATTTCATTAGCTAAACTCTATAGTTTTGTATTTACACTATGATTTTAAATGATGTAATGACGGAGTTTTTATCATGGTTTTACATCGCTACGCAGTCCTTTTTCCTATCTATAGACTCATTTTCTTAAGTACATGGCGTATATCCCGGTATATGGCCATTAGTTCACACTTTGCACTATAGGAACATATTCTTGAACATGAGGACCTCTCTATTGGATATTCCTTCCAATGGACTAGGAAATCTTATTTCAAGGCCTCCGTAATGCTCTGCGAGCCTGAGATTCCCACTAGGACGCCAAGTTGATTGTACCATGAAAGCCCAATTGATAGAAAGCACTATCGAAATTTCTGGTTCTAGATATGTAACGGATCCATAGTAGACCGTCATGCTCATCTAACGGCCAAATATATGACCGTCACATTGTACTGAGTCAAATTCCTTTGTTCTGGATTCAGCCTTTCTAACAGCCCAACACTCGACCGTTATGTCCATGTAACGGCTCAGTATTAGACCGTCACAGTTCTAAATTCTTTAACCCGAGGTTTGACCCAAGGGTTGATATTCTAAAGTTCCTAGATGGATTATTGATGGTCTAGGACTTGGCATATTATCTAAAGATACTTAATTTAAATTATGAATGATAATAAATGTACTGTTATGCTACCGAGTTATTTCCATGAGCATGACGTCCTCTTAAGTCATCCTTGATCTCTCACGACCTAAGTTGAAGCGTTCATTGTTGATTATTGTTATCATGAACTTATTTACATTCATGGCCATAATTTTATTGCTTGAAACATGGAAATAGCTTGATTTATACTTGAAGATGCGATCGAGCACTGATTGTGTTCAAGGGCTCTATGCTAGTCCCCTCGGCTGATTGTCAGAAACATACTATTATAAACCATGGGGTATGATGCTACTGGCATCGCATTGTGTTGGGATTACATTCTCTATAAATAAGTGAAATTCATGATACACGTACACGTTACATGACTTTCTTGCTAGTTACATGATATTCCACATAAATTCACCAAATACTTGCTCATAAGCAAAAGATGTTTGGGTGATAAGTATGTGAACTTGCTAGTACATTCTTGTTCATGAAAGGCCATGCTACATTCTTGTTCATACTTGTTACATTCTTGCTAGTTCATACTCGTTCATTTTATCTTACATAATCATCTTGTTACCTTGGTCCAATCACGTGATTGATCGCATTCGCATGATTTTCCCTTATTTTCTTTAGAGCTAAAATGCTAATTACTTAAATATTACTAATCATGTTGGTGCGAAGATAACTACTGGGCAAGTGTGCTCATTACCTATTTGATGGGAATCGATGCCGAGCATGTACATTTTATTTTACATTTATGTTCTTTAGTTTATTTTTATATCCATGGGAAAATATATGCGCAATTGTAAGACTTTGTAAGCCAATGCGTCATTCCCTTGGATTGTGTGGGTTTTGGTGCAATTGTGTAGTAGGTCCAGCTAGGGGGCCCTCACCCCTTTCCCATTGGTCCATGTCATCCTTGTGGGGCTGGTCAAACCTGCCTAGGTGGCATCTAGAAGAGTTGAATGGTAAAAGAACACATGGGAGACAAGTATGACCAAAATTCAAAGGGTAGGCCACCTACCCCCCCCCCCCCTTGGTCAAGGGGGCGCCCTCCCCTTGAATTTTTTTTATTTCTTTTGTGTGTTGGCCACATTTAATATAGGCCATCCCTTCCCCATCCCTAGATCCAATGGTGGAGATTGGATTTGATGTGTAGCATATAAAAACTTGTATTTTCCATTTGAAAATTATGAATGAGAAGAAAAAAAAGCATTGTGCAAGAGCCCTCTTGGAGAATTTCGACCCCCCCTCTCTCTCCCTCTGGTTTTCATCTTCCCCAACCCCATTTCTAGAGTGGTATCCCTTCTATCATCTTCTCTTCACCTCCGATAATCATCGGTGCCGCCGTGCGTGCCGCCATCGAGTCGCCGCAAAGTCGTCTTCGGTATTCTGTCCACCCAGGATAGAAGCATCTTCCTCAAATTTATGCTCCCACCTCCACTGGAGCTGAAATTTTCAGGAGTGGTTTCCTTCTCGAACTCCTATCTTCACAAAAACATTAAAGCCAAAATTCCTTCTTTTGATATTTTCCCATTTTCGGTCTTCAGGTCATCCCAGATCTGCTTGGATTCTGTCTATAGTGACAGCAACCCTGAGTTTTCCATCTCCCGACCACTTTTTTATTTTTGAAAGATCTCCCAAATTTACTGGAAGTTCTGTCTACCTTCCCCTATCAGCAAGAATTTTCTTGATTTTTGTTCAGCCCTTCACATATTTTTTTAAAACTCGCCCAAGTTCCCAAATCAGTTCTGTCTGCCTCAGTCCAGATCCAACCACAGTCTAGTCTAAAATTTCTAGAAACTTAAGTTCTCCACAAAACCTTCCACAAAAAATATCCCTGGTTTACTCCCTTGATTCTCTACAACTTTACTGAAGAACCCAACTTCATATTCGGAGGTCTACCTATCGGTCAATGGCAACTCTCAGGAAAACTACCTGCTGTTCTGAGATTTCGGGTATTGTGCAACAACAACTTGGAAAATAGTTAAGGCCCAGCTCCGTGCAAATCCAGCTTCTCTCTTTAGTAGTATCTTGAAGGATTTTGAGAGATCTTTCCAACGATACCACCTGATTGTCGATCCGACGTCGGGATTGGACGCAGCGAGCGATCTCATCGGGTCGCGCGCTGAAAAACAGCAGGTGCAGATCCGTGGCCGGCTTTTCCGACCGGTGCCGATCGGAGCCGCCAGGCCTCCGGCCGACGAACCAGCGTGCCTCCATCCCTGGGAGCACCCCTACAGGTGACCCCACCACAGTGGTGCCACCCCGGTCCAACACGGTCCCTCCGGACAGCACGTGGGCCCCACGATCGTGAGTACATGTGCTGCCGAAAAGACGCGAGACACCGCCCATCAACCCGAAATCGGTCCTCCCGGACCCACTTGTGTAGCCCTTTACCTCCCTGCGTGGAGTGGGCAGTAGTTATTTGCTGTAACAATTGTGTATTAATTGTCCCGGGAGTACGAGTTTGGCCGTGTCCGTCTTCCCCACGCCGAGAGCGTGGAGGTATCGTGTTCGCTCTTACACTTGGCATTTGCTTTATTAATATATACTTGTTTATGCCGCTACTAGATATCATGCTAGGATCATAGCTCGCTATATATTGTGTTATCACCGCTGCTGCGAGAGAGAGAGAGTGACCTTCCCGTGACCCGATCCGGGCACAAGAGAGAGCTGACCGCCCTAGCTCACTGCCGGTTTCTCAACCGCGCACGTCCGACGCTTCCCTCGCTAAGGGACGATCGCGAGTTTGCATAGAGTCCAAGGATCGCATTTCTAATTCGAGTCATGTCCGTGGTCCGTCCCGCATCACTATTTCTAATCTTTTCAGGAGATGGAAGTGATTCAAATTTGGATTCGGAACGTTCAAATAGCGGGTCCGAGAGTGAATGAAGAATGAGTGAAGACTTAGGAAGTCTACATTGTTTAGATTGAGTCTATGTAATTTTCTTATTTCTTGAGTCTAGTATGATGAAGAAAGTTGAAACAGTGATTGTATTTGAGTATTGGATTTGATTATTAATGAAATAAAGTTGGAGTTTGATTAAATTATTATGCGATTGCATTCTTATGTATGATTGCCTTACGCTTTTATCGTTCTTGCTTGCAAGAGGCTTACCATGCCCACTGTTCACGTTCCTCGAGCTAGTCTTCCACTATCATAAAGGCTCGGGGTGTGACAACCTAGGTTGCATTGAAGGCAGAACTTCTGAAACTCACGTGGATGTGTAAGTGAAATGGATTAAGGGCACGTGATTCAAGGTGGGAGGCTAAAATACATATCCTGCCACGTGGATCCACTCTTCCTCTACATCAGACACGTGGACTCTCGCAGCACCTTTTTGGATAAAATAATTGGGCGGGAACGTGCTTTTTACACGCCCAATTCAAAAACTCGTGGGGATCACAAGGATCGTGCTCGCCAGGATAAATAGAGCCCGAGCGTTCAAGTGAAAAGTGAGAGGAGAAGAAGAAGTATCTGAGGATCTGAGCATCTGTGCATAAGATAGCAGGAGAGCACAAGAGTAGAGGAAAATAAAAGAAGAGGAGCCAAAGTTCGAGAGAAAAAGAGAGCTTACTTGAGAAAGATGAGGGCTTGAGAAAATAGAGTATCGGAAGTCTGAGAGGGAATCTGTGAGTGAAGTGAGATCGAGTAGAAGCATAGTATATCTTGACTTCTGGATCAGATCCAAAGTCAATTTTCTCTATTTAGAGAGCTACATTTTGTTTCCTTTCGTTTTTGTTCCTTCTTCATTTAAGTTTCAATTCTGAATCGTTTGCAAGCTATGTATCAGCAGATAAGGCTGTGAGGCAGCGGCGAGGTGTAATCCTCGGATAACAAGCTGTGTTTCTCAGCGGGTAGCAAGCTGTGAAGCTTAGTGGATTGTAGGGATTTCATCCCCAAAGCTATGGATCAGCGGATTTCAAGTTGTTTGTCAGCAGAAGCCTTACTCGATTGAGTAAGGGGTGGACTTAGATCTCAAGCTCGAGATCGAACCACCTTAAAACTGATTTGTCTTGTGTGTGATTGCATAACTACTCATCCTTTCATTCCTATGATTAGATGAATGCTTAGGATCGCTTACTACAAGCATTTGATATTTTTAATATATTGGTTTGTTGCTTGTGCTCAATTCATCAACCAATTGGTATAAAAAAAGGCGTGGCTGGAAAGATAGGTTATGCCTATTCGGAATGTCACCTCTAGCGTGAGGAGATCGTAGATCAACCCTCCGCCGAGTACCGAACTTGGTTGAGTGATTTTCTTCTGATATTATTTGAACTGATTCATCTTGTCTTAAATTATTCTGAAACTCCTTCATCCCTTACCTGCACTATGATCGATAAGAAAGTGGTTTACAGCTATTCGTTAACAGATCTTGTTGTATTAATTCAGATTGTTTTTGAAGTTCAGTTCACAGTAGTTTCATTTCTTTCCACATTTCTATTAATTGCTGTAGAATTCAAATTTAGGGTTGATATATTCACCCCCCTCTAGATCAGCAGACCATCCATTCTTACATCACCAGAGGGGAGCCGGAGAGGAGAAGAAGAAGTGAGAAGAGGAGGAGAAGGAGGGGATGAGAGGTCTCCTATTGTGAGAGAGAGGGGGCTGGCTTTGTAGTTCTCACTCTGTAAGACCCCAAATTCTTTAGAAATTTATTTAGTAAGTTATTTGTAATTATTCGGAATTTATTGGAAGTTATTCGAATTAATGAGAATTATCCAAATTAATTAGATTAATTAATTAATTAATAGAATAAGTCATTTTTCAACTATTTTCTAAAAATCCCCAAAAATCACATCTTGTAGAATTAATTTTGTTTAGCAACTTTGTCTTCTACATTTAAGCCTAAGAAAATCATTTATTATGCCGAATTAGTGAACTTAGTTTTCCGAACTTAACATTTAACAATTTACGGAATAGTATAAGTAATAATCCGACTACCTTAGAAAAATCTGTAAAAATAGTAAATAGATTTAGGTCGATATAGATAACAACTTTTCCTTCTGGCATTAAGCCATTGTAAATCCGTGGTAAGATCTATTTAGAGTTTAAACCCAAAAGTGCACACTTTTGACCCATACCTAACCCTTAGATTAAAACACGAATTTCGACCTCAATTCTCAACCAAATGATCTGAAATCAGTGGCAAATGGAAGGCCACAATGTAAAGAACATTTACCCTCAATCAATTTGAGGTAAACTTAGCCCCAAAACGTGCTGCCGACATAGTTTGGTCAAGTCAAGGATTTCAGCGCCGTTTCTAAACACGTAGCTTGCAGCAGCGAATACTCCCAATCCCGAAGGCTCCAGAAGCTCTATGAGCTATCAAAATGAAGCCCTACGAGTCTTCTTTCATTTGGCTGCTGTGGGGTTCACTGAAGTTTTAGATCTGGAGAGATCTAGCTCGATTTGTGGAGGTGGGTCAGCAGGCCGTTGGCTTTCCTTCATCCTTCTTTGATCCATCGATTGAGGTAGGATTTCTCAACCAAATTTTGATCATGAGTATAGCAAATTGTTCCTCTCATCGAGCTCTATCCATTGGTGGCAAAAGCCCCAATTTTCATTAGGTATCCGTGGGGAAATCGAGCTTTTTGTGAGGTGCTGTCCAAGTGTTCTTCATCCTAGGGTTTGAGTTTTCTCTCTCCGATTTGAGGTAGGATCTAACAACCAAACTCTAATTAACTTACATGAAGTAATCAACATGTTATTATCTTTCATTTAACGTAGAAAGTCCCAAATTCCATTGAGCATGCATCGTGAATTTCAATTTTTGTAGAAGCATGTCTAGAACATGATTCATATAGTGTTCCTTAAGTCAGAGCTTGATTACGGGCTCATTTTGAGTCATGTAACTTGATCTTCATGTAGCATATCATATATGTTTGGATTCATGATCGTGTTAGCTTTCTTTTGACACCAAAATCCCCAAATTTGGTTTTGTATATCGAGAGAATTCGATGATTTAGTGGAAGTATGTCCTGAACTAGGTCTCCTTGTGTTCTTCATAGAATAGGTTGTGATTCTTGTGAATTCTGATGAAATTCATATTTCCAAATTGTAGTTTTATGACCCTAATATGTCTAGCAAGATTCCTATGGCATGTGGTTTTGATTTGAACTCATTTGGACCCCATTTGGGCGAGTTCATGCGTTTTCCGGAAGCCCCGGCCGGTTCTGGGCTTGCAGGGGTCGACCCCAGGGGTCGACCCATCACCTGGCAGCCCAGGCCAGCCCGAGGGTCGACCCCAAGGGTCGACCCATGCGGCCCAGCCCGAGGGTCGACCCCAGGGGTCGACCCATTCTGCTTCCAGACCCCCGTTTTGCAAGGGTCGACCCCAAGGGTCGACCCGTACACCAGAAATCTGATTTTCTTCGTTTTTCGAACCGACGATGGATCCGAATCAGTGGGGAATCAACCCATTTAACTTAGACCCATTGAAATTATATTTTTGAGGAACTAATGACCTATTCATGTACCCTTTTTAGTTTCAATTAACATTGGTCCATACATCCAAACTTAGTGTAAAAACACACCGTTTATCATCTTCATTTCAATGCATACAAGATTAAATAGAAACCCACATAATTAGTGGTTAATGGTGTAACTAAATCTCTGTTAATGCATTCTATTTCACTCCTGTGGGAGTTATTCTTTGCCTTATCATCTTGAATCAGCTTCTTGGCAATTGTCTTAATACAAATGATAATGGTTAATCATGTTATCTTAACTTGGTGATTAGGATTACTATGTTGATTAGCTTGCTTGATTGCTGCTGTTTTACAGCAGCGCAGCACGATTTACTCTTGTTGTGACTTGGTTTCGATCTCCTTGAAGATTATACTTACCTTGAAATTCTGGAAATGAATCTCTTTCCTACTTGAAGTTGTTATTGCTACTTAGTTTAAACCTTGGAATTCTGGCCATAAATTGTGGAAGTCTAGATTCGTGGGATCTTTGATCCAAAGAAATCAATACCTGGCAAACAATTAAGGACTCGGTTTAGTCCTGGGAAGAGCGCCCGAACACTACGTGTACCCCCGGGGAGGTGAATGACTAGGTGTGGCATTTGGCACCAGTACTTGACATGTGTTAAATCTAGGACTGTCCACTACTCTCTCCACTACTCTCTACATTACTTTCTACTACTTTTCACTTTCCACTCTTCACTGTTCTATACTCTACTTGTGGTTACTTTACTTGCTTATTACTTGGACGTGGAAATGAAATTACATACGTGCTTGACATGACTTGAATTGTCTTGATATGGCCAACTACTTTTTATCGTTATCTCCTGTAGTAAATTCTTGTCTTACCATTCTATTCATTATATTTCTTGACCTTGCAAGATCTTTGAATTCTGTTTCGTGATATCATCGTTATCTTTTTATTGTTTTTTATCATTTGTAGCATGACATTTTAAAATGTAATTAAACTGTTAATCACTTATACCTATCTGTTATTTCCTACTGAGCGTCAGCTCCTAGTTGTGTTTTTTCCCCCTTTCCAGGCTTTTCAGGTGACGTGCTTACCGATGGGGAAGGGCAGGAGTGATGTCTTGAGTGTATCAGTTCTAGTGTGTTAGTAGTGTGTTATCTTTTTTTAGTTGTGTTTTGGAGAGCTTTTAGTCTCAGTCATGTTATTGAGTTTTAGTGGTTGATTATTCCAGTTGGATTAAGTTGATCTTGAGGTTATTGTATCAGTTGTTGTTTGTTATTGATCATTTAGTATTTCCATCTTGTAGCACTTGTGTATTATTTTAGATTAGTTCTCTCTCTTGCCAGCGTGTGCCTAACTGTACGTCCCGATATTTCCGCCTTGTTCGGGGCGTGACACACTCCCACGCCCAGCCTACCTGCGAGAGAGCCTTTGCCAGCACACCTGCGAGCCCACACTGTTGTTCCCATGTGTACCTACCGTTTCCTGATAGAGGCAGGCCACGGCCAGCCATTCAGTTGCTATTGTCTGCCCAGCTATGCCATCACACGCCGCTGAAGTGGTTGCAGCCATAACTACACACCCATGCGGCTGCCATCCCTGTAAGCCTTCATGAAGAAAAGCCGCTGCTGTGTTGTTCTTCATCTTGGGCCTTCGCATGGGGTCATGTTGAAGCTGTGCTGCGTGGGGAGCGTTCCATGTTGGAGAGGCCGAAGGGGACGTATGCATGGAGGAGCTGTGCTTGGTCCCGCGTGGGCGCTGTGAGGAGGGCCGCCTATGCGTGAGAATCCTGGCCGCGTGAGACACGACATTGGTCGTGATGATGGGAGGCCTATTGTTGTGCTGTTCTTCTTTTAATCAAGCATGGGCCCTTGGCCCATTTATTTAATTTTTCATCATTTTTTTTATGCTAACGGTTCATGCTTTGGTCCATTGTTTTCTTCAGACTTGTGTAGGTCCCTTGCCATCCTCCTCTTCTCCTGCAAAATAGTGTATTTATCAAATTTTAATTAATTGCATCACACTACACATTTTGATCGAAAATTGTGATTAAGTGTGATAAGTGCATATTTATTGAGATTAAAGTTCCTAAACAATGTGTGTAAAAGAAATGAACATGTAAAAATGCACACTCATCACACCCCCCAACTTACTCATTGCTAGTCCCTTAGTAATGTAATTAAATTAAAATTTATGACCAACAAGAATTTACAAAGCTCATACCCCCATATCTAGCTTTTCCTTCATAGAATCAGTCAAAGATCAGGAATCCGGAATCATTAATGCATAATAGCCTTAGATTGGAAATTTAGGTATATGACTAAGAATACAAATCAAAGTTCAATAGCACTTGTGCATGTGTAGTACTAAATCCACAGCATAGACAATTGCACCCCTCATTAGCCATTCTTCATAAGTGTCCTTCAACTCTGCACCTCCTGGATCCGAGCATTGAGTACAACAACTTATTATCTGCCTTCGTCATTCACATTTTTTTTAATACACACATGATGTTGCACAACCCTTCGCTATTTTTCGCCAATCTCAACTCTTACCTTAGGAGAAGCAGGCCCAGTTACTAGGATCATGGGCATTTTTCAATGTGCTTTTGCACTTATTTTTTTCAACAATGTGCATTTGCACTTGTTTAATGGATAACCTTGGCAGATTACTTTATCAAAAAGATCTCATCTCTAAGAGATGCAGAGTATGAGACACCCCTCCAAAATAACAGAAGGCTTGTCTGCCTTTGTTTCATTAGAGTGCAAAGTGATGATTTTTTTTTCTTTTGAAGTGCTAAAGGACTTTAGAGAGATTCTTAAATTAGTTTTCCATGGCTAAATTGAATAAATTTTTCATCATCCTTTTTCCTAGTCTTTTCTATTCCAGAATTACTGTAATACCCCAAAATTTTGTATACGATATTTTAGAATTTTATAGAGTTTATTTAGATTTCCTAAGATTTTTCCAGAGATAAATGGATTATTAAACGAATTTGGGTTAATTAAAACCAAAGAATAAGGCCCCATATTTATTAATTAACCTGGCCTTTTAAATAAGCCTAAATGGGCCAAAACCAACCCTACAAGACTTGGCCCATATTCTAGAAGTCTAGAATATGATAATTACAGAATTTAGAAGATAAATTATCAATTATCAGACTTTTAAAGGGATAAATAGGCTAATAATTTGAGATAATATCAAAAGATTTTGAATTTACACAAATTCGGCACCAATAGGTAAAAATGGTCTATCGGGCGACCGCATGGGACTAAAAACGGCCTAGACTAGACCACTAAGCTCTGCAGATTTTGTGAATGGAAGAAGGCATGAAAAGATGGGAACTTTGGCATCCAAACCACCTAGGTTTGATGCTAACTCTTAGATAGATGAGTCTAGAAGGCTTGAGGATCGAATTAAAACCCTAATTAGGACTCTATATTCGTTCTAATCCATGGAAACTCTAGCTAACCCTATAAATAGACCTCAAGTTCAACATGCGCGACCCTTACTTTTGGCTCGCGTGGAACTAAGGTAAGTAAGGCGAATTTGAGGTAGGTTCTTTAGAATGTTTTGTTCATAATACTAAGGTATAACTACCCTCCAAATTTTGTCTTAGGAGATCAAGCCACCAGGAAGATAGAGGCGTTCAAAGTTGCTGGTTTGGTATAAGAATCTCAGGAAATTGTGCGATCGGGCCAGATTGATCGGCCAAATAGAAGCCCTAAATGAGGTAATTAGATAGGGGTTCTTTAGAACTAATTGTTTCTTTTAGTACCATCTTCTTACCCTAAAAATTTCATGATCATAGGTGAAGAGGATCAAAAGTTGGAAGGCCACGGAATTGCTATTTCAGTTAAGGACGAGCAGAAACTAGGGTCAAGTTTTAATCTTAAATTCCACGATTAACGCCTAGTCCGGACGTAGGTTATCTCATGAATGGATTAAACGTGATGTTAGGAGTAAAATATCACTTATTCCACGAGTTTTCATGCATTATATGTGGAGAATTTCATGTTTTATTGAGATTGCACAATTTCGTTCATTGTCATACATGGATCTAACCCTTTAATGAAAAGATGAAATTTCTTATTTAAATTACATTTTTTCCTTATGCATATTCTTGGCCAATACTCTTCTAGCATGTTTAATCTAGGTTTTACATCGTGTTTATGCATAACATGACCTAGATTAGCTTTTATTTTATAGTTTTATAGCTTCTGTCTGAGGACAGAAAACGGCCTTGACAGAACCGCCAAGTAAACCTTGCAGTCTAATGAATGATCGTTAGTACTTTTCTTTAGCGGTTTATCGCGAGACCGTCTGAACCACTATGCGGCCAGATCTCGACCACTATTTAGTTCTGAGAACCAGTTTAATCCCAATTAGTTTCTATACTTATCAACATTATGACTATGGTATTTTTTATACACTTATGTTCGAAATTCTTATTAGAAATCCTGCTTTAGCATGTGCATGAGTTTCAAACTTTATTTTTATTATCATATAATTTCATGTCTAAATGTTATAGTTTTCTAATTAAATGTTTCCTCTTATGTGTATGAAACATGATTCATGGTGGTATTTAGAACGTTGTTTTGATCGCTGTTTTCACACGATCCACTCTTATCTCTTGAGTCAATTTTATAAGTACATGGCGCTTACTCCGGTATGCGACCATTAGATAGACGTTGCACTTATAGGCACATCTCTTGGACTTGTGAACCTCTCCGCCAGATATTCCTTCTGTCGGACTAGGAAATCTTGTTTCAAGGCCTCCGTAAGACTCCGCGAGTCTGGGATTCCCACTAGGACGCCGAGCTGGTTGTATCCTTAAAACCCAAGTTGTCTAGAATGCACTCACATGACTGATGGTTTTACTTCCTGTACTCTAGTTAGTAGCGGCCTATAAGAGACCGTCTCTGTTAGATAGCGATTTTTCCTTGACCGTTTCTATCAGAAAATGGCCCCCTCTGTGACCGTTCTTACCCAGAAGTTATTAAGTGTCGAGTTTTCTTTCATTCTGGTTGACACCGTCTAGTTGCGGCCTTCACTGGACCGTTATTATAAATTGAGCGGCCTAGCTGTGACTGTTTTATTCTTGAAACGGCCTAGTATATGACCGTCTCTTTTTGTGAGGTTCATAACCCAAGGTTTGACCCAAGGGTTGTTCTAAATGTGTTCTTGGATGATCTTAGGATTATCTGGATTCCAAACTTATGTATAATAAGTTAATGCTAAGATATGGAACCTAATTAATGTACCGTTATGCTGCTGGAATGCCGCCGTGGCATAATGTTCTTTTAATTCTTCTTTGGAATAATATATCATTTTTGGAACGTTCTATACCTTGGTTACTTGATCAAGAAACTTTAGTTGAACTTGTTACATTATTGGCCACACTTTATTGTTATATCTCGTGGAAGTAGCTAGATTTATAACTTGAAGATGCAAGGCCAGGCACGGATTATGTCCAAGGGCTCCATGCTAGTCCTCATGACCGATGGTCGGAAACGTGCTATAAACCATGGGGTACGATGATACTGGGGTCGCATTACGCTGGGAGTACTTTCTCTTATAAATGAGTGAAACACCACGAGGCTCCTTATGGAAATTATATGCTTGTTAATGCATAGCCTTTACAAGGTTGTGTAAGTACTTTCTAGTTACATGCTCGTACATTCTTGTTCATGAAAGGCCAACTTACATCTACATGATTAAATCTCGATTGTTCATATACTTACTTGCTCAGATATATCATGATTCTACATTCTTGGATGTTTTGGCTTATGCCTTATGATTTACCGCATTTTCATTTTCTATCTTAATTCTAGAGCAAAACTGTTAATCACTTAAATATTGCCTTCATGTTGGTGCGAAGATACCTACTGGGCAAGTGTGCTCATACCTATTTTCTTATCTTTTCAGGAAATACTAGTGAATCGGATTCAGATTATGCTACTAGCGGGTCCGAGAGCGATTGATGGTCTATTTGAACGAAAGAAGCCATAGTTATAAGTGTTTAGTCAAGTCAGATGTAATCATCGATTTCTTGAGTCGTAGTGATGATCTTATGTAATTGGATTATTTATTAATGAAATAAAGTTGAAATTTTGAACAATTACTTGTGCAACTTCTTTTATGTGATTGTCTTGCGCTCTGATTTCTTGCTTGCAAGAGGCTTACCATGCCAGCTATTCACGTTCCCGAAATTCCTTCCGCTATAATAAAAGCTCGGGGCATGACAGTTAAAGTGGTATCACAGCCTAGGTCCAAGAAAGTCCTAGGAAAATGACATGTCATAGGCTAAGTCCAAGGTTTAAGGATCCATACCTATGAACTAGGAAAGAATTCCGAACCCTTGTGAAAATTGGGTGGAACCCGGGGTGAGATAGTTCTATAGAAATTATCTTAGGGTAAATCTTCCCGATTCTAAGGAAAATAACTAAAGGTTCACTTTTTCAGGTACCTTGAATTCCTGATGGCTCATCATGTAAACTGGGACAAGATTCAGCAAACTGTTGCGGGTCTTACCCAAGCCCTGCAGACCGTGGCCCAAGCTGGTGTAAGGGCTGGCGCGGGTAGCTTGCACAGCAATTTCCGGAGTTTAAATCCTCTGCGATTTAATGGCTCTTCTAATCCAGATGAAGCAGAGAATTGGATCGACGAGATGAACCAGATATTTGACGTTATGTAATGCACCAGTCAGGAAAAGGTTCATCTTGCTACATTCCAGCATAACAAGGATGCCCGTACTTGGTTTAAGTCTGTTCCGGCACTGCCTTCGAATGCTCCGCACACTTGGGAGGGATTCCTCACTCTCTTCCGAGCCAAATACTTCTCCAAGCATGTCAAGAAGAGGAAGGCGGCAGAATTTGCATCGCTATGACAAGGCATGATGACGGTAGCCGAATATGAACTACAAGTTTCTCCTCTAGCACGCTACGCTCAACATCTAGTGAGCATGGATCTTCTAAAAGCAAATCGCTTCATGGACGGGCTACGAGCCATCTTTATTTAGCAACTTGGCCTACAAAATATTTGGACCTATGCCGAAATGGTCCAACGGGCACATTTATGTGAGCGGACTTTGGAAAAGGTCGATAAACTCAAAGGCAAAGGGGAGGAGTCGAGCCGAAAGTCTGATCGGCGAGGGAGAAAAGAGGAAAAATTCAGCATCACCTACAACTCCCGGGATAACAAGAAGATATCCCGTAATAGTAACGGGCATGGCTGTTGATTTATATTGGTTCCTTTGCAAGTGAATATGAACATCAACAATAGAAATATGAATAAGCAATGTGCAATATGCAATCAACCTATGAACATGTGCAGCATGAACCTAGGCAACCAGCATGGAATCTAAGCATGGGCATGCCATCTCTATCAGAAATAAGCAAGAAAAAAGAAAAACACATGTCGGGGAGTGGAGCAAGAGAATAAAAGAAAACACACACCGTGGGTGTGGAGCAAGCAAGTAGAAGCAAGTAAAGAAGAGATATGAGGAGAGAGAGAGGACTACTACCCAAACTAGAGGATTGTGATCGCCACCAAAGCAATTTAACTAGCCAAAGCTAAGATAAATACCTTGGAAATAGGGGGATGCAACACCCGCCCACGGGAGAGAGAAAATTACACTTCTGTGAAAAATAACGGTCGAAGACTGGTGCGCCAGAGAAATTAGCGGTCTTACGATACACCACCAGAGAACCTTAGCACTCTAATATACAATCGCCAGAGAACCGCAGAACAGCAAGCTTTGGAACTTTTGATCTCCACTTCTTCCAGCCGGCCAGAAGACTTGGGCCTCGTGCTATGGACCTGTGAAACCTGCAAAACGTGTAGAGAACACAGAGAAACAACCCAAATTAGCTTGGTGACAAGTGTAGTAACTATAAGACAAAGAAAACAAGAAACATGCAATTGGAAGGGTGGATACTTGGGAGGTTGATTTTTTTACCCCTGTGGGGCATTTTAAAAGATGGGAGAGGTTTAAAATGATGTAGGAGATGGAAGAACATGAGAGAGGAAGAGGGAAGATGCTTTGGATGCTATGAGGGGGAAAAGAGAGCTAAAGAAGAAATTAACACTAAAAACCCTTAGAACTTGATACTCCCTAGACTGAGGAGGCAGATGGACGTGGGAAGAAGTTCTCCTTGATTGGTTCTAGCTCCAGAATGAGGCAACACTTCGATGCGAACACCAGAAATCTCTTCCCTAAGCCATGAAGTCAAGGGTTCTAATTATAGACCCTCAAACTCTCTGGACGAGTTGGATTATATCTAGCTAGAAAGTAGGATGATTCTTAGCAAAATCTTGAAGATAATACTCTCAAGAGTCCATAGAATCAAATAGAAGGTTCTGAGGATGTGTTTTGAGGGAGAAATCATTAGATCAAACTCTTAATCCGGCCACGGAGTAGCAGAGAAAGAGCAGTCCTGCTAGAACTCTCTATCTGATGAATCAGCGTTACGATAAACCACCACAGCCATTTAACGGTCGAAGGATAGACCGCCACCCAGTGTTATCCAACAACAGATAAAGCCAACGAGCGAAGTTTTCATAATAAGGACTCTGCAAGAAGGTGGTAGTCGATGGTTCACACGCCAGAAGAATATGACGGTCCTACGATAAACCGCTAAAGCACAACGGATAAGATAAGATAAGGCTTGAAGAAAGCTGTTGGCCTTTGGACTCTGGTGTCAGTAAGCGGTCGAAGGAAGGAGCACTACACGTCAGCAAACGCACCAGGGATAGGCCACCAGAGATAATAGGGTGGTAAATAGCATGAAGACTTGCTAAGCTTCTTCCAGCGGACAAAGAATAAGGAGCGAGACCCAACCAAAGAGAGGTGACCCAAGAAATAAGCCTCAAAACTGACCAAGAAGGCCCAGTAAGGGTGAACAACTCGGAGCATCATAAAGATGAGCAAGGAGATGACCCAACTTATTGGTCATAAAATGGGTGTCAACAGATGTCCCTCCTTAACGTCCTCTTTGTAGGAGAGCGAGCGGAGGTGAAGTGAAAGCGACATGAAACATGGAGATGAAGCGGAAATGAAGCGACGTGGATTGAAAAGCGGGCGTTAAGGTAAACAGACACCCGTCCTTCACCAACAAGCGATAGGAATTTTCTAAAAAACTTCGAACTAATCACAAGGAATGGCAAAACCGAATGACGCTTGTCTGGAGGAACTAACAACTAAGGAAAGGAAAACACGGCCAGCGGCCGGAGCAAACGGAAAGGAAAGAGACATTTAACTAAACTCCAAACAAGAATCCTCAGCTAACTAGACCGAACAAATAGATCGAAGGAAACATTCCAACTCAGAGTGGAATAACTCTCCTTACTCAAGACCATAGACACATAATTATCCACCATTACTGAGACATTTCAGACAGATGGGGGCCACGTGAATGCTCAAAGATGCGTATGATGCATGCTGGGCTAAAATAAAGAAATCCTTAAAATGAATGCAAAGAAAGGATAAAAATAGCAAGATACTCGAGAATAATATTGCTAGACTGGACAAATCCGGGTCAAGACACTATCTGCAACCACGGCGTGCAAGATAGAACCATCGTCCCCTAACTTTCCCAACCTGACGGCCTATCCAACGATTAAACATGTGAACTCAGATCATCATCATTTTTGTTAAAGGGGAACATCAGATCCCAGAACACATGAATGACCAACTGGTTCTTGAGATAATATAACATAAATACCATATAGTAATGCATTAAAGGACTAGGGATCGACGTACTCACCTGACTTACCTGCCTGGCGGACGTGGCAAAGTATGATGGCGTTCATGATTTTTGCAAGATGAAAGGATTAGCCATCAATAAATAGAGCGTATATGAGTATGAAACATAACAGACATATCCATGAAGCATGAATCATAATGGATAAAGCATTGTAACTCATCAAGCAATCCAGCTCTAAAAATGGTCTAAGATAGAACCGCTACAAGGACTCTGACGGCCTAGACATGGACCGCCAAAGGACGTCAGTTCACATCCTTCGAGGAAGGAGGCTCTGATGGCAAACAGTCGAAGATATGACTGCCAGAGCTAGTGTGACGGTCTTACCATAGACCGCTAATTTTCCTGAGTGTTCAAAAAAATAAACTAATCGTTCGATTCCCCCCATTCACGCATTCAACCCAAAAAATGCCCAAACCACCCAAAACCGAGCCACCCCCGTCCGGCGACTCCGGCGACCACCACGTACGAACCCTCAACAACGGCCACCGCAATGATGAATAAGAAGAAGAAGGCGATAAAACGCCTTCAACGGTGACTGGAGAGAGAGAAAACATCGTCGGCGGCAACGACGGACGTTCCGGCGAGAGATGAGGGGCCATCGGCCAATAGGGGAGGGAGACGACGCCCCCACGGCCGAGGAGGTCCCCAGGGAAGCTCTGGAGGAGGAGGAAGAGGCCCAGATGGCCGGAAAAGCACCCACAGTAGCCACCGGACACCATTCATCGGAGGTAGGCCAACGGCACCAAAAACCCAATTTTTTTGATTTTTTCAATTTTTTTCAATGAATGCATGTGTGTTAACGGATAAGGGAATGGGTCTAGGGACCCATTGGGATAGATTGTAGGCCATTTTGGCCATTTCCAAAGGTTGGGGAAATAGGGAAGATAATGCCCATTCACGGGTACCATAGCGGTCGTTCCAGTGACCGCTACAGCATCCGACGGCCCATACGGGGACCGCTAGAGGACTCAGACGGCCTATGATATGGCCGCCAGAGGAACCAGAGGCAGAATATGAATTTTGTGTTTTTGTGTTTTTCCTTATCTAATTTTTGTTGTTGTTCTTGTTTATATTAAATGCAATAAAAAAAATGATGCAAGGATTGACTCGATGTCCTAACTTTGTGCAGGGGAAGAGACGGACTAGAATCTCATGGCTGCAGGTTCGGGCAGTGTACCAGGAACTACCTGATTACCAGAGGGATAGGCTGACCGCTATGGGGTTCAGAGAGGTTCTGAGCATCGAGGTCACTCGAGTGGACACGGCCTTGCTGTATGCTTTGCACGAGAGGTGGGACCTGATCAGCAGGGCATTCATCTTCCCTTGGGGTCATATGATCCCCACACTAGAGGATATTGCGAGGATCACCGGACTGTGGGTCCACGGGGTGCCGGTGATCGGCTACACATATACCGACTACTAGACGATGGCAGAAGAGTTGCTCGGGCTGGAGTTGATGAGGCCGGGACACCATTCCTCGCAGTTGGCACGGGCGAGGCTCCAGGAGAGCCTGGGGCTGAGAGGAGCAGCTATTTTAGTGGGAGAGTTACCCAAGCAGCATATTGACAGAGTAGTAGTGCGGATTCATCCTCGAGTGGCAGCGGAGGCAGGACCAGAGGGAGATAGGATTCTGAGGCGCTTCCTGATCCTTCTGTTCGGGAAGTTGCTATTCGCCACCAGAACAGATGGAGTGAGTGTCAGACTCCTCCCGCTGTTGAGGGATTTGGATCGAGTTGGATGATATGCTTGGGGAGCTGCAGTGTTAGCCTTTATGTTCGAGTCACTCAGCACTACCGATCGGCAGACGATGCTCGGCGGCTTCTCGCCTTTCTTACTGGTAAATGCTTTAAACAAAAAATGATTCTAATTATGCTCCTAATTGTGATTATGACTCCACTTGCTATATGCTGATACTGATGCTGATGCTTTGACTAATGCAGATCTGGAGCTTCCTATACCTTCCCGGGATCGGGCGAGGCACAGAGCTACACCCGGAGCGGATCCCCATCGCGAGGCGGTGAGTCCTTGCTCGGGACATGGCGTCGATCAAGTGGTTGACCTGGACTATCCAGGATGACATTGAATCGTTCCCATATGCATCGGTAAACTTTTAAACCCTAAACTCTTAAATGCTTTGAATGCTTCTACATGCTGACTCAGACTCGATCGCCTTTTTCAGGTGCGTTGGACACCATACAGGGATGAGGGCCACAAGGGACAACTGTGGATGGAGCCCTCCCTAGCGTATAGAGGATGAGATATCTGGTTGCATTACATCAACATCATCGAGCCCCTGCACTACCGGCTCATTTTGAGGATGAGGGGACTACAACAGCCCGAGGTGGAGTTCTCCGGACGAGACGGTGAGCGCCGCGGGAGATCTTCAAAGGGGCTCAGTGGCGACATTAATTGGAGTGCTCGAGTGGCCGAGCAGGACAGAGACTAGACTCAGAGGGGCCGGGTGGTGCGGACCCAGGTCGACGGCGACGAGGCCTACTTGAAGGCCTATGCCCGGAGGTATGGAGACTTGGTCTTCCGCGTCGTCCGACGACCGGTATGATTCCTAAAGTCAAATTCTATCTATTTAATTAAATTATTTTTATATGCTCTGACATAGACTTGCTATATGCAGCTAGACCCCCAGGGATGAATTGCGGAGCTCCAGGGGCTCTTACATGTAATGATCCAACAGCGGGATGAGTACAAGACTACGCTGGAGCTTCTGGTAAGCTAGCCTTGGACTTTAATGCCTATGCTTATGCTTATGCAACTTGACTGACCCTGACTTCTAAATGCAGAGAGCCGAGGGAGCATAGAGGGCGGGACCGGATGCTCCATCTTCTTCGTCTCAGCCTGCGGGAAGCCGTGCCGAGTGAGATGCAGACTTCGGTCGGGCAGTTACTCGGGCCGAGGAGGCCGAGTGATGCGGGATGGACACGCGACTTAGGACTCTAGCTCACGATCGTCCCTAAGCCAAAGAAGATGTGGGACCGTGCGCAGTTGAGAAACCGGCAGTGAGTCTTGGGTATCGGCTTTTTCGCATTAACTCGGGTCGAGTCACGGGACGGGTTACACTCACTCTCTCACAGTGGTGATACAATTGATATAACGGGCTAACAACCTATCACATGCAGCGGCATATACGAATAAATACGAGTAAAGCAAAGCCATGTAAGAGAGCGAACACGATACCTCCACGCTCTGGGCGTGGGGAAGACGACCCCGGCCAGTTACAGTAACTCCCGGTACAATGGTAAAAAGTTAATTACAATAGTGAATTATATTATCCACTCCATGCAGGGAGGTAAAGGGCTACAAGTGGGGCCCGGGAGGATCGACCCTGGGTTGACGGGCAGCAATCTGGAAGTGCGTTTGGGACGAACTCGGCCTGTTGGTCTGACTCGGTCCTGCGCCGACTCGGTTCTGACTCGCTGGACAGCAAGGCGTAGTTTCCAAAGGAACGTCGCCCTACTGAGGTCTTCTGAAGGCGCCGCTTGGCTGGGACGGTGGCAGGATGTCCCTGATCGACTCCCTGAAGTGACGGTTCCAGAAGTTGACTTTTGATCATTTTGCATGAATTATTCCCGAACTGTAATTTCAGACATGCACAGGGAACAGATCTGAACGTCTCGGCTGCAAGAATTATGGTGCTCAGATCCGGAGGCCGATCGAGGCGTGGCTGGTACCGTTGGAAAGAGCACTCACATAGCTACAACATATATTTTTTTCCCATCGATCTAGAGAAGGGATTATAAATGAAAAACTCTGCAAACTATGGGTTTTCCTTTGGATCAGGTTACCGACACTCAGGACAGAAAGGGATCTGCCTGAAACTGACCACTGACCGAAAGGAAAATGATTTTTCCAGGGGCGACAAATATTATGGGAGACAGGGTAGGACGTGAGGAACACCTGAGAGGTTTTGTGATTTTTTTGGAAAGTTATAAGTTGGTGGGAAAATACAACAAGGTGACTCTATCCCGTAGATCTATAGAATGGCAAATTACAGGGGGAAGAACAATAAATGTGGGAAAAATACCAAACGAAGGCTAAATGGCACAAAATTTGAACGGGAGATTAGGGGAGTTAGGGAGAACGAACCCTCAAAGTTTGGGCTCGACCAGACAACAAGAGAAAAAAAATAAAATTACGGGATTGAGGTTCTGTCGGTGGCGGCGCGATGGTGGCTCGATGGTGGCGGCGGCGGTGGCGCTGAGCTTCACACTCAGGAAGGGGGAGGGGGAGGATGCTTCACATCTCAAAAATTCGTAGCTTTCACAGCAGCTAGGGGTTGGTAGAGAGAGAGGGGTGCCCTTGGGCTCGTAGAGGCAAACTCTGATTTTCTTCTCATTAATTCTAGTAAAATGGGAATTACATGGTATTTGTATGAAATACAAAATGATCTAAACTAACCTTAGATCTAGGTTAGGGGAGGGGCACTTAGGGGATAGAACATATTTAATTTCTCATGTGATTTGGAACAAAATAAAAAAACATTAAGAGGGGGGGTCTTTGAAAAATGGGGATGGCATCTTGGACATTTTAAGCCCATTGTCCTCGGGACAGATCTGCGCGACCCGGCGAAAAGAATTGTTGCGCCCAGATCAGGAAGTGGATCGAGGTGAGGTCGGCGCCGTTGGACACAGGACTCAAAGGGCTACAACAAAAATTAATTTCACATCCATCTAGTAAACATATTGGAAATGAAAATCACTATGGCACAGTTGTTTCTGCTAGGTCGGATTCCTTTGAATGGTCAAGCTTCTAGAAGCCCACCTTGGACCTTTGACGGGCCCCACATGAGCCCTAAGGCTTTGGTGGACCAATAGAGAAGGAGATGGGGGCCCCTTCCTAGTCCTACTGGACTTTTACACAAAAACCCAAAGATCCTTAAGGAATGACAAATTGGCTTATAAAGCCTTACAATTACATACATATTTTCCCAAGGATATAAATATAAATAAAAGGACTCAAATGTAAAATAAAAAGTTACTGGTCTTGCTCTGATGTCCCCATCAATTCTCCCCGGGTGGGAAGAACTCGACCCCGTCGAGTAAGGGGTGCGGCTGCACGAGTAGTTCCGGCGGATCCGTCACCAAACCTGGAAGCGCGGAGTACGCTCCACTCCAAGTCTTCGACACCTGCTCATCTCGTATAGATTTGATATGCTCACGCTGCTGTGGGAATGAGGCTAGAGGTGGACACTCCGGGGTGGGGTCACTCTCAAAAGAGGGAGGCGGCTAAAAGACTCACTAGGAATCACCGCTTGTCCCTTATGTGACTAGATTCGATATGTGAGTTAGAACCGATCCCAAAGTCTGACAAGTCTCGAAAGGGACTGACAACGCAAGCGTACAAAAGACCGACTATGCTGGACACATGCATGGACAGATACACAAGACCCTAGACACACCTACTGTTAGTCTGACCCATACACATGCAAGGGTGGACCAGGACACCCGAATGTGTGCCATGCATACACTAGATGTAATCGATGGTTGGCAGAATGAGGAAGGCATCCTAAAGTGATCCATTCCTGCATGGACGGCCTCTTAGATTTGGGAGGTTTGGGTGGGCCATCTTCTACATTATCCTGATATGTAGGTGTATCATGAACGGGCTTGGAGGGTGCAGATGGATCGGCCCGTGGAGAAGGGGTATGACGGTGGACTCCCTCGAAAAGGTGGAGTAAAGGTGGTGGGTCAAGGGGTCCACAAGAGAATGGGTCGAAGGGATCAAAGAAAGTATCACCCCTCAAATTGGGATCCCACAAGTCACGGTCCCACATTTGGAAATATTGAAGGTGTAGGTGGTCACCTTCATGCATGTGGGTATAGGGGATGGTGATCTCATATAGGAGGTATGGTTCCTCCTTCGGGCAAAAGGGTATGAAGGTTGGCTCGGCCGGCAAGGAAAGGAATAGGAGAATCTTCGTGGTGACACAACCCACGGTGCACACGGAGGTAATGGACCTGAAGGCCGGATGGGTGAATCTACGAGTAGTGGGTTGGTCGAAGTCTCGGGCCAATAAGTGCGTCAACTTCCATTGCAAGTCTAATCCCATAACAATGTCATCCAATGTATCAACATGGTGATTAGACCAGAATGTGGTATGACATGAGTTGACCGGTACTAATGGTAGGGTGGGGTCCATGGATGGGAAGGGAGGTGGGACCAAGCCATTCTTGAGCCAGCTAAGTAGTGGCTCGGTGATGAAAAGTGTTCCCGTTAGAAACATGGGTGGCTCAGACTGAGGTGGCTCCAAATAAAGATGTGAGGGTGGTGGCATAGAGGCTCTCATGGGTGAGGAAGGCATGTCCTCCCGGAGGGGAAGTGGTCCTTAGGACCCTGTAGGTGGGGCCAGGCTGGGGCTACGGGCTATGGCCTCCCTAGGCTCGAGTATGGCTACCTCCTGCCTCAGAGGTGGGCAAGGGGAGACCAGCGACTCCAAATAAGCGCACTCTTATTCACCCGTTCCGAAATCATTTGCACAAGTTCGACAATGGTATGGGTTGGAGTAGGGGTATCGTGGTGGACTCGCCTGTAATTAACCGGCCTAGGCTTGGGTCAGGGCTCATCTAAGTGCGGGGCTCCTTGCCTCCGATTATGACCCACTTGGTTGGAAGTGAGTTGGTGGGGTCGACTGGAGGTGTGACCCACAGGGTTGGAAGTAAATGGGTGGGACGGGTTGGAAGGGATCGGATGGGGAAGGTAGACCCTCCTAAGCTCTCTCTTCATGTCCCACCATGATTCGATGGGCCATTGCCTCCTAACCTCTCTCGAGCCTTTGATGTCTCTCCACTTTTCGGCCGCCTCGTGGAGGAGCCTCTCCTTGGCAAAATAGAATTGCCCGGCTTCGGACATGGTATAACAATCAAAGTATGTGTCCATGGCGGCCTCCCACTTGTGGTAATCGCCCAGGTCATTGGAGCCATAAAAATCCGAGGCTTCGGGCCTACGGAAGTGGAGAGGGTGGTTGCCAAGTCCATGGGTGTGCCAACGGTCATATCGCCTAGGCGATCGAGATTCCATTGGAAATGGGGAACTACAAGATGGGCATGCTGACACTTGGACAAGCACTAGACACGACTATGCAAGGTTGGAATGCAATAACTAATGCACATTAAGGACCCTAGACTTAAACCAAGATCTGGTACGTTGGCGGAGTTATGGGATCCGAAGATCCTCTCGCGCAAGTGTGCGGTCTTCCCGATAGGCGTAGCCTAACGTTTGGACAACACCTTTTAATATACCGAATAAGCTATGCGATGTAACCTTGGACCGACTTAAACTTAGACTCGACTTAAATGACTCCTTTTTTGTATTTTTGTTAAGCAATGATGAATGACTACCCTAGACTCAACTGGTGCTCTGATATCAAATTGATGCGGGACAGACATGCAACCTGGGACTCTAGCTCGCGATCGTCCCTAACCAAGGGAAGACGTGGGACCGTGCGCGGTTGAGAAATCGGCAGTGAGTCTCTGGTATCGACTTTTCCTCGTTAACTCAGGTCGAGTCATGGGACGGGTTACACTCACTCTCTCGCAGCGGTGATACAATTGATATAACGGGCTAATAACCTATCACATGCAGCGGCATATACGAATAAATACGAGTAAAGTAAAGCCGAGTAAGAGAGCGAACATGATACATCCACGCTCCGGGCGTGGGGATGACGACCCCGGCCAGTTACGGTAACTCCCAGTACAATGGTAAAAAGTTAATTACAACAATGAATTATATTGCCCACTCCACGCAGGGAGGTAAAGGGCTACAAGTGGGGCCCCGGAGGACCGACCCTGGGTTGACGTTCAGCAATCTGGAGGTGCGTTCGGGACGAACTCGGCCTGCTGGTCTGACTCGGTCCTGCGCCGACTCGGTACTGCGCCGACTCGGTTCTGACTCGCTGCACAGCAAGGCGTGATTTCCAAAGGAACGTCACCCTCCTGAGGTCTTCTAAAGGCGCCGCTTGGCTGGGACGGTGGCGGGATGTCCCTGATCGACTCCCTGAAGTGACGGTTCTAGAAGTTGACTTTTGATAATTTTGCACGAATTATTCCCGGACTGCAATTTCAGACCTGCACAAGGAACAGATCTGCATGTCTCGGCTGCAAGAATTATGGTGCTCAGATCCGGAGGCTGATCGAGGCGTGGCTGGTACCGTTGGAAAGAGCACTCACAGAAATACAACATATATATTTTCCCGTCTATCAATAAAAGGGATTATAAACGATAAACTCTGCAAACTACGGGTTTTTCTATGGATCAGGTTACTGACACTCAGGACAGAAAGGGATCTGCCTGAAATTGACCATTGACCAAGGTAAAAATGATTTTTCCTGGGGCGAAAAAAATTATGGGAGACAGGGTAGGACGTGAGGAACACCTAAGAATTTTTGTGATTTTGTTGGAAAGTCATAAGAGGGTGGAAAAAATACAACAAGGTGACTCTATCCCGTAGATATGCAGAATGGCAGATTACAGGGGGAAGAACAATAAATGTGGGAAAAATATCAAACGAAGTCTAAATTGCACAAAATTTGAACTGGAGATTAAGGGAGACAGGGAGAACGAACCCTCAAAGTTTGGGCTCGATTAGACAACAAGAGAAAAAAATAAAATTACTAGATTGAGGTTCTGTCCTGATTTGGACAGAACTCCAGCGAGTGGCGGTGGCGGCGCGATGGCGGCTCGATGGTGGCGGCGGCGGCTCGATGGTGGCGGCGGCGCTGAGCTTCACACTCAGGAAGGGGGAGGGAGAGGAGGCTTCACACCTCAGAAATTCATAGCTTTCACAGCAGCTAGGGGTTGGGAGAGAGAGAGGGGTGCCCTTGGGCTCTTGGAGGCAAATTCTGATTTTCTTCTCATTAATTCTAGTAAAATGGGACTTACATGGTATTTGTATGAAATACAAAATGACCTAAACTAACCACATATCTAGGTTAGGGAAGGGGCACTTAGGGGATAGAACATATTTAATTCCCCATGTGATTTGGAACAAAATAAATAAATATTAAGAGGGGGGGCCTTTGAAAAATGGGGATGGCATATTGGACATTTTAAGCCCATTGTCCCCTTTAAATGGTCAAGCTTATAGAAGCCCACCTTGGACCTTTGACTGGCCCCACATGGGCCCTAAGACTTAGGTGGACCAATAGAGAAGGAGATGGGGGCCCCTTGCTGGTCCTACTGGACTTTTACACAAAAACCCAAAGATCCTTAAGGAATGACAAATTGGCTTATAAAGCCTTACAATTGCATACATATTTTGCCAAGGATATAAATGTAAATAAAAGGACTCAAATGTAAAATAAAAAGTTAGTGGTCTTGCTCTGATGTCCCCATCACCGAGGCTACCCTCGCAGAGCGGGTAGGTGATCCTCGAGTTCCCTTTGACTAATATGCTTTATATTTATGCAAATTTCTACTTTGTGATGAATGCTAATGCAAGCGAGGGAGCTGACCACAGCGTTGGCCGAGGCGGATCGGGCTTGAGCAGAGACCGAGCGAGTCTGGGCAGAGAGAGAGAGCCAGCGAGTAGAGATGGAGAGGCTACGGGCGGAGGCAGCAGCGGCGGCGGGTCTCCATGCAGAGATTGAGAGACTGAGAGCAGGGCCATCTGCAAATTCCCAGTGGGTGATAGGGGAGCTGAGAGCTGAGATTAGGGTGCTGGAGAGAGCACTCCGGCTAGTGGGAGGACGATCTTCCCACAGCGTGTCGCAGAGCGGCGTGCTGAGCGGTGCTAGGGACTTCCTTACAGGTTCCTCTGGCCAGCGGAGGAACGAGGAGGAGGAGCGCTGGTGACGGCACCGAGAGGAGGAGAGTGTCTCCATAGCCCCACCGGCGAAGAGACCCGAGGGTCCTGGTGATAGCGGGGGCCTAGGAGAGGGACCCGCCTGAGCGTGACTTTGTACTTTCTATTTCTTTTGACGCACACGTTTGTACATGAGTCTTATAGTGGAATGAAATCTTTTTTTGTGTTTTTTGGTTTACTTTATGCAAATGTGGATGAAGTGTGAAAATGTGGATGTATGTGGCATGCTGACAGGAGGACAAAGTGAGAGACGGAGGGAGAGAGCGCAGCAGGTTTGACAAAAGGAGAGTAGAAAGAGTTATCTAAAACCTACAGAAAACCATGTAACGGTCTAAGTTAGAACCGCCAGGGTGAGTTAGCGGTTGTACCTTCGGCCGCTAGAATGTTTAGAGAGAAGGCGGTGGATGAAGGAAATTGACGGTCCAATATTAGAGCGTTAGAGGGCTCTGGCAGTCTTACGATAGACCGCTAGTGCAGAAACTATGTCAATCCGAGAAGGACTCTCTCGTGAGAGTCTGAACTCGAGAAAAAGAGGCCTTAATCTGCACTAGAACTCTTCTAAACTTAGGATAAGGCTACCCAACCAAAATCCTAACACTCCAACACTAAAACCAAGCCTCCATAAATAGAAACAAGCTCTAAATTCGCAGCTCACACCAATTCTCTGCTACAAGTTCAGAAATTCCATCAAACACTCAAAAACACCATGAAAAGGCGTTTTGAAGCTAGTGCCACGGGGGAGAAGGTCTATACTAGACCTAAAGCAGCTAGAAAAGAACATGGGGAGCTGCAGAGGCTAACCTCCATCCCAAAGCATCTAAGCTCAAGTTCTTCAAGAGAGGTAAGTGGCAATTTGGCTTAAAAGTTGGTTAATTCCTAAATTCTCTTTCTTCTTATGATCTTCCTCTCTTCTTCCTCTTCTTTTTTTTCTTTTCCTCAGCTTCTTCCTAGCCCAAGGTGTTACTCCAACTTAAAGTGGGTGGCTCCCTTGCTAAAAGAGCATCCTTTAGAAGTCATCTCAATCCTTAGGGCATGGCACCTTCAACCCTTATTACTCTTGGCCAAAAAATTCCAAAAACTCTCATATGATTGGCCTAGCATTTCAGCCCTTGTGGAGTAGTGGCATCCTCAAACACACACATTCCTTATCCCATCCTTTGAAGCCACCATCCTCTTAGAAGAGGTAGAGACCTTCCTATCCCTCCCTAAGACTAAGGTGGGGGATGAAGATTTAGTGTGCTATACGGTTGAAGCAATAGACCCTTCTCTAATTCTAGGAGACTTCATTCATAAACCAAAGGATGTTAGGACCATGATCAGCCCACGCCATATCCATTTGATACCCATGGCTTAATGGATCACCGCTTATTGTAAGAACAAGAGCGAGAGATTTGAAGCCATAGCCAAAGCTACCTCGGTTTGCTTGTGCGGGGTCTTCCTTTTCACCACCACCGACCACCTTCTAGATATCCAAAACCTTAGCATTATTAGTGGGTTGTGGCAGGGTTTATCTATTTCTCAAGCGGTTCTTTCATACCTCTATGAAGGGCTTAGCTCAGCTTGCCTAGGAGGACCACTCTTTGGCTCCATGATCGTCCTTGAGTGTTGGATAGGAGTGAGACTAAAGTTCTTACCCAAAGAAGATTTACCTTCAGCTAGCCAGATATTTTGGAGCCACCCACTTTTCTTCATTGGAGGAACATTTGGGTTCTCTCCACAGGTTGAGTGCCATATGGCAGACAGAAAAACAAGAGATGATTGGCGCCACTTCCTCAACACAATGCCAATTGAGAAGTTCGTGATGTGGCCAAGAATTCTCTGAAGCACCACCCTGAGAGTTCCTCGGCGACCAGGACTAGATCTACAGCTAGTTAGAAACACTACCATGGCGATCTACAACCCACATCGGTGCTATCTTCAAATTGGGCCCCGAACCATGGTTCCTGCACTATCATACTTCCCTCCCCTTCTTGCTAGGAAGATGGGGACAGAGGAGGACAAGCGAGCAGTCCGGAACGCTCTGATCATGTGGGAAATCAGCCGGGTATGCGCTTGGCAAGTAGATGTGGCAGAAGATGAAGAGGGATACCGAGCTTATGTAAAAGAATTGAGCAAAATCCGGCCTCGCGCGGATGAGAGATTGAATGTAATTTGAGCTTTGTTTTTTGATATAATTGAAATTATCAACCCAAGAATGTTCATTAAGCTTAGTTGAATGAAACAAAAGCTTTGATTCTAAATGATATGGAATTGGTTGCTTGATTGGGCTTGAATTAACTAAAAATAAGGTTTTCTAACTGACATGGCGATCTATTATAGGGCTGCCAATTGGCTCTGGCAGTCTCACGACTGACCGCTGGAGAAGGACTCGGGAAAATTGAGCAATTTTAACCCTCGGGAAGGAATGACGGTTGAACTATCAACCGCCAGAAGTCGTTGGCGGTCTAAATTAAGACCGTTAAGAAGTGAGCTGATGGGTTAAATTTCAAGCCTTCGGGAGAGGATGGCGGTCTAACCATGGTCCGCCAGAGCGAATTGGCGGTCAAACTATAGGCCGTCAGAGAACCAAAAGCAAAAAATTGTGAGCTTTGAATCTTGAGCGCTTGAACCTGCGTTCTGCACACACTTAGACAAGAAACAAGTTAGATCTATTCTTTGGCTCAACCCCTTGCCTTCAGCAAGTTAGAGAGTGACCATTCTTGATATTTGGTGAAGGGGTGAAGCCTTATCAAATAGGCGGAAATATAATGAGAAAAATGCAATGCATGCAATGCAATATGATGGTATTTTGGATTTTTTAAGATATTTAATTTTTTCCGAGATTTTTGAAATATCTTATTTTTGTGGGTTTCAAAATATATGATCTGATTTTTATGGGATTTTTGGATTTATCATTTTTTTTGGATTTTACAATATATGATTTTTTTGGATTTTGGAATATATGATTTTTTGGATTTTGGAATATATGATTTTTTTGGATTTTGAAAATATATGATTTTTTGGATTTTGGAAATATATGATTTTTTTCAGATTTTGGAAATATATGATTTTTTTGGATTTTGAAGGCAAATTGCGTCCCGGCAACAAGAGCCCTTTCGTATCCCACTCGGAATCTCTTGAGATCGGCGTGCTTTATGAGATGACAGTCCCTAGCCAGGGCCAATTTGCATGATGATTCTACCGAGGCCATACCCAGGGTACTATCTAGTCCTAAAAGAGAAAATGGAAACAAGGGATAAGCTTAGGCCAGGTATAGAGATTTTAGGGTTTGAATCCTTCTCATAACGACCCATTCAGAGACTCGGTCTGTTGCGCCAGGGCTTTGCGTCCGTCATCGAACCTTTATCCACCCTAGGCACGCATACGACCGGGCTCATAACGTCCTGCGGGGAAACTGTGCTGCCACTCTTGGCATGCCTAGTCTAATCTTTTCGGAGCTATGGATTTTGAGATAAATCTTTGTTTTTCATCGTGATTGTTGCTCCTTCTATCTTTTTTTTGATGATGAATTACTTTTTCTTTCGTGGATTCAGGTCATAACGGACTGCCCCTATTTGAGACCTCCTCTCATCAGGGTGTCTAGATTAGTCATCGCCCCCTTATACGCCTCTTGCCCCTAGATTCAGTCGAGGAGAGAAACGAATAGGGACCTTGACTTCCCCCGGGCATGGCCTAGGAGAAACGGTGTTTACATAACTGGTGAACCCGACCAGGGACGCCGTGAAGTGTGTGATTTGCCGACCTCGGGGTCCTCCTTCGTGATCGAGGAAGGGACTCCTTGCTACAGGGTTTCATTAGCCTGACTCTAGGGATAAAAGCGCTTAAGATACAACCCATTCCAAGTGTAAGACAGCTCCTCACCTTCTGCGTTGACTAAGCGATATGCGTTCCCCGAGTAGGCTTCTCTAACGACGAACGGACCTTCCCAGTTTGGTTGTAGTTTGGACCTAGGACCTCCGGACTTGATGAATTTACGTTTCAAAACCATATCTCCTACTTGGAATTTGCGTTTGATTACCTTCTTTTGAAAATAACGCGAAACTCTCTTTTGATAAACGGACATGTTGTCGGTCGGTTTCATCATCTTCTCATCTAAGAGTTCCAACTGGACGAGCAACGCCTCTCGACGTTCATCGAGATTAAGTTCCTTATCGAACTGCACCCTTAGAGAAGGGACCAAGATCTCATATGAGAGCACCGCCTCCATCCCGTAGGTAAGAGCATAGGGGGTTTGCCCCGTGGGAGTGTGGACGGAGGTGCGGTAAGCCCATAGAGCTTACACTAATCTTTCGGGCCAATCAGAAAATTTGTGAGATTCGTATGTTTTCTTTATGATTTTAAGAAGGGTTTTATTATTGGCCTCGGCTTGACCGTTGTCTTGAGGATAATATGGAGATGAATGGTGCAATGCAATATTGAACTTCTTACATAGGTCATTGAGCTCCTGAGAGATGAACTGGGGTCCATTGTCGGTGATGATGCTACTTGTCACTCCGAACCGTGAGATGATATTCTTCATGATGAAGCGGCATACTATTGTTGCTTTGATTTCCGCATATGCTTCCGCTTCGGCCCACTTGGTGAAGTACTCCGTGGCAGTAAGGATGAAGGATTTTTGCTTGGTTTCAGAGTTTGGATCACCGAGCGGGCCAACAATGTCGAAAGCCCACATGGAGAATGGCCAAGGAGCAGAGAGAGGATGTAGAGATAAAGCTGGAGCATGGATTTTGTCAGCGTAGAGTTGGCATTTAAGACACCTCCGGACATAGAGGGAGCAATCTTCCTCTAGAGTGGACCAATAATAACCCTGCCTAAGGATCTTCTTAGCAAGAGCCTGGCCATTAACATGACTTCCACACTCACTAGAATGGGCTGCTTCAGCCACCTTCCAAGCCTCATCGTCATCTAGGCACCTCATAAGCATTCCATTGAGAGCGCGCCTGTATAATTCTCCAGCAATGATAGTGTACTTCGAGGCGGCTCTTCTTATAGCTTTACACTGCTCGGCATTTGCCCCTTCAGGGAACGATCCAACTTTGCAATATAGCTCAATTTCATGATATCACAGTAATTCTTCTTCCTCCAGGATCTCTTCTAATTCCGTCAAAGATAATTCCTTCATATCCTCCTTCTCAGCCCTTGCCTCTACAGTCTTCCTAAGGTTGTCATACCAAGGATCCTGAAGAGAGGGTGCGTCCAATCTCTGAACGATGATAGTCTCAATACTTCAACTGAGAGGGAAAGATAAAGAAGAGGCAAGCGATGCCAGCGCATCAGTGAGAATGTTCTGAGATCGAGGAGTATGGATATAGATCAATTTGTGGAATTGCCAAGCTAAGAGAGTGACCAAATCTTGATATGGTTTAAGCTTTGAGTCACGAGTGCGGTAAGTGGATAGATCTTGCCGCAGAACGAGCTGAGAGTCTCCTATGATATTTAAGTAGCGCGTGCATAAGAGGTAGGCGTGCTTCAATCTAGCTAGGAGAGCCTCGTACTCGGTAATATTGTTGGTAGCAGTAAATCGGAGCTAGTAAGCAAAGGGAATCGTCACCCCTTATGGAGTGAGCAGAACGGCACCTATCCATCGGCCTTGGGAATTGAGCGCACCATCGAAGTGCAGAGACCAGAAGGGATGATGAGTAAGGACAGAGAGATACTCATCAGGGAAATCATCCTGAATAGAGTCTGTGCAGAGGATAGGAAGATGGGCAAGATGCTCAGCGATGTCATATCCTTTGATAGCCTTCTGAACGACGAATGTGATATCAAACTGAGAGAGGAAGCTCTGCCAGCGAGCTAACCTACTAGAAAGGATGGGTTTTTCCAAGAGATAACGGATCGGGTCCATTCTAGAGATCAACCTAACTGGGTGGGCTAGAAAATAGTGTTTCAACTTCTGAGCTACCCACACTAAGGTGGCACAAGTCTTTTCCATGGCGGTGTATTTGGCCTCTGCCGGGTTAAATAACCTAGAGAGATAATAAGCTGCCCGCTCTTTGCCTTCATCATCTACTTGTGCTAAGACTGCCCCTAGGGAGTCCTCGATGACAGAAATATACATGATTAGGGGTTTTCCAGGGACATGAGGTTGAAAAACTGGGGGATTGGATAGATCTTTCTTTTTAAGTCCTCGTAGGCCTTTTGACAAGCTTCATTCCATTCAAATTTGACCCCCGCCTTTAGCAATTCATAAAACGGGCGGCACCTCTAAGAGTGTTGGGATATGAATCTTCTAATGAATTGCAATCTGCCAATCAATCCTCGGAGTTCCGTAATATTCCCAGGGGAAGGCATGTCCATGACGGCCTTTACTTTTTTAGGATCAATCTGAATCCCCCGTTTGCTTACTATGAAGCCTAACAACTTCCCTGAGGAGACTCCGAAAACACACTTCTTCGGATTCATTTTTAACTTATACTCCCTAGCTCTCTGGAGCACCTTAGCCAGAATATAGGGGTGTTCTTCCTTTGTTTTCGACTTTACCAAGATGTCATCCACGTAGGCCTCCATATAGATGTGCATCATGTCGTGGAAGATGGCCATCATTGCCCTTTGATAAGTGGCACCCGCATTCTTCAGACCAAACGGCATAACCACATAAAAATAGGTACCCCAAGGCGTGGTGAAGGAGGTTTTCTCTTGATCTTCGGGAGCGAGACGGATCTAGTTATATCCTAAGTAACCATCCATGAATGATAAGGCTTCATACCCGGCGGTGTTGTCCACCAAGACATCTATGTGAGGCAGCGGGAAATCATCCTTGGGACATGCTTTGTTAAGATCCCTGAAATCAATGCAAATATGCACATTTCCATCCTTCTTGATAACAGAGACTATGTTTGCCACCCACTAGAGATATAAGACAACTCTGATAAACTTGGCCTTGTACAATTTATCGACCTCTTCTTTAATCCTTAAGGCAATGTGGGGGTGAAATCTCCTTGACCTTTGTTTTACAGGTGTTGCCCCTGGTTTAAGTACGAGTCGATGTTCCACTAAAGAGGGATCAAGACCCGACATGTCCTCATAAGACCAGGCGAAAAAATCGTTGTACTCCCTTAGAACCTTGATTAAACCTTCTTCTACTTGTGGAGGGAGATTAGCGACAATAATAATGGGCCTAGGGTCTTCTTCGGTGCCTAGATTTATTTCCTTCGTAGGTTCATCCAACGCCGACGATGGCTCATCGAATCTCTTTAATCCTTGCGCATACAGATCGACGGTGTCATCTACATTGCTGTCCTCATCATCGACCGGGTCCTTCACATCTAGGACTTCATAAACACCTAGCCCGTCATCGCTCCACGCCCCTTCTTGCTCCTCATCGTCTTCTATCACAATCACCATAGCTATAAACTCTGAACATTTCAAAAGAGCATGACATCGCTGAGCTAGATCCTATAAGAACCTATCAGGAATAGATTGGGAATGACGCGCAAGCGGGCCTGGCTCTAGGGAGGAAGGGTTGGACGACTTAGATCAAGACCCTACTTCTCTAGACCTAACAAACTCTTCTTTCCTAGACTCGATGGACCCTACGTCTAACCTAGGAGAAAGAAAATCTAATGGGAAGGAGGTAGCAGGAGCCTCATGCTCCAGGGAGGAGTACGGAGATAGGAGAGCGTAATCTTCCACCGAAATCTCCGTTTCAAAATTGACATTTTTTTTGGAGAGAGTCTGTGAAGGTCGTGTAGTAGGAGGGAGAGGATGGCGGAGGAGGAAGTTGGAGAGGGAAGAGAGATGGGAACAAGACATCAAAGAAGGGGTCAGAAGAGGAAAACCACATATCGGAAAGATTAGAAGAGGGGGTCCACATAGTGGAGAGATCAATAGGTGGGCATTGCCCACATGCACAGGATATAATCAACACATCAGTTGGAAATTCCGTTAAGAATGGATTAATCATGATTGGAGGTGAACGGGGTATAGGTTCCAGTTGCTGGAAGAGAGACATGAGACGGGAGGGAGACCAAGCAAAGACAATGGGCGAGCTCCACTTTTCCCGCAGACGGTCAGCTGGCTTCATCGGCTTCCACTGCACAAGCGGTACCTCTTGATTCTTCTGGAAAGAATCTTCTTCAAGGAACATTCTGGCAAACGCTCCGTTGTAGTCGAGCATATCATCAACTGACCCCTTCGGCAACGGAGACGGACTGGCAACTGTGCAAGCTGTGACTTTCTTTTCGGACTGTGCTGACTGTGGATTCAATGTACCTGGATGGAGAGGCCCTTTTATGAAGTGCTGGCGGTAATCCCAGGTAAGTGGCCCTGAGTCAACGAAAATTGATAATGCGGACTCTCGGTAACCGAGACCCCTTCGGCTCATTTTTCTTCCTTTGGGGACCGGTTTGGTCTGCCCTTGTAATTGTGCACCGAGGCCTCTCCCAGGTTGATAGCCTAATTTCAATATAATATCCCAGCCCTTGGAATCTTAGATCCGGGGCTTCACTTTAATGTTGACGGGTGTAGTGGCGGGCTTGCGTGGTGCATAAGCCCATGGAAAATCCAGATCCTGATGAGATAGGTGCTATGGATTCAGAGGGGGGGTGAATGAATCTCCCCTTTAAAAACTTCTTCCGATTAAAAATTGTAACAATCAGAGATGTGGAATGAAAGATGGAAGGAAGATCAGACTAGACTCTCTCAAGACTTGAAACAAACTTTCGGTGAGCAAGCCTAACAGTCACTAGGTGTAAGAACCAGATCGTGCCTATGCAAGCATCTAGCGAATCAGATATGACAATCAAACCACAGTAGACAATAGATTTTTAAGGTGGTTCGGTCTGCACACCTACGTCCACCCCACACTCAAACTAGAGTGTGGATTCCACTGCCAAACAGCTTGAAAACCGCTGGGCGACACAGCGTGCCAACAAACGCTGCCTAACAGCTTGAACAGAGGAACACTCTCCTCTCTTCCTCCAACCCAGAGGGGAACTACCAGTGACACCCAGTCACTGGCAACCAGAGACACAAGTCTCTCTTCCTCCAAACCGGAGGGAACCCACAGGTAGCAACCACTACCTGCAAACCCAGAGTCAGAGACTCCCTTCCTCTGAAACCCAGAGGGAACCACTAGTGACACACAGTCACCAGCAAACCGGAGAACAGATCTCCCTTCCTCCAAACCGGAGGGGAACCACCAGTGACACCCAGTCACTGGCAACCAGAGACACAAGTCTCTCTTCTCCTTAGACCACAGGAGGAACCCGACTTCAAACCAGAGGATCGGAAGAACAAGGATGGTAAAGGCAGAAAAGGGAAAACCAAAAAACCAAAGAGAAAAACAAAAAGTAGTTAGCTCCAATGAGCATAGTCGTTCTGGATTTGTTCCACGAACAGACTAAACAATTCTTCAAGAAAAGCTCTCTACTCTCCTCTTCTCTTCTCAATCTCTGGATCTCTCTTCCTCTTTCCTTCTCGAGCTCTCTTCTATCTCTGTTGCTCTCTCTTTTTCTTCTTCTGTTGGCTCTTTCTTTTTCTGTTTGCTAATTCTTTTCTCTCTTTCTTCCTCTACTTTTTCCACTGGATCTCTTCTGCACTTCTTTCTGCCTCTGCTCCTTTTTTTTGCTACTCTCACTTGCTTGCTTTCTATATTTTTCACTCGAAGGAGAAGCTTCCTCTTTATAGCAGGAAGGTGGGCGTGTGACTTCCACGAATTCCTGCCCTAACACATTGGCCGCGTGGCAGCATCTCAGTCTGCAGGATGACACGTGTCACGATCCTGAGCCATCTCCATTCTTGGATCACGAGACTTCATTAATCCCCTCGAATCAGCAGTCCTGTTAGAACAGATTTGTTATCAGTGTGAGTTAATTTATCTGACAGGAAAGAACTGAATGCATCGAGTCACTTTGATAAATGAGCTGAGCTTGTACAGACTTGATGCATCAATTGCAGTGTGCATATATGAGAAAGTATGTACAACGAGAATGAATGCACGAACATTTCATTCACGAGTGTACAGACTTTGAATGCATGAGATGCAGGCAACGTGTGTAGACTTGAATGCATGTGATGCAGACACAAGGAGTGTATAGACTTTAAGTGTATGTGATGCAGACACAAGGAGTGTATAGACTTGAAGAGATGATGCATGAACAAGCAACCAATCGAATGTATAGACTTAGAAAATGAATCCTTGGACATGCCTTCAACGAGTGTGCAGACTCTGAATGAGTGACATGCAGTTTGCAACAGGAAAGTATGTACATTAAAAATGAGTGCAAGACTATGCTCATGAATGTATAGACTTGTGCATATGCATGAAGAGGTGGCGATGTACAGACTTGCTAAACTACAGCGCTATGTGAGACACAACATGAGACGCTGAGTGAGACAGAATGCAATGTTCAGACTTGACATATTTAAAGTGCATGGGATGCGATGTACAGACTTAACATGAGACGCTAAGTGAGACGCTAGGTGAGACGAACACAGTGAAGTGCAGACTTTGCGTATGCTGTGAACACACGATGTATAGACTTGTTCAATTATCAACTGATGGATGTATAGACTTAGTGTATGCATTCTAGACAAACGATGTACAGACTTTAAGAGACGATGCATGCACAAGGAATGTATAGACTTGGTCTTGCAATGTATAGACTTGACCGATGCATAGTCTTTGTGTGTGCATATGCCAAGACCATGTACAGACTTGAAGAAATGCATGCAGCGATGTACAGTCTTGACTGATGCAAACTATGCAGAACTCTGTACAAACTTTAAGTGATGCATGTAGCGATGTACAGACTTGTCGTGCATGAAGCAAAAGAGTTGCATGGACTTTGTGGAATATACTGCACTGATAGCCTGTACTGACTTGTGTGTTCGTGTAAATTGTAAAATGCATGGACTTAGGCAACTGCACGAGGTAGGAAAGCACAGAAGCAGCCTGGACCAATGTATTCAACATGGACTTAGAACAAAGATGAACCAGTGAAGCACAGCATAAAGCAACCGAGTGCACTGACTTTGTAGAATGCAGTTGTGCACGGACTATATACTCCAGACAATCGTGCACCAACTATATGCAATGCTATATGAACTGTATGTCTGCACTAATGCAATATACCACATTCATATGCCCAAAGCAGAACTATCATTCAGACACAGATGTTCATGATATGCAATGCTGACTCATAGTGTTTGATATCATCAAAATCACAGGGGCACAACAATCTCTCCCTTTTTGATGATGGCAACACTATGAGTCACACTGACTCATGTCAAACTATTCTTCCCCTTTGACTTCATCAAAAAGAAAAATAGTTTGAGATGAGAAATACAAACATACATGATATGAATAAATTAAATACTCCCCCTTTGACTCAGTCATTTAGACATGAAGGACACAAAGGCAATAAAACATTGAAGCATAAATCAAGTCTATGTTGCAGCTGTATGCTCTCCTATACCAGCCAGATAAGATCATGCACAACATGTGACCCTACTCCCCCTAAGAAACTGAGGTGAGAAGAAATAAGAATAGGGTATGGTGAAGGATAGCCAAGAAGTGACAAGCAGGTTAATCTCCCCCTTAAAGCCAGAAATGAGTTGAGGTATGTCAAGAGGTGATAAGCATCTATCAGCAAAAGCACATGGGCACTCAAGGATTACCACAATCTGTAAGCACAATGAATGAATGTGGAAGCAAGATTTTCGTTAGCACACCAAATTCATAAATCTTGATAATCGAATTTCAGACTCTTCAATTATAATAGATTATGAATGAGTTGAAACTTACTTTCAGGATTTAAGAGTGATGTATTCAAAGTTTATCAAGAAAATTCAATACTCATATCTGAAACACCTTTTAATAGAAATGAACCAAAAACTCATCTGATATTCATGTTTAACCTCCTTCCATCTTACTCATTTAAATTCAGTGACTCCTATGGAAGTTACACAAGATAATATTGAGATTAAATAGAGATAAATGTGTCTGAACTTGTCTTTAGTTTTTTAGAATTTTCTATTGATCAGCACTTATTTTTCCTGAGCAAGTTTGGTTCAGTCAACACCTTTTTACGTGGGGCACAACACGTCTTAGGTGAAGTGACTCAGATACTCAGTGTGACAACCATATTACCTCTCAAAGAGAACAGAGTTAGCAATTTGGAGTGTCTTTTTACATGAGGAGACACCTTGATCAGAGGCCAGAATCCCCAGTTACTCAACACAACCATGCCATTGCTCTGCCAGATTTTCAATCATTTTTATAAGAGAGGTAACTATGGCACTTCATGACATGGGCTTGCTCTATTTCTTTGATAGAGAACCCAGTTTCTCTATGACCAAAGTCATTGCTCTGACCAAGATTTCTTTCAAGCATTTTCAGATTATACAGACATTTCTCAGATTACTGAAAAATTTAAGAACAATACCAACTACTTGTATCTTAACCAAGGAAAGCCATGGCTTTAAAATTTCAGATTTCAGAAGGTTTTGCATGAAATTACATGAGATAATTGGTTAAGATTTATTAAACAAATGATTCAGATACTTTCAAGTCTTTTAGATCAAAACTTAATGAATACATTAGTCTTAAATCAATTTGATTCATCAGACATTCTTAAGCCAGTATAATGGAAGATTCTTCTTTTCCAAATATGTCTGATTTATGACTAGGGTACACAAGCAAAAAATCTTCCCTCATTCAGATGAATCAACAAAACATTTTTATTGAGAGAACAGTGCAATTCAGAAGCCAGCATTAAAGACTAAAATCCAGTCAGATTAGCTTGGACCGGTCTTGAAAAGATATGAAGAAATGTGAATGATATGAACAAGCTAGCAATTGAACTCATAGCAGACAGAATCAATAGCTAAGTCTGGAATACAGACAGATCAGCTGACAGAAGTGCCATGAAGAAAGTTGAGAGAAGCTCTTCTTCGAAAAACTTAATGAATAGAAGGCAGAATTCATCATCAGGAGAGAGTGTGAGAACACAATAGAGTTATTCAGATAGCTAGACAAAAAGTGTTCAGTGTGATAGACTAAAGAATTAAAAAAATGCTCCCCTGTCTAGATGTAATGAGTCATTTCTTTTTAGATTTTTCAAATTTGATGATATGCAATAGACTGCTTCTACATGCATGCATATGTAATGACTCTTCTGGAGATATTTCCTGAACATGAATGTCATGAACATTATGCAGGGATAACCAAACTCCCCCTGACTATATGCAATGTTTGCAATGAATACTGAACATATGATTTTCTGATTCATGCTCATTCAGACTGCCCTATCAAGCAATATGACCTATGGTACTAGGCAGAGAACATGGTCTAAAGGACCATCTCACACATAGTAAGAACCTCCTGATAGAATTCACCTGCCTTTTAGTAGCTTACCATTTAATATACCAGGGTTATGCAAAGAGATGCAGTGCAAAGCAGTCCTATATGCATTGAACGACTTCCTTGATAGTCATGCAAATGATATATGCAGACATTAGACACATGCATCGACTACAAAAATGGTTGTGCAGTGCATCTAGCATCTTATGTACACAGTGTAATAAATGGCAAGAGAAGAGCATTAAAATTTGTGCAGAATTAAATTCAGTAGCTGAGTCTGGAATGCAGACTGATCAGCTAGTCAAGAAGAGAACATCAGAAATCAAACAAACAAATCAACATGAAATTCACCCTTTTTGACTCACAATTTCAGATGATGAGATTTAAACACAGAGTTTTGGAACTGACCTGAATGGTGCAATCATGGGGTTTTGATTCTTGAGTGCCTTGGTTAACTCAACCCCTTTTATTTCTCTCACCAAGGCACACCTGCAAGTTAGCACACTATTTGGCATGGGCAGGTACCCAAACAGTCTTGGGTCCTGCATTAACCCTGACAGGTGTTCTAAACAGTCTTTTAGCAACCTTGTCATCAGATTCCATCAAATAACAATTGTCCATAGAATGTCCAAATTTTCCACAATATCTACATGTACCAATAGAATTTTTGACTTTATTATGATGCACATTAACAGAAGCATGAGGCCTAAGTGCATGAACATGAGATTGTCTGTTGTTTACATGAACATTTTGTCTCTTATTTTCAATTAACCAATAGTTAGCAGACTTGTGACCTGACTTACCACAATTGAAGCATGAAATATTTACAGGTCTTGCTCTAGGGAATTTAGCAGATTTGGAATTTATGTGATTTCCCTGAACATACCAGCAGTCCCTGACTATATGCCCATACTTACCACATTCAAAGCACCTGAGGTGCTTGCTGCTTGATTCAGAATTATTCCAGTAATTTCCTGACCAGCATTTAGTAGTCACATTACAAGACTTGTCAGATAGATGACCATGAGGTCCCCTTGGAACAGTGGTTCTTCTAGGAGCCTTGAACTCATTCTTCTTCAAGAACCAGCAATCATGGCTTGCATGACCAGATCATCCACAATGGGAACATTTGAGTTGCCTCTTCTGGGCAAACTGATTCTTGGATGAGCTTTTAATGAAGTGCATATGTGTATTTCCTAAATTTTTAATTTTCTTCATTCTATTATGAGCATTCAATTCATCAGATTTCAGGATATAGCAGTTATGCATCATATGACCGAATCTTCCACAATAATAACATGACCCCTTTTTAATATGAGTGTGTGAGAGATCATGTGACTTGTGTGCAGCTTTCTTTGTACCAACAGGAGTGTTTTTGTCCTTTTCTGTAGATTTTCATTCGTTTTCAATTTTTGAGTTTGTTCTACAGTTTTGGGACTGACAGTGGACTTTTGTGCAGTGAATTGAAAAACAGAAGGACCAGAGGTTTTGTTTTGATCAGAAGCTTTTACAAACACAGTAGAAGTTTTATTCCCATTGATCCTTTTATTTTTCAGACTGTAACCCAGTCCCTCTCTCTGAAAATTATCACTCTTTCCAAGAAGCTTATTCAGATTCTCCTTTCCTTTGACAAATTTTGATAGAGAAATTTTCAAATCTTGAATCTCAGAATTTAAGATAACAATATTAGCTTCATATTTGGACAGATCTATTTCACATGAAATTACTTGTTGATGCAAGGCATCATTCAGACTTTTGAGTCTTTCTACTTCCTGTTTTAACTTTATTTCCTTGTCAGCTTCAGATATGGACTTGTTAAGATCATCAACTTCTTGTTGAAGGAGTGTGATTGTAAGCTCATATTTAGCTATCTTCTGTTCACAGCAAGTGACATTTCCACTCAACATTTGGTTGATGGTTTTTAGACTCTCAATTTCTTGTTCAGCATCCACCAACCTATCAGAATTATCCATGCTCACACACTTGCCTTTTTCAATTGTCAATAACCTATCTGACAGTTGGGTGTTTAGATGTTTCAGCTTGTTGATTTCCTCTTTCAATTTCCTATTTTTCTCTAGGAGATCATCATCAAACATCCAATCATCTAAAGAAGACTGACATTCATAAAACATTTCTTGTTGTTTCTCAGATTGAAGTTTGTCGAGATTTTTTTTGAAACTCTAAGTTTATTACTCTATCAGTCTCCAGCTTCTCAGAAATCAGTCCATTTTCTTTTTCATGATTTATTGATTTGTGTTCAAATTCCTCGGACTGTTCTTTGAGTTTTCCATTTTCAGATTTCATGTCTTCCAATTCAGAACTGAGACACTCTAAATCTCTCATCAGTTTCTTGTTCTGATCTTTTAAGTAGACATTTTCTTCTTTTAGAGATTTGATTAGTTCCTTTTGAAGACTGTCATCAGAATCTCGATCATTAATCAAATCTCTCAAGATGGCGCACTCATTGCAAGAATCCTTTTCTTTAATGAGTTTATTTCTTAAACTCTCATTTTCGGATTTCAAACAGTTCATTTCATCCCTTTCTCGACTCATGTCTGACTTTAGATTTTCATTTTCAACTTTCAGACATCTGACCTCATACAACATTTCTTTTATTAATTTCTTCTTCTCAGATTTAACTTTATCGTATTTCTCAATCAAATGCTCATTCAACATAATCAATTATTCAATATCGAAATTACCAGTGTCAGAATTCACCTGAGATGAAGTTTCCTCCTGTTGATCAGAAGTGTAATCACTCCGGTTGGCCATCAAGCATTGATCCTCTTGCTCCCCATTTGTAGCAGTTATTCTATCCAATATTTCCTTTCCCGAAGCGCACCTAAGAGCAAAAGGAAATCTATCAGTATTAACTACATCTTTCACAATATTAAGAACTGTGAGATTATCACGGTTCTTTACACTGTCCTCAGACCACTTGGTCTCATCAAGAGGTAATTGGTGTGGGCCTTTTGAAACCAAACTCCATAGATTAGGGTCAATGGAATTCATATGAACAAATAGGCCGCCTAACTAATTGCTTAAATTAGAACCATCAAACACAAACGGAAGGGCCATTTAAACCAGATAGCAAACAGGTTCAACGCACAAGACAATCGATAAGTAATGCACCAAAAGTAATAAAGCACCGAAGATAGCAGGATCCTCTGCAGATCGTTGGATCTGGTAGCACAGAGAACCTGCTCTGATACCAATTGATGAGATAGGTGCTATGGATTCAGATGGGGGGTGAATGAATCTCCCCTTTAAAAACTTCTTTCGATTAAAAACTGTAACAATCAGAGATACGGAATGAAAGATGGAAGGAAGATCAGACTAGACTCTATCAAGACTTGAAACAAGCTTTCGGTGAGCAAGCCTAACAGTCACTAGGTGTAAGAACCAGATCGTGCCTATGCAAGCATCTAGCGAATCAGATATGACAATCAAACCACAGTAGACAATAGATTTTTAAGGTGGTTCGGTCTGCACACCTACGTCCACCCCACACTCAAACTAGAGTGTGGATTCCACTGCCAAACAGCTTGAAAACCGTTGGGCGACACAGCATGCCAACAAACGCTGCCTAACAGCTTGAACAGAGGAACACTCTCCTCTCTTCCTCCAACCCAGAGGGGAACTACTAGTGACACCCAGTCACTGGCAACCAGAGACACAAGTCTCTCTTCCTCCAAACCTGAGGGAACCCACAGGTAGCAACCACTACCTGCAAACCCAGAGTCAGAGACTCCCTTCCTCTGAAACCCAGAGGGAACCACTAGTGACACACAGTCACCAGCAAACCGAAGAACAGATCTCCCTTCCTCCAAACCGGAGGGGAACCACCAGTGACACCCAGTCACTGGCAACCAGAGACACAAGTCTCTCTTCTCCTTAGACCACAGGAGGAACCCGACCTCAAACCAGAGGATCAGAAGAACAAAGATGGTAAAGGCAGAAAAGGGAAAACCAAAAAACCAAAGAGAAAAACAAAAATTAGTTAGCTCCAATGAGCATAGTCGTTCTGGATTTGATCCATGAACAGACTAAACAATTCTTCAAGAAAAGCTCTCTGCTCTCCTCTTCTCTTCTCAATCTCTGGATCTCTCTTCCTCTTTCCTTTTCGAGCTCTCTTCTATCTCTGCTGCTCTCTCTTTTTCTTCTTCTGCTGGCTCTTTCTTTTTCTGTATGCTAATTCTTTTCTCTCTTTCTTCCTCTTCTTTTTCCACTGGATCTCTTCTTCTCTTCTGCACTTCTTTCTGCTTCTGCTCCTTTTTTTTTTGCTACTCTCACTTGCTTGCTTTCTATATTTTTCACTCGAAGGAGAAGCTTCCTCTTTATAGCAGGAAGGTGGGCGTGTGACTTTCACGAATTCCTGCCCTAACACATTGGCCGCGTGGCAGCATCTCAGTCTACAGGATGACACGTGTCACGATCCTGAGCCATCTCCATTCTTGGATCACGAGACTTCATTAATCTCCTCGAATCAGCAGTCCTGTTAGAACAGATTTGTTATCAGTGTGAGTTAATTTATCTGATAGGAAAGAACTGAATGCATCGAGTCACTTTGATAAATGAGCTGAGCCTGTACAGACTTGATGCATCAATTGCAGTGTGCATATATGAGAAAGTATGTACAACGAGAATGAATGCACAAACATTTCATTCACGAGTGTACAGACTTTGAATGCATGAGATGCAGGCAACGAGTGTGTAGACTTGAATGCATGTGATGTAGACACAAGGAGTGTATAGACTTTAAGTGTATGTGATGCAGACACAAGGACTGTATAGACTTGAAGAGATGATGCATGAACAAGCAACCAATCGAATGTATAGACTTAGAAAATGAATCCTTGGACATGCTTCAACGAGTGTGCAAACTCTGAATGAGTGACATGCAGTTTGCAATAGGAAATGAGTGCAAGACTATGCCCATGAATGTATAGACTTGTGCATATGCATGAAGAGGTGGCGATGTACAGACTTGCTAAACTACAGTGCTATGTGAGACACAACATGAGACGCTGAGTGAGACGGAATGTAATGTTCGGACTTGACATATTTAAAGTGCATGCGATGCGATGTATAGACTTAACATGAGACGCTAAGTGAGATGCTAGGTGAGACGAACACGGCGAAGTGCAGACTTTGCGTATGCTATGAACACACGATGTATAGACTTGTTCAATTATCAATTGATGGATGTATAGACTTAGTGTATGCATTCTAGGCAAACGCTGTACAGACTTTAAGAGATGATGCATGCACATGGAGAGACAATGCATGCACATGGAATGTACAGACTTGGTCTTGCAATGTATAGACTTGACCGATGCATAGCCTTTGTATGTGCATATGCCAAGACCATGTACAGACTTGAAGAAATGCATGCAGCGATGTACAGTCTTGACCGATGCAAACTATGCAGAACTCTGTACAGACTTTAAGTGATGCATGTAGCGATGTATAGACTTGTCGTGCATGAAGCAAAAGAGTTGCATGGACTTTGTGGAATATACTGCACTGATAGCCTGTACTGACTTGTGTGTTCGTGTAAATAGTAAAATGCATGGACTTAGGCAACTGCACGAGGTAGGAAAGCACAGAAGCAGCCTGGACCAATGTATTCAACATGGACTTAGAACAAAGATGAACCAGCGAAGCACAGCATAAAGCAACCGAGTGCACTGACTTTGTAGAATGCAGTTGTGCACGGACTATATGCTCCAGACAATCGTGCACCAACTATATGCAATGCTATATGAACTTTGTGTCTGCCCTAATGCAAGATAACACATTCATATGCCCAAAGCAGAACTACCATTCAGACACAGATGTTCATGATATGCAATGTTGACACATAGTGTTTGCTATCATCAAAATCAAAGTCCATACATTGCCTTGCAGCATGCACACACACAAAGTCTGCATATTCCTAGCTGTTAAGTCCATACACTCGTTGTTGGCAAGTCTATACATCGCATAGCAGTTTAGAGGATCAAGCCCCTACCGTTGCGCTAAAAGCTCAAGCTGGTAGCGAAGGTTAGACCGTATTTCCTTATGGCAGTGCAGAGCCCCACGTCTATGACGTGCTGTGGGCGGGCATGAGGGGCTTCACACATGGACCCCATAATCCATACGGCGGGTTGGGCTGCCAAGCACCGATGGTCCCACGTGGGTCCCATACCCCACGTGGTACACACCAAATCAAAGGAGACGCTGGCAGAAACCAACAATCTCCCCCCCAGCGGCACCTGGGATTTGAACCCGCGACATCGCTCTGATACCAGTTTATAAGATCAAGCCCCTACCGTTGAGCTAAAAGCTCGAGCTGGTAGCGAAGGTTAGACTGTATTTCCTTATGGCAGCACAGAGCCCCACGCCTATGACGTGCTGTGGGCGGGCATGAGGGGCTTCGCACATGGACCCTATAATCCATGCGGCGGGTTGGGCTGCCAAGCACCGATGGTCCCACGTGGGTCCCATACCCCACGTGGTACACACCAAATCAAAGGAGACACTGGCATAAACCAACAGATCCACCAAAGAAATAACTGGCCGAGTGCTGGGCCACAGAGTCAGTAAAATCTTCTCCGATATAGCCTTTACTGACTGGACCGTGGACAAGCTTTTCACCATAACCGCCCTCCCTTGAAAGGGGAATTTAAGGCACTGATGAGTAGTGGATGGCACGACGCTTAGAGTATTAATCCACGGACGACGCAAGATAGCCTTGAACATAGGGTCGATGTCCAGTACATACAATTCAATGGGCATAGTAAGAGGCCCAAGCTCAGCCTGAATGGTGACAACCCCGTGACATGCTCTCCGTGAGTTGTCATAAGCTGCTATGGTAGTCGGGGTAGGCCGTAAAAGCTCTTCCGATAAATTTCAAGCCCTGAGTGTGCTGAGCAGGAAAACATTGATAGATGCCCCTGTGTCAACTAATGCTGCATCCACACTGACTTTGTTCAAAATAGTAGTAATGCAAAGCGGCATCTACCGAGCTTCCGGAGGTGCTAGCTCGTTCTCGGATAATGTGATTGCTGGTCCCTTGGAAATAGCAGCCAGTGTTGTCGGTAAACTGTCAGCTGCCACATCTTCACTAACCATCACCTTCTGAAGAAAATTTCTTAGTGCATCTTGGTGAAGGGTAGATCTTTTTATAAGCTTCAGCACAAATATTTTGGCGGGCACCCGATCTAAGTGATGCAACAAATCATATTGAGTACCCGGCAGTGGCTCAGTCTCTTCTTGATCGGCAGCCGGTTGCAACGACTGGGGATTGGAAGTAGAAGCATAATTGCGATGAAACAAAAGCCCGCTCCGCAAGGCAAGATTCTGTGCTAGCACGGTATCTAATCATGGTATAATGGGCCCGATGGGATGGATGAGTGGCGTAGAAGAGGGTGCGGTGGAAATAATGGGAGTGGGAGTGGAGATAACGGGTTGTGGTGGAAGGATAATGGGCGGAGGGTTAGTTGTGGTTACGATGATACTGGGCGCATGCAGAGGTGGAGGTGTAAAGGCAAGCGGAGGCGTGGGCGGAGGGCTAGTTGCAGTGATGGTAGCGGGGCTGACGGGCAATGGGCGAGAGGTTGGAGATGGAGTGGAGGTAAAAGGGGTAGTGAATGGAAGGACGAGTGATCTAGCAGGCGGAGGAGAGTTTTGATATGTGGGCGTAAGGATGGTGGAGTGGAAGGGGCGCGGTAGTTGTGGTGGAGGGCCGAGACTTGTTGGACTGAACCGTCGTCATCATAAGACCACCCGGCATCAGGAGCCGGGGGCTGAACAAGGTTAACCAGAGCCGGTGCCGGCGGCTGAGGTTGCGGAGTAGGAGGATGATTCGGCATGGGGTTCTGATGGATCCCCAAGTCTTGAACCGGTTGCGGTTGTTGCTGCAGTGGCTGCTACTATGGCGGTAGTGCCTGTGGTTGCTGCACTTGCTGCCTCGGTGCTTGCCTTCTCTTATCTTTTATTTCTGCAATGGCCTTGTGCATCTCGGCCCAATCAATCCTATGTCCTTCATGTAGGTCATAGACCAAGTCTCTAAACTGAAAACATCCTTCAATGGTATGCCCCGGCTGCCTGTGGAACATGCAGTACTTTGTCTGGTCACTGGCTGGGTTCCAGTTGGGCTTTTCCCGAGGAAGTTGAATGGCAGTAATGGACATGAGAGCTGAGAATATGTCCGTGAGGGTCTCAGGCAAAGGAGGGTACTGGGCTCTCTTCGGAGCCGGGCGCTTATTATTGTTGTTGGTGTAGCCGTTGGGTGGAGGGACATTATGGTATTACGGAGGTTGTGGAAGTTGCTGGGGAGCGGGGAATGTGTTTTGTGGAGCGACGAAGGTAGGGTGAGGATTTGGTGGAGCGGAGAAGGTGGATTGGGTGTTTTGAGGTGTGGAGAATGGGGGTTTACGGGGGTTTTGTAGAAAGCAAAATGGTGCGGACTGGAAGGGGAAGGCAACGGCTTGCACCTGCTCATTCGTTTGGATTCCCTCGGTGACAGGCCCTTGAGGTTTCTTGTGATATTTGGGCTTTTGGGCCTCAAAGAGTGAGTGGATGGGGGAATTCTTGAATTGCGTTCGAATAAAACATGCCCGGCTATACAGTTGGTGCATATTTGCTATGTCATTCATTGTCAGAATGTTGCGGAAGGTCGGCGTAGCATTGGAAATCAACAGTTTGACCTTCTCTTCCTCCGGAATATGGCCTGGCACCCTGGCAGCCATCTGCCTCCATCTATCGACATAAGTAGCGAACTCCTCGTCTGGTTTCATTTTCTAGGCCACCAAATCTGTGAAAGAGTATTCTGGGCCAACCCTGTCTTGAAACCTCTGAATGAACTTGTCCTTCACAATCTTGAAACTCTCGGCATCTTCCAGTGGCAGAGAGTAAAACCATTCAAGTGCAACCCCATCTAACGATCGGCGGAATAAGTATGCCATAAGGTGATCATCATACTGAAACTGGGCCGATTCATATAAAAAGTCCCTCACATGGATGAAGGGATTACCGTTCCCGTCATACTTGCGATAATTGGAGAGCTCAGATTGTGGGGGGAATCGAATATTTTGAAAGCTCGGAACTGGAACGTCTGCCAAGGATTGTGGGCCAACCCGCTTATCGAGGAAGTCAAGTTGTTGTTGCATGGCGGCCCATTTATCTAACAACTCCTGCTCCCTAGATAGAGTAGGGATAGTGAAGGAAGGAGGTTGAATCTGAGGAGTAGAAGGATAAACAGAAGGAAGAGGAATAGGAGGCCCATAAGAAGGATATTGGGCCGAAAAGTGACCCATATTGGCATGGACTTGGGCCGCCCCTTGTTGAGGGCGCATGAAATCGGATGGGCCGACCAGAACTTGCGGCACCAATGGAATAGCCTGATAAGAATGCGCTTGGATTGAAGAAGGGAGAATGGTCTTTCCATTGTCAACAGACTGACGGGCCGACCCAGAAGACTGGCTTGCTTCTAATGTAGAAAATCTGATGGCCCTGGGCTGGACCAGAGTAAGGTCAATTGGACTGGGCTGGATGGCGAACCCATCAACCCTAGGCTGAACAATGGAAGTATTAGATAGGCCTTGCGTAATCGTGGGAGGTGGGGTGTTGGGCCCCTGCATGGCCTGATAAACAGCCTAAAGTTGGGCCGGATCCAACTAGGCCATCATTTGGAGAATAGAATTGGCAGAGGAGGAAGGGGTTGAGTGGATTGGGCGCCCTCCATAGGGATGGGGGATGGAGGAGAGACGGACCCCTCTTCAGAATGGAAGGAGATAACCCTAGAAGAATCCTCTAGAAGCCCTTGAGGAAGAGACTCCTCTTGGGAACGGGGAAGATCAAAAGAAGCCATGGTGGACTCGAAGAGAGGATTTGAGTAGAACTTGGAAAAGGAATTGCGCCTAGGTGATGATGCTTCTAGAGATCGGAAACAACTCCACATGCAACGAAAGACCTTGACAAAATGCAAACGACACAAAACAAACACACAATGAGTGACTTAAACTAGATGGTTTTAACAAAGGTGTAAGTGAGAAGAAGATAAAAAACAATCAAAGTCAACCAAGTTGTTTAGATGATGCTCAAAGTTTTTTAATTGTTTTCTCCTTTAGAACCTTAGTAGCTTGATTAAAATGTGCTCTCAACAATAGGTTCTTAATAGGGGAGAGGTATATGGCTTTGTTAACTCTAGATGTAATCACTCCCTCACTTATGAAATCCTAGACACGGTGTGGGAAAGGTACAATCGGCCCGACGTCCGTGAGGGAATCCATGGCTCGCGGGGACTTATGGAGGTCCCTGATGTGATCTTCTAGTCGGCCCCAAGGAATATGGAGACGAGAGGTTCACACACCAAGGTAGGAGAATGCAATCTAAAGTGTGAATAGTGAATGACCCTATGTGCACTAGGGTGCATGCAAATTCTAGCCCTAAAACTAGCAATCCAATATGCACACAATGATATGAATATTCCAAACAACTAAGGAGGAAACCAGATGGCACCCAAATATAAAAATCACAGTAGAAACTGCGGAAATGAACTGCACCTCAGGATACGTACCTGTCACTGTAGTGGTGGTCTAATATGAGAGCGCCAGAGAGATGAGACGGTCTAATAATAGACCGCTCTTAAGACTTTAACGGTCGAACGTCCGACCGCTAAAAGACCCAAAGAACCAGAAACAACAGGAAATAAAGGGAAAATTCGAGGAAAACACGGGCAACTAGGACGAAATAAAGAACATCAGGTAAAACAGAGATCCAACACGATTGGCACTAGATGTCCCACCGTGATCACCAAAAAAATTTCTGTTGATTTATATTGGTTCCTTTGCAAGTGAATATGAACATCAACAATAGAAATATGAATAAGCAATGTGCAATATGCAATCAACCTATGAACATGTGCAGCATGAACCTAGGCAACCAGCATGGAATCTAAACATGGGCATGCCATCTCTATCAGAAATAAGCAAGGGAAAAGAAAAACATACGACGGGGCGTGGAGCAAGGGAATAAAAGAAAACACACACCGTTGGTGTGGAGCAAGCAAGTAGAAGCAAGTAAAGAAGAGATATGAGGAGAGAGAGAGGACTACTGCCCAAACTAGAGGATTGTGATCGCCACCAAAGCAATTTAACTAGCCAAAGCTAAGATAAATACCTTGGAATTAGGTGGATGCAACACCCACCCACGGAGACAGAAAACTGCACTTCTGTGAACAATAACGGTCGAAGACTGGCGCGCCAGAGAAATTAGCGGTCTTACGATACACCGCCAGAGAACCTTAGCACTCTAATATGCAATCGCTAGAGAACCGCAGAATAGTAAGCTTTGGGACTTTTGATCTCCACTTCTTCCAGCCTGCCAGAAGACTTGGGCCTCATGCTATGGACCTGTGAAACCTGCAAAATGTGTACAGAACACAGAGAAACAACCCAAATTAGCCCGGTGACAAGTGTAGTAACTATAAGATAAAGAAAATTAGAAACATGCAATTGGAAGGGTGGATACCTGGGAGGTTGGTTTTTTAACCCCTGTGGGGCGTTTTAAAAGATGGGAGAGGTTTAAAATGATGCAGGAGATGGAAGAACGTGAGAGAGGAAGAGGGAAGATGCTTTGGATGCTATGAGGGGGAAAAGAGAGCTAAAGAAGAAATTAACACTAAAAACCCTTAGAACTTGATACTCCCTAGACTGAGGAGGCATATGGATGTGGGAAGTAGTTCTCCTTGATTGGTTCTAGCTCCAGAATGAGGCAGCACTTCGACGCGAACTCCAGAAATCTCCTCCCCAAGCCATGAAGTCAAGGGTTATATTTATAGACCCTCAAACTCTCTGAACGAATTGGAGAGAATCCAGCTAGAAAGTAGGACTATTCTTGGCAAACTCTTGAAGATAATACTCCCAAGAGTCCATAGAATCAAACAGAAGGTTCTGAGGATGTGTTTTGAGGGAGAAATCATCAGATCAAACTCTTAATCTGGCCACGGAGTAGCAGAGAAAGAGCAGTCCTGCTAGAACTCTATGTCTGATGAAATGGCATGTTGTGTCCCTGAAGTCATTTGAGTCATTCTGTGGTCACTTGGGTCATTCGACATCATTCTATGGTCATATGCATTCTGTGGTATTCTTGGTTTTGATAATGGCTAAACACTATTAGTCATTGTTGTTTTTCACTCTTATATGACTGACATATGTGTTGTTGTGTTCATGACAGATATGCAAATGAATGGAAAAGTGAAAGCTCAATGTTGCACCCTCGCACACGGATCGACCTGCGTCGTCAGGTCGCGGGGATCGACCTGCCCGGTCAGGTCACGGGGGTCAAGGGGGCAGCGCCCCTTGCGGGGGTTTCTGGGGGCGGAGCCCCCGGAACAAAAATTTGATTGAAGACTCAATAATAAAATCTTCAAGACTATCAAGGGCGATGCCACAAACATGCACGGGCTGCTAATGGAGTTGAACAACGGAGTTCAAGACTTAACGGACTGACCCGGGCAAGCCCGGGTTCTGCCCAGCTAGCGGTCGACCGCCAGCACAGGAGCGGTCGACTGCCCCAGCCAGGGAATCCCAGCTCGAAGTTGGTTCAGCTGCCGGTCAACCGCCAGCCCGTAGCGATCGATCGAAAATTCCTGTGGCCATCCGTCTATAGTGTTTCTCAGTGGAGGTCGACCGCCAGAAGCTGCAGGTCGATCGCCAGCCCCGATGTAGCCTTGTTTGACTTCGAATTCCACCTCGTGGCCAGGCCCTTTCCATGGATTTATTTAATCAAACCTTACCTAATCTTCCATGATTTATGGATCTGGTATGGAGGGTGTCTATGGACCATTCAAGGTCTATAAAACTAACACTTGAGGGGTTAGAAACTCTAATGCTTCAAGGTTTCAAGAGAGATCAAGGGAGGCCATTTTCGAGGTACTGTAGCACCTCCGTTAACAGTGTTTCGGGAAGGAGTTCTTCATCCATTCCAAGGCATTCAAGTCCAGATCTAAAGCCATCTCAACCTCCAAGAAAGAAGAAGCAATCAAGGGGTTCAAAGGTGATCTAAACTGCATCCTTCTTCCTCTTCATCAACTCAAGAGGATTAAAAGGAAGATCAAAGCTACATCCAACACTCTCTCTATCAACTCAAGGTGATTCAAGTTCATATCTCAATCCAGCAACCTCCAAAGAAGAGTAGAAGCAAGAAAGGCTAATAAGGGAGATCAAAGGAGGCTGCAAGGGTGTGTTCAAGGGAGAAGAGTTCGAGTACTGTAGCTGTGAACAGTACTCCGGGAAGAAGTTCTTCATCAAATCTCCAAGTGATTCAAGCTACTTCAAAAGAAGATTCAAGCACCAGCAATCTCTAACAAGATCCTTCTCCTTGAGCATATTTCATATCTTGTTTGAGTATTTTCATACTTGTTCATTTCCATTTCATTCAAACATTTGGAACTGAAGATCGTCCCTACCGGTGGTTAGTAGGAAGGCAATCAAAAGTTGTCCGATCTGCGGTGTTGACGTCCCTACCGGTGGTTAGTAGGAAGGCAATCGGAAGTTGTCCGGTCTACGGTGTTGACGTCCCTACCGGTGGTTAGTAGGAAGGCAATCGGTGGTCTTTCCGATTTACGGTTCAGTGCGTGGACGTAGAACTGGGGATTCAGTCCGAACCACCTTAAAATATTATGTGTTGTGGTTTGTTTGTGTGATTGTTTTGTTCTAGATGTATTCTTAGGTTCGAATCGATACATTAGTAATCATCTTGCTAAGCAAATCACTGTGTCTTTCGTTTAGCTAGTTATATTCCACTGTGATTTGTTCTATCTAGCTATTTAGAGGGTTCCATTGCAAAAAGAGGGGCAGATCTATTCACCCCTCCCCTCTAGATCCGTTGTCCACTACACAACACGGCCTTACGATAAATCGCCATAGCCATTTAACGGTCGAAGGATAGACCGCCACCCAGCGTTATCAAACAACAGATAAAGCCAACGGGCAAAGTTTTCATAATAAGAACTCTGCAAGAAGGTGGCGGTCGATGGTTCACGCGCTAGAAGAATATGACGGTCCTAGGATAAACCGCTAAAGCACAACGGATAAGATAAGATAAGGCTTGAAGAAAGCTGTTGGCCTTTGGACTATGGCGTCAGTAAACGGACCAGGGATAGGCCGCCAGAGACAATGGGGTGGTAAATAGCATGAAGACTTGCTAAGCTTCTTCCCGCAGACAAAGGATCAGGAGTGAGACCCAACCAAGGAGAGGTGACCCAAGAAATAAGCCTCAAAACTGACCAAGAAGGCCCAGTAAGGGTGAACAACTCGGAGCGTCATAAAGATGAGGAAGGAGATGACCCAACTTATTGGTCATAAAATGGGTGTCAACAATGGCAACGGCAAGAATAAGAAGGTTACAGAAGAAGAAAACGTCCTCACAACTGCTTGCTCTTTCTGTGAAAAATTTGGCCATTCGGTCGAAGAGTGTTGGAAGCATCTTAGCGCTTGCTTAAGGTGTGGAAGACGGGAGTACCGCATGCCGGATTATCCTCTCATGAAGGATCAGTCCTCCAGCGGTGGACGTAAGCGACATGCTCGTCTTAATGTTGTTCTGGACGATGATGAAGCGCCTAAGGATGACGGGTTAATGGAAGGTACCATTCAAATTTACTCACATCCCGCATTCATGTTATTTGATACTGGTGCTTCTCATTCCTTTATATCAACTACTTTTGCAAAGACTTTGCCAGTTTCATCAGTTCCTTTACCATCGGACCTAGATATTACCACACCCTTAGGTCCTGGAACTAAACTTACAACTTGTTACCCCAATAGCGAGGTAATTGTAGAAGGTCACAATCTTCTGGTAAACCTAGTATGCCTTGACATGGAGGGCTATGATGCTATCCTAGGTGTAGATTGGCTTGTGGACCATGACGCCTATATAAATTGCCGCAATAGGATAATCTCTTTCCAGAAATCCGCTCTTCCAAGATTTTCCTTCCTTGGTATCAAATACCGGAAACATCCTGCCATTATTTCATCCCTTCACGCTTGCAAACTCATTTCGCAAGGATGTAAAGCTTTTCTTGCCTCCGTAGTAGTTACCGAGTCTAAAGAAATTCAGATAGATGAAATCCCCATAGTGCAGGAATTTCCTGATGTATTTCCTTTCGAGTTGCCTAGTTTACCGCCCGAAAGGGAGGTTAACTTCACCATTGAACTCATACCCGGAGCAGCACCTGTGTCAATAGCTCCTTACAGGATGTCCCCAACGGAGTTGAAGGAATTGAAGAAGCAACTTCAAGAGCTTCTAGAAAAGGGTTTCATTCGACCTAGCACATCCCCTTGGGGTGTGCCAGTCTTATTTGTCAAGTAGAAGGATGGTTCCCTCAGGTTATGCATCGACTACCGACAGCTGAATCAACATACCATCAAGAACAAATACCCACTGTCGAATATTGATGAACTATTTGATCAACTTTCTAGCGCGGAGTATTTCTCCAAGATCGACCTCAGATCAGGCTATCATCAATTGAGGATCAAAGAGGAAGATATTCTCAAGACTGCATTCCAAAGCAGATATGGGCACTACGAATTTGTGGTAATGCTGTCCGGGTTAACTAATGCCCCGGCAACATTTATGCAACTAATGAACAATGTGTTCTGGCCATATCTTGATTAATTCGTGGTCATGTTCATTGATGATATCCTTATCTATTCTAAGACAAAGGAGGAACACGAGGAACATCTAAGGATTGCTTTGCGAACCTTACAAGAACACCAACTATATGCTAAGTTGAACAAATGTGAATTTTGGCTTAAAGATGTTTCTTTTCTTGGCCACATTATTTCTAAAGAAGGCATTGCAGTAGATCCTTCTAAAGTTCAAGTAGTTAAGAACTAGAGCCGACCAAACACTATATCTAAAGTTCGGAGTTTCGTTGGCCTAGCTGGTTACTATAGGCGATTTATCAAGGATTTTTCCAGGATCGCCACTCCTTTAACAAGACTCACTAGGAAGGAAATTCCTTTCGAGTGGACAAAGGAATGTGAAGAAAATTTCTTGGCTCTTAAGGAACATCTTACCACGGCACTTGTGCTGGTACTGCTTGTTGAAGGTGGCGGATTTGAAGCTTACACTGAAGCATCCGGCATTGGTCTAGGGTGCGTACTCATGCAAAATAGCAAGGTGATTTGCTATGCTTTAAGGCAATTAAAGCGACATGAGGAGAATTACCATGTTCATGTCTTAGAGCTGGCTGCTGTTATATTCATCTTGAAGAATTGGCATCATTATCTTTATGGGGAGAAATTTATTGTATATTCTGATCATAAGAGCCTGAAATACCTCTTTTCTCAAAAGGACTTGAATATGAGGCAAAGGTGATGACTGGAATACCTCAAGGACTTTGATTTTGCTATTCAATACCATCCAGGCAAGGTAAATGCTGTTGTCGATGCACTCAGCAGAAAACCAGTGGGAAAGCTATCAAGTCTGAAAGGTATGACTAATCTTATTTCTAAATTTGCTCAATTAAATGTAGATGTTGATTCGAAGGAATTGAAGAAGGTTGTTTTATAGCCAATATCTGGACACAACCTACATTGATTGAAGATCTAGTAAAGTTACAAGACAATGACCCTATACTGGTAGAGATTAAAGCTAATATAGAACAACGACTAGATTTCTCTATTGTAAATGACGGGTGGTTATTGTTTTAAGGTCGTATTTGTATTCCGGATCATGCCGATACTAAGAAGAAGCTCATAAATCTAAGTATACTTTTCATCCTGGAGCTACCAAGATGTATCAAGATCTTAAAAGAAATTATTGGTGACCCGATATGAAGAGAGAGATAGTAGACTATGTGTCACGTTGTCTTACTTGTCAACAAATTAAGGTAAAACATCAAAGGCCTGCTGGAAAACTACATCACTTGGAAATTCCAGAATGGAAATGGGAGAGTATAAGGATGGATTTTATAATGGGACTGCCTAAATCAAGAGGTGGACATGATGGAATATGGGTGATCATAGACCGTTTAACAAAATCGGCTCATTTGCTACATATTAAAAGCCGATGGTCTATGGATATCTTGGTTGCTTTATATATAAAGGAGTTTGTTAAATTACATGGTGTCTCTGTCAACATTATTTCTAATCGAGACCCTCGATTTACTTCACAATTCTAGAAAGGGCTGCAATATTCTTTAGGGACCCAATTGAATTTTAGCATTACGTTTCATCCACAAACTGATGGACAAATCGAAAGGACCAATCAAGTGGTGGAGGATATGCTAAGAGCATGTGTCATAGATTTCAGTGGAAGCTGGCACGATCATTTACCTTTAGTGGAGTTTACCTATAATAATAGCTACCAAGCTAGCATTCAAATGGCACCATTTGAGGCATTATATGGAAGAAGTTGTCGAATACCAATATGTTGGGACGAGGTCGATGAAAGATAAATTCTAGGTCCTGATCTTGTTTGAGATACAACAGACAAGGTGAAAGTGATAAGAGAAAGACTCAAGATGGCTCAAGATAGGCAAAAGTCCTATGTTGATAACTGATGGTGAGACTTAGAATTTCAGACGGGAGATCATGTATTTCTCTTCCCTAGACGTGGTATTCGTAGGTTTGGTATTAAAGGCAAGCTTACGCCTAGATTTATTGGCACTTTTGAAATTCTTGAAAGAGTGGGAGAAGTGGCATATCGTCTAGCATTACCTCCACAGCTGGCAGGAGTTCACGATGCGTTCCATGTCTCTATGTTAAAGAAATATGTCTACGATCTATTCCACATTATCTCTTATGATAATTTGGAGATTCAAAAAGATTTGACGTACGAACAAAAGCCTTACAAAATTATTGATCAAGAAGTACGTCAGCTTCGAAATAAAACTATTCCCAGGGTAAAGATTTGGTGGAATAAAGGATCGGATCAAGATGCTACATGGGAGAAGAAAGAAGCCATGCGCAGGAGATTTCTTGAGCTATTCAACTGTAAGTACACTCTCCATAAAATCCATATATTGAATTTGAGGACCAAATTCTCTTAAGTGGGGGAGGGTGTAATATCCTGAAATATTATATATGATATTTTAGAATTTTCTAGAGTTTATTTAGATTTTCTAAGATTTTTCGAGAGATAAATGGATTATTAAACGAATTTGGGTTAATTAAAACCAAATAATAAGGCCCAATATTTATTAATTAACTTGGTCTTTTAAATAAGACCAAATGGCCCAAAACCAAGCTTAGAAGACTTGGCCCATATTCTAGAAGTCTAGAATATGATAAATACGAAATTTAGAAGATAAATTATCAATTATCAAACTTTTAAAGGAATAAATAGGCTAATAATTTGAGATAATATCAAAAGATTTTGAATTTACTCAAATTCGGCGCCAATAGGTAAAAACGGTCTATCGGGCGACCGCATGGGACTAAAAACGGCCTAGACTAGATCGCTAAGCTCTGCAGATTCCATGAATGGAAGAAGGCATGAAAAGATGGGAACTTTGGCATCCAAATCGCCTAGGTTCGATGCTAACTCTTAGACAGATGAGTCTAGAAGGCTTGAGGATCGAATTAAAACCCTAATTAGGACTCTATGTTCGTTCTAATCCATGGAAACCCTTGCTAACTCTATAAATAGACCTCAAGTTCAACCTGCGCGACCCTTACTTTTGGCTCGCGTGGAACTAAGGTAAGTAAGGCAAATTTGAGGTAGGTTCTTTAGAATATTTTGTTCATAATACTAAGGTCTAACTACCCTCCAAATTTCATCTTAGGAGATCAATCCACCAAGAAGATAGAGGCATTCAAAGTTACTAGTTTGGTACAAGAATCTTAGGAAATTATGCGATCGGGCCAGATTGATCGACCAAATAGAAGCCCTAAACGAGGTAATTTGATAGGGGTTCTTTAGAACTAATTGTTTCTTTTAGTACCATCTTCTTACCCTCAAAATTTTGTGATCATAGGTGAAGAGGATCAAGAGTTGGAAGGCCACGAAATTGCTGTTTTAGTTCAGGACGAGCAGAAACTATGTTCAAGTTCCAATCTTAAATTCGAGGATTAAAGCCTAGTCCAGAGGTAGGTTATCTCATGAATGGCTTAAACGTGATGTTAGAAGTAAAAGCCCTCTTATTCCATGAGTTTTCATGCATTATATGTGGAGAATTTCATGTCTTATTGAGACCGCGCAATTTCGTTCATTGTCATACATGGACCTAACCCTTTAATGAAAAGATGAAATTTCTTATTTAAATTACATTTTTTCATTATGCATATTCTTGGCCAATACTCTTCTAGCATGTTTAATCCAGGTTTTACATCATGTTTATGCATAACATGACCTAGATTAGCTTTTATTTTATAGTTTTATAGCTTCTGTCTGAAGACAAAAAATAGTCTTGACAGAACCGCCAAGTAAACCTTGCGGTCTAATGAATCACTGTTAGTACTTTTCTTTAGCGGTTTATCGCGAGACCGTCTGAACCACTATGCGGCCAGATCTAGACCACTTTTTAGTTCTGAGAACCAGTTTAATCCCAATTAGTTTCCATACTTATCAACATTATGACTATGGTATTTTTTATACACTTATGTTCTAAATTCTTACAAGAAATCCTACTTTATCATGTGCATGAGTTTAAAACTTTATTTTTATTATCATATAATTTCATGTTCAAATGTTATAATTTTGTAATTAAATATTTCCTCTTATGTGTATGAAACATGATTCATGGTGGTATTTAGAATGTTGTTTTGATCGCTATTTTTACATGATCCACTCTTATCTCTTGAGTCAATTTCATAAGTACATGGCGCTTACTCCGTTATGCAACCATTAGATACACGTTGCAGATATAGGCACATCTCTTGGACTTGTGAATCTCTCCGCCGGATATTCCTTCTGTCGGACTAGGGGATCTTGTTTCAAGGCTTCCGTAAGACTCCGCGAGCCTGGGATTCCCACTAGGACGCCGAGCTGGTTGTATCCTTAAAACCCAAGTTGTCTAGAATGCACTCACATGACGGATGGTTTTGTTGTGCCCCTGTGTGGTTTTGATGATGGCTGACACACCATGAGTCACACTGAGGTGTGCTAATTAATATAGATGACTGTTTGACTGCTTAAATATCTAATTGTTTGCTTGAATAGCTAATTCATGAATATGGCTAGATTGGGTTAACGTAGTGGCTAATTGTTCATGCAGTGCGTTGACGCTACAAGGACACTGCGTTGACGCAGTAGTTGCTAGTTTACTTAATTTCCATGATTAATAGGAAAACTGCTATGAGGTAGTACCTTGTATGTCCGTACTGTTCCTTTCATACTTCGTGTTGTTTGTGTTTACTACACTTCGTGTTGTCCTTTTGTACGTCGTGTTGTTCCAACTATGTTTGTTGATTGTCTTCGTGCTGTTTACTGAAGCAGCTCGATTTGTTCTGATGAACTTCGAGTCATTTTCCTGTGAACCTCGTGTCGTTTCTTCAGTATTTAGTTGCTCATCTCGAGTCATCCTTTTTATTTTTGCTCTTGTGTTTTCGTGTCATTTACTGTAGTTACTCGAGTCGTTTTCCTGCTTTCACTGTTTTATCACGTGTCGTTGTAGCCGATTCCTGTCTTTTGTCTTCGTGTAGTTTTTCCTAGACCCCGTGTCCTTTTTGCTTTGTGACCACACTTCGTGTAGGGTTCTGTTTTCGTCTTCGAGTTGGTTTCAGTCCGTGTCGTTCTCGTCTTCGAGTTGTTCGTAAGTTCGAGCAATTTTGTATTCGAGTCATTTTTTTTTATGTCTTCGTGTTGTTTCTGTGTTTGTGTCTTCGTGAAGTCTGTACAGCCACATCTCAAAGGCCAAGTCTATACATCACTGTGGCTGCTCGAAGTGAAGCCAAGTCTATACACCCCTCACCTTTCCCTACGTTTTCTGGCCAAGTCTACACATCGTATACCTGGCGTTTGCTTCAAAGTCTAAACACTCGTTCTTAAGGCTTCAAGTCTATACATTGGGTTCGGCTCTGCAAGTCTGTTCACTTTTCGAGCATTCAAGTCTGAACATTCACAAAGTCCATACATCGACACTGTAGCTTGCATAGCTCAAGTCTGTACGCTGGTTTTCACGAGAAGTCTATACACTGGTCTTCCTTGATGTCTGTACATTGGCTCAGACTTACCAAGTCTATACACTGCCTTTGGGTTCCAAGTCTATACACTCCCTCAGTGTACATACTTATTCATTTGCTGTTTCAAAGTCCATACACTCATTTCTAAGGCAAAGTCTATACAATCGTCTTTGAGCATCAAAGTCTGTACAGCCTGTCTGTCTTCATGCGTTCTGTGCTTTTAGTGCATTGACGCACTTGGCTGACTGCGTAGACGCAATTGTGCGTCTTTCGCTTTCTATCTCGTTTGCTGCGTCGACGCTGACACAGGATGCGTTGACGCATTGGCCAGTTGCCAAGGGCGTGAGCATCTCGCTTGAGGAGCTGAGGCGACACTGCACGATGGAAGCGTTGACGCTTTGGGCTGATGTCCAAAGGTCTTTTGATCAACATCAAGTCTGTACAGCATGAAGTCTGTACACTGGTCTCTCTGGCACGTTAACACTAAGTCTCTACACTCAGGTTGCTGAAGGGTGTCAAGTATATACACTGCATGCTCACTCAACTAAGTCTATACACTCTTACTTCACACGAAGTCTGTACACTCAATTAAACTTTCAAGTCTATACATCATCTGATACTGTCTTCGACTGATTATCTGACAGGATTAATGGACGAGGTTATTAAGACTGGCACGTGATCCTAGAGGTTGAAATGTTGACACGTGGACCACTGAAGCTTGGGCGGGAATCAAAAAGAGCATAAGCCCAAGCTGCCTACTGCTGGTATAAGTATGGAGTTTCCTTTATCGGCTAAAACAGATGGAAAGGGTGAAAGCCATCAAAAAAAGCTGAAGAGCAAAGAGTGCCTCCACGATATAGAGAATAGAAAAGAAGGAGAAGGCAGAAGCAGTAAGAAGAAGAAGAAAGAAGAGACAGAGAGAGAGCCTATGGAAGAGAAGAAAAAGAAGAATGAGAAGAAGAGAGAGCTAGAGTGATAGAAGCTTCAACTGAAGATCTGTTCCTGCTGGACCGTGGATCAAATCCAGGCCAGCCAGATCCTGTGAGAGCCACAGTCTAATCTCTTATTTCTCCAGCTTTCTGCTGCTGCGGTTTTTGTTTTTCCTTTTTAAACAGTCACTTGTTATTCTTCCGATTGCCCTGTTGGGGATCGGGTTCCTCCTGTGGACTCAGGAGAAGGGAGATTTTGTGTCTTCGGTTTGCAAGTAGCTGGGTGCTACTTGTGGTTGGTTCCCTCCGGTTGGGAGGAAGGGAGGTCCGAGACCTCTAGGTTGCCTTTGACAGGGTGTCATTGGTAGGTTCCCCTCCGGTTTGGAGGAAGGGAGGTTTGGTCCTCCGGTGCTGGGCTTGTGGGTAGCAAGTCCAGGGGTTCCCTCCGGGTCTGGAGGAAGAGAGACCGTGTGTCTCTGATTTCCAAGTGGCTGGGAGTCACTTGGGGTGTCCCTCCGGTTGGGAGGAAGAGGGGAGGTTGTTCCCCTGGTCAAGCTGTGTGGCAGCATTTGTTGCAGACTGAGTCTGCTGTGCTAGTGTTACTAGTGGAAGCCTCACTCTGGTTTGGAGTGAGAGGTGGACGTAGGTCTGTTGACCGAACCACCTAAAAACCCTGGTGTCCCTTGTGGTTTGATCTTCTTATATGTTCACTTAATTGCTGCGCATTAGATGCTTGCTTAGGATCGTTTGAGGGCTTCTTGAGTTGTTGTCTTGCTTTGATCCTTCTAAGTTTCCTCAGGCTATTTCTATAACAGTTTTAATTCCGCATAACTGAGTTTAGAGTTTTAATTAGGCTATATTTGTAGAGGGATACATTCACCCCCCTCTGTATCCGGTCCTTACATTCTAACAATTGGTATCAGAGCGGTTCTCTGTTTGATCAGATCCAACGATTTGTAGAGGATCTTGTTGTCCCTTGGTGCTTTCTGATTTTACTCTTTGCTACATTAGTTTGCTTACCGATTTATTCAATGGGCTCTCCACCGGTTTTTAATGGCTCTAACTTTAACTCATGGGTTAGCAGTCTACATAACTATGTGAATTTGATGAATCCGGATCTGTGGAAGTTAATTTCACATGGTCCTCACAGACTGCCAAAGGAAGAGTCCAAATGGACTAAAAGTGACAGATCAAGAAATGGAGAGAATCAAAAAGTTTTGAGATTAATAAAAGAAGCTACTGACAATGCTCTACACTCTTGTTTTTATGACTGCAGGTTTGCAAAGGACATTCTGGATCAGTTGAAGCTAGCTCAGAGGATGAATGAGGACAGCTGCCTGATGGCTGATAAGAGCGACCATAGTAGTGAACAAGATGAATTTGAAGATGCTGTGGAGGTAAACCCTTTCGAGAATTTCACTTTAGATGACTGGGAAGATGCCTATGCTAATCTGTTACACTCCCATGAAAAACTGAGGAAGAAGAATAAAAGTCTGATAAAGAAGATAACAAATCTAGGGGATCCAATTTCTGGGACTGAAAATCTTGAAAATCCTGAAATTCTGAAAACTGAAAATGAAATACTCAGAAGACAAGTGTCTAAACTAGATGGAATCCAATCAGAACTTGATCATGTTAAATCTGAAAACACTAAACTCAGAAAATAATGTCAGGAATCTGACCAAAAACTAATCAGTCTTGAAAGTGAAAACAGATTGATCAATGAGGAATTTGAAGCTATTAGTGTTGCGAACCTAAAATTTCAAGAAAACTGTGAAAACTGTAAATCAGAATATCCAAGTTTCCTAACTGATGTATTATTTGATGATGATAAACTTGAGCAGGAAAACACAAGTCTAAAGGAAGAAATTGAGAAACTGAAACAGTTGAACTCCACCATGTCAGAGAGATTGCTGACATTTGAAAAAGGAAAATCTGTTGATGAAAATCAAAATGAGCTCAAATTGAAACAAGAGATTGAAACTCTTAAAAATTTGAATGATGTGATGCATCAACAGATTCTGGTCTGTGAAGAAGATATAGTCAACTATGAACATCAGATTTCTTCTCTTCAATCTGAAATAAATGATCTGAACAATTCTTTGTCAAAATTTGTAAGTGGGCAGAAAAATCTAGACAAGCTACTAGGTGTAAAAATCAACACTAGGAAGGAAGGGCTGGGCTACAACAATGCTAATAAGAAAGAGTGTCAGAGCAAGTTGATGACATCTTTTGTAAAAGCTTCAAATGTAGCAACCACCTCAAAAGATAAACAGCCCATTGTTCAGAAAACTGAAAAACAAAACAAAAATCAAGAAAAAATTGGAAAACATGTTCAAATAATCAAAAAGGGTTCATTAGGGCATGTTGATCACAGCTCTCACACGCATTCACATGCATCTAAAAGGAAAATGTCATGCCATTATTGTCATAAATTTGGTCATCTGATGCATGAGTGTAAATTGATGGAGAAGGATGATATGACTGCTAGGAACCTTCATGATAGAAATCCTTCATTCCAGAAAAAGAAAATTGAATGTTTTCACTGTGGTAAATTAGGACACACAGTTGCACAATGCTGGTTTGAAAATGATAAGAAAATAACTCATTCATATCATGGTAAATCTCCTGCAAGCCAACATGGTCCTAATAAGAACAAATTTATTTTTAAAGATAAGCTCATTACATGCTTTGAGTGTGGAAAGATAGGCCACAGGGCCATTGAATGCTGGCTGAGGGCTGGTGGAAGAAATTCTATTTTATGCTTTCACTGTGGCAAAAAGGGCCACATTGCAGCCCAATGTTGGCATGCTCAGGAAAGGAAGTTTAACAATAAATCTGGTAAATTCCCTATCAATAGAAATATTTCTGATAGAAATGAATTTTTTTTTGAAAGGAAAACACTTGCATGTTTTGAATGTGGGAAGCCAGGCCATAGAGCTGCTGAATGTTGGCTGGTTAGGAATAAGAATCAAACTATTCATGCATATAATAGAAAATCTTATAATCATGTTTATAAACCTCATGCTACTGTTACTATGCATCCTAAGAACCAGAAACCAGTCACATCATGTAGATACTGTGGAAAGTATGGTCACTCTATGGAAACTTGCTATCTGATGGATCATGATGACCATGCTGCTATGAATTTGCTTAGAACACCTGTTAGGGGTAAGGCAGGACCCAAAGCTGCTTGGGTCCCTGCAAGTTCAAAATGATCAATATTTTGCAGGTGTGCCTTGGACTGAGGAATAAAAAGGGGTAAAGTAAACCAAGGCACCCAAGATAATAAAGCCCCATTCAGGTAAATTCTGAAAACCTTGTATTCTAATCTGAGTGATCTGAATGCACTGCATATCATGATAATTCTTTTGTGCATTGTCTAACTGAAACTAATTGGAAAAATCTGAAATGCTCATAAAAATGATTGAGTTTATTTCTAAATGCATTGCACACAAATGCCATGATGAATGATTTGCCAAACTTCTTGTATGTTTAATTGCATATCATGCACTTTGTGAGGGGGAGTTTGTCTAGTCTCATGCATTGTCTTCATGTCATATAGGTTGATTCTGTGTTTTTAGATAGGGGGAGTAAATGCATAGCATATCACTCATTTTGAAAAATAAAAAAAAAAGGGAAATCTCACTGCATATAGATAGGGGGAGCATGCTTAAACCGTTCAGTTGTGTTTTTATCTGAACTCTTCCTATCCACCTACTTGATTCATCTTGTCAATTCTATAGTGTCAGTGATTCCATCACGAAAGTGGTATCAAAAGATCTTTCTTGACTGCTTCTGAAGTTGTTCAAAATCTGAATTCATACTTTATAGGCATCTGTCTGTCACTCCTAAATCTGCTGAAGGAGAGCTTCACTTCTATTCAGTCATCCTTGAACTTCTATGCTCAAGAGCAGCTCCTATGCTACAATTTTTTAGAATCCATGCTGTCTGTTGAATATTCTCACTTGAATTACTAAGCTGAGATATGAAGTAAATCTTAAGCCTGAATACTACTTCATAAAAGTTAAAACATCTTCAATGAGGAACCTTCCATTATACATGCTTAAGAACTTTTGTTAACTGGAACTGGTTTAAGTCTTATGTACTCCTGTTTGGACACAAGGAACTTGGAAATATCTGATTCAATCTCTTAATAAACTTTAACTTTCTGCTTCATGTAAATTCATGTAAGAGCTTCTGACATCTGAAAAGTTGATATCCTCGTCTATGTTGACTGAGATATATAGTGTATGTGATAACTGTTCTGAATCATGGACAGAGCAATAACTGTGGTTACTGAGAAACCTGTCCAAAGGATTGTGTCATGAAGTACCATGGTTAACTCTGCTTATAGAGATGATTGAAAATACTATGAAAATTTGACATAGCAATGGCATTGTTGTATTGAGTAACTGGGGATTCTGGCCTCTAATCAAGGTGTATCCTCATGCCAAAAATATTTCCAATGCTACCTCTGTTCTCCAAAATGGGAGAAGCAATACGGTTGTCACACTGAATAACTGGGGATTCGGGCCTCTGATCAAGGTGTCTCCCCATGTCAAAAGGTGTTGATAAACCAAAATTCTTCATTTAAAAAGAAAATTATGAACAAGTGTAAATCAAATTCTGAAAGAATAATGTAAAATTCTGTTGCATTCTTTTATGTATCTCTTAAAACTATCATGGAAAGTAAACTAAGTAAGATGGAAGTTGGTTGAACTAGAATTTTATATGAACTTGTAGTTCCTTTTTATTAAGAGTTGGTTCAGATATGAGTACAATTCTTTTTGAAAAACTTGTTTACATCATTCTTAAACCATATCTGAAAATCAAGGTTTCATAAGCTTTTATAATGGAGGACTCTAGAACTTAAAAATTCTGTTCTATGAAGTTAGTATCTTGCTGAAAAGTTCAATATCTCAATTTTCACTAACTGTTGAATCTGCTCATCCTATGGCTCTTTATCACTGTGTTTTGATTCAGTGGTATTAAACTGGTTGTCATTTTTGAGAAGCACCTCTCACAGTTTACCATGTGTACTTGCAGTTTTTGGATAACCAGAGTTCATCCTTGTGGATTTCTCTTGCATCATAAATCATAAGGGCAAGATTCTCTGGTCTATTTGAGAGACTATTTGCATAAGGGGACAATGTGCTAGTTTGTCTGATCATGTTGTGTGTCTGCATTAGCTCTATATCTTCTGCCATGTCAAAGGGGGAGTATTTGTTGCATACGCATCACTGCATAAGTTATTTGACAATGGGGGAGAATTGATTTAATTGCTTTGATATTGTGTTGTCCTCATATGCTGAACTATGTTGAGTATCTCATATGACATCTCTGAATTATTCGTTTTGCTAAAGTAAAAGGGGCAGATTAGTCAAAAGGGGGACTTTTTAATTCAAGTTTTTAATTCACTCTTTCCTCTTCAACTCATGTCTTTTTGATGAAGGCAAAGGGGGAGAAGAATCTAATCTGAGTCAGTGTAACTCATAGTGTCGCCATCATCAAAAAGGGGGAGATTGTTGTGCCCCTATGTGGTTTTGATGATGGCTGACACACCATGAGTCACACTGAGGTGTGTTAATTAATATAAGTGACTGTTTGACTGCTTAAATATCTGATTGTTTGCTTGAATAGCTAATTCATGAATATGGCTAGATTGGGTTAACGTAGTGGCTAATTATTCATGCAGTGCGTTGACGCTACAAGGACACTGCATTGACGCAGTAGTTCCTAGTTTACTTAATTTCCATGATTAACAGGAAAACTGCTATGAGGTAGTACCTTGTATGTCCGTACTGTTCCTTTCATACTTCGTGTTGTTTGTGTTTACTACACTTCGTGTTGTCCTTTTGTACGTCGTGTTGTTCCAACTATGTTTGTTGATTGTCTTCGTGCTATTTACTGAAGCAGCTCGATTTGTTCTGATGAACTTCGAGTCGTTTTCCTGTGAAGCTCGTGTCGTTTCTTCAGTATTTAGTTGCTCATCTCGAGTCATCCTTTTTGTTTTTGCTCTTGCGTTTTCGTGTCATTTACTGTAGTTACTCGAGTCGTTTTCCTGCTTTCACTATTTTATCACGTGTCGTTGTAGTCGATTCCTATCTTTTATCTTCGTGTTGTTTTTCCTAGACCCCGTGTCCTTTTTGCTTTGTGACCACACTTCGTGTAGGGTTCTGTTTTCATCTTCGAGTTGGTTTCAGTCCGTGTCGTTCTCGTCTTCGAGTCGTTCGTAAGTTCGAGCAATTTTGTATTCGAGTCATTTTTTTTATGTCTTCGTGTTGTTTCTGTGTTTGTGTCTTCGTGAAGTCTGTACAGCCACATCTCAAAGGCCAAGTCTATATATCACTATGGCTGCTCGAAGTGAAGCCAAGTCTATACACCCCTCACCTTTCCCTACGTTTTCTGGCCAAGTCTACACATCGTATACCTGGCGTTTGCTTCAAAGTCTAAACACTCGTTCTTAAGGCTTCAAGTCTATACATTGGGTTCGGCTCTGTAAGTCTGTTCACTAGTCGAGCATTCAAGTCTGAACATTCACAAAGTCCATACATCGACACTGTAGCTTGCATAGCTCAAGTCTGTACACTGGTTTTCACGAGAAGTCTATACACTGGTCTTCCTTGATGTCTGTACATTGGCTCAGACTTACCAAGTCTGTACACTACCTTTGGGTTCCAAGTCTATACACTCCCTCAGTGTACATACTTATTCATTTGCTGTTTCAAAGTCCATACACTCGTTTCTAAGGCAAAGTCTATACAATCGTCTTTGAGCATCAAAGTCTGTACAGCCTATCTGTCTTCATGCATTCTATGCTTTTAGTGCGTTGACGCACTTGGCTGACTGCGTAGACGCAATTGTGCGTCTTTCGCTTTCTGTCTTGTTCGCTGCGTCGACGCTGACACAGGATGCGTTGACGCATTGGCCAGTTGCCAAGGGCGTGAGCATCTCGCTTGAGGAGCTGAGGCGACACTGCACGATGGAAGCGTTGACGCCTTGGGCTGATGTCCAAAGGTCTTTTGATCAACATCAAGTCTGTACAGCATGAAGTCTGTACACTGGTCTCTCTGGCACGTTAACACTAAGTCTCTACACTCAGGTTGCTGAAGGGTGTCAAGTATATACACTGCATGCTCACTCAACTAAGTCTATACACTCTTACTTCACACGAAGTCTATACACTCAGTTAAACTTTCAAGTCTATACATCATCTGATACTGTCTTCGACTGATTAACTGACAGGTTATTCAACTAATTATCTGACAGGATTAATGGACGAGGTTATTAAGACTGGCACGTGATCCTAGAGGCTGAAATGCTGACACATGGACCACTAAAGCTTGGGCGGGAATTGAAAAGAGCATAAGCCCTAGCTGCCTGCTGCTGGTATAAATATGGAGTTTCCACCATCGGCTAAAACAGATGGAAAGGGTGAAAGCCATCGAAAAAAGCTGAAGAGCAGAGAGTGCCTCCACGATATAGAGAATAGAGAAGAAGGAGAAGGCAGAAGCAGTAAGAAGAAGAAGAAAGAAGCGACAGAGAGAGAGCCTGTGGAAGAGAAGAAAATGAAGAATGAGAAGAAGAGAGAGCTAGAGTGATAGAAGCTTCAACTGAAGATCTGTTCCTGCTAGACCGTGGATCAAATCCAAGCCAGCCAGATCCTGCGAGAGCCACAGTCTAATCTCTTATTTCTCCAGCTTTCTATTGCAGCGGTTTTTGTTTTTCCTTTTTAAACAGTCACTTGTTGTTCTTCTGATTGCCCTGTTGGGGATCGGGTTCCTCCTGTGGACTCAGGAGAAGGGAGATTTTGTATCTTCGGTTTGCAAGTAGCTGGGTGCTACTTGTGGTTGGTTCCCTCCGGTTGGGAGGAAGGGAGTCCGAGACCTCTAGGTTGCCTTTGACAGGGTGTCATTGGTAGGTTCCCCTCCGGTTTGGAGGAAGGGAGGTTTGGTCCTCCGGTGCTGGGCTTGTGGGTAGCAAGTCCAGGGGTTCCCTCCGGGTCTGGAGGAAGAGAGACCGTGTGTCTCTGATTTCCAAGTGGCTGGGAGTCACTTGGGGTGTCCCTCCGTTTGGGAGGAAGAGGGGAGGTTGTTCCCCTGGTCAAGCTGTGTGGCAGCATTTGTTGCAGACTGAGTCTGCTGTGCTAGTGTTACTAGTGGAAGCCTCACTCTGGTTTGGAGTGAGGGGTGGACGTAGGTCTGTTGACCGAACCACCTAAAAACCTTGGTGTCCCTTGTGGTTTGATCTTCTTATATGTTCACTTAATTGCTGCGCATTAGATGCTTGCTTAGGATCGTTTGAGGGCTTCTTGAGTTGTTGTCTTGCTTTGATCCTTCTAAGTTTACTCAGGCTATTTCTGTAACAGTTTTAATTCCGCATAACTGAGCTTTAGAGTTTTAATTAGGCTATATTTGTAGAGGGATACATTCACCCCCCTCTGTATCCGGTCCTTACATTCTAACAATTGGTATCAGAGCGGTTCTCTGTTTGATCAGATCCAACGATTTGCAGAGGATCCTGTTGTCCCTTGGTGCTTTCTGATTTTACTCTTTGCTACATTAGTTTGCTTACCGATTTATTCAATGGGCTCTCCACCGGTTTTTAATGGCTCTAACTTTAACTCATGGGTTAGCAGTCTATATAACTATGTGAATTTGATGAATCCGGATCTGTGGAAGTTAATTTCACATGGTCCTCACAGACAGCCAAAGGAAGAGTCCAAATGGACTAAAAGTGACAGATCAAGAAATGGAGAGAATCAAAAAGTTTTGAGCTTAATAAAAGAAGCTACTGACAATGCTCTACACTCTTATTTTTATGACTGCAGGTCCGCAAAGGACATTCTGGATCAGTTGAAGCTAGCTCAGAGGATGAATGAGGACAGCTGCCTGATGGCTGATAAGAGCGACCATAGTAGTGAACAAGATGAATTTGAAGATGCTGTGGAGGTAAACCCTTTCGAGAATTTCACTTTAGATGACTGGGAAGATGCCTATGCTAATCTGTTACACTCCCATGAAAAACTGAGGAAGAAGAATAAAAGTCTGATAAAGAAGATAACAAATCTAGGGGATCCAATTTATGGGACTGAAAATCTTGAAAATCCTGAAATTCTGAAAACTGAAAATGAAATACTCAGAAGACAAGTGTCTAAACTAGATGGAATCCAATCAGAACTTGATCATGTTAAATCTGAAAACACTAAACTCAGAAAACAATGTCAGGAATCTGACCAAAAACTAATCAGTCTTGAAAGTGAAAACAGATTGATCAATGAGGAATTTGAAGCTATTAGTGTTGCGAACCTAAAATTTCAAGAAAACTGTGAAAACTGTAAATCAGAATATCCAAGTTTCCTAACTGATGTATTATTTGATGATGATAAACTTGAGCAGGAAAACACAAGTCTAAAGGAAGAAATTGAGAAACTGAAACAGTTGAACTCCACCATGTCAGAGAGATTGCTGACATTTGAAAAAGGAAAATCTGTTGATGAAAATCAAAATGAGCTCAAATTGAAACAAGAGATTGAAACTCTTAAAAATTTGAATGATGTAATGCATCAACAGATTCTGGTCTGTGAAGAAGATATAGTCAACTATGAACATCAGATTTCTTCTCTTCAATCTGAAATAAATGATCTGAACAATTCTCTGTCAAAATTTGTAAGTGGGCAGAAAAATCTAGACAAGCTACTAGGTGTAAAAATCAACACTAGGAAGGAAGGGCTGGGCTACAACAATGCTAATAAGAAAGAGTGTCAGAGCAAGTTGATGACATCTTTTGTAAAAGCTTCAAATGTAGCCACCACCTCAAAAGATAAACAGCCCATTGTTCAGAAAACTGAAAAACAAAACAAAAATCAAGAAAAAATTGGAAAACCTGTTCAAATAATCAAAAAGGGTTCATTAGGGCATGTTGATCACAGCTCTCACACGCATTCACATGCATCTAAAAGGAAAATGTCATGCCATTATTGTCATAAATTTGGTCATCTGATGCATGAGTGTAAATTGATGGAGAAGGATGATATGACTGCTAGGAACCTTCATGATAGAAATCCTTCATTCCAGAAAAAGAAAATTGAATATTTTCACTGTGGTAAATTAGGACACATAGTTGCACAATGCTGGTTTGAAAATGATAAGAAAATAACTCATTCATATCATGGTAAATCTCCTGCAAGCCAACATGGTCCTAATAAGAACAAATTTATTTTTAAAGATAAGCTCATTACATGCTTTGAGTGTGGAAAGACAGGCCACAGGGCCATTGAATGCTGGCTGAGGGCTGGTGGAAGAAATTCTATTTCATGCTTTCACTGTGGCAAAAAGGGCCACATTGCAGCCCAATGTTGGCATGCTCAGGAAAGGAAGTTTAACAATAAATCTGGTAAATTCCCTGTCAATAGAAATATTTCTGATAGAAATAAATTTATTTTTGAAAGGAAAATACTTGCATGTTTTGAATGTGGGAAGCCAGGCCATAGAGCTGCTGAATGTTGGCTGGTTAGGAATAAGAATCAAACTATTCATGCATATAATAGAAAATCTTATAATCATGTTTATAAACCTCATGCTACTGTTACAATGCATCCGAAGAACCAGAAACCAGTCACATCATGTAGATACTGTGGAAAGTATGGTCACTCTATGGAAACTTGCTATCTGATGGATCATGATGACCATGCTGCTATGAATTTGTTTAGAACACCTGTTAGGGGTAAGGCAGGACCCAAAGCTGCTTGGGTCCCTGCAAGTTCAAAATGATCAATATTTTGCAAGTGTGCCTTGGACTGAGGAATAAAAAGGGGTAAAGTAAACCAAGGCACCCAAGATAATAAAGCCTCATTCAGGTAAATTCTGAAAACCTTGTATTCTAATTTGAGTGATCTGAATGCACTGCATATCATGATAATTCTTTTGCGCATTGTCTAACTGAAACTAATTGGAAAAATCTGAAATGCTCATAAAATGATTGAGTTTATTTCTAAATGCATTGCACACAAATGCCATGATGAATGATTTGCCAAACTTCTTGTATGTTTAATTGCATATCATGCACTTTGTGAGGGGGAGTTTGTCTAGTCTCATGCATTGTCTTCATGTCATATAGGTTGATTCTGTGTTTTTAGATAGGGGGAGTAAATGCATAGCATATCACTCATTTTGAAAAATAAAAAAAAAGGGAAATCTCACTGCATATAGATAGGGGGAGCATGCTTAAACCGTTCAGTTGTGTTTTTATCTGAACTCTTCCTATCCACCTACTTGATTCATCTTGTCAATTCTATAGTGTCAGTGATTCCATCACGAAAGTGGTATCATAAAATCTTTCTTGACTGCTTCTGAAGTTGTTCAAAATCTGAATTCATACTTTATAGGCATCTGTCTGTCACTCCTAAATCTGCTGAAGGAGAGCTTCACTTCTATTCAGTCATCCTTGAACTTCTATGCTCAAGAGCAGCTCCTTTGCTATAATTTTTCAGAATCCATGCTGTCTGTTGAATATTCTCACTTGAATTACTAAGCTGAGATATGAAGTAAATCTTAAGCCTGAATACTACTTCATAAAAGTTAAAACATCTTCAATGAGGAACCTTCCATTATACATGCTTAAGAACTTTTGTTAACTGGAACTGGTTTAAGTCTTATGTACTCCTGTTTGGACACAAGGAACTTGGAAATATCTGATTCAATCTCTTAATAAACTTTAACTGTCTGCTTCATGTAAATTCATGTAAGAGCTTCTGACATCTGAAAAGTTGATATCCTCGTCTATGTTGACTGAGATATATAGTGTATGTGATAACTGTTCTGAATCATGGACAGAGCAATAACTGTGGTTACTGAGAAACCTGTCCAAAGGATTGTGTCATGAAGTACCATGGTTAACTCTGCTTATAGAGATGATTGAAAATACTATGAAAATTTGACATAGCAATGGCATTGCTATATTGAGTAACTGGGGATTCTGGCCTCTAATCAAGGTGTATCCTCATGCCAAAAATATTTTCAATGCTACCTCTGTTCTCCAAAATGGGAGAAGCAATACGGTTGTCACACTGAGTAACTGGGGATTCGGGCCTCTGATCAGGGTGTCTCCCCATGTCAAAAGGTGTTGATAAACCAAAATTGTTCATTTAAAAAGAAAATTATGAACAAGTGTAAATCAAATTCTGAAAGAATAATGTAAAATTCTGTTGCATTCTTTTATGTATCTCTTAAAACTGTCATGGAAAGTAAACTAAGTAAGATGGAAGTTGGTTGAACTAGAACTTTATATGAACTTGTAGTTCCTTTTTATTAAGAGTTGGTTCAGATATGAGTACAATTCTTTTTGAAAAACTTGTTTACATCATTCTTAAATCATATCTGAAAATCAAGGTTTCATAAGCTTTTATAATGGAGGACTCTAGAACTTAAAAATTATGTTCTATGAAGTTAGTATCTTGCTGAAAAGTTCAATATCTCAATTTTCACTAACTGTTGAATCTGCTCATCCTATGGCTCTTTATCACTATGTTTTGATTCAGTGGTATTAAACTGGTTGTCATTTTTGAGAAGCACCTCTCACAGTTTACCATGTGTACTTGCAGTTTTTGGATACCAGAGTTCATCCTTGTGGATTTCTCTTGCATCATAAATCATAAGGGCAAGATTCTCTGGTCTGTTTGAGAGACTATTTGCATAAGGGGACAATGTGCTAGTTTGTCTGATCATGTTGTGTGTCTGCATTAGCTCTATATCTTCTGCCATGTCAAAGGGGGAGTATTTGTTGCATACGCATCACTGCATAAGTTGTTTGACAAAGGGGGAGAATTGATTTAATTGCTTCTGATATTGTGTTGTCCTCATATGCTGAACTATGTTGAGTATCTCATATGACATCTCTGAATTATTCGTTTTGCTAAAGTAAAAGGGGCAGATTAGTCAAAAGGGGGACTTTTTAATTCAAGTTTTTAATTCACTCTTTCCTCTTCAACTCATGTCTTTTTGATGAAGGCAAAGGGGGAGAAGAATCTAATCTGAGTCAGTGTAACTCATAGTGTCACCATCATCAAAAAGGGGGAGATTGTTGTGCCCCTATGTGGTTTTGATGATGGCTGACACACCATGAGTCACACTGAGGTGTGCTAATTAATATAGATGACTGTTTGACTGCTTAAATATCTGATTGTTTGCTTGAATAGCTAATTCATGAATATGGCTAGATTGGGTTAACGTAGTGGCTAATTATTCATGCAGTGCGTTGACGCTACAAGGACACTGCGTTGACGCAGTAGTTCCTAGTTTACTTAATTTCCATGATTAACAGGAAAACTTCTATGAGGTAGTACCTTGTATGTCAGTACTGTTCCTTTCATACTTCGTGTTGTTTGTGTTTACTACACTTCGTGCTGTACTTTTGTACGTCGTGTTGTTCCAACTATGTTTGTTGATTGTCTTTGTGCTGTTTACTGAAGCAGCTCGATTTGTTCTGATGAACTTCGAGTCATTTTCCTGTGAACCTCGTGTCGTTTCTTCAGTATTTAGTTGCTCATCTCGAGTCATCCTTTTTATTTTTGCTCTTGCGTTTTCATGTCATTTACTGTAGTTACTCGAGTCATTTTCCTGCTTTCACTATTTTATCACGTGTCGTTGTAGCCGATTCCTATATTTTGTCTTCGTGTTGTTTTTCCTAGACACCGTGTCCTTTTTGCTTTGTGACCACACTTCGTGTAGGGTTCTGTTTTCATCTTCGAGTTGGTTTCAGTCCGTGTCGTTCTCATCTTAGAGTCGTTCGTAAGTTCGAGCAATTTTGTATTCGAGTCATTTTTTTTTATGTCTTCGTGTTGTTTATGTGTTTGTGTCTTCGTGAAGTCTGTATAGCCACATCTCAAAGGCCAAGTCTATATATCACTGTGGCTGCTCGAAGTGAAGCCAAGTCTATACACCCCTCACATTTCCCTACGTTTTCTAGCGAAGTCTACACATCGTATACCTGGCGTTTGCTTCAAAGTCTAAACACTCGTTCTTAAGGCTTCAAGTCTATACATTGGGTTCGGCTCTGTAAGTCTGTTCACTGGTCGAGCATTCAAGTCTGAACATTCACAAAGTCCATACATCGACACTGTAGCTTGCATAGCTCAAGTCTGTACACTGGTTTTCACGAGAAGTCTATACACTGGTCTTCCTTGATGTCTGTACATTGGCTCAGACTTACCAAGTCTGTACACTACCTTTGGGTTCCAAGTCTATACACTCCCTCAGTGTACATACTTATTCATTTGCTGTTTCAAAGTCCATACACTCGTTTCTAAGGCAAAGTCTATACAATCGTCTTTGAGCATCAAAGTCTGTACAGCATGTCTGTCTTCATGCGTTCTATGCTTTTAGTGCGTTGACGCACTTGGCTGACTGCGTAGACGCAATTGTGCGTCTTTCGCTTTCTATTTTGTTTGCTGCGTCGACGCTGACACAGGATGCGTTGACGCATTGGCCAGTTGCCAAGGGCGTGAGCATCTCGCTTCAGGAGCTGAGGCGACACTGCACGATGGAAGCGTTGACGCTTTGGGCTGATGTCCAAAGGTCTTTTGATCAACATCAAGTCTATACAGCATGAAGTCTGTACACTGGTCTCTCTGGCACGTTAACACTAAGTCTCTACACTCAGGTTGCTGAAGGGTGTCAAGTATATACACTGCATGCTCACTCAACTAAGTCTATACACTCTTACTTCACACGAAGTCTGTACACTCAGTTAAACTTTCAAGTCTATACATCATCTGATACTGTCTTCGACTGATTAACTGACAGGTTATTCAACTGATTATCTGACAGGATTAATGGACGAGGTTATTAAGACTGGCACGTGATCCTAGAGGTTGAAATGCTGACACGTGGACCACTGAAGCTTGGGCAGGAATCGAAAAGAGCATAAGCCCTAGCTGCCTGCTGCTGGTATAAATATGGAGTTTCCTCTATCGGCTAAAACAGATGGAAAGGGTGAAAGCCATCGAAAAAAGCTGAAGAGCAGAGAGTGCCTCCACGATATAGAGAATAGAAAAGAAGGAGAAGGCAGAAGCAGTAAGAAGAAGAAGAAAGAAGAGACAGAGAGAGAGCCTATGGAAGAGAAGAAAAAGAAGAATGAGAAGAAGAGAGAGCTAGAGTGATAGAAGCTTCAACTGAAGATCTGTTCTTGCTGGACTGTGGATCAAATCCAGGCCAGCTAGATCCTGCGAGAGCCACAGTCTAATCTCTTATTTCTCCAGCTTTCTGTTGCTGCGGTTTTTGTTTTTCCTTTTTAAACAGTCACTTGTTGTTCTTCCGATTGCCCTGTTGGGGATCGGGTTCCTCCTGTGGACTCAGGAGAAGGGAGATTTTGTGTCTTCGGTTTGCAAGTAGCTGGGTGCTACTTGTGGTTGGTTCCCTCCGGTTGGGAGGAAGGGAGGTCCGAGACCTCTAGGTTTCCTTTGACAGGGTGTCATTGGTAGGTTCCCCTCCGGTTTGGAGGAAGGGAGGTTTGGTCCTCCGGTGCTGGGCTTGTGGGAGCAAGTCCAGGGGTTCCCTCCGGGTCTGGAGGAAGAGAGACCGTGTGTCTCTGATTTCTAAGTGGCTGGGAGTCACTTGGGGTGTCCCTCCGGTTGGGAGGAAGAGGGGAGGTTGTTCCCCTGGTCAAGCTGTGTGGCAGCATTTGTTGCAGACTGAGTCTGCTGTGCTAGTGTTACTAGTGGAAGCCTCACTCTGGTTTGGAGTGAGGGGTGGACGTAGGTCTGTTGACCGAACCACCTAAAAACCTTGGTGTCCCTTGTGGTTTGATCTTCTTATATGTTCACTTAATTGCTGCGCATTAGATGCTTGCTTAGGATCGTTTGAGGGCTTCTTGAGTTGTTGTCTTGCTTTGATCCTTCTAAGTTTCCTCAGGCTATTTCTGTAATAGTTTTAATTCCGCATAACTGAGCTTTAGAGTTTTAATTAGGCTATATTTGTAGAGGGATACATTCACCCCCCTCTGTATCCGGTCCTTACATTCTAACAATTGGTATCAGAGCGGTTCTCTGTTTGATCAGATCCAACGATTTGTAGAGGATCATGTTGTCCCTTGGTGCTTTCTGATTTTACTCTTTGCTACATTAGTTTGCTTACCGATTTATTCAATGGGCTCTCCACCGGTTTTTAATGGCTCTAACTTTAACTCATGGGTTAGCAGTCTACATAACTATGTGAATTTGATGAATCCGGATCTGTGGAAGTTAATTTCACATGGTCCTCACAGACTGCCAAAGGAAGAGTCCAAATGGACTAAAAGTGACAGATCAAGAAATGGAGAGAATCAAAAAGTTTTGAGCTTAATAAAAGAAGCTACTGACAATGCTCTACACTCTTATTTTTATGACTGCAGTCCGCAAAGGACATTCTGGATCAGTTGAAGCTAGCTCAGAGGATGAATGAGGACAGCTGCCTGATGGCTGATAAGAGCGACCATAGTAGTGAACAAGATGAATTTGAAGATGCTATGGAGGTAAACCCTTTCGAGAATTTCACTTTAGATGACTGGGAAGATGCCTATGCTAATCTGTTACACTCCCATGAAAAACTGAGGAAGAAGAATAAAAGTCTGATAAAGAAGATAACAAATCTAGGGGATCCAATTTATGGGACTGAAAATCTTGAAAATCCTGAAATTCTGAAAACTGAAAATGAAATACTCAGAAGACAAGTGTCTAAACTAGATGGAATCCAATCAGAACTTGATCATGTTAAATCTGAAAACACTAAACTCAGAAAACAATGTCAGGAATCTGACCAAAAACTAATCAGTCTTGAAAGTGAAAACAGATTGATCAATGAGGAATTTGAAGCTATTAGTGTTGCGAACCTAAAATTTCAAGAAAACTGTGAAAACTGTAAATCAGAATATCCAAGTTTCCTAACTGATGTATTATTTGATGATGATAAACTTGAGCAGGAAAACACAAGTCTAAAGGAAGAAATTGAGAAAATGAAACATTTGAACTCCACCATGTCAGAGAGATTGCTGACATTTGAAAAAGGAAAATCTGTTGATGAAAATCAAAATGAGCTCAAATTGAAACAAGAGATTGAAACTCTTAAAAATTTGAATGATGTGATGCATCAACAGATTCTGGTCTGTGAAGAAGATATAGTCAACTATGAACATCAGATTTCTTCTCTTCAATCTGAAATAAATGATCTGAACAATTCTCTGTCAAAATTTGTAAGTGGGTAGAAAAATTTAGACAAGCTACTAGGTGTAAAAATCAACACTAGGAAGGAAGGGCTGGGCTACAACAATGCTAATAAGAAAGAGTGTCAGAGCAAGTTGATGACATCTTTTGTAAAAGCTTCAAATGTAGCCACCACCTCAAAAGATAAACAGCCCATTGTTCAGAAAACTGAAAAACAAAACAAAAATCAAGAAAAAATTGGAAAACCTGTTCAAATAATCAAAAAGGGTTCATTAGGGCATGTTGATCACAGCTCTCACACGCATTCACATGCATCTAAAAGGAAAATGTCATGTCATTATTGTCATAAATTTGGTCATCTGATGCATGAGTGTAAATTGATGGAGAAGGATGATATGACTGCTAGGAACCTTCATGATAGAAATCCTTCATTCCAGAAAAAGAAAATTGAATGTTTTCACTGTGGTAAATTAGGACACATAGTTGCACAATGCTGGTTTGAAAATGATAAGAAAATAACTCATTCATATCATGGTAAATCTCCTGCAAGCCAACATGGTCCTAATAAGAACAAATTTATTTTTAAAGATAAGCTCATTACATGCTTTGAGTGTGGAAAGACAGGCCACAGGGCCATTGAATGCTGGCTGAGGGCTGGTGGAAGAAATTCTATTTCATGCTTTCACTGTGGCAAAAAGGGCCACATTGCAGCCCAATGTTGGCATGCTCAGGAAAGGAAGTTTAACAATAAATCTGGTAAATTCCCTGTCAATAGAAATATTTCTGATAGAAATGAATTTGTTTTTGAAAGGAAAACACTTGCATGTTTTGAATGTGGGAAGTCAGGTCATAGAGCTGCTGAATGTTGGCTGGTTAGGAATAAGAATCAAACTATTCATGCATATAATAGAAAATCTTATAATCATGTTTATAAACCTCATGCTACTGTTACTATGCATCCTAAGAACCAGAAACCAGTCACATCATGTAGATACTGTGGAAAGTATGGTCACTCTATGGAAACTTGCTATCTGATGGATCATGATGACCATGCTGCTATGAATTTGCTTAGAACACCTGTTAGGGGTAAGGCAAGACCCAAAGCTGCTTGGGTCCCTGCAAGTTCAAAATGATCAATATTTTGCAGGTATGCCTTGGACTGAGGAATAAAAAGGGGTAAAGTAAACCAAGGCACCCAAGATAATAAAGCCTCATTCAGGTAAATTCTGAAAACCTTGTATTCTAATTTGAGTGATCTGAATGCACTGCATATCATGATAATTCTTTTGCGCATTGTCTAACTGAAACTAATTGGAAAAATCTGAAATGCTCATAAAAATGATTGAGTTTATTTCTAAATGCATTGCACACAAATGCCATGATGAATGATTTGCCAAACTTCTTGTATGTTTAATTGCATATCATGCACTTTGTGAGGGGGAGTTTGTCTAGTCTCATGCATTGTCTTCATGTCATATAGGTTGATTCTGTGTTTTTAGATAGGGGGAGTAAATGCATAGCATATCACTCATTTTGAAAAATAAAAAAAAGGGAAATCTCACTGCATATAGATAGGGGGAGCATGCTTAAACCGTTCAGTTGTGTTTTTATCTGAACTCTTCCTATCCACCTACTTGATTCATCTTGTCAATTCTATAGTGTCAGTGATTCCATCACGAAAGTGGTATCAAAAGATCTTTCTTGACTGCTTCTGAAGTTGTTCAAAATCTGAATTCATACTTTATAGGCATCTGTCTGTCACTCCTAAATCTGCTGAAGGAGAGCTTCACTTCTATTCAGTCATCCTTGAACTTCTATGCTCAAGAGCAGCTCCTTTGCTACAATTTTTCAGAATCCATGCTGTCTGTTGAATATTCTCACTTGAATTACTAAGCTGAGATATGAAGTAAATCTTAAGCCTGAATACTACTTCATAAAAGTTAAAACATCTTCACTGAGGAACCTTCCATTATACATGCTTAAGAACTTTTGTTAACTGGAATTGGTTTAAGTCTTATGTACTCCTGTTTGGATACAAGGAACTTGGAAATATCTGATTCAATCTCTTAATAAACTTTAACTGTCTGCTTCATGTAAATTCATGTAAGAGCTTCTGACATCTGAAAAGTTGATATCCTCGTCTATGTTGACTGAGATATATAGTGTATGTGATAACTGTTCTGAATCATGGACATAGCAATAACTGTGGTTACTGAGAAACATGTCCAAAGGATTGTGTCATGAAGTACCATGGTTAACTCTGCTTATAGAGATGATTGAAAATACTATGAAAATTTGACATAGCAATGGCATTGCTGTATTGAATAACAGGGGATTCTGGCCTCTAATCAAGGTGTATCCTCATGCCAAAAATATTTCCAATGCTACCTCTGTTCTCCAAAATGGGAGAAGCAATACGGTTGTCACACTGAGTAACTAGGGATTCGGGCCTCTGATCAAGGTGTCTCCCCATGTCAAAAGGTGTTGATAAACCAAAATTGTTCATTTAAAAAGAAAATTATGAACAAGTGTAAATCAAATTCTGAAAGAATAATGTAAAATTCTGTTGCATTCTTTTATGTATATCTTAAAACTGTCATGGAAAGTAAACTAAGTAAGATGGAAGTTGGTTGAACTAGAATTTTATATGAACTTGTAGTTCCTTTTTATTAAGAGTTGGTTCAGATATGAGTACAATTCTTTTTGAAAAACTTGTTTACATCATTCTTAAACCATATCTGAAAATCAAGGTTTCATAAGCTTTTATAATGGAGGACTCTAGAACTTAAAAATTCTGTTCTATGAAGTTAGTATCTTGCTGAAAAGTTCAATATCTCAATTTTCACTAACTGTTGAATCTGCTCATCCTATGGCTCTTTATCACTATGTTTTAATTCAGTGGTATTAAACTGGTTGTCATTTTTGAGAAGCACCTCTCACAGTTTACCATGTGTACTTGCAGTTTTTGGATAACCAGAGTTCATCCTTGTGGATTTCTCTTGCATCATAAATCATAAGGGCAAGATTCTCTGGTCTGTTTGAGAGACTATTTGCATAAGGGGACAATGTGCTAGTTTGTCTGATCATGTTGTGTGTCTGCATTAGCTCTATATCTTCTGCCATGTCAAAGGGGGAGTATTTGTTGCATACGCATCACTGCATAAGTTGTTTGACAAAGGGGGAGAATTGATTTAATTGCTTCTGATATTGTGTTGTCCTCATATGCTGAACTATGTTGAGTATCTCATATGACATCTCTAAATTATTCATTTTGCTAAAGTAAAAGGGGCAGATTAGTCAAAAGGGGGACTTTTTAATTCAAGTTTTTAATTCACTCTTTCCTCTTCAACTCATGTCTTTTTGATGAAGGCAAAGGGGGAGAAGAATCTAATCTGAGTCAGTGTAACTCATAGTGTCGCCATCATCAAAAAGGGGGAGATTGTTGTGCCCCTATGTGGTTTTGATGATGGCTGACACACCATGAGTCACACTGAGGTGTGCTAATTAATATAGATGACTGTTTGACTGCTTAAATATCTGATTGTTTGCTTGAATAGCTAATTCATGAATATGGCTAGATTGGGTTAACGTAGTGGCTAATTATTCATGCAGTGCGTTGACGCTACAAGGACACTGCGTTGACGCAGTAGTTCCTAGTTTACTTAATTTCCATGATTAACAGGAAAACTGCTATGAGGTAGTACCTTGTATGTCCGTACTGTTCCTTTCATACTTCGTGTTGTTTGTGTTTACTACACTTCGTGTTGTCCTTTTGTACGTCGTGTTGTTCCAACTATGTTTGTTGATTGTCTTTGTGCTGTTTACTGAAGCAGCTCGATTTGTTCTGATGAACTTCGAGTCATTTTCCTGTGAACCTCGTGTCGTTTCTTCAGTATTTAGTTGCTCATCTCGAGTCATCCTTTTTATTTTTGCTCTTGCGTTTTCATGTCATTTACTGTAGTTACTCGAGTCGTTTTCCTGCTTTCACTGTTTTATCACGTGTCGTTGTAGCCGATTCCTATCTTTTGTCTTCGTGTTGTTTTTCCTAGACACCGTGTCCTTTTTGCTTTGTGACCACACTTCGTGTAGGGTTCTGTTTTCCTCTTCGAGTTGGTTTCAGTCCGTGTCGTTCTCGTCTTCGAGTCGTTCGTAAGTTCGAGCAATTTTATATTCGAGTCATTTTTTTTTATGTCTTCGTGTTGTTTCTGTGTTTGTGTCTTCGTGAAGTCTGTATAGCCACATCTCAAAGGCCAAGTCTATATATCACTGTGGCTGCTCGAAGTGAAGCCAAGTCTATACACCCCTCACCTTTCCCTACGTTTTCTGGCCAAGTCTACACATCGTATACCTGGCGTTTGCTTCAAAGTCTAAACACTCGTTCTTAAGGCTTCAAGTCTATACATTGGGTTCGGCTCTGTAAGTCTGTTCACTGGTCGAGCATTCAAGTCTGAACATTCACAAAGTCCATACATCGACACTGTAGCTTGCATAGCTCAAGTCTGTACACTGGTTTTCACGAGAAGTCTATACACTGGTCTTCCTTGATGTCTGTACATTGGCTCAGACTTACCAAGTCTGTACACTACCTTTGGGTTCCAAGTCTATACACTCCCTCAGTGTACATACTTATTCATTTGCTGTTTCAAAGTCCATACACTCGTTTCTAAGGCAAAGTCTATACAATCGTCTTTGAGCATCAAAGTCTGTACAGCCTGTCTGTCTTCATGCGTTCTATGGTTTTAGTTCGTTGACGCACTTGGCTGACTGCGTAGACGCAATTGTGCGTCTTTCGCTTTCTATCTTGTTTACTGCGTCGACGCTGACACAGGATGCGTTGACGCATTGGCCAGTTGCCAAGGGCGTGAGCATCTCGCTTGAGGAGCTGAGGCGACACTGCACGATGGAAGCGTTGACGCTTTGGGCTGATGTCCAAAGGTCTTTTGATCAACATCAAGTCTGTACAGCATGAAGTCTGTACACTGGTCTCTCTGGCACGTTAACACTAAGTCTCTACACTCAGGTTGCTGAAGGGTGTCAAGTATATACACTGCATGCTCACTCAACTAAGTCTATACACTCTTACTTCACACGAAGTCTGTACACTCAGTTAAACTTTCAAGTCTATACATCATCTGATACTGTCTTCGACTGATTAACTGACAGGTTATTCAACTGATTATCTGACAGGATTAATGGATGAGGTTATTAAGACTGGCACGTGATCCTAGAGGTTGAAATGCTGACACGTGGACCACTGAAGCTTGGGCGGGAATCGAAAAGAGCATAAGCCCTAGCTGCCTGCTGCTGGTATAAATATGGAGTTTCCTCTATCGGCTAAAACAGATGGAAAGGGTGAAAGCCATCGAAAAAAGCTGAAGAGCAGAGAGTGCCTCCACGATATAGAGAATAGAAAAGAAGGAGAAGCCAGAAGCAGTAAGAAGAAGAAGAAAGAAGAGACAGAGAGAGAGCCTATGGAAGAGAAGAAAAAGAAGAATGAGAAGAAGAGAGAGCTAGAGTGATAGAAGCTTCAACTGAAGATCTGTTCCTGCTGGACCGTGGATCAAATCCAGGCCAGCCAGATCCTGCGAGAGCCACAGTCTAATCTCTTATTTCTCCAGCTTTCTGTTGCTGCGGTTTTTGTTTTTCCTTTTTAAACAGTCACTTGTTGTTCTTCCGATTGCCCTGTTGGGGATCGGGTTCCTCCTGTGGACTCAGGAGAAGGGAGATTTTGTGTCTTCGGTTTGCAAGTAGCTGGGTGCTACTTGTGGTTGGTTCCCTCCGGTTGGGAGGAAGGGAGGTCCGAGACCTCTAGGTTGCCTTTGACAGGGTGTCATTGGTAGGTTCCCCTCCGGTTTGGAGGAAGGGAGGTTTGGTCCTCCGGTGCTGGGCTTGTGGGTAGCAAGTCCAGGGGTTCCCTCCGGGTCTGGAGGAAGAGAGACCGTGTGTCTCTGATTTCCAAGTGGCTGGGAGTCACTTGGGGTGTCCCTCCGGTTGGGAGGAAGAGGGGAGGTTGTTCCCCTGGTCTAGCTGTGTGGCAGCATTTGTTGCAGACTGAGTCTGCTGTGCTAGTGTTACTAGTGGAAGCCTCACTCTGGTTTGGAGTGAGGGGTGGACGTAGGTCTGTTGACCGAACCACCTAAAAACCCTGGTGTCCCTTGTGGTTTGATCTTCTTATATGTTCACTTAATTGCTGTGCATTAGATGCTTGCTTAGGATCGTTTGAGGGCTTCTTGAGTTGTTGTCTTACTTTGATCCTTCTAAGTTTCCTCAGGCTATTTCTGCAACAGTTTTAATTCCGCATAACTGAGCTTTAGAGTTTTAATTAGGCTATATTTGTAGAGGGATACATTCACCCCCCTCTGTATCCGGGCCTTACATTCTAACAGGTTTTACTTCCTGTACTCTAGTTAGTAGCGGCCTATAAGAGACCGTCTCTGTTAGATAGCGGTTTTTCCCTAACCTTTTCTATCAGAAAATGCCCCCCTCTGTGACCGTTATTACCTAGAAGTTGTTAAGTGTCAACTTTTCTTTCATTGTGGTTGACATAGTTTAGTTGAGGCCTTAACTGGACCATTATTATAAATTGAGCGGTCTAGCTGTGACTGTTTTATTCTTGAAACGGCCCTGTATATGACTGTCTCGTTCTGTCAGGTTCATAACCCGAGGTTTGACCCAAGGGTTGTTCTAAATGTGTTCTTGGATGATCTTAGGATTATCTGGATTCCAAACTCATGTATAATAAGTTAATGTTAAGATATGGAACCTAATTAATGTACCGTTATATTGCTAGAATGCCGCCGTGGCATAATGTTCTTTTAATTCTTCTTTGGAATCATATATCATTTTTGGAACGTTCTATACCTTGGTTACTTGATCATGAAACTTTAGTTGAACTTGTTACATTATTGGCTACACTTTATTATTATATCTCGTGGAAGTAGTTGGATTTATAATTTGAAGATGCAAGATCGGGCACGGATTGTGTCCAAGGGCTCCATGCTAGTCCTCATGACCGATGGTCGGAAACGTGCTATAAACTATGGGGTACGATGATACCGGCGTCGCATTGCGTTGCGAGTACACTACAAGAAAAATGAAAAATACCGACAGTATTTTTTGACTAAAAAGTTTTCGTCGGCAATACGTCGGAATTTTTTGTCTTTCTGGCAGAAATATATTATGTGAGAAATTCGTCGGTAATTACCGACTATTTTTTGACATAATTTTTTTGTCAAAAATGCGCCCGAAACTTTTGACAGAAAAAATTAACGTCGAAACTACGTCGAATATTTCGGACGTATGTCCGATAAAAATATGTTTTGTCGAAAATAAATAAATGCAGGTTAAAATATATGAATAGTTTACGACGGATAAATTTAAGGTCGAACATTCATCGGAAACTTGCCAACGTATCTCCAACAAACCTTTATCCGTCGAAATATTTCGATATATTTTCAATTGATCTTTTGTCTGTCGAAAAATGATTAAATAGTTTTCTACCCTTCCTGTTATTAATAAACATTATTATATTATTATATTTATTTATTAGCACTTTTATCATTTTTCGTGAGTTTTATAATTATTTTATTGTTATTGGCAAGTGGACCAATGGGAATTCAGAAAAATAAAATATTTTATCCACTTGAATTCCCTTTTATGTTGCTTTAGTCACCTTCTTTTCGTAGACACATGAAAGTCACCTTGGTTTTTCTGGTTGCACGCCCTTTCTTCTCATTTTTTTTGTCAATGGTTTTCTCTTCGTTATGTAAGCACTCCCTCTTCGCAGGGTATGGAGACTCACAGAGGTTGTTATGACAAAGAAGGACTCTTGACAGAATCCTGATAAAAAACTCTTTCATCTGTAAACATAGCAGTTTATCTGTTTAGACGCTTATCAGGCACTGTAAATAGTAGAACTGGAGATAATCTCGTTCCTTGATCTTAGATGAGTTTAATCAGTGTCATTTGATGACTAGGAAAGCTTTAGATCCATGTTGGTAGAGTTATTAGGAAGCCCATACACGGTTAAACCCTACAAACGAACTTGAGTTTCTTCTAGTTTCACTGCCATTAGCTATTTGTCACCGTTACAGTTATTTGTCACTTCTAATGGGCTATTTGTCACTCATAACGAGATATTTATCACCTTTATCCTACGCTAGGCATCGCGTTTGTTTCGCTTCATAACATATTGTGACTTATGTTATCCATTTATCACCCTTGAGAGACATTTGTCAGCTTTCAAGCCTATTCGTCACCATTATGCGGTGTTAGCCGTCGTGCTTGATTTGGCTTATCTGACTGACTGGCTTCAAAACTTCAAAACATGTTCTTCTTTCTATCTAATAGTGATAATTAATAAATATAACAATATAATTATAAAAAAATTAAATACAAAAATGAAAAAAAAATCATAAAAATTGAAAACCAAAGGTTGCGATGTTGCCATCCAACTCTCTAAATAGAGCATGAAAACCAAGAGATGTGAGGGTATGCCCCTGCAAAATGGACAATACCACAAGGTGATTATGTAAACATGACAAAAGTCACGAATGAAGGTAATACAACAGAGTAGGTGGATACAACGTAGTCCAAATGCAATAGACACACTACATTATAACAAGGCAAGAAATTGAGCAAGTTCACGAAACAGTTAATAATTCGCAGCACATATACTATTAGACCCTGTTTGTTCAGCAGTTGTCACATATTTGGAATCCTTTAATAACCAACGACCTACCAACATGTCCCTCAACCTTACATTCTGAAGACTTTATTCAGCAGTAGTCACCTTCTATTAGACTTTTATCATTGTTATATTAATTGAATATCATTTTCATGGTTTGTCACAAAGTCATGCATTTATTGATTATCATTTTTTATAGATTTTTATTATTATTATATTTATTTTCTCTGTTGGGTTCACCTTCCGTATGTGAGAGCAGCAGAGTAAAATGTATGATGAGGGTGATGAATGTATATTATTGGTGACAAATAAGTTGACAGAGGTAACAAATGCACATTTGTGGTGACAAATAGGTTAACAGGGGTGACAAATACGCATGAGGGGTGACAAAATGCTCTTAACGGTGAAAAATGAACAAAGATGACGTCTCCCAGAAGCAAAGGCGATGGCACCTGCATGCTAAGAGTGAAAAATAACTATTAGTGGTGACAAATAGATGAACAGGGGGACAAATGCGCATGAAGGGTGACAAATGGATCCTAGCGATGAACTATGAGCATGAAAATAAGCCCTACTAATATTAGAACCATCGACAAACCCTGCTACTTATAGGGGAATAACTCCGCTTCGTAAAGGTAACCCCTACCTGCGATGGATGTTATCCTTCATGTGACGGCAACCACATCACACAAAGATCAAGCATCCATCATGTAAAGAAAGGTTGCAGAAAAAAAAGTATATTGATAGGGGGAGAGGGTATAAGCGGTTACTCATACTCTTTTGGATGGAACCTGTCAGGTTGGAGGCTCGACACCCGCTTGTTACAAAACAGGTGGTCCACCTTCGCCAAGGTGTCCCGCCACCCTTATATTCTTCCGAAACATCACCGCCGCTGCTTTCCCCTGATGGCTGGTCCGACACCGGCAGGGCTTCCTTTCATAAGCACAGACGTTTGGTGGGAACTGACTTCTCAGACGATGACATCTTCACGAGAGTGTCTTTGACCTCCAAAGGAACTCAGGATGTCCTTCGTGTTCCCCATAGAGTCTCTATTTATAGGAAGGAGACGAAACCCCCAGAGGGCAAAAGAGTGTTCATGCCTCCCCAACTTTGTGGAAATAGAAGCGACGGGACCGCGAAGATCGTTCCATCTCCCCCAACTTTTCTGAATCTCGGTCCTTCCTTTTTGTCAGTCATGAGATCGCTTGGACCAAGGTTCCTTTCGTCCAGATACATCAACCGGCATAGTGGTGACAAATAGTTGTCAATGGTGACAAATAGGCTTCAAGGCTGACAAATATCTCGTAAGGGTGATAAATCGATAATAGAAGTCACAATATGTTATGAAGCGAAATAAAGACAATGCATAACGAGCAATAAGGGTGACAAATAGCTCGTTATGAGTGACAAATAGCCATTAGAAGTGACAAATAGCTCTATAACGGTGACAAATAGCTCATGGCATTAAAACTTGAAGAAACTCAAATTCGTTTGAAGGATTTAACCGTGTCCTAGCGATCAACACGAATCTGAAGCTTTCCTAATCATCAAACAACAATGATTAAACTCTACCTATCTTTCTAACTCGACATGCCTTTCATATGTTCAGACCTAAAATTGCACATATGCTCAGATTTACAATTGCACATATGCTCAGACCTTAGTGTGCGCTCGTGCACATATGCTCAGACCTTAGTGTGCAAGAGTGACAATGTGCACCGACCTTTGCATGCAGCATTTTGTTCATGTGCACTGACCTGAAATGCAACACTGAACATGTGCACCGACCTTATGTGTTTACATGCAGACAAGCACTGACCTCCATATGAGTGTAGGACTGTAGGAGGTTGAGACTTCTGCCAGGAGCCACCATTTTTTCTTTTTTTTAATGCCCCTCTCTCTCTCTCTCTCTCTGTCTCTTTCATTTGTCACCACTATAGGCTATTTTTCATGTTTAGACACCCATTTATTACCCTTAGAAGCTATTTGTCACCCTTAGGACCAATTTGTTACTCTTAGAAGCAATTGTCACCCTTACGACCTATTTGTCACCCTTACGACATATTTCTTACCCTTATAAGCCATTTGTTTTTCCCCCATCCCTTGCTTTTCCTCCCGTGTGTAATAAATAACAAAAATAAATATAAATATATCAATAGTTTAGCTGGATAATATTCGAATTCGAATCCGTATTAATTAACGGATAATATTGTAAATAGTATTTATTTTTTCGAATACGGATAATATTCAAATTTTAATCGGAGCAGATTCGGATATTATAATATTCGTTTCATAAAATATACGTTCGTAATATTATATTATATATCATATGATATATATATGTAAATAATATATTATAAAATATAATTTTTCTAATATAAAATATAAAAAATATGATAAGATGGAAGATTGTTACACTTCTCGAAACTATAATAACTACCCTATTTTAAAATTTTGACATGTAAAATTAAAATCAGCCTTTAGTTGGGAGAGACACTTCATCTTCCACCGACTTTAGGTCTTCCACTGCCTTTAGTAAAATTAAAAACCTCAACTCAAGAGTAGTTGGCAGTAGCAGGACTGCAGGAGGGAGAGACGTGTGAGGAGCCACCATTTTTTCTGATTGTTAATGCCCTTCTCTCTCTCTCTTTCATTTGTCACCACTACATGCTATTTTCACGTTTAGACACCCATTTATTACCTTTAGAAGTTATTTGTCACCCTTAGGACATATTTGTTACCCTTAGAAGTATTTGTCACCATTACGACCTATTTATCACCCTTACGACGTATTTCTTACCCTTAGAAGCCATTTGTTTTTCCCCCATCACTTGCTTTGCCCACGGGTGCCCTGCGCACCCTCCCTCTTCTCCGTGAACCAGCACCGCCATGAGTGCCGACCAGCCCATCGTCGCGCTCCCCCGTGCAGCCACGCTGGCAGAGCACCGCTGCCCCTCCGGTGCCGTGCCGTGGCAGCCGACCTCTGTTCCTATCGGACTCGCCCACCGGCTACCGTCTAGCACCGCTGCAGCCGTCGTCGTCGGCCGCCCATCCCCATTCCGCCACCGTCGCCTGCGCATGGCCTTTATAACATCACATCCAAGGTGTGACTGTCAAGGTTTAATCCCTCATGTCATGATTCCTAATTTCATCTCAGTTCACATGTTGGATGTATTTATATTTTGTTTAATATATTTTTTCAGGATGTTAAAAACTATAAAATAGTTAATTTTTAAGGGAGATGCTGTCAAAATTTTTTAGAATACTCACTCCATTCAAACCATAATTTTGAAATAAGCTCTTTTCTGAAGCAGGTATCATGATCTCTCTCTTCCGTAGAATCTGCAGCGACCAGCCTATATGTGTAAACCTTCATCGTCTGTCTTGGTCTAAAAGTAGGACCAATGGCTTGGCGAGATACCAAAGCTATTATTCGTGCTTTTAGACCAGCACAGACGAGGAAGGTTTACACATATAGGCTAGTCGCTGCTGATTCTCCGGAAGAGAGAGATGATGATACCTGCTTCAGAAAAGAGCTTATTTCAAAATTGTGGTTTGAATGGAGCGAGTATTCTAAAAAATTGCTGTCTCAGAGGATTCTAGTGCCGAAACTTTTCAATCAGACGAGGGTGACACTGTAGAGTTGTGTATAGAGGACGAAGTGGATGAAGTCGATCCAACTGAGCTAAACGAAGCAATTGTTGGGCAAGAGGAGTCGTCTGAGAGAGGGGATTCTTCTGCAACTGGTGATGGTGGAGGATGATCCAACGGATATCTGTTGATTTGTAATTGTAATTGTAAAAAATGACACATTTGAATTAATGTAATTATAATTTATTTTATTCATTGATTTATTTGTTGTGTGGATTTTATCGGGGGATGTGTGTTTTATGTTGAGTTATGTAGGTTGTGTATGAATGGATAACAGAAGTAAAAGGTTTGATGGATAACAGAAGTAAAAGGTTTATTTTGTAGCTAAACAAAGGCGACGGCTGGCTAGCGATAAGGGGGACAAATAGATGTTCTGAGTGACAAATAGCCGGTAACAGTGACAAATAACCCTATAGCGGTGACAAATATATCATGGCAGTGAAACATGAAGAAATTCAAGTTCGTTTGAAGGGTTTAACCATGTATGGGTTTCCTAACTCTACTAACACGGATCTGAAGCTTTCCTAGTCATCAAACGATGCTGATTAAACTCATGTAAAATCAAGAAATGAGATTTACCTCCAGTTCTACTAATTTACGGTGGGATCAAGCCAAGTCATTGACAATGAGTAAAATGTCCAATACATTATTTCCCTATGCAGAGAACAATAGTAATTACAAAGTAACTAATATGAAGAGGAGCAACACTACTAGAGTACATAATAGAACAACAACAATACAAGGCACATTTGACATTTGTGTAGTCGTCTGCTGGCATAGCCCGGGACTTGCATGATATGTAGTCATGGGCCTTTCCTATAGTTGAGGATGATCAACATACGCATGGCTACTATTGCCAACCCCATTTATAGCAGCATGTGCTTTCTCTACCGAGTGAAAACCCTTATAACAAGATCCAGGGTATCCATTCGCTTGGACAAAGCATTCGGGCCAACTATAATATACATCGGGTTTGCGACCAACCCACACTACATAGCATTTGTACCTTCCCATTTTCTAAACCTCAATTCCTTGCATGTAAGGTGTTATAATAGACAAGGGACCAGTGACGACAAGGGACCGAGAGGAGGACGCAGAGGAGACGGGCTCTTATGCTGGGGAAGCCACTGCTACGCGCACTGATGAAGGGGATGACATTACGGAGGAGCCTTACGAACTTAAAATAGAAGAGCGGGTGTCACTGTAGGGTCACGAGCGGGATCAGTGTGTTGATTTAACACATCGCTGCAATGGAGGTGGTAACACAGCCCCTCGGGAGCAGAAAAAAGGGGAACGTCAGGAGCGTATTGCAGAGGTGATTGGACAAGGGAGGGTGTAGGCGTAATTAGGTTCCCCAACCACCCTTCTGACGTTGCAATCTACTGTGACGGTCGTCGTTGACGTTGGCCCCGGGAACGCGCATCCACTGTGACGGCAAAGGCAACAAGCTAAACTAAGACTGGAGCAGTGAAGCGGCAGCCATAGTGCGATGGCGGAGCACGGTGTCGAGGGTTTTGCGAGTGGAGAATGGAGAAAGAAGGATAAGAGTGTTACGTAACCCACATGGGGTACCCCGATTTATACCACGGTTTGACGATAGGTCAGTGGCGACGGGGAGTATAAGGGTGACAAATAGTTGCCTAGTGCTGACAAATGTCCGATAGCAGTGACAAATAGCTGCGTAAGTCTGAAAAATAGCTTGCAACCTTTAAATTGTGAAAACCTCAACGTCGACGCATGAAGCAAAGCCAGTGGATAAGGGTGCAAATACCATATCAGTGGCGACAATTAGATCTGCGTAGTAGCCAAATACACTAGTAAGGGTGAAAAATAGATTCTAGAGCTAACAAATGAAACTCAGAAGGAGCTGAAAGAAGGAGTCAAGTTCATAGGAGGAGGAAAAAAATATGAACAGTGTGTCAAGAGTTTCTACAGCAATCAGAAGAACAATGAAGGGACTTGGTCAATGCCAAGACAGTAAATGTTGACTGGTCAAGGTCAACACAAGTCAAAGAAGTCTCCAGCCAAGCTCAAATTTTTGTTGAACAGTTATGAAGTCCCAGTCAAAGTCCAAGGTCAATGAATAGACTAGTCACAACTATGCTCCCTAGACAAAGCCAAGCAGGTAATGAAGAGAAGAGAAGGCAACGGCTGCTCATGTAGTCATGTGGTAAGAGTGATAAATATGCATTAAGGGTGACAAATGGCACTTTAGTGCTAACAACTGCACAACTAGTGGTGACAAATGGCTAAGGCATAAGGTCTGTGCACATTTGCATTTTGCAAGGTCAGGTTGGTGCACGTGTTAGCGATAGCATGTAAGGTTGATGCGCATGTGTTAGAGATAGGCATAAGGTCTGTGCACATGCGATAGTGTTAGAAGCATCAGGTCGGTGCACATGCGTTAGCGATAGAAACATAAGGTCTGTGCACATAGCACTATCAGGTCAGTGCATATTCACATTCTAGTTTGTGAGGTCAGTGCATGTCTTCATTCCACTCTAGTCGACACTTGTGCAAGTAAAGCCTTCATCTTTTCACACTTCAGCCCAGTTCCTTAACCAAACTTGAATCTATCTTCAGAAAACTCATTGATATTCATGAATACACATTATCAAGCACACATTAACGGCATCAAAACATATGAAACTTTAAAGATCAAAATGTATGAAAAAAGAAATATCAATCAACACAGGTATGTCACATTCTGAGGCTTGAGACGTGAAATTGTTTAAGATCTTCTATTTCCAAAGTTAATGAGTTGGGCCCCAAACTGAGCTCTAATCATATTACAATCACCCTCATTAAATGTCCATGATGTCTCCATCTTCTTTGATAATTCATCAACATATTTCAATACATAAATGGCATAGTTGAGGCTTCGATCATCCTGCTGGGGACACTCGTTGTCGAATATAAGATCCAATTTCTCAACTCCCTTGAATGCCCCATAATTTTTCATAAACCCCCATACAACTGCAGCCTATAAATGAAATATTTGACATTATTAAGGAATAACTAAAAGACACAGATATCTTTAATACAGGTACATGGATAAGAAAAAGTACCCATGTTCTTGTAGCGGCATCATGGATGGCCATGCCTCTCATGGAATTGTATGAGACAAAGCGGCGATTCTCCGTGTCAACACCAAGTAGATGCCAGTGATTTGATGAGTGTAACACGAAGAATAAATATTTATTCTTCTGCAGTTCGGTTAATTCAACATTCTCGAAGGCGCACTCCAACAATTTGTTTGATTTTACGGAGTCAGCCTCTGGTCTGCTATTGATGTGATTCACTAAAATGGTGGGAAAATAAACCCATTGATGAAAGATGTCAGATTCATTGCGTCTTGATTGGAGAAGGTACATCATGGTGTTGATCACCTGCAAATTAACAATCACGATTCAATTAGCAGTAGAAACACAAGTTCGGGGTAGGGCGAGGCTTAAAATTGCACAATTAATGAAAGAAAGTACAGTATCATGTATCATCCGGCCGTATAATAGACCAATGACATGACAACGTCTCAAAACAATCCCATTCTCTAATTCAAATATGGGGTCACTATGTTGGACAAAAATTTTCATGGTAGTCAGAGTAAGGCGAATCAGAATAATTACAGAAACTATAAGAGGACAACTTACTCAATATCCCCCGGGACACACAGATCAATGAATTCATTCAAAGTGTTGTTATCTGTCGACTTTAGTTGGCCTTTGCAGATCCAATCAGTACTCTATAGGAGCGCACTGATCTGGTCGGCTTCATCTCCCTTTTACATGTATGCCAATATACCAATCTTAGATTTTATACTGTAAGAAGTAGGAACAACGCAAACTCACATTCTTCTTCCCCCCGTCCTGTTTTCTTTGGAGGTGCCCGCCTTTTCCTCACGAGCTTCTCGTCCAGTTGATGAAGGGACTAACAAAAGACACCTGGGTAAAGGTCACCATGCCCAGTGGTTGCCTCCACCTGACCTTCTATATCACCTTGCACATCCTCTTCAGGGGCTGCCTTACATGGCACAGTATCATCCGTAATTTGTGGAAGGGGCCTTGGAGCTGGGACATCGGTGGCAATGTCCACCAAAGTTTGACAAGTATTTTCCTCAACATTTCCGCCCCCTGCACTTCCTCTCCAGGGGGTGCCTATGGTCTCTTGCCATCATCTGTCGCCTGTTCGATGGGGCCAAGAGGTGCTGCATCAGCGGCAATGTGAGACCCTTCCATACTAGTCAGAAAGAAGGACCTCATTTCCTAAAGTAGCCGCTACTGGTTCTTTAATGTAGCGGCAATATCCTATAGCACATGCATGCATGGAGCTGATGAAAGAGTCTCTTGAGCACTGGGTCAGGTCATCATCTGACCAACGTACCTCGTGTCCCTTTCACTTCGCTCAACAAGGAGCCCTTCGATCACCTGCATTTCAAACCACATCACTTCGGCTATTCATTAATGTTGAATGACAAAGAAGAAGTTTTTAGTACTCATAATACATGTTGGCCTCGCAGGGATCCAATGGAGAATTTTAATTTCCTATCTAGGAATGGCCCCCACCTAAATAGTTGGGGGAATGCCACCTGCCTTAGTGGCTGCCGCACCCGCGTCTGCTCAATAAATCAGACTTGTAATATGAAATATATCAAGTTATTTTACAATGCAGTAGAATGAATGATTTACACATTATTACAGAGCAAAAATAAAAAAACTTACAACAAGTGTGGTAGAACAACCAAATATGGGGGTATAGGCCTGGGATGCATTCCCGGCTCTTCTCTTAGCACGGTCAATTGTACCTGACCGCCGTTTCTGGACCGCTGACACTAATTCCACAAACTTGTGCATCGTTACCTGTTGGACGGCGGCTACCCAATTGTAATTTGAAACTCTCTCAATGTCGGTGAAGCATGACAGCATCTGTTGTGAACAAGAATGCGTCGACCGTAGGCAAAGGGAAGTGGACAGCAGGAGTACAATCCACAGCCGGACAGCGTCGGCCACATCCTGCTCTTCATCGGACATAACAATTTGTTGGATGAGAGAGCACACTTTCTTCCTGTCAAATGTTGCTGCAAATCCAAATCGATTATGTAACTTCGACTTCTGTTCGCGGATCCATAATGTTGAACCGGCTGACCGGAGCAAGGTAATCCTAAAATTATGCCCACATCTTCCACACTGAATGCGACCTCCTTACTACCCATACGGAAGTAATTTCCTCCACTATGGGTGCAAATAATCTCCTCCAATAGTGTCATGGTGAACAATACGCGAGAAGTATTGTCAACATATGAACTAAAGGGTGTGGTCCTCATCAATGACTTGTGGCATTCCCGAAATGCCATCTGATCCCTATCCTTCATGTAAATGTCCATAGAACACTGGGCCCAGATGACCCGCGTGTTCACTAGATTCAAAAAATTAACGTGTAAACAAGAAATTCAGTTAATTAATTGACCGATCAAGAAATATAAAAAATGTTAACAGAAAGACAAGGTGACAAATGCATACATAGACAATAGAGTTTAGGTGTGGCAAATAGGTGCTTAAGGGTGACAAATGTTTGAAATACGGTGACAGGAAGGTCTAAATCTGACACAAATAGGTAGATAAGCATGACAAATAAATAGGCCGATAGGGGGTTCGGTGCGGTGGATTCAGAGGGGGGTGAATGAATCCCACCCTTAAAAAATTTCGCTCAAAAAATATTTCGGAATTCAAAACTCAGATGGCTTAATCAATTGAGCAAATATGTATAGCGCGCCTAAACATTCATCTAGCGGAAGAAAAGGAAAGCAATCAACCCACTGCACATATGATTTTTAGGTGGTTTGGTCCACAGACCTACGTCCACCCCTCACTCCAAACCGGAGTGAGGATTCCACTAGCAAAAGCTAGAACCGTAGACTCAGTTTGCAAACAGGTGCTGCCTAACAGCTTGACTAGAGGAACACACTCCTCTCTTCCTCCAGACCAGAGGGAAACCACTAGTGACTACCCGTCACTAGCAACCAGAGACTAACGTCTCTCTTCCTCCAGACCAGGAGGGAACCCACAGGTAGCAACCACTACCTGCAAACCCGGAGTCAGAGACTCCCTTCCTCTGAGACCAGAGGGAACCCACAAGTGACACGCCATCACTTGCAACCGGAGAACAGATCTCCCTTCTCCTGAGACCACAGGAGGAACCCCGATCTCAAACTAGAGAATCGGAGAACATAGTGATCAAAATAAAAATAAAAACAAGAAATGATAAAAACACAGCGACTGAAAGTTGTAAAGGATAATAACATAGATGTGGCTCCCATGGAGCTGACTGGCCTGGATTTGATCCACGGTCCAGTAGACAGATCTTCAATAAAGTCTTCTTTCTTCTTCTCCACGAACTCTCTCTCTCTTTCTCTTTTTCTTCTTCTGCTTTCACACTCTGCCTCTCTGCCCCTCCTTTCTTTTCTTCTCACTGTCTACTGTTCTCTCTGCTCTTATTCTTCTTCTTTCTTTTCTCTTCTTCAGTCTTTTTTCTTCTTCTGGATTGTGCAGGCTCCAATTCACTCTCTGCTTCGATCAGATAATCTTCAGAGGAAGAGGCTTCATTATATAGCAGCAGCAGGAAGGTGGGCGTGTGTCCTTCTCAGTTCCCGCCCTAACACCTTGGCTGCGTGGCAGCATTTCAGCCTACAGGATGACACGTGTCACTATCCTAGCTTCTTGGATCACGTGCCCTTCTCAATTTCCTCGAGTAGATATTCTGTCAGGTCAGACGAGAATGCACTGAGTAAGTTGTGTTTTGAACAAAGCATGTACAGACTTTGTATATAAGGCGCAGAGCCATGTTCAGACTTTGCAATGCCTAGTGTTAAAACATGAGAGCACAATGCACAAACTAAGTGTGTGCATGTGTGGACTTGAGTGCATGACACAGGCCGATGTACATACTTATTTTCTGAACGATGCACAAATGCATAGTGTATGGACTTAGCGTGCATACGGCAATGACGATGTACATACTTGCCACCTGAAGTGTGTACAGACTACACCGAAGGGTGTTCAGACTTTTGGGATGTAATGCAGACACCCTGCACATACTTCATTCATGCAAGCAAGACAGTGCATAAGAGAAAGTATGTACAACGAGAATGAATGCACGACATTTCATTCACGAGTGTACAGACTTTGAATGCATGTGATGCAGACACAAAGGGTGTATAGACTTGAATGCTTGTGATGCAGACAACAAGTGTACAGACTTGGAATTAAAGAGATGCAGACACCGAGTGTACAGACTCTTGATGAATGCATGTAATGCACTAAACGATGTACAGACTTGCTAAACTACAGCGCTATGTGAGACACAACATGAGACGCTGAGTGAGACGGTAGGTGAGATGAACACGGCGAAGTGCAGACTTTGCGTATGCTGTGAACACACGATGTATAGACTTGTTCAATTATCAACTGATGGATGTATAGACTTAGTGTATGCATTCTAGGCAAACACTGTATAGACTTTAAGAGACGATGCATGCACATGGAGAGACGATGCATGCATAAGGAATGACGATGCAAGAAAGACGATGCATGCACAAGGAATGTGCAGACTTGAAGAAATGCATGCAGCGATCTACAGACTTAGTGTGCAATATGCAAACGATGCACATCCATAGCTCATGAATGTATAGACTTTGCGAGCAAGAGGCAAGGCTGACGGATGTATAGACTTGCTAAATGATGCACACACATAGCGGCAATGTATAGACTTAGAGAAACGATGCATGGACTTTGTGTGCATGCGAAGGATGTTGTACAGACTTTGAAGCATGTGAACACAGCGCTGTACAGACTTGAATGCTCCATGCACAAAGACGCTAAGTGAGATTAGGCAGAACATTACCTGATCTGACTGTGCATTGACCCTACCTGTCAATGATTTGACTTTGACTTGGGTTGACTTCATGACCTGCTGACTGTGCATTGACCTTACCTGTCAATGATTTTACTTTGACTTGGGTTGACTTCATGACTTGTGAGTCATTCTTAAACATGTTCTGACAGATTCTCATAATACATAAGGATTATATCATCAAGGATGTACATGTAAACATAATGAGACAAAATATTTGTCATCATCAAAACTCCAGAACCACAGGGGACACAACAATCTCCCCCTTTTTGATGATGGTAATATTATGAGTCATTGCAATGGATTCACCTGAACATTCACAATAGAATAGCTCTTTCAGAAGTGAGCATGTAATGCACCATGTATGCAACATCTGACATGAGTTACAGTTGGTGATGCAAATGATGACTCACAAAAGTTTCTCCCCCTTTGACAACATCAAAAAGAATGGAATGATCATTGACTGTTGAAGGAGATGATATAGGAGCTATTATGCAAGTAAAAGACTCCCTCTCAATGAATGAAACAACTCAGAGTTCTCCCCCTTAAACAATGGACAGAAGAAATGGACATGAAGGATGCTGACAAGATCTCCCCCTTTATGAATTACAATGCAGCATGATTCATATGACATGGATTATGAGGTGGATGAGAAGGAGACCACAGGGGCATGTAGATTTGACAAAGGTTTCACAGTCAATTGAAGTAGATCGCAGATAGTCAGATGAAACACAGTCAAATACTGAGATCAAATGAGAGTAGAAGAACTAAGCATAGTAAGAATGTTATCAAAAGTAGTGAAAGTTAAACACATTTAGCAAGATTTTCAAAGAGTATACCAATTTCATAAATCTAACGAATTTTCCAGCGCGTCTCCCATTATAAAGATTTATGAATAAACTTTATTGAACTCCATGGTTTAAAGATGATGTATACCAGGTTCGACAAACAGTTCTGTACTCATATCTGAAACCAAGATTTAATAACAAATGAACCAAAAACTCATATGTACATCTTGATTAATCTCCCTCCATCTTCCTCAATCAATTTCAATGACTTCTTTAAGAAATACACTCTTAAGTATTGAGTTTAAACATGCATGAAACCATTTGATCATATCAAGGGTTATAGTAGATTATCCTTTGCATTCTTTTTCAAATATTACAATTTGTTCAACAAGAATTTTTATGCAACAAAGTTCAAGAGCACTCAAGTTCAGTGCACACCTTGTAACTAGAGGATATACGTTGATCAGACGCCAATATCCCTAAGCACTTAGTGTGACTAACAGTCATGCTTTATAATTAACAGAGTTGACTGTTCACCTCATGACATGTCTTTTTTCATTTCTTTGATGAGTGAGATATGTTTCTCAGTGTGTCAGCCATTGCTCTGCCTGTTTTTCAATTAAGTTTAGGCAGAGTTAACTAAGACACCTCATGACACAGTCTTTTGGACATGTGTTTCTCAGTGATCAAAGTCATTGCTCATGCAAGATTCAACAGATTTGACCCTTAGACATTTTTAGGAAGTTTAGATGTTTAAAAACAATACCGATTTCATGTATTTCATCCAAATAAAGTCATGGTTTCCATTTTTTCAGATTATAGAAGATTTAACAAGACTTAACATGAATCAATCGGTTAAGGTTTATTAAAGTTGATTCAGATATTTTTCAAGACATTTATAGCCAACCTAACCGAATACATTAAATGTAAACCATTTTGATCTTTCTGATATTCATAAATCTGTATAATAGAAGATTCCTTATTGAAGTAATTATTCAGATTTATGAGCAAGGTATACAATTTGAGATCTTCTCAATTGCAGCTACATTAAGAAAGCTTTCAGAGACAGCCAAAGTATCAATGATATCAATTGATGGTATATGATGCAGGAAGAGCATAGGCTGATGAATGAGTGAAAATGTGGCTGTTCAGGAGGAGTTTCGGTTGAAGGAGTGACCACTTCAGGTCAACCGAGTTTGTCAGTAAGGAAACAGATGAATAGCCAATCAATCAGAATTTATCAGGGCACAAGAAGCCAAATATGCATGAAACACTCCCCCTATCTAAATGCATTGATGTCCAGACACGACAATCTGAATTAGAGAGCTTCGGTTGACTAGACAGATTTGGAATCACAAAGGCATTTTGCTCCCCCTATCTATATGCACAGAAAATCACTTGTTTTTGAATTTTCCAAAGTAAATCTAGTGCAGTTAACTATCTGCATGCATATGCAGTGACCACTTCTAAAGCACAATGCATGGACACAATTATGGTGCAGAGGCAACACACTCCCCCTGCCTAAATCTATTGAATCATCCTTTTGGAGTTTTCAAAATGGTTCAAATGTGATCAACACAAGTATGCAAAAGCACTGACTCCTTTTAGCAGATGCAATGATTTATCCCTTTTTGGATTTTTCAATTTAGATGATATGCAATGCATCATACTTTATATGAGCAGCAGGACATCATGCGAAGTCAATCAAATTTTCAAAAGATTTTAATTAAGCACAAACAGATTAATATGATATGCAATCATCTAAAGCAAACAATTTCAGATAGCAGAATTTAAGGCAAGTTTTCGGAGCTGACCTTAATATTGCTCTCCTGGGGGTTTCATTCTTTGAGTGCCTTGGATTATTAACCCCTTTATTCATAGCTTCCAAGGCACACCTGCAAAACAATGGGTTATTTTGATCCAGTAGGAACCCAAGCAACCTTGGGTCCTGTATTACCTTCAATAGGTGTTCTTGACCTTTTACAAATAACACTGTCATCATAGCCCATCAACTTGCAATTGGACATGCAGCGATGTACAGACTTAGTGTGCAATATGCAAACGATGCACAGCCATAGCTCATGAATGTATAGACTTTGCGAGCAAGAGGCAAGGCTGACGGATGTATAGACTTGCTAAACGATGCACACACATAGCAGCAATGTATAGACTTAGAGAAATGATGCATGGACTTTGTGTGCATGCGAAGGACGTTGTACAGACTTTGAAGCATGTGAACACAGCGATGTACAGACTTGAATGCTCCATTGTGCCCCTGTGGTTTTGATGATTGGTTTTGATGTGAGTCAAACACTGTGAGTCACCATGGGATGTTCAGTCATTTTATATATACATCTGTAAGGTTTATGCATTTTCCTGTCATACTATGAGTCATGGTTTAAGGTCTATGCATTTCCCTGTTTATGGAAGTCCTGCACATTGCATCGGTGCATTAACAGTTGCTGCTTGCCACATTGTCGGTGCAACCCTTGGTGAACTGCATACACTGCATATGATGTCTATACACTGATGCACACTCATTGCATATGAGGCCTTGTCTGCACGCTATTAAGTCTGTACAGAGTCTTGTTGCATCGTGTGCTTCATGCATTTAAAGTCTGTACAACCCATGCTCAGGTTAAGTCTGTACAGGGTCTTGTTGCATCGTGTGCTTTAAGCTTTTCCAAAGTCTGTACATTCTCTGGTGGCAAGTTTGTACATCGTCTTGTGCATGCATCATTCAAAGTCTATACAGCCTGTGTTCGCAAGATCAAGTCTGTACATCGTCTTGTGCATACATCGATCAAGTCTGTACAGCCCGTGTTCAGAGCATATCTGTGCATCGTTTGCACAGTACACCCAGAGTTTGCACACTCGTTGAAGGCATGTACAAGCATTCATATTCAAAGTCCATACATTCCTATATGCATATGCATCCTTCAAGACAAAGTCTGTACAGTGGTTGACTGCATGTCCGAGCATCCTTGATTCAATGTGTAGACTTCCCTATCTGCATTTGTGCAACCGCACACACAAGTCTATACATTATCTGGTTGCACGCCACACGGCTGAGCAAGTCTATACATCCGTTAGCCTTGCCTCATCCACGCAAAGTCTATACATTCTGTGTGGCTTGTTCATGCATATGCTTTATCTGTGCATCAAGTCTATACATTGTCTCGCACACAAACACAAACTCTGCACACCAAGTCTGTACATCGTCAGTGCTCTTCATGCATGTGCATAGTTCATGCATCACTTCTTTAACAAGTCTATACATCGTGTGCTTCACGCATTCACAAAGTATGTACACTCGTTGATGGCTTGCCTGTGCACTCATCGTCAATGTACATACTTTCCTATGTGCATGTCTGCATCTCTCTCAACAAAGTCTGTACAATCCTAACAATGCATACAGGTCTATACACTTCCTTGTGACATGTCTATACATTGGTTGTTTCATACATAATGCTTTATCTCTTCTTGATCGACTGAAGTAACTCTGTCATTAAACTGCAGATGTTTGGGCACGTGATCCGAGATCGTGCTAGGAGATCGTGAGAGAAGCAGAATAAGAGAGTAGTAGAGAGGCAGAGAGTAGTAGAAGAAGAAAAAGGAAAAGAAGAGAAAAGATGAGAGAGACATAGCCTACATGATCCATTGTGGAGAAGAAGAAGAAGAAGAAGAGTAGAGAGAAGATTAGACAGTGAGAAGAAAAAGAAAGAGAAGCAGAGAGGCAGAGTGTGAAAGCATAAGAAGAAAAAGAAAAAGAGAAAGAGAGATAGAGAGCTCGTGAAGAAGAAGAGAAGCTTCATCAGAAAATTTATCTTCACTGGACTTTGGATCAGATCCAATCCAGTCAGCTCCTGCGAGAGCCACATTCCTGTTGCATTTCATTTCCAGCTTTCAGTCACTGTGTTTTTATCAGTTCTTGTTTTTTCTTTTTATCTGATCACTTTGTTCTTCCGATTCTCTGGTTTGAGGTCGGGTTCCTCCTGTGGACTCAGGAGAAGGGAGACTTGGTGTCTCCGGTTGCAAGTGGCTGGGTGTCACTTGTGGGTTCCCTCTGGGTTTCAGAGGAAGGGAGACTTGGTGTCTCCGGTTGAAAGTGGCTGGTGTCGCTTGTGGGTTCCCTCTGTGTTTCAGAGGAAGAGAGACTTCGGTCTCTGGTTGCTAGTGACGGGCTGTCACTAGTGGTTTCCCTCTGGTCTGGAGGAAGAGAGGAGTGTGTTCCTCTGGTCAAGCTGTTAGGCAGCATCTATTTGCAGACTGAGTCTGCGGTTCTAGCATTTGCTAGTGGAAGCCTCACTCCGGTTTGGAGTGAGGGGTGGACGTAGGTCTGGAGGACCGAACCACCTAAAAAATCTTGTCTACCGTGGTTTGCTTTGTGTGCTCATCCATATCATCTATCTCCCCTTCACAGGTTATGCGTGCGTGATTATTTGTGTTATCCTGGGGAGTTAACTGAATGTGAAGTGCTTGTTCATACGCTCATTAGAATTACAACTGATATGTGAGTCTGTGTTTCTAAGTTCACGGTTGTGAAAAGAGAGAAGCTCCGTTGTTTCATTAGTTTATATTGAGTTCAGTTAAAAGTCTCTTCTGTGTGACAGCTTGCTGTTGAATGCTCAATTGATTAAGCCATCTGAGATTTTAATTCCGCAATATTTTTATCGGGGATTCATTCACCCCCCTCTGAATCCGGGCCTTGCACCTCAACAATTGGTATCAGAGCGGGTTTCTGACTTTCAGATCCAACGATCTGCATAAGATCCTGCTCCTACGTGGTGCTATCTCACTTTTGGTGCATTTTTGAACTTCCTTCTGGTGTATTGATTTGTTCGTCGATTTACTCCATGGGTCATCCACCGGTCTTCAATGGCTCGGATTTTAATTCGTGGCTTAGTAGTCTGCGTACCTATGTTAGACAGATTAATCCTGATCTGTGGAAGTTAATTTCACAAGGTCCTCACAGATTACAAAAGAAAATGTCCAAATAGACCGACAGTCACAGATCAAAGGATGGAGAAAATCAGAAAGCTTTGAATCTGATGAAAGCAGCTACTGACAAAGCCTTACATTCTTGCCTTCATGATTGCAGGTCTGCTAAGGACATTCTGGATGTGCTGAAGCTAGCTCACAGGATAAATGAGGACAGCTGCATGATGGCTAACGGAAGTAATCAAAGTGGCATCCAAGATGAAGAAGAGAATGATGATGAGGTAAACCCTTTTAAGAACTATACTTTAGATGATTAGGAGAATGCATATGCTGATTTATTAGAGTCACATGAGAGGTTAAGAAAATAGTATAAAAAATTGAAAAATGGTACTGGGTTAGAAAGTTCAAGCTCTTCTTGTGAAAAATGTCTAGAGTTGAAACAATCTGATGATGCGTGCTTTTCTGATATTCAAATGCTTAAAGATCAAATTGGGTTGTTGAAAATTTAAAATCAAGAACTTGCAAATGAGATTACTGACCATGAAGAAAAATTCAGAAAACTTGAAGTCGAGAAGAGTCTAATAGCTGAAAAATATGATGTGATAATGTCTGTGAACATAAAGCTTCAGAAAGACATTGAAAATATGCAAAGAGAGTCTAAAATTTCAGATAATCCAAAAATATCACATGATGACCAGATTCTTCTTGATGAGTTAATTCAAAATGATGCTCTGTCTAAGGAAAATGAAAAGTTAACCCAGCTGAACTCTGCTATGTCTGAAAGACTTCTAGCATTAGAAAGAGGAAAGTCTGTTCACATAGAAGAGTCTGATAAACTGAGCAATCTGGAACAGGAAGTTGAGAAATATAAAACTGCTAACAAGGTGCTAAGTGAATGTGTGAATTATAGTGAGCAAGAGATTGCCAGTTATGAGTTACACATTGCCTCTCTAGAATATGAAATCCAAGACTTGAGGAACTCTCTGTCAAAGTTTGTTGATGGTTAAGAAAACTTGAATAGGTTGTTAGGTGTCAAGGTAAATCTTCAAAAAGAAGGGATGGGCTTATAGCCAATTAATAAGAAATCATTTGAAAATAAACTAGTGACATCCTTTGTAAAAGAATCAAATGTTGTCACAATCAATGTCAAAGCTCCTAGTGTAGCCACCACTTCACAAGTGAAACACCCCATTATTCAGAAAAATCAGAAACAAAATGACCTTCAGAAACAAGCTGAAAAGGTGAAAAAGTATGTTCATGTGAAGAACAAGCAAAGAAACAATTATGCTGATGCTGTGCATGTGACACATAACCTAAACACACAGACACATGCACTCAAAAAGAAAATGTCATGCCACTATTGTCATAAACCTGGTCATCTGATGCATGAGTGCAGGTTGATGGAAAAGGATGATCTGAATGCTAGTAAAATGCGTGATAATAGAATTCATGTCAAAACTCATGTATTTATGAAGAAGGGGATTCTGTGTTACTGTTGTGGCAAGATAGGCCACATTGCTGCTACTTGCTGGGATAATCAGGGTAAGAAAGTTTATTATAAATCTACTAATATCCCTGTCAAGAACCATGTTGCGTGCTTTAATTATGGGAACCCAGGCCATAGGGCCATTGAGTGCTGGCTAGGCTCTCGTAGGAGAAACTCTTCTATTTGTTCTCACTGTGGAAAGCATGGCCATACAGTCAAGGATTGTTGGCATATCCAGGGTAGGAGTGTGAATTTCAAATATGCTAGATACCCTGCTAGGAAGAATGTGCTTGATAGAAATAAAAGGAAAAATTTCCATGATAATGCTAATGTGCAGAAAAGAAATTTAAAACCTGTTGTCTCATGTCATTACCGTGGTAAGTCTGGACATCCCATGTCCAATTGAAAGTTGATGGGCTATGATGACAGTGTTGTTTGCAAAAGGTCAAGAACACCTGTTGAGGGTAATATAGGACCCAAGGTTGCTTGGGTTCCTACTGGATCAAAATAACCCATTGTTTTGCAGGTGTGCCTTGGAAGCTATGAATAAAGGGGTTAATAATCCAAGGCACTCAAAAAATGAAACCCCCAGGAGAGCACTATTAAGGTCAGCTACGAAAAATTACCTTAAATTCTGCTATCTGAAATTGTTTGCTTTAGATGATTGCATATCATACTAATCTGTTTGTACTTAATTAAAATCTTTTGAAAATTTGATTGACTTCGCATGATGTCCTACTGCTCATATAAAGTATGATGCATTGCATATCATCTAAATTGAAAAATCCAAAAAGGGATAAATCATTGCATCTGCTAAAAGGAGTCAGTGCTTTTGCATACTTGTGTTGATCACATTTGAACCATTTTGAAAACTCCAAAAGGATGATTCAGTAGATTTAGGCAGGGGGAGTGTGTTGCCTCTGCACCATAATTGTGTCCATGCATTGTGCTTTAGAAGTGGTCACTGCATATGCATGCATATAGTTAACTGCACTGGATTTATTTTGGAAAATTCAAAAACAAGTGATTTTCTGTGCATATAGATAGGGGGAGCAAAATGCCTTTGTGATTCCAAATCTGTCTAGTCAACCGAAGCTCTCTAATTCAGATTGTCGTGTCTGGACATCAATGCATTTAGATAGGGGGAGTGTTTCATGCATATTTGGCTTCTTGTGCCCTGATAAATTCTGATTGATTGGCTATTCATCTGTTTCCTTACTGACAAACTCGGTTGACCTGAAGTGGTCACTCCTTCAACCGATACTCCTCCTGAACAGCCACATTTTCACTCATTCATCAGCCTATGCTCTTCCTGCATCATATACCATCAATTGATATCATTGATACTTTGGCTGTCTCTGAAAGCTTTCTTGATGTAGCTGCAATTGAGAAGATCTCAAATTGTATACCTTGCTCATAAATCTGAATAATTACTTCAATAAGGAATCTTCTATTATACAGATTTATGAATATCAGAAAGATCAAAATAGTTTACATTTAATGTATTTGGTTAGGTTGGCTATAAATGTCCTTAAAAATATCTGAATCAACTTTAATAAACCTTAACCAATTGATTCATGTTAAGTCTTGTTAAATCTTCTATAATCTGAAAATATGGAAATCATGACTTTATTTAGATGAAATACATGAAATCTGTATTTTTTAAACATCTGAACTCCCTGAAATATCTAAGGGTAAAATCTGATGAATCTTGCATAAGCAATGACTTTGATCACTGAGAAACACATGTCCAAAGGACTGTGTCATGAGGTGTCTTAGTTAACTCTGCCTAAAATTAATTGAAAAAAAAACAGGCAGAGCAATGGCTGACTCACTGAGAAACATATCTCACTCGTCAAAGAAATGAGAAAAGACATGTCATGAGGTGATCCGTCAACTCTGTTAATTATAAAGCATGACTGTTAGTCACACTAAGTGCTTAGGGATATTGGCGTCTGATCAACGTATATCCTCTAGTTACAAGGTGTGCACTGAACTTGAGTGCTCTTGAAATTTGTTGCATGAAAATTCTTGTTGAACATTGCAATATGTGAAAAAGAATGCAAAGGATAATCTGCTATAACCCTTGATATAGTCAAATGGTTTCACGCATGTTTAAACTCAATACTTATGAGTGTATTTCCTAAAGAAGTCATTGAAATTGATTGAGTAAGATGGAGGGAGATGAATCAAGATGTACATATGAGTTTTTGGTTCATTTGTTATTAAATCTTGATTTCAGATATGAGTACAGAATTTTTTTGTCGAACCTGGTATACATCAACTTTAAACCATGGAGTTCAATAAAGTTTATTCATAAATTTTTATAATGGGAGACTCGCTGGAAAATTAGTTGGATGTATGAAATTGGTATACTCTTTGAAAATCTTGCTAAATGTGTTTAACTTTCGCTACTCTTGCTAAATTGATCTCAGTGTTTGACTGTGGTTCATCTGTCTATCTGCGATCTACTTCAATTGACTGTGAAACCTCTGTCAAATCTAAATATCCCTGTGGTCTTCTTCTCATTCATCTCATAAGACTCCATTTATTCAGGGGGAGCTTCCTTGTCATATGAATCATGCTGCATAGATATTCTTAAAGGGGGAGAATTGTGTGCTTGCATTCATATAATTAGGGGGAGATCTTGCATTTCTTGTTGCATCTGCATCTCTGCATTCATACCTCCCCATGGTTCATCTTGATAATAACAAGGGGGAGAAATTGGTTTGAGTCATACACATGGTTGTACTAATATTTTTTTTTGAAGTCAAAGGGGGATATTATTGCCAAAGGGGGAGACTTTCATTCAATCATTGCATGCAGGTTTCTTTTACTATCTCAAACTATTTTCTTTTTGATGAAGTCAAAGGGGGAGAATAGTTTGAGCCATCAGAATGACTCACATTGTTGCCATCATCAAAAAGGGGGAGATTGTTGTGCCCCTGTGGTTTTGATAATTGGTTTTGATGTGAGTCAAACAATGTGAGTCACCATGGGATGTTCAGTCATTTTATATATACATCTGTAAGGTTTATGCATTTTCCTGTCATACTATGAGTCATGGTTTAAGGTCTATGCATTTCCCTATTTGTGGAACTCCTGCACATTTCATCGGTGCATTAACAGTTGCTGCTTGCCACATTGTCGGTGCAACCCTTGGTGAACTGCATACACTGCATATGATGTCTATACACTGAAGCACACTCATTGCATATGAGGTCTTGCCTGCACGCTATTAAGTCTATACAGAGTCTTGTTGCATCGTGTGCTTCATGCATTTAAAGTCTGTACAGCCCATGCTAAGGTTAAGTCTTTATAGGGTCTTGTTGCATCGTGTGCTTCAAGCTTTTCCAAAGTCTGTACATTCTCTGGTGGCAAGTCTATACATCATCTTGTGCATACATCATTCAAAGTATGTATAGCATGCGTTCGCAAGATCAAGTATGTACATCGTCTTGTGCATACATCGATCAAGTCTGTACAGCTCGTGTTCAGAGCATATCTGTGCATCGTTTGCACAGTACACCCAGATTCTGCACACTCGTTGAAGGCATGTCCAAGCATTCATATTCAAAGTCCATACATTCCTATATGCATATGCATCCTTTAAGACAAAGTCTGTACAGTGGTTGACTGCATGTCCGAGCATCCTTGATTCAATGTGTAGACTTCCCTATCTGCATTTGTGCAACTGCACACACAAGTCTATACATTGTCTGGTTGCACGCCACACGGCTGAGCAAGTCTATACATCCATTAGCCTTGCCTCATCCACGCAAAGTCTATACATTCTGTGTGGCTTCTTCATGCATATGCTTTGTCAGTGCATCAAGTCTATACATTATCTCGCACACACACACAAAGTCTGCACACCAAGTCTGTACATCGTCAGTGCTCTTCATGCATGTGCATAGTTCATGCATCACTTCTTTAACAAGTCTATACATCGTGTGCTTCACGCATTCACAAAGTATGTACACTCGTTGATGGCTTGCATGTGCACTCATCGTCAATGTACATACTTTCCTATGTGCATGTGTGCATCTCTCTCAACAAAGTCTATACAATCCTTTCATGCATACAAAGTCTATACATCTCGAACCACTCTGTACATCTCTCTAATATCCTCTTATGACTGTTTGATAGGTATATCCTTCGAGAAGAAAGTTGTTTGGGCACGTGATCCGAGGTTGGCACCAGGCACGTGATCCGAGTTTATCTCTGGACAAAGAGGGCACAAGCCCTACACACGCCCTATCTCTAAGGCTCTATAAATACGAAGTTTCTCTCTCAGAAGAAGGATCATCGTTCTAGGAGATCGTGAGAGAAGCAGAAGAAGAGAGTAGCAGAGAGGCAGAGAGTAGCAGAAGAAGAAAAAGGAGAAGAAGAGAAAAGAGGAGAGAGACAGAGCCTGCATGATCCATTGTGGAGAAGAAGAAGAAGAGAGCAGAGAGAAGAGTAGACAGTGAGAGGAAAAAGAAAGAGAAGCAGAGAGGTAGAGTGTGAAAGCAGAAGAAGAAAAAAAAGAAAAAGAGAAAGAGAGATAGAGAGCTTGTGAAGAAGAAGAGAAGCTTCATCAGAAAATTTATCTTCACTGGACTTTGGATCAGATCCAATCCAGTCAGCTCCTGCGAGTGCCACATTCCTGTTGCATTTCATTTCCAGCTTTCAGTCGCTGTGTTTTTATCATTTCTTATTTTTCTTTTTAACTGATCACGTTGTTCTTCCGATTCTCTGGTTGGAGGTCGGTGTTCCTCCTGTGGACTCAGGTAAGGGAGACTTGGTGTCTCCGGTTGCAAGTGGCTGGGTGTCACTTGTGGGTTCCCTCTGGGTTTCAGAGGAAGGGAGACTTGGTGTCTCCGGTTGCAAGTGGCTGGTGTCGCTTGTGGGTTCCCTCTGGGTTTCAGAGGAAGAGAGACTTCGGTCTCTGGTTGCTAGTGACGGGCTGTCACTAGTGGTTTCCCTCCGGTCTGGAGGAAGAGAGGAGTTTGTTCCTCTTGTCAAGCTGTTAGGCAGCATTTGTTTGCAGACTGAGTCTGCGGTTCTAGCATTTGCTAGTGGAAGCCTCACTCCGGTTTAGAGTGAGGGGTGGACGTAGGTCTGGAGGACCGAACCACCTAAAAAATCTTGTCTACCGTGGTTTGCTTTGTGTGCTCGTCCATATCATCTATCTCCCCTTCACAGGTTATGCGTGCGTGATTATTTGTGTTATCCTGGGGAGTGAACTTGAATGTGAAGTGCTTGTTCATACGCTTAGTAGAATTACAACTAATATGTGAGTCTGTGTTTCTCAGTTCACGATTGTGAAAAGAGAGAAGCTCCGTTGTTTCATTAGTTTATATTGAGTTCAGTTAAAAGTCTCTTCTGTGTGACAGCTTGCTGTTGAGTGCTAAATTGATTAAGCCATCTGAGATTTTAACTCTGCAATATTTTTTATCAGGGATTCATTCACCCCCCTTTGAATCCGGGACTTGCACCTCAACAATAGATATGTAAGGGAGATAAGGAACCACAGTACCTTTAAATTGTCATCCTGAAGTGGAGGCCTTAAAAACCCTAGGTTCCTCAAACGTTTCTTCTTCGGCCGTTGGAACCGGTATAATATCCTAAGATGTAGGTGGGACATCCACTTTACGGCAGACGGACCATTGCATGGGTGTCTCCTTCGGCTCCATGGCTGAGAGGTCACAAATGGCACCGCGAGGAAGATGAGATGTTGAGCACGATGGAGAGACGAATCACCATCTAGTAGGTTTCGTAAGAGGCAAGACATGGCAAGAAGGGTATATAATGAATTGTGGATTTTTAGTTTCGAGGTCCATTTCGGCCCTTTGGCATCATCATTTCTGTTGATGTGGCCTGCGATGTTAGATTGGCAGCAATACGCAAACAACACCGACGTGTGGCCGACGTGTCCCGTTTTCCATGTGGGCCAATTGGAGGTTAAGGGCGACAAATGTGTCTACACGGGTGACAATGGGTTAGCAAGGGTAAATAATACCCTGCTAACGGTGACATTTAAGGCTCAATAGAGATAAGCCTTGTTGACACCCATTTTTTACCGATAAGCCGAGTCATTTCTCTTACTCTCATTTGTTGATGTCTCAAGTTGTCCATTACTCATTGGGCTATTTTCAGGCAGCTTATTGGGCCTATTTTATGGGTACCTCCCTCCCTGACTCGATCTGCTTCAAATCGGGGCTTAGTGGGCCTTGCATTTACTTGATTTATCACATTTCTTTTATTTTAGAATGCTCAGCCATTGAGCGGTCTATCGCTTGACCGTTCCATTTTGGAGCGGTTGATTATGATATGTGTGCCTATTTATCGGATGTTAATGTAATATTATGAATTTCTACCGACAAGCTTTTGCACGGTCTATATATAACCGTCCAATACCATTGAGCGGCAGGTATATGACCGTCCATATCTCAGAGTTCCAGATTCGATTGGTTGTTCAGATAATTATCTAATTTATTCTCATTTACCACCGACAGGCATTGGGCGGTTGGCCTATGGTCGTTCCATGGTCTGGGTGGTCCATTTGTAACTGCCCAATTCATGAGAGTCCAACGGCAAAATCATCGAGCAGTTCAATGGATATTTGGATAATATTGCTTATTTACTTAATTTTCTCCAACAGGTTGGACGGTCTGATGACCGACCGCGCAATGGACTGGGCGGTCTATCGCACGACCGCGCAATGGTTCGATTGCTCAAAAACTAAGGGTTTTTCTCTCTATCCGTGGTTTTATCCTTAATTTGTTCCAACTATTTCTCCGCGGTTTCTCAACCAAATGGGGTGCCATTTGAACTGGTTGAAAGATGATTCTATTATCTATGGATTTTATTTTTATATCTCGAGTTGAATTTCATTGAAAACCTGTGGAACGTGGATCTTATCTTGTTTCATTGTATTATTTATTTATATTTATTTATTTTTTATTTAGATTTTTTAATTTGGATTTTTGATTTATTGATTTATTAGGCGTGCCAGTCACGTGTGTGACGATTTTATTGTGCGCTCGATCTGACTTGGTCAGTCGATTGTGAAGTCCGAGTCGGGACCAGAAGTCCGTCATACCATAAAGGCTATGACGTTAATTACGCCCTTCCAAGGAAGGACAACCCTTGATTAAACGCCAAAATAGGAGGAAAGCAGCGGTGAAGATAAGGCTCAGAAGAGACAGGGTTGATTTATTTGTAGAATGCTAAATGGACTAGACAAAGCAGGGGGGTTATTAAGTACGGGACAAATCCGACGGCATATCCCCGCCATCATGGACTATGCCAAGTGGGAATAGGAAACCACCCATGCAGCGGCAGGGTAGGATCCGTAAAAGATCGGGTATAATAGACCCGGAGTCCGAATAGGGACTGGCGCGACATGGCACGTCCCATGTGGGTGCGGTGCCGCATCTATATCCCCCTTCGAGGGACCATCGGAGAGCGTGCAAGGACATAACTCCGTGGGCCGACGGGGCTGGGAGAGAATATCACATTTACCCGGTAGGGTATGTATGAATTTCGGCAGCATGTCCCCTCAACTTGGATTATGCCAAGAGAGAATAGGTCATCATCCACGGGATGCCGGGATGACGACCAGATAAGAAGGGCACCGGGCCCGGGGATGTTACTTGCGTCTATCTCATTGGTTAATATTCCCTTGGAACCCATCAGAACGCATATAATAACATGGCTCTTTGAGTTCGTAAGGTAGCAGTGAAATCCGGATCGGAAATGAGGGCTGTAGGGGAGGTCTTCCCCATTACTGTATCTTCTCAGGGCACATATGATGGTCTCCGAACATCCCCTAGATAGGTGTGTAGGGAGACTAAAGGATTGAAGGATGACAGTGCAGAGGAGGGCCTCGGACTAGGTTTCATTGGCCAAAGAAGGAGGGTCTCAGCGTGGGTTTCTATTGGCCAAAGGGAGAGCTCTCGGCATGGCTTTAATGGCAAAAAAAAGGGGGGGGAAGCTCCCGGCGTGAGGCTTCTCGGCGCGCTCCTCGCCGCGTCGGGAACCCAGCGCCGGGAGGCCACAGGTCGGGAAGGCTGTAAAGGAACAGGGGTTTAACCCGGGGGGGTTGTCGGTTTGCTGAAGGGGAAGGAAGAGGGAGGCCTCTCAGCAGCGTAGCTCTCGGCGTGGAAATTAGCACGCCAGGAAGGTGAAAGGGTTAAGGGTTTCAGGGCTTGATTACGGTACTCTGTTCGGGAATTTTCTGAGTTTTCTGGCTCAGATCGAGACCGAATGTGGAGTGCAGGAGGGGGTTTCGTGGATAGCTCTGTTTGAAGGATGCCAATGGAATTGGAAGGCTGAATCAGTAGGGGAAAAGAGACCATCATCTATATCTTGTGAAGGGTTTCATCTGTTTGTTGCAGGCCGTCTGGGGGATCAAGAGATGACTGTCTCTGATCCCCTAGACGAGCCCAACTGCATCGAAAAAAAACCGGCGACGGAGGAACTCTTAGCGCCGAAACTCCAGACCCTAATCATTCAAGGGTTAGAATGGAGGGTCGAGAGACTGAGGTCATCGCTTGTTAGAATCTCGCGGGATGGCATTAACCTGCAGAGCAGACATATCTTTGTACAGCCAGCAGTTCAGGGAACCAAGAGATTGATGTCTCTGGTTCCTGAACAGCACAAGGGCTCAAGAGAAAACTCGGACTATATGCGGAGGATCTGCCATTGAGATAGGAGGGGAGAAGAAAGTGGAACCCAATAACCCATTAGATAGGGGTAGGGGTCCTATCTTCATCCCTCCTCGAAGAACAGATTCATTCAATCGGCTCTGAAACTCGAAGAGTCTAGGCTACTAGACTTTTCAGCCGAGAACTATGTACATGGAGAGAGACGGAGAGCAGATATCTCAATCAATCGATGCCCAAATGGGCCATGTTGATACTTCATTGCGTTGTATCGAAGACTTACACAGATCGTAAAAGAGAAATGCAAAGCAGAGAGGTGGAAATCAAGACCGGAACTCTCCGGCTACATTTGATAAATCGAGAAAAGACTCGCTAGATTACATCAAAGAAAAGAAAAGAAAGTATGGGGGAGGGCGGAGCATTGACTCCTCTCCCTCCCCGGAGCAGCCCACCTGGAGCTTCTTCTTCCTCCTTTCTTCTCAGATATCTCTTCGCTTCTTCGAGTCACTTTTCTTGGGGCTCTCTTTTTCCTTTGGTTTCTGGCTATCCTCTCGATCTCCCCCCTCTTTTTTTATCGAAGGGAAGGGGTTTTATATCTGTCTCCCCCCCTTCTCGGCAGGCCTCATCATGGCGCGCCTCAGCTGGGGCTTCCCGGCGCGCAGGCATTCAACCTCTCAGCGCCACCTTCACACAGGCCCACTTGGGTCTTTAGCCACTTTCACAGGCCCACTTGCATCATCACCCAAAAGGGCCCTCCATTGGTGACACAGCTTCCATTGATATCATTGATATGTTTTCATCAGTCCGTAGACAGGGGTTTCATCAGTATTGCCATCTGAATGATGACAAAACCGGGTATCATTTTATCGATATCGCCACCTGAATGGTGACGAGATCGGACATCAGCCTTAGTCTGGGAAGACCTCAGCCGGGCGTATAATCTGTGGAGATGATTCTTCTTCATTGATCTGACTTTGCAAAAGCCTTTACAATCTTCATCTACCGGTACCGGCTTCATCTTTATCTCATATCACATCTGTCAATAAGCCGACATCTGACTTACCCTGACATGTCATCTGTGGATTCTTGGATGAGGCAGTAGTACAGCTCTCATTAAAGTGTGCTAGGAGGTCCCATCAGTCGAGTGACTGCTGCTTTATCAGTGTTACCGTTTGAATGATATCGGCACCGGGCATCAGCTTGGCCGACAAAGGCTTCAGCCGGGTAAATGGTTGACGGGCTTCATCATTGGTCTTTCACTGTTGGTCTGATCCTCTTTTCAATTGTGCTATCACCCTTGTTCATTTTCAAGGTGTCAACAAATGCCCCCCACCTGCGGGCGGCGTAAGCGCAGAATGGGCGGCACGGGGCCTGCAGGTGACATTCATTATTCGAGGGCATCTTCCTCAATTTCTCTTCAATCCGGTTCTCAGACCTGATCATCTCGTTGCAACAATATTCTGCACACGTATTCTTCATTTTCACTTTTTTTCCATCTTCATATCTTCTTTATTTTCAGCATTTTGGAGCTTCTCGGCACGGGGCCAGGGGCCTCTCGGCGCACGAAGACCTCCCGGCGCGGAGCTTCTCGGCGCGCATAGCTTCCCGGCGCGCTTCGCCGAAGGGGGCTCTCGGGAGAGAGTTGGATTCCTATCAGGGCTTCAGATTTCAGAGCCGAAGCCGATCCATCTAGAAGCTCCGCTTTTATACCAGCCGCAGTAATGTCAATTGCGCCCGAGTCAGCAGTCCCTGCCATAGTGGCTATAGAGACTGGACTTCTGCCTTTTCTGCCTATAGCAGCTCCTTCCCTGTCACCAGAAAGAGCAGCTGAAGATGAAGCCCCTATTCAAGAGACTCATGAAGAGGCAGCTCCATCCTTCATCGATTCTCCCCCTGCAGATGTTCAAGCTATAGCTTCCGATACAGCGATAGGGGAGGAATCTTCAGCTCAGCAGGAGAGCACAGAAAAGGACTGGCCAGCCCTTACAGCAGATCTGCCGTCTTTGTCCTCTCAGCTGGACGTTGCATTGTGGGAAGATATCGATGGCGAGGTGACCTTTGAAGTCGTCCCCTCTGCCTCCTTCGGCTTCGCTTCCTCTGACAATTTTGTCTGGCAGCATCTGGACAAGCTACGTCAGCTGGTAGAATCCCAGGCTGGCTTGACGTATCGGCAACTGAAGGAAATTGCCAATCGCTTCACCGCTGGCTTGCAGGCCATGGGCTGCCCTTTGGACATATGGGTTCAGTGGGTGCTGCTTCTACTGAAATTCGTGCATCGGAGAGACTTCCTAGCACGGACCATGGTTGATAAGCTAACGGCGTTGAAGCTGCAGAGGTCAGAATATAAATCTGAGCTGGGGAAGCTGACGCTTATGCTTGATGAACGCCGAGCCGAGATACAAGGTGCTAATCAGCGGGAAGAAGCTGTGCGGGATCGGATGGCCATCTTGGAGACGGAGCTCTCTGGACTTCGAGCCGAACTACAGCAATTATCCTTTATCCGATCGCGGTCCGAAGAGGAGGTAGCCTCGCTGGAGGGACGAGTGATGTCTCTCCAAGACATGTCCATTGGACTTCAGGAGGAGGAGGCGCGCCTTCATGAGCTGGGGGCCGCTCCTTATGTAGGTCTTCTGGCCTTCGAGGATATATTCCGGCGGCCATAAATTATCTATCCCTTCTTTTTCTTTTTGTTCTCTTTTGTGATATGGTGTCCCCTTGGGGCCCTTTATGTACTCCCTTTTTAATGGAAAGGAATCTCTTGGCTTCATGCGTCTCCATCTTATTCTGCATGTAGTTTTATCACTTTGGAAGGTGGGGTAGCGGTTTTGACAATCCCTCGTGCGAATGGCTCGTACCTTGGCAGGAGAGCGTCCACCCCTTCATAGAAAGGATGGGGAACTCGCTCCACCGCATGACGGCATCCGAGGAGGTGCTTGAACCGAATTTTGTTGGTGGCAGCAAACGTCTTATTGGCCATGTGTGCTGTAAGGGAGACGATTTGCCGGAATACAAATGAAGAGGTCTCATCAGAGTAGACGTATGGTCTAGGCTGGGTAGAGACTATTGCAGGTGGGACATTGAAAAGGATATGTGGTTCTCATCAGAACGGACATAAAGTACGAACTGGACAGATTGTATCATTGGCCAGGTGATGTACCGATCAGCCAACGGTTGACTTCATCATCGATATTGAGCTTATATCGATGCAAGGGAAACTTTAGAATAGACGTAAGGTCTAAACTGGGTAGGGTTTCATCATTGATCGGGCAAGGTGCCGGTCGATCAATAGTGGGTTTCATCATCGATATTGGGTTTATATCGACGCAAAGGGATTTCATGAGTTTCATCAGAATAGACGTAAGGTCTAAACTGGATAGGGTATTATCATTGATCGGGCAAGGTGCCAATCGATCAACAGTTGGTTTCATCATCGATATTGGGTTTATATCGATGCAAAGGGATTTCATGAGTTTCATCGGAATAGACGTAAGGTCTAAACCGGACAAAGGATTTCATCATTGATCGGGCGAGGTGCCGGTCGATCAACGGTGGGACATACGTGACGGTGTAGGTCTCGTCAGGACAGACGTAAGGTCTATTCCAACAGGTTTTATCGCAGGTGGGGCTTGCCAAGAAATGCGTAGGCTTCATCAGGACAGACGTGAGGTCTGAGCTGGACAGGCTTCATCAGAATGGTGATGGGTTTCATTGTCGGTGGGACGTTTGAAAGAGGGTATGTAGATTTCATCAGGGTAAACGTAAGGTCTACCCCGGAAGGGTTTTCTCATCGGTGGGGAATGGAGCCAACTGACCGACGGAAGGTTTCATCAGTGAAGGGGAGGTAAAGGTAGCGTGCCGGTTGGCATGGAACTTCGAATTACCACATTACTGACCCAAGCGCCCTTTCGGGTTTTCACCGGAGCCAGTCCCCTCTTGCTTTTGCTCACACGCCCTTTCGGGTTTTCACGTGGCGGGGTACCCGATTTTGCCTGCAGTGCCCTTTCGGGTTTTCACCACAGCTGGGTTTTGGCCATTTTTTTACCCTTGTTCAGAATGTCCGAACAAGTCTGGCGGGGTATCTCTATTTTTAACCCCATCTTTTTTTATTTATATATATATATATATATCTATTCTTTTGAACTGGGATTTTTAGCACGGATCAGGCGATGTGCTGCTTCATCAGTGGCTGCTCTTATCATCGGTATTGGGTATATACCGATGCAAGGATTTCATAGGCTTCATCAGGATAGACGTAAGGTCTAAACTGGATAGGTTTCATCATTGATCGGGCAGGATGCCGATCGATCAACAGCAGGTTTCATCATCGGTATTGGGTTTATACCAATGCAAAGATTTCATATGTTTCATCAGGATAGACGTAGGGTCTAAACTGGACATATTTTATCATTGATCGGGCAGTGCGCCAATCGATCAACAGCAGGTTTCATCATCGGTATTGGGTTTATACCAATGCAAAGATTTCATGTGTTTCATCAGGATAGACGTAGGGTCTAGCCCAGACAGGTTTCATCGCTGATCGGGCAGTGTGCCAGTCGATCGGCAGCGAGTTTCATCATCGGTATTGGGTTTATACCAATGCAAGGATTTCATAGGTTTCATCAGGATAGACGTAAGGTCTAAATCGGACAGGTTTTATCATTGATCGGGTAGTGCGCCAATCGATCAACAGCAGGTTTCATCATCGGTATTGGGTTTATACCAATGCAAAGACTTCATATGTTTCATCAGGATAGACGTAGGGTCTAGCCCGGACAGGTTTCATCGCTGATCGGGCGGGATGCCGACCGATCAATAGCAGGTTTCATTATCGGTATTGGGTTTATACTAATGCAAAGATTTCATATGTTTCATCAGGATAGACGTAGGGTCTAGCCCGGACAGGTTTCATCGCTGATCGGGCAGGATGTTGACCGATCAACAGCAGGTTTCATCATCGGTATTGAGTTTATACCAATGCAAAGATTTCATATGTTTCATCAGGATAGACGTAAGGTCTAAACTGGATAGGTTTCATCATTGATTGGGTAGGATGCCAACCGATCAACAGTAGGTTTCATCATCGGTATTGGGTTTATACCAATGCAAAGATTTCATGTGTTTCATCAGGATAGACGTAGGGTCTAGCCCGGACAGGTTTCATCGCTGATCGGGCAGGATGCCGATCGATCAACGGTGAACTTCGCCATGGCGGGACTTTGGACAAGGTATGGGGGTTTTATCAGGACAGACGTAGGGTCTATACTGGGTGGGTTTGATCGTTGATCGGGCAAGGTGCCGGTCGATCGACGGGAGGTTTATGGTGGGAGGTTAGGCTTCTTTAGGATCACCACGTTACTGACTCAAGCGCCCTTTCGGGTTTTCACCGGGGCCAGCCCCCTCTTGCTTTTGCCCACGCACCCTTTCGGGTTTTCACGTGGCGGGGTACCCGATTTTGCCTGAAGTGCCCTTTCGGATTTTCACCACAGCTGGGTTTTAGCCATTTTTGCCCTTGCTCAGAGAACCTGAACAAGACCGGCGGGGTATCTCTATTTTTAACTCCATCTTTTTTATTTATTTATTTATTTTCATTCTTTTATTCTCTCTTCCCCTCTTTTTTGGGAGGGTGACAAGTCGGAATGCCATTAGATCATGATGAGGGATGGCTTGGTTAGGGCGGAGTGCCGCTATACCAAGAAAGGGTGTAGCTCGGCTAGGGCGGGAGGCCGCTAGACCAAGGAAAGGGTATATCTCGGCTAGGGCTGGATGCCACTAAGCCAAGGAAAGGTGGCATGGTTAGGGCGGAGTGCCACTAATCCAAGGAAAGGGTGTATCTCGGCTAGGGCGGGATGCCGCTAAGCCAAGGAAAGGGCGTATCTCGGCTAGGGCTGGATGCCGCTAAGCCAAGGACAAGGTGTATCTCGGCTAGGGCTGGATGCCGCTAGACCAAGGAAAAGGTGGCTTGGCTAGGGCGGAGTGCCACTAGGCCAAGGAAGGGTAGCTCGATCAGGGCGGAGTGCCACTAGACCAAGGAGAGGTAGCTTGGTTAGGGCGGAGTGCCACTAGACCAAGGAGAGGTGGCTCGGTTAGGGCGGAGTGCCACTAAGCCAAGGAAAGGTAGCTTGGTTAGGGTGGAGTGCCACTAAGTCAAGGAAAGGGTGTATCTCGGCTAGGGCGGGATGCCACTAAGCCAAGGAAAGGGTGTATCTCGGCTAGGGCGGGATGCCACTAAGCCAAGGAAAGGGTGTTTTGGCCCAATTACTCGGGGAATATTGGTTGTGCAGCATGATACAGCTTGAGGTGTTTACCGTTGAGTGGTGAGAACTGAATTTCCCCTCGATGGTTAACAACTACGTAGGCCCCTCCTTCGTAGACCCTTTGTATCACATAAGGACCTTCCCAATTAGCATTCAGCTTTCCCTTTGGGTTGGACGCCATGACTTCTTTTTTCTTGACCATGACGAGGTCACCTTTCTTGAATTCGCGTCCTCTTACGAGTTTATTGAATGCAGTGGCCATGCGGGCCTGATACATTTGGATATTCTTCTGAGCTTGGAGGCGCTTCCCTTCCAATTCAGTCAGTTCTTCTAACCTTCTTTCAGCATTTGTTTGTTCGCCACGGGCCAGGCCATATTGGATTGACACTCTGAGCGACGGGACTTCCAGCTCTAGTGGAACCACTGCCTCCGAGCCGTATACCAATGAGTATGGTGAGCACCCTGTAGGTGTCTTAAAGACGGTGCGGTATGCCCACAGAGCTTCATACATCTTTTCTTCCCAGTCCTTTTTATTAGAACTGACAACCTTGGCTAGCAAGGTGCACAAAGTCTTGTTAAAAGCTTCTGCCAATCCGTTTGCCTGGGGATTGTAGGGAGTGGAGGTTCTCCATTCAATCTTATACTTCTCGGCAAGTCGATAGATTTTCTGATTTCTGAAATGACTTCCATTATCAGATATTATTCGGTTGGGGATCCCGAACCGGAAGATAATATTCTGCTTGATAAATCTGGCGACCAGTTCACCAGTCACTTCTCTTAATGCTACAGCTTCCGCCCATCGGGAGAAGTAATCTGTCATGGCCAATATGTACTTATGACCGGCCGAGGAAGTCGGCAGTGGCCCGACTACATCAGTTCCCCATTGTGCAAATGGCCAGCTAGGAACTGTAGGGTGCAGAGTTGTAGGTGGCCTTCTAGGCACGGTAGCATGTTCCTGACACTTCTGGCATGACTTTGCAAATTTACAGCAGTCTTCAAACATGGTAGGCCAATAGTAGCCCAGCTTTTTGATTTCTATCTTCATTTTGGGGCCAGCCTGGTGGGCGCCTGCTGTCCCAGCGTGTATTTCTTTCATCGCTTGCCAAGCTTCCTCAGTGGACAGGCAGCGGAGTAGAATCTTTTTGCGTGCATCCGCCATTATTCGAATAAAGTTCCATTTCTGAATTCATAGGAATCTTTGATTCTCAGGAGTTTCATCTTTTCCTCCCTTTTCTGTGGCAGCTGTTGGTGCAGAAACCACTGTAGCAAATGTTGTCTCCAATCAGACGCCTGTACTGCGCTGATAGTGGCAACTTCTTCCTCTTCGGGGCACCCTTCTAGCATACTGGGGACTTGCCGCTGGTTCATAACAACAATGTTCAGTGTTTCATCTGGCGGGACTGCTAGCGAGCTGGCCAGCTTTACCAGCGCATCAGCCTGGGCATTATGTCCACGGCCTACATGTTTGAGTTCAATATGATAGAACTTTGCAATGAGGCGTACAGCTTTCTGGTGATAGGGATTTAGTTCTGGCTTCCGCACTTCGAACTCCCCTTAGACTTGTTTTATTATCAACATCGAATCCCCGAATACCTGAAGCATTTGGATACCCATGTTGAGGCTGATATTGAGTCCGATTATCAGAGCTTCATATTCGGCTTCATTATTGGTGCATGGCTTGTTTATAGAACAGGAAGTATGCACAACCTCCCCCTCTGGTGATTTCAGCACAATACCGGCTCCAGCCCGTATTCTGGTCTTTCCATCGGAATCTGTCTCCGTTCTGGATGCTCCATCAAAGAACAGTTGCCACATAACTGGCTGAGCTTGACAGGCCTCGAGTGTTTCATCATCGGGTAACTCAGTCCCCAACATATCATTCTCTGGCACAGGGTGCTCCGCGAAGAAATCAGCCACGGCCTGTCCTTTTATTGCCCTCTAGGGTATATATGTGATATCGAATTCCATCAGAATTACTGCCCATTTGCCCAACCGGCCTTTCAGTACTGGCTGAGTCAATATGTATATGAGTGGATCTGCTGCAGATATCAATCTGATTTCATGTGACAACATGTAGTGTCGGAGCTTTTTGACAGCAAAGACTAGTGCCAAGCAGGTCTTCTCTATGTAGCTGTAGCTTTCTTCAGTTCTCATCAGCCTCCTACTTAGGTAGTACAGGGCTTGTTCTTTGCCTTCCTCATTTATCTGTGCCAGCATTGCCCCCAGGGAACAGTATGTGGCTGCGATATACAGTATCAAGGGCCTGCCCTTAATGGGTGCCCCTAGCACCGGAGGGGTCTTGAGGTATTCCTTCAGCTTCTCAAAGGCTTCCTGACAGCCATCGTCCCAGAGGAACGGCACATCTTTCATCATGAGTTTGTGAAAGGGGTGGCATCTTCCCGATAGATTTGATATAAATCGTCGGATGTAGGCCAGACGCCCTTGCAGGGATCTCAACTCGTGCAGATTCCTTGGTGGAGGGAGCTCCTGGATAGCTTTAATCTTGGATGGATCAATTTCAATACCCCTATGTCGGACAATAAATCCGAGGAATTTCCACTGGACACGCCAAAGGCGCATTTCATAGGATTCATCTTGAGTTCATATCTGCGCAACCTATGGAATACTATCCTTAGGTCTTGCAAATGATCTTCTCTTCTGCTGATTTTTACCACCAGATCATCAATGTAGCACTCTACCTTTTTGAAGAGCAGGTCATCAAAGATCTTTGTCATAGCTCTTTGGTAAGTAGCGCCGGCATTCTTGAGGCCGAACGGCATCCTTTTGTAGTGAAATATCCCCTTCGGAGTGCGGAATGCAGTGTGTACTCTGTCTTCTTCAGCAATCCAGATCTGATTGTATCCGGATGACCCATCCATAAATGATAGGGCCTCATGGCCAGTAGTTGCATCGATCATCACCTCAGTGATTGGCACCGGGAAATCATCTTTCGGGCAGGCCTTATTAAGGTCCCGGAAGTCGACACATATTCTGATCTGCCCGTTCTTCTTCTTTACGGGCACTATATTGGCCAGCCATGTAGTATACTGGTTTTCTTCGACAAAGCCTACCTCAATCAGCTTGTCAACTCTTTGTTAATCTGATTTATCAATTCAGGACGCATTCTCCTGGAAGGCTGCTTTACAGGGTTAGCCTCTGGGTTTATTGCCAATCGGTGCTGTGCCACATCAGAGCTCAGTCCTGGCATTTCATCATAAGTCCATGCAAAACAATCTCAAAATTCTGTCAAGAACTGTATATATTGTTCCCTGACATCTGGCTCCAGCAGTGCGCTGAGGAATGTCGGCCTTTGCTCATCTGCGGACCCCAAATTTATTTCTATCAGCTCATCGACGGTGGCTTGGCCTCCGTCTTCGACTTCGGGCGGGGCTTCTTGCAAATCAATAAAGCCTCCCGGGATATAATCTTCTTCAGTTTCATGCTCCTCTGCTTCATCATACTGGTCACCAGCGGATGCTGGCGCATCATATAGGGCCAATACTACCGGATCCTGTTCAGTCTGCTCCGAGGGCGAGACTAGTTCAGCAGGAGATTCAGAAGTGGACCCCTCCGTCCTTAGAGGCTCTTCTAATGTGGGCTCCCTTGAAAGGTCATCATTCTGTAGAGCCCGGAATTCTTCTAGGACGCGCCCGAACTCCAGACACTCCTCCAGCTCTCTGGCTATTTGATCTTCATCCGGGGTTCCCGTATCAAATTTTGCTTCGGCCTGGAACAGATCCTCTTTGGAAGATAAGTCCTCCCAGTACCAAGCTTTCTTTGTCTCATCAGATGTCTCTGTTTCTGGCAGGTTGTCTGAGGCTTCATTGCTTATTATGGATTGATAAATGATTTCTTCATCTTTCGAGGGGTATTTGTCATATCCTACCTCGGGAGGATTGTCATGCTGGTAGGAGATAGATATGACGTCTACCTCAGCCTCATAGTATTCTTGGAGGGTATAACCCAATCTGGGTGTTGAGTGATCTTCCTCATTTCTTTACTATCTCGAGGCGGATCCCACAGTTCCTTGAATGCCTTCTTCTGAGCAGCAGGCTGCATTGATGGCATTTGCATCTTGGAGAACATTTGTGAAACCCGTTGGGTAGTATAATCCAAGCCTGTAATCGGTACCATCCGGTTTGCGGCTTCTTCAGGGGCCATACAGTCTTGATCATCTTCTTCGACTGGCTCCCCGGTGTAGAATATAATAGGAGGCTCGCAGAAGCGAGGGATTTCCATAGTCTTCAGTGGTAGCACCGTTTGGTACTCAAGGCTGACGATGGGTTTAAATAAACCCTGCGGCACCTCCACCTGAGTGTACTTTTGCTTCATTTCTTCATCGGCATTATCCGGGTGGACGCTAGGAGGGGTAACCCGAGCAAAGTCACCGGCATAAGAGATGTGAGATACATTATGCTTTTTAACATAGCCCTTTGGTGGCGGTGGAGACCAATTCCTTGCCTCTGTCACGGGCTTTTTCTGGCTGACCACAGCCTCTTTCCATTCGCACTTTTGTGACACCTCGGTGTAGTAGGATGCATCGAGCATATGGCACTCGAACACTTCGAAGGGATGCAGGTCCGCAAACACCCTTTCTTCTTTTCCTTCATGGCAGTATTTAATGCACTGATGTAGCGTGGATGGCACTATTTTATATTCATGCAGCCACGGTCTCCCCAGCAGGGCCTTATACGTGGTGTTGGAGTCGATCACATAGAATCGTACCACTATAGTGAGGTCTCCCAATGTGAGGTTGAAATCAGCTACCCCAAGAGGTGTCTCACACTTTTGGTTGAATCCTGCAATCTTCATGTCTCTGACCTTGGTGAGCTGTAGATCAAAGTAATATTTCTGATAGATGCGGTATGGGAGAATGTTCACAGCAGTCCCGGGATCTATTAGTATTCTGCTTATTGGCTGACAGTTCAGGGAACCCCTCTTATATAGCGGTCTGTTATGGCCGGAATTTGAGATTAGTATATCATCCTCTGTGAATGTGACTGATGGGCCAGAATTCACTTCTGTCAAGAGTGCTTCATACTGTGCTGGCGACTGCAAGGCATTAATAATGGCTTGGCGAGCCTCTTCACTCAGAGAGAGGATTTCCCAGATGGAGAACCTGGTAGGGAGCTTCTTCAGCATTTTCATGATCCGGCTGCCCACCCGGACGTTAGACAGTTTCATCTCCTCCACCCAATGGGGTCTTGGAGGTTCATGTGGTGCCTGTGGCCTTTGCTGCCCAGTGCCGATTTTACCCTCTTGATCGGTTTCCCAGGAGGCTTCTTCCGTAGTAACGACCCCTGTTTCTGCTAGAGGGTTACTTCCTTTATTTTCTTCATGCCGCTTCTGCTTTCTAACTGCAGTCTGCTGGCATTTATTATTTTCAGCTGAAGCAGTGTGAGCCAGCTGCTCATTTTCCAAACTGGACAAGAATTCCAGGAATGAAGGAGCCTCTTCTTTTTCTTGGTACAAGCTGGCAGGGGGAGGAACCTGGACACCTCGTACCTCTGGCTCGGGGATCTGATAGGGTTGCTCCCCTCTGAATATAATATTATGATTGGCTGGTGGCGGGCGCCCCCATCTTTTCCCAGAACGTGTTGCATGGGCTGAGGTAGAGGCCTCAGCATGGTTGGCTTCTAGCGGGGCATTTGATGCTTCATCCTCATCATTCTCCCTGGGCAAGGAAAAGAGTACCGACAGGGTGTTGCATTGTACTGTCGTGACTTTCTTTCCCCTCTTGGACTTGGGCCGTCTCTTCTTCTTCTGGGAATTTGGCTTTGCTGGCTCCTGCCCCCAGAAGGGCTCATTTTCAGCCTTTTCTTGTTCTGCCTCTGGTTGCTCTTTCATTTTCAATTCTTCGAGCTGCTCCCAGAGTATACAATCTTTTACCAACATGTTTTTGGGCTTTTTCTGCTCATATTCATCGAGCTCATTGATATATTGCTGTAGACGCCTGGCTGCAGGACTTACTTCTTTATGTGCAGGTAGGAGAGTTTGTCTCCTCCGGTTGTGAGTAGGGATCCGGATGACTGGCCCGGTCTCAGCTGTATGCCATACTGGCTTTACTGGAGGTGGCTCAGGCCTTGGGGTGACACCCCGAATAGTTGCCCCACTGGTGCTGGCTGCAAGAGTGTTTTTCCTGTTCTTTATGGGCTTCGTCTGCCATCCTTCCTGATCTTTCAGTGGGGTGAGGAGGCAAGCTTCATAAGTATGCCTGGTACATTCTTCAACGGCTTCCTCAGGCAGTTGCTGATAGACTGAAATCATATTGGCGGCCATCCTCCAGGGCGGAGGCTCATGCGGATGAGGTGGCTTCACCTGGTAATCACCCAACTGTAGCTCACCCTTTTTGACCATTCCTTCCATAATATCCTTGAAGACATAACAATCTTCAATTACGTGCCCCAGCGCACGGTGAAATGGACAGAACAGCGGATCATCTTCCTTTGTCGCATCCGCAGGTCTCTTCGGTTCGGGCAATGTTACCTTGTTGAACTTATATGCCCAGTTAAATAGTGCTGATGTCTTATCTTTGGGGAAAGAGTAAGCCCTTCTCATTCTGTCTCTCAGAGAGACCTTATCTTTTCTTTCTGTTGCACCCTCAGGCGGGGGAGCTTTGTCTGCCTCCTTTTTCCCTTTCTGTTGCTCAAAGGTTCTAAAATCGACGGTGTTAGCCTCAGTATGTGATGGCCGTCGGTCATTTGTTTTACCCTTCGAAATAGTGGGAACATTGGCGGTCGGATGCTTGGACAAGAACGTCTCGACTTCCGCCACTATGTTGTTCAGCCGGTCAAATGTCCTGACATCTGCACCGATCATCTTTTCTAGCACCTCTCTCTTGAGGCTCTGTTTACATATCTGCACTGCATCTTCCTGATGAGGAGGTCTTTGGCATCTCATGGCTAAGTTTCTCCACCTTTTGATGTAGTCCAGTGCTGTTTCATCCTGCCTTTGCTTGATTTCATATAGCTCCGCTATTGTAATTTCTCTTTCAGTGACATGAAATCTATCGCGGAATTTTCTTTGCATATCAGGCCAATCCACCACTGATCCAGCGGGCAGGCTTGAATACCATTCAAAGGCTATCCCAGTGAGGGACGAGCCAAAGAACTTAAGCAGATAGGCTTCATCAGTTGCCAAGTCACCCATAATTGTGGTATAGTAAGCAATGTGCTCCCTGGGAGAGCCCTGGCCGTTGAATTTCTCAAATTTCGGCGGCTTACTGACGCCTGGGGGTAGTCTTTTAGCAGCATACTGGGGAGGATACGGTACTTTGTACACGTCATAGGTACTTACACCATCACCGGTCTTTTCAGACAGCTTCATCTCGACAATTCTTTCAATCATCAGCTTGTGAGCCAGGGCTGGATCTATCTCTTCTGGGAAGAAGTGAGCTTGCTGCTGGCTGTAGGGAGTCGTCATCACAGTTGCGCGCAAGGTGGGCGTGGCGGGCTACGTCTGAGATGTAGAGGGCTGAGCTGCTGCTTGCTGCAGAACAGGCTGGCTCGGAGCTTTGCCCTTATCAGCTGGAAGGGGATTAGTTGGGACAGCCATTTCTGCTGAGCTGGAAGTCTGCCCCACAGGTTCGGCTTGCTTGGAGATCGGTGTGGCTTCATGCCTCTCATTTAGCTGTCTTCTGAGAGCACTAATCTCCTGTTGATATCTTCTAAACATCATCTGGATCATGGGATCTAGAGTCGATGGGATCTATATATCTTCTAAAGTCCCTTCAGCATCATCAACGAAGGGATTGTCTTCTTCTTCTGTTGTCACCACATTGACTGTCATGGTGGTGATCTTGCGGGTTTCCTCATCATTCTTCATCTTATCTTTTGCAGCCTGACCTCTTCTTGTGACGGGGCCTGGTCTGGTAGCCAGCCTGAGCAGTTCATCTGGCTGAGTTGGTAGCATATTCTGTTGCCTGGCGATTCCAGCCATGTTACAGGCGAAGATTTGCATTCTTCCCTTCTGCCTGCAAACTTTTCTTTTTGCCTGGTCAGGGTATTTGAGTCGGTCGAAGACCGATACTCTTTCTTCAGCTTCTTCCCTATACAGGTCTTCTTTATCATATCCGGCCTTGCGGCCTTCTTCATAACCATTTGAATCGGAGGAGGAGACTCCGGGCATAACTTCTTGAAGGGCTTCTCCTTCTTCTTCATCCACGGTGCCTAGAGCATGGGATAATCTTTGCTGACCGAGGGCAGAGTTCCCCAGGTAGTGGAAGTAGTCTTGGACCACTCGTTTCATCTCCTCAGGATCGTGCCTTCGCGGCTCTGGTCGGAGTATCAATCTTTCCTGACTTTTCTGCTGATGAGCCAGTCTTGTCATCTGAGCATTCAAATGCCCGGCTTTGGAATATTTGAATATGTCAGCCTGTCTGGCACAGGCTCTTGGTCTTCTTAGAATGGCAACCGTGATTGGTTCGCTCATTCCCATGTCGCCATCTTGGCAGCAGTTGGCAGTGTCATCATAGTTCTTCCTTTGCCATCTTTTGCCTTTGGCCCTGGGATGGGTGATAGTAAGGTCTTCATTCTTTTGATATCTTTTGCCCTTCATCACGGGGCGAGTAGTAGTCAGATTCCTTCCTTCATCATTTTTTTCATCTCTCCTCCCCCGAGCCTTGGGGTAAGCAGCAACATCATCTCTTCTGTAGTTTCTTTCTTCTCTTCTGCTTCCTGCCCTGAAGCGGGTAACAGCATCCTCAGTAGCCTTCTTCTCAAATCAAGCTGGGGCCCAGCTCTGAATCTTCTTTGGTCGCCAGACCTGTTTATATTTTGCTGGCTTGGGCGCCAGCGGCTTCCTTTCATTAGCTTCCCAGTTGGCCCTCCTAGCGGCTTCCTTTCATTAGCTTCCCAGCGGCTTCCTTTCATTAGCTTCCCAGTTGGCCCTCCTAGCGGCCAGGACGCGGAACCTGTTGTCGGTCTGGACAGTCGGGACAATCCTGTCCGGCCGGAATTCTCTGGGGCGACCGTTGAGGTTCACCCTAACATCTCCCATCATCATTGTTTTCCCAGAATTGGAAAGATGACGCTCAGCAGCAGCATACCGGCTTCTCCGGTTATTTCTCTTTCCCCTCTGGGCAGCAGCGGGAACCGTGTCCCTCCTTTGAACTTGGTGTACATAGCAGGCGACGGCCGTCGAGGTCGTCCTCTCCGGTAAGCCAGCCTTCTTACCAGCAGTCTTCATAGGGGCACCTACAGCGGTGCCTTGCTCATCGTTGTTGACCTGCAGAAGGTCGGTGAAGATGAGGCCCAGACAGTTGGGCAGCCCGACAGCAGGGGGCATTGCTCTGAATGACAGGGGTACCGCCAGGTAACCCTCTCGCACATGCATATCGATCGGTTGTTGGCCGAAGCGTACAGACATAAGTCCAGTAGTCATCTTCCTGAAAATAAGGAAAGCGCACAGGATCAGAAATTTGAGGGGGGCCCGCTGGGCCTCCTATTTTGGCATAGAGATGAAGGGAGACTGAGTCCCACCGGGCGTGCCAGCTTGTGGAACGTGGATCTTATCTTATTTCATTGTATTATTTATTTTTATTTTTTTATTTTTTATTTGGATTTTTTAATTTGGATTTTTGATTTATTGATTTATTAGGCGTGCCAGTCACGTGTGTGACGATTTTATTGTGTGCTCGATCTGACTTGGTCAGTCGATTGTGAAGTCCGAGTCGAGACCAGAAGTCCGTCATACCATAAAGGCTATGACGTTAATTATGCCCTTCCAAAGAAGGACAACCCTTGATTAAACGCCAAAATAGGAGGAAAGCAGCGGTGAAGATAAGGCTAAGAAGAGACGGGGTTGATTTATTTGCAGAATGCTAAATGGACTAGACAAAGCAGGGGGGTTATTAAGTACGGGACAAATCCGACGGCATATCCCCGCCAACTTGGACTATGCCAAGTGGGAATAGGAAACCACCCATGCAGCGGCAGGGTAGGATCCATAAAAGATCGGGTATAATAGACCCAGAGTCCGAATAGGGACCGGCGCGACATGGCACGTCCCATGTGGGTGCAGTGCCGCATCTATATCCCCCTTCGAGGGACCATCGGAGAGCGTGCAAGGACATAACTCCGTGGGCCGGCGAGGCTGGGAGAGAATATCACATTTACCCAGTAGGGTATGTATGAATTTCGGCAGCATGTCCCCTCAACATGGATTATGCCAAGAGAGAATAGGTCATCATCCACGGGATGCCGGGATGACGACCAGATAAGAAGGGCACTGGGCCCGGGGATGTTACTTGCGTCTATCTCATTGGTTAATATTCCCTTGGAACCCATCAGAACGCATATAATAACATGGCTCTTTGAGTTCGTAAGGTAGCAGTGAAATCCGGATCGGAAATGAGGGCTGTAGGGGAGGTCTTCCCCATTACTGTATCTTCTCAGGGCACATATGATGGTCTCCGAACATCCCCTAGACAGGTGTGTAGGGAGACTAAAGGATTGAAGGATGACAGTGCAGAGGAGGGCCTCAGACTAGGTTTCATTGGCCAAAGAAGGAGGGTCTCGGTGTGGGTTTCTATTGGCCAAAGGGAGAGCTCTCAGCATGGCTTTAATGGCAAAAAAAAAGGGGGGGAAGCTCCCGGCGTGAGGCTTCTCGGTGCGCTCCTCGCCGCGCCGGGAACCCGGCACCGGGAGGTGTTGACAGCTAAAATATGAACAAAGATAAAGATGGGACCAGACCAGCGACAAAGACTGGAAGATGCCTGCAAAGTCAGGATTGAGGGAGGATCCTCACCACCAACCAATTGCCCGGCTAGGACCGTCTCAGGCCTGGCTAATGTCCGGTGTTATCGTCATCATTCAGATGCCAATACTGATAAAGCCCCAGTTTGTTCACTGATGGAACCTCGAGATGATCTCAACAAAGCTGTGTCACTACTAAAGGGGCCTCTTTCGGTTCTGATAAAAGTCAATACAAAATAACTAAGAGAAGCCAAGGTAATTATGCGGCCTAAAAGCACTAAATGGGCCGGCCGATTGGGCTTCTGACCATGGCGCCGGGAACCTCAACGAAGGGCCGCTGGACGCGCCGAGAGCCTGAAGGAAGGCGCGCCGGGAACTTCTCCCATGGATACAGGCGCCGAGATCCCTTTTGCAAGGCAAGGGTTCTATAAAACCCATTGCTTCTCCCACAAGAAAGAGGGGCGGACAGACAGAAAAGAAGAAAAGAAAGAGGCAAAGAAAAAAGAGCGAAGAGATATCCAGAAAGAAAAGAGATAGGAAAAGAAAGGGAGAGAATCTCCGTCGAAAGGAGAAGCAGAAGAAAGAAGGAAGAGAGGCTCCAGGTGGGCTGATAGGGGGAGGGAGAGGAGTCAATGCTCCACCCTCCCCCCCCCCCCATGTTCGATGTTTCTTTTTCTTTCTTTTTCTCTTTACTGATTCCCCGTATGTAATGGTAGAGATCTTGATGTTTAGATTGTTCATACGATTCTCTCCCTTTTTCCTCTCCTGTATGTTTCTTGGCTTCAGTTATGAAGTCGATGTAAGTGAAGGTGAGATGAATAGATGCAATGGCCGTGATGGATTTTAGGCGATACTATCTTCTTTTGTTTCCATGTGTATGCATACTGTTTGTATGAATGCCCCATGGGCGAAATGACTCAGGCTTCGGAGTCAGGTCTGTTCTTCGAACAGGGACGAAGGTAGAACCCCCACCCTTGTTCAATGGGTTGCTGGGTTCTATTCTCTTCTCTCTTCCCGCTTCAATAGCATGCCTTCCGTATGTATTTGAGTCTGTTCCTCAAGCCCCTTGTGCTGTCCGGGAACCAGAGACATTAATCTCTTGGTTCCCTGGCCCGCCGGCTATAAATGATGCATTTGAACCCGTAGATGAATGCTACCCTGGATCCCCATTCCAATCGTTGAATGATTAGGGTCTGAGGTCTCAGCATCAAGGGTTCTCTCGTTGCAGATCTGCTTCCCATATGATACCATGCTAGTCCGGGGGATCAGAGACAGCCATCTCTTGACTCCCCCAGACGTCTGGCAGTATACAGATAAAGGCTACTCAGCCCCGATGATGGTCTCTCCTCCTCCTGATGATCTGGCCTCTCAGATCCCTTGGCATCCTTCTAGCAGAGGTGTTCGTGAAATCTCATCATACACCCCTGATTCGGCCTCAATCTGAGCCATAAAACCCAGAAATCCCAGAAACAGAGCATCGTTTTTGAGCTCTGAAACCCTGAAATCCTTTTGCATTTCATCTTCTCGGCGTGCGAGTTTCCCCGCCGAGAACCGTAAGGCCGAGAGGCCTTCCCCTCCTTTCAGCTAAACGACAATCCCTTGTTTTGTGAAAAACCCACAGCCTCCCGGCGCTAGGCTCCCGGCGCGGCCATGAGCGCGCCGGGAAGCCTTGCGCCGAGAGCTCCCTCCATCCACCAAATGCCCAGGCCGAGAACCCCCCCCCCTTGGCCAACCAAATGTCCAGGCCGGGAGCCCCCCTTTTGTCCACTAAAAGGCCATGCCGAGAGCCCCTTTGGCCAATCAAAGACCATGCCGAGAACCCCCTTTGGCCAATATAAAACCATATTGAGAACTCCCTCTTGGGCCAGTAGAAAGCCACACCGAGATCCCTCCTTCGGCCAATGAAACCCAGACAAAGGTTCATCTCTGCACCATTATCCTTCAACTCTTTAACCTCTCCATACATCTGTCAAGAGGATGCTTAGAGATCACCAGATACACCCTGAGGAGATACAGCAATGGGGAAGACCTCCCCTACATTCCTATGTCCCGAATTGGATTCGCATGCAACCCCACGGGTTCGATGGACCTTGTCTTTACAAGGGTTTCGTCGGTCTCCGAGAAGGGGAATAGTGACCGATGTCAGAGACATGGACAGTCTCTTCGAGCCTTAGTGCTCACTCATTTTCCGGCTTTCATCCCGGCACTCCGTGGATGTCAGCCTATACCATTCTCTGGCAAATGCTCGGTCCAGGGGAGGTGCTGCCAAAATTCTCTCAGGAAGATGAAAGTCGACATCAGGTTGTCCCCCGGGCTCTGCATGATAATGGTGACAGGGTTTCCCTCGACCCTAGACTTCCCAAATCCCTCTTCTATCCTGATGCTCCTGTAAAGCCCAAATCTAATCCAGCTCAGATTTGATGAACTGATCTACCTTGACCCCATTGAATCTATCTATTTTAGCCTGGATCATCGATGAACTCAAAGCAGAGCATCGTTTGAACCTTGAAACCCTGTAGCAATTCCAGCTTCTCGGCGTGCTAAATTCCCCGCCGAGAACCCTCCTGCCGAGAGGCCTGCCGCTTCAGCAAACCGACAAAAAGGCCATCTGAGCCCTTGCATACAAAGCCTCCCAGCCTACGGGCTCCCGGCGCCAAGCTCCCGGCGCGGCAAGGAGCGCGCCGGGAAGCTCCAGGCCGAGATCCCCTGTAGGCCAACTCCACCCTTCATGCAAAATCCCCAGCCCTTCCCGGCGCCACCTTCCCGGCGCGGTAATGGGCGCGCCGGGAACCCTCGCGCCGAGAGCCACCCCTTGGCCCTCCTGTCAGCGCGCCGGGAAGCTCACGCCGAGAGCCTCCCTGGCTTTCTTTTCTGCGCGCCGAGAAGCCCCATTGGCCCTCTCCCTCGCACACCGGGAAACCCCCCTTGGCCCCCTGCGCGCCGAGAAGCCCACACCTATGGCCATTTGGCCCTTGCGCCGAGAAGCCTACGCCGGGAACCTCTCGGCCTCCTTGCCTTCACGCCGGGGACCTATACACGCTTGAACTGCATTGATAACCTACTCAAATATTTTATTACTGAGCCCTCAATCCAAATTTTGTTCCGGGGGCTCCGCCCCCGGAAACCCCCGTAAGGGGCGCTGCCCCCTTGACCCCCGCGACCTGACCGCGCAGGTCGATCCCCGTGACCTGACCGCGCAGGTCGATCCGCGTGCGAGGGCGCAACATTGAGCGTTCGCTCACTTTCCGTCGTCCCGCATCGGGTTCATGAATAACCCCTTTAGCTCGGGAGGGCTCTGCCACTGCATGAGTTCCACCGGCTTCTACAGGGAATACCAAATATTGCCCCATGGCAAATATGCGATTCGGGAAGTTCAACACTTCTCTCTCTCTTGGCTTTCATCCCGGCACTCCGTGGGTGATAGCCTATTTCCCCCTGGGCATAACCCAGATAAAGGGAAGATGCTGTCGAAATACTGATCGATGTTTTAAACCTCATCACGGTCGCGGCTCAGTCTACCTGTGATTGAGATCCTCCTTCCCCCCTTAACCCCGGGCTTTGAACCGCTGACTTAGCGATATCATCCGTTTCTACGGTTGGTGTCATTATCTTGCCCGCCTTTCTGGCTTCGGTATGAAGTTCCATTTCCGCACACGAATATACGTTTGCCTCTCGAGGCCTCCTACTTTTAGCGTTTAATCAAGGGTTGTCCTTCCTTGGAAGGACGTAATTAACGTCATAGCGTTCATGGTATGACGGACTTCGGGTCCTGACTCGGACTTCACAATCGACTGACCATGTCAGATCGAGCGCACAATAAAATTGTCACTTCGGTGACTGGCACGCCAATAAATAAATAATAAAATAAATAAATAAATAAACAAATAAGATAAATGTGTTCCACAAGTCTGGCACGCCCGGTGGGACCGAGTCTCCCTTCATCTTTACGCTAAAATAGGAGACCCCGCGGGCCCCCCCCTCAAAATTCTGATTCTGTGTGCTTCCTTATTTCCAGGAAACTGCGATGACGACTGAAAACACGTCTGTGTGCTTCGACAAACAACCCCTGGACATGCATGTCCAGGAGGGATACCTGGCGGTACCATTGGCGTTCGGCTCGTTTCCCCCAGCTGTCGGGCTGCCCAACTGCTTAGGCGTCGTCTACACCGACCTTCTGAAGGTCGATAACAATGAGCAAGGCACTGCCGCGAGTGCCCCAATGAAGACCACTGTCCAGAAGGACAGCTTGCCAGAGAAGACGGCCCCCACGGCCGTCGCCTGCTATGTCCACCACGTCCAGAAAAGGGACATGGTCCCCGCTGCTACTCAAAAGAGGAAGAGAACTAACCGGAGGAGCCGGTATGTTGCTGTTGAACGCCGTCTTTCCAACTCCGGAAAGACAATGATGATCGGGGGTGTCCGGGCGAACCTGAACGGTTGCCCGAGGGCGGTCAAGCCGGATGTGATCGTCCCGCAAGTGCCCACTGCCAACAGATTCCAAACTCTGGCCGCCAGGCATGCTAACTGGGAGGCCGATGAGAGGAAGCCGCTGGTGCCCAAGCCAGCAAAATACAAGCAGGTCTGGCGACCGAAGAAGATGCAGAGCTGGGCTCCAGCTCAAGATGAGGAGAAGGCTACCAATGATGCTGTTGCCCGCTTCAGGGCGGGAAGCCGAAGAAGAAAGGGAAAAGAAACAGGAAATGATATTGCTGCTCACCCCAGAGCCTGGGGTAGGAGAGATGAAAGAAATGATGGAGAAAGAAAGCTGACTGCTGCTCGCCCCATGATGAGGGGTAGAAGACTTGAGAAGAAAGAAGACCTTGTTGTCGCCCACCCCAGGGCCGGGGGCAGAAGATGGCAAAGAAAGAACCATGATGTTGCTGCCAACTGCTGCCGGAATGGCGATGCGGGAATGTGTGAACCAGTCATGGTTGCCGTCCCAAGAAGATCGAGGGCCTGTGCCAGACAGGCCGACATCTTCAGATATTCCAAGGCCGAGCATTTGAATGCTCAGATAACAAGACTGGCCTATCAGCAAAGAAGCCAGGAAAGACTGATGTTCCAACCTGAGCCGCAAAGGCACAACTCTGAAGAAATGAAGCAAGTGGTCCAGGACTACTTCCACCACCTTGGGAGCTCTGCCCTCGGTCAACAAAGACTATCCCGTGCCTTGGGCACCAGAGGTGAAGAAAAAGAAGAAACACTTCAAGAAGTGATGATCGGAGCCTCTTCCTCCGATTCAAATCACTATGAAGAAGGTCTCAGGGCCGGATATGACAAAGAAGACCTGTACAGGGAAGAAGCCAAAGAAAGAATATCGGTCTTTGACCGGCTCAAATATCCTGACCAGGTGAAAAGAAAGGTCTACAGGCGGAAAGGAAAAATGCAAATCTTCGCCTGCAACATGGCTGGACTTGCCAGGGGGCAAGATATACTACCAACTCAGCCAGATGAACTGCTCAGGTTGGCGACTAGACCTGGTCCTGTCACAAGAAGAGGCCAGGCCGCAAAAGATAAAATGAAGAAATATGATGAAGCCCGCAAGATCACCACTATGACAGTCAATGTGATGACAGCAGAAGATGAAGACAATCCCCTTGTTGATGATGCTGAAGGGATTTCTGAAGATATGCAAATCCCATCAACCTTGGATCCCATGATCCAGATGATGTTCAGGAGATATCAGCAGGAGATTAGTGCTCTCCGAAGGCAGCTCAATGAGAGACATGAAGCTACATCAGTCTCAAAGCAAGCTGAACCTGCGGGGCAGACATCCAGCTCAGCAGAGACGGCTATCCCAGCTAACCCTCTCTTAGCTGATAAGGGCAAGACACCGAGCCAACCTGTTCCACAGCAAACAGCAGCTCAGCCCTCTGTGTCTCAGACACAGCCTACCGCGCCCATCTTGCGCGCCACTGTGATTACAACTCCTCACGGCCAGCAACAAGCTCACTTCTTTCCAGAAGACATAGATCCAGCTGTAGCCCACAAGCAGATGATTGAAAGAATTGTGGAAATGAAACTGTCAGAAAAGACTGGTGGTGATGCTGGTACCTATGATGTGTACAAGGTACCGTATCCTCCCCAGTATGCTGCTAAGAGACTACCCGCAGGCGTCAGTAAGCCGCCGAAGTTCGAGAAATTTAATGGCCAAGGCTCCCCTAGGGAGCATATAGCCTACTACACTACAATCATGGGCGACCTAGCAGTCGATGAAGCTTATCTGCTCAAGTTCTTTGGCTCATCCCTCACTGGGTTGGCCTTTGAATGGTACTCAAGCTTGCCAGCCGGGTCAGTGGTTGATTGGCCTGATATGCAAAGAAAGTTCCGCGACAGATTTCATGTCACGGAGAGAGAAATCACAATAGCTGAGCTATATGCAACAAGGCAGAAGCAGGATGAGACCGCTCTGGATTATATAAAAAGATGGAGAAACCTCGCCATGAGATGCAGGCGGCCTCCACATCACGAGGACGCCGTCCAGATTTGCAAGCAGAATCTTCGGCGGGAGACTCTCGAAAAGATGATCGGGATGGAGATAGGGTCATTTGACCGACTAAACAATGCCGCGGCGGAGGTCGAGGCCTTCCTCTCCAGTAGTCCTTCAGTTGCTACTGCTGTGTACCAGAAAACTAGATCGGCTGATAAACGGCCCATGCCTGCAGAAGTCAGTACAGTAGACTTCAAGATGTTCGAGCAACAAAAAGATAAAGAAAAAGGCGTTGTCCGCCCTCCTCCCACTAGGCCGGCTGATCAGAAGGATGGCCCCGCTCTGCGAGCCAGGATGAGCAAGCCTTATTCCTTTCCTAAGGAAAAGACTCGGCTCCTGTTTGAATGGGCGGCCCAATTTGACAAGATTGTCCTTCCGGATCCAAAGAGACCTGATGATGCCAAAAGAAAAGATAATCCCCGCTTCTGCCCATATCATCAAGCATTGGGTCACCCCATTGAAGATTGCTATGTATTTAAAGATATTATTGAAAGAATGATTAAAAAAGGGGAACTCGAACTGGGTGAGTATAGAGTGGACCCTCCATGCCTGCATGAGTTGCCTGAGTTAAAAAGAGCAGTCAATATGATATCTCTATACCAGCAATCGCCCAAAGAAATGATGAAAGGAACAGACACCGATGAGCCCATCCTGTGGGAGCATGTCAAGTCCCCAGGCCTTATGAATAAGATGAAAAATAAATCAAAAATGCCAGATGTGCTAGATGACCCGTTATGGGTGCGGATGTCGACTGCTGAAAGGAAGGAAAGCAGATGCAAACAAACACAAGGAGGACAAAGTCTTCTCCTGTAACATGCTGTCAGTTTTACCCGGCGATGGCCAGACTTCCGAAGGGGATGATGAAGAGATATGCTTCGTGCCGATAAGGTCAGAGCAAGCCAAAGCTTCAGCCTCCTGTCCTGATGATAAAGCCAACAAGAAGCCTGGGCACCTCCCGCTACCAGAAGAAGAAGCATGCTACCACACTCCTCCTCCATATGCGGGGACGAGGGCCAAGATGTTAATTTCTGAAAGCCTGGACGCGTCCGGCGCCTGTAATAGGGTACTGTCAGTCCCTCCTAAGACTAGAGCCGGGGGCAACGTTCTTGGCCTTGCCATGATGACAGAGCTATCTAAAAAACTACAAGAAGTCAAAGTGTTACAGAGCAAGCTGAATGAAATGGGTTTGCATCCGCCTGGTTTGCACTTAAACTCACCAGCTCCGGTAGTGATGGGTAAACCCGATATGAAACAAACAATGAAAACCAACTCTGCCAAGGGAGAAGTTACTAAGGCAGAATTGTATGAGGCCAAACAAAGGGCCGATGAATCTGCTCTGGATTATATCTACCGATGGAAGGACCTTTATGCCAGATGTCAGCACCCACCAAACCATGAGGAGGCTATCCAGATATGCAAGCGCAACCTGAAGACAGAAGTCTTAACAAGGTTGATTGGCATCGAAGTCAAGTCCTTCGATCTCTTGAATGAGATTGTGGCTGATATTGAGGCCTTTTTGGCGAAATATTGCCCGGCCGCTACCGCCCTAAGACAAAAGAGCAAGCCTGCTAGTGAACAGCCAATGCATAAAGATATTTACATTGCCGACTTCCAAGCTTTTGAGAAGAAAAAGGCGAAGGAGGCAGCTAGCTCTTCGCTAACAAAGACTGGCGAGCTAGGCCATTCCCTAAGAAGCAAAATGACTAAACCCTACTCCTTTCCAAAGGAAAAGACTCGGGTCCTATTCGAATGGGTCACCCACCATGGCAAGATCATACTCCCGGCCCCAAAGAAGCCCGGTGATGCCGCAAGGAAAGATGAGCCTCGCTTCTGTCCGTACCATCAGATGCTCGGACACCCTATTGAGGACTGCTACGTCTTCAAAGATGTTATAGAAAGCTTGATACAGAAAGGTGAGTTGCAGATAGGGGAATATAAAGTGGACCCACCGCGTCCCCATCGAATGCTCAATTTCAAGAAGGCAGCCGACATTGCCGCACCACACCCGCCAAAGAGCGGTTTGCTCTAAAGGGCATTTTCAATACGAATGATACCCTGTTCTGGGGTAGGTGTATGCCAAAAAGAATGATGGTGAAAGATGCCAGTGATACCCCTTCCTGGGGGTAGATGTACACACAAAAAAAGAGAGAAAAAAAAAGAACTAAAAAAAATGAGAATGATGATGATGAAGAGATGCCCATGATACCCCTTCCTAGGGGCAGATGTATTAACAAAAAAAAATGATGAAAGGTATGGATGATACCCTATCCTGGGGGCACATGGGATGATACCCTATCCTGGGGGCACATGGGAATAAAAAAGGATAAAGAAAAGAGAGACGATGAAATAATATATATATATATATATATATATATATATATATATATGGTACTCCCATTTGAGGGGCGATGCACATCAAAAAAAAAATGGAAATGAAAAAAAGAGAAAGATGACAAAATGATGGAAGATGCAGATGATACCCCATTCTGAGGAGGGGGATGCATATCAAAAAAAAAGAAGAAAAAAAGGAAAGAAAAAAAATGAAGAAAAAAAAATGATGATTATGAGATGATGGAAGTTCCAAATGGTGTCCCATCTCGGGGGCAGATGCATGCCAAACAATGAGAAATATTGATGGTATCCCGTTCTTGGGACGAATGTATGCCAAAGAATGATGTAAGACACACATGGTTCCCCATTCTAGGGGTAAATGTATGAAATGCCAATGACGGCATGCATGGCCGTCGCTGGATATGCTCACCCCTTTAAAGGGGCAATGATCGCGTATGGTGATGAGGAATAAAACTAGAGCATTGACCCTTCAAGGGCCATCCTATCACAGACTCTTACACTGCACGTCTGCTGCTGATGTCAGGGACCATCCAAATGATGGGAGCCCAGATGGCAATGAACAATGAATGATGGATCAATGAAGAACGATGGAAGCTCGCCCAACCATCAGCGTTCAGGCCAATAGATGCTCGATGAGATCCCAAAAGAAATATATATATCAAACATCAAGGTGTCGGCATATAAGCTGATGGAGGAATAATGGCACTCGGATGAGTGAATGATAGATACATCGGTAATCAGACCGATAGATGTTTCACGATGGTCAAGGATATATAAGATGAATACATCGGTATTCAACCTGATATATAATAAATGAAGCTCCAAGGCAAAGATGATGAATACATCAGAGCCCAAGATGATAGAGGTTCAACAATGTCCACAAGATGTTCAAACAAGATCAACAATGCCCCAAGATGTCAACTATCGGTGTTCACGTCAACCGATGCTCAACCACTTTCCACGGTTGCCAAATGTATGCCCATCGGCGTCCAAGCCGACGGATGTCGGGGTTCGATCATTGACTTTCAAACCAACAACCATCGGCGTCTTAGCCGACATATGTCAATCATTCAGCCATCGGTACCCTGGCCGAAAGATGCCCGATGATCCTCTAGACTGCCAGAGATGTTTAACCGTCAGCATTCGAGATGACAGATGCTCACAAATATGGATTGCCAGTATGGCCAGCTAAGAGAAATCAAAATTCTAGCAATCAGTGCCCAGGCCGACAGATATTCTTCCATCGGCACTCAAGCCGACCAATGGTCAAAGATTGCCAAAGAAAAGTCAACAGAATCAGTGAATATGCAAAGATGTAGATACCCAGCGGGTCAGAACCACATCAGCAATGAAGCATACCCTTCCAGCGAACGGCTTCGTGCCCGAGCTGCCATACACATTTTTGAATCAATTCAGACCTTTCGTCTGAGTTGATTATGAAGCCCTATTCCTTTGCGTTAATGTCAAACCCCACATTAACGATAAAACATACCCTTCCAGCGAACGGCTTCGTGCCCGAGCTGCCATACATGTCTTTGAATCAATTCAGACCTTTCGTCTGAATAGATCATGAAACCTTATCCTTTGCGTTAGTGTCAAACCCCACATTAAGGATGAAACCTACATTTCCAGCGAATGGTTTCGTGCTTAAGCTGCTACACACATCCTCGAGCCAATCCGGACCTTCTGTCTGGGTGGATGATGAAATCCCATTCCCTTGCGTTGATGGCAATCCCCACATCAACAATACAGCCATGCTCCCGGCGAACGGCTTCACTCCTAAGCCACAAAACACACTCAAGTCGACCCAGGCCTTCCGCCTAGGCAGACGATGAAAACCTTATACCCCTTGCATTGGTGTCAGCACCCACATCAATGATGATACATACACAAGTTGAGCACATGGCTTAACAATTTATGAAGCTAAAGTCCCGATAAAAAAAAGAAGAAAGAAAAGAGAAGAGATAAAATGGGGTTAAAAATAGAGATACCCCGCCAGTCTTGTTCAGGCTTTCTGAGCAAGTGCAAAAATGGCTAAAACCCAGCTGTGGTGAAAACCCGAAAGGGCACTGCAGGCAAAATCGGGTACCCCGCCACGTGAAAACCTGAAAGGGCGCGTGGGCAAAAGCAAGAGGGGGCTGGCTCCGGTGAAAACCCGAAAGGGCGCTTGGGTCAGTAATGTGGTGATCCTAAAGAAACCTCACCTCCCGCCATAAACTCCTCGTCGATCGACCGGCACCTTGCCCGATCAACGATCAAACCCACCCAGTACAGACCCTACGTCTGTCCTGATAAAACCCTCATACCTTGCCAAAGTCCCACCATGGTGAAGTCCACTATTGATCGATTGGCGCCTTGCCCGATCAATAATGAAACCTATCCGGCTTAGACCTTACGTCTATCCCGATGAAACCTATGAAATCTTTGCATTGGTATAAACCCAATACCGATGATGAAACCTCCTTTGATCGATTGGCGCACTGCCCGGTCAATGATGAAACCTATCCGGCTTAGACCTTACGTCTATCCCGATGAAACCTATGAAATCTTTGCATTGGTATAAACCCAATACCGATGATGAAACCCACCTGTGATCGATGGGCACCCTGCCCGATCGACGAAGAAACCCGTCCTATTAAACTTGCATCTCTTCCTGTCCCACCGTGATGAAGCCTGCTGCTGATTAGCGGGCACACGGTCCGAGCAGCAATGAAACCTATCCAGTTTAGACCCTACGTCTATCCTGATGAAACCTACGAAATCCTTGCATTGGTATATACCCAATACCGATGATGAAACCAACTGTTGATCGATTGGCACACTGCCTGATCAGCAATGAAACCTGTCCGGTTTAGACCTTACGTCTATGCCGATGAAACTTATGAAACTCTTCCTTGCATTGGTATATACCCAATACCGATGATGAAACCAACTGTTGATCGATTGGCACACTGCCTGATCAGTAATGAAACCTGCCCGGTTTAGACCTTACGTCTATGCCGATGAAACTTATGAAACTCTTCTTTGCATCGATATAAACCCAATATCGATGATGAAACCAACTGTCGATCGATTGGCACCCTTCCCGATCAATGATGAAACCCATCCAGTTTAGACCTTACGTCTATCCTGATGAAACCTATGAAATCCTTGCGTCGGTATATACCCAATACTGATGATAAGAGCAGCCGCCAATAAAGCAGCACATCGCCTAACCCGTGCTGAAGTCCCAATTCAAGCGATATATATACGTATATATAAATAAATAAATAAAAATGGGGTTAAAAAAAGAGATACCCCGCCAGTCTTGTTCGGATATCCCGGACAAGGGCAAAAATGGCCAAAACCCAGCTGTGGTGAAAACCCGAAAGGGCACTGCAGGCAAAATCGGGTACCCCGCCACGTGAAAATCCGAAAGGGCGCGTGGGCAAAAGCAAGAGGGGGCTGGCTCCGGTGAAAACCCGAAAGGGCGCCTGGGTCAGTAATGTGGTAATTCAAAGTTCCATGCCAACCGGCACGCTACCTTTACCTCCCTTCACTGATGAAGCCTTCCGTCGGTCAGCTGGCTCCATTCCCCACCGATGATAAAACCCTCCGGGGTAGACCTTACGTTTACCCTGATAAGATCCTACATACCCTCTTTCGCACGTCCCACCAACAATGAAACCCATCACTGTTCTGATGAAACCTATGCATTCTTGGCAAAGTCCCACCCGCGATAAACCCCTTCCAGTTTAGACCTTTCGTCTATTCTGATAAAACTTAAAAACTCTTCTTTGCTTCGATATAAACCCAATATCGATGATGAAACCAACTGTTGATCGACCGGCACTTCGCCCGATCAATGATAAACCCTGCCAGTTTAGACCTTTCGTCTATTCTGATAAAACTTAAACTCTTCTTTGCTTCGATATAAACCCAATATCGATGATGAAACCAACTGTTGATCGACCGGCACCTCGCCCGATCAATGATAAACCCTGCCAGTTTAGACCTTCGTCTATTCTGATGAAACTTATAACTCTTCTTGCTTCGATATAAACCCAATGTCGATGATGAAACCAACTATTGATCGACTGGCACCTCGCCTGATCAATGATGAAACCCTGCCAGTGTAGACCTTTCGTCTATTCTGATGAAATTTATAACACTTTCTTTGCATCGATATAAACCCAATATCGATGATGAAACAAACTATTGATCGATTGGCACCTCGCCCGATCAACGATGAAACCCTACCGGGATAGACCTCCCGTCTGTCCTGATGAAAACTACATATCATTTCATGCCCCACCTGCAATGAACCTACCCAGTTTAGACCTTTCGTCTATTCTGATGAAGCTTAAACTCCTTTGCATCGACATGAGCCCAATGTCGACGATGGAACCACGCACTGGACGATCGGCAAATCGCCACAGTCAGCTTTGAGGAACAGACCTCTCGTCTGTTCCAGATGCATGTCTTCCGCTAGCCAACAGGCCCAGCAAAGGCAATCCCATCAGATACCGATACGTGGTGGAGCGAGCCCCCATTCTTTCCCTGAGAGGATGGACGCTCTCCTGCTACACTCAGGTCGTCAGTATAAAGGCTGCTGAGACCATTACTCTTCATACGAAGGAAATAACAACACATGAAGAAGATGTTCAGCCACCCGGAGCTTCAATCCGGTAGATGTTCAGCCACCCGGAGCTTCAATCCGGCAGATGTTCAGCCACCCGGAGCTTCAATCCGACAGATGTTCAGCCACCCGGAGCTTCAATCCGGCAGATGTTCAGCAACCCGGAGCTTCAATCCGGCAGATGTTCAGCCACCCGGAGCTTCAATCCGGCAGATGTTCAGCCACCCGGAGGTACAATCCGCGAGATGTTCAGCCAACCAGGGCTTAAAACTGACAGATGTCAAATGTACAGCCAATCGGGGCTCAAGACCGATAGATGCAAGATGTGCAGCCGATCGGGGCTCAAAACCGATAGATGCAAGATATACAGCCGATCGGGGCTCAAAACCGATAGATGCAAGATGTGCAGCCGATCGGGGCTCAAAACCTATAGATGCAAGATGTACAGCCGATCGGGGCTCAAAACCGATAGATGCCAGATGTTCAGCCAATCAGGGCTTAAAACTGACAGATGCAAGATGTACAGCCGATCGGGGCTCAAAACCGATAGATGCAAGATGTGCAGCCGATCGGGGCTCAAAACCGATAGATGCAAGATATACAGCCGATCGGGGCTCAAAATCGATAGATGCAAGATGTGCAGCCGATCGGGGCTCAAAACCGATAGATGCAAGATGTACAGCCGATCGGGGCTCAAAACCGATAGATGCCAGATGTTCAGCCAATCAGGGCTTAAAACTGACAGATGCAAGATGTACAGCTGATCGGGGCTCAAAACCGATAGATGCAAGATGTACAGCCGATCGGGGCTCAAAACCGATAGATGCAAGATATACAGCCGATCGGGGCTCAAAACCGATAGATGCAAGATATACAGCCGATCGGGGCTCAAAACCGATAGATGCAAGATATACAGCCGATCGGGGCTCAAAACCGATAGATGCAAGATATATAGCCGATCGGGGCTCAAAACCGATAGATGCAAGATGTGCAGCCGATCGGGGCTCAGAACCGATAGATGCAAGATGTACAGCCGATCGGGGCTCAAAACTGATAGATGCCAGATGTTCAGCCAATCAGGGCTTAAAACTGACAGATGCAAGATGTACAGCCGATCGGGGCTCAAAACCGATAGATGCAAGATGTGCAGCCGATCGGGGCTCAAAACCGATAGATGCAAGATATACAGCCAATCAGGGTTTAAAACTAACAGACGTCAAGATGTACAGCCGATCGGGGTTCAGAACCGATAGATGCAAGATATGCAGCCGATCGGGGCTCCAAACCGATAGATGCAAGATGTACAGCCGATCGGGGCTTCAAGCCGACAGATACAAGATGTACAGCCGATCGGGGCTCAAAACCGATAGATGCCAGATGGTCAGCCAATCAGGGCTTAAAACTAACAGATGTCAAATGTATAGCCAATCGGGGCTCAAAACCGACAGAGGCAAGATATACAGCCGATCGGGGCTCAAAACCGACAGATGCCGGATGGTCAGCCAATCAGGGTATAAAGCCGATAGAAGTCAAATGTGCTGTTGATCGGGGCCTAAAACCGACATATGTCAGATATGCCAGTTGATCAGGGCTCAAGCCGATAGTTGTTCAGCGGATCGAGGCTCAAGCCAAGAAGATCATGCTAGGAGGAACTCCCAGTATGGGGATACTGCCAAGCTATAACTGAAAGAATAAGTCGATAGCATTGAGCCAATGATACACCTGCAGACACCGTGCCGCACCTTCTGCGCTTACGCCATCTGCAGGTGGGGGGCATTTGTTGACAGCTAAAATATGAACAAAGATAAAGATGGGACCAGACCAGCGACAAAGACTGGAAGATGCCTGCAAAGTCAGGATTGAGGGAGGATCCTCACCACCAACCAATTGCCCGGCTAGGACCGTCTCAGGCCTGGCTAATGTCCGGTGTTATCGTCATCATTCAGATGCCAATACTGATAAAGCCCCAGTTTGTTCACTGATGGAACCTCGAGATGATCTCAACAAAGCTGTGTCACTACTAAAGGGGCCTCTTTCGGTTCTGATAAAAGTCAATACAAAATAACTAAGAGAAGCCAAGGCAATTATGCGGCCTAAAAGCACTAAATGGGCCGGCCGATTGGGCTTCTGACCATGGCGCCGGGAACCTCAACGAAGGGCCGCTGGACGCGCCGAGAGCCTGAAGGAAGGCGCGCCGGGAACTTCTCCCATGGATACAGGCGCCGAGATCCCTTTTGCAAGGCAAGGGTTCTATAAAACCCATTGCTTCTCCCACAAGAAAGAGGGCGGACAGACAGAAAAGAAGAAAAGAAAGAGGCAAAGAAAAAAGAGCGAAGAGATATCCAGAAAGAAAAGAGATAGGAAAAGAGAGGGAGAGAGTCTCCGTCGAAAGGAGAAGCAGAAGAAAGAAGGAAGAGAGGCTCCAGGTGGGCTGATAGGGGGAGGGAGAGGAGTCAATGCTCCACCCTCCCCCCCCCATGTTCGATGTTTCTTTTTCTTTCTTTTTCTCTTTACTGATTCCCCGTATGTAATGGTAGAGATCTTGATGTTTAGATTGTTCATACGATTCTCTCCCTTTTTCCTCTCCTGTATGTTTCTTGGCTTCAGTTATGAAGTCGATGTAAGTGAAGGTGAGATGAATAGATGCAATGGCCGTGATGGATTTTAGGCGATACTATCTTCTTTTGTCTCCATGTGTATGCATACTGTTTGTATGAATGCCCCATGGGCGAAATGACTCAGGCTTCGGAGTCAGGTCTGTTCTTCGAACAGGGACGAAGGTAGAACCCCCACCCTTGTTCAATGGGTTGCTGGGTTCTATTCTCTTCTCTCTTCCCGCTTCAATAGCATGCCTTCCGTATGTATTTGAGTCTGTTCCTCAAGCCCCTTGTGCTGTCCGGGAACCAGAGACATTAATCTCTTGGTTCCCTGGCCCGCCGGCTATAAATGATGCATTTGAACCCGTAGACGAATGCTACCCTGGATCCCCATTCCAATCGTTGAATGATTAGGGTCTGAGGTCTCAGCATCAAGGGTTCTCTCGTTGCAGATCTGCTTCCCAGATGATACCATGCTAGTCCGGGGGATCAGAGACAGCCATCTCTTGACTCCCCCAGACGTCTGGCAGTATACAGATAAAGGCTACTCAGCCCCGATGATGGTCTCTCCTCCTCCTGATGATCTGGCCTCTCAGATCCCTTGGCATCCTTCTAGCAGAGGTGTTCGTGAAATCTCATCATACACCCCCGATTCGGCCTCAATCTGAGCCATAAAACCCAGAAATCCCAGAAACAGAGCATCGTTTTTGAGCTCTGAAACCCTGAAATCCTTCTGCATTTCATCTTCTCGGCGTGCGAGTTTCCCCGCCGAGAACCGTAAGGCCGAGAGGCCTTCCCCTCCTTTCAGCTAAACGACAATCCCTTGTTTTGTGAAAAACCCACAGCCTCCCGGCGCTAGGCTCCCGGCGCGGCCATGAGCGCGCCGGGAAGCCTTGCGCCGAGAGCTCCCTCCATCCACCAAATGCCCAGGCCGAGAACCCCCCCCCTTGGCCAACCAAATGTCCAGGCCGGGAGCCCCCCTTTTGTCCACTAAAAGGCCATGCCGAGAGCCCCTTTGGCCAATCAAAGACCATGCCGAGAACCCCCTTTGGCCAATATAAAACCATGTTGAGAACTCCCTCTTGGGCCAGTAGAAAGCCACACCGAGATCCCTCCTTCGGCCAATGAAACCCAGACCAAGGTTCATCTCTGCACCATTATCCTTCAACTCTTTAACCTCTCCATACATCTGTCAAGAGGATGCTTAGAGATCACCAGATACACCCTGAGGAGATACAGCAATGGGGAAGACCTCCCCTACATTCCTATGTCCCGAATTGGATTCGCATGCAACCCCACGGGTTCGATGGACCTTGTCTTTACAAGGGTTTCGTCGGTCTCCGAGAAGGGGAATAGTGACCGATGTCAGAGACATGGACAGTCTCTTCGAGCCTTAGTGCTCACTCATTTTCCGGCTTTCATCCCGGCACTCCGTGGATGTCAGCCTATACCATTCTCTGGCAAATGCTCGGTCCAGGGGAGGTGCTGCCAAAATTCTCTCAGGAAGATGAAAGTCGACATCAGGTTGTCCCCCGGGCTCTGCATGATAATGGTGACAGGGTTTCCCTCGACCCTAGACTTCCCAAATCCCTCTTCTATCCTGATGCTCCTGTAAAGCCCAAATCTAATCCAGCTCAGATTTGATGAACTGATCTACCTTGACCCCATTGAATCTATCTATTTTAGCCTGGATCATCGATGAACTCAAAGCAGAGCATCGTTTGAACCTTGAAACCCTGTAGCAATTCCAGCTTCTCGGCGTGCTAAATTCCCCGCCGAGAACCCTCCTGCCGAGAGGCCTGCCGCTTCAGCAAACCGACAAAAAGGCCATCTGAGCCCTTGCATACAAAGCCTCCCAGCCTACGGGCTCCCGGCGCCAAGCTCCCGGCGCGGCAAGGAGCGCGCCGGGAAGCTCCAGGCCGAGATCCCCTGTAGGCCAACTCCACCCTTCATGCAAAATCCCCAGCCCTTCCCGGCGCCACCTTCCCGGCGCGGTAATGGGCGCGCCGGGAACCCTCGCGCCTAGAGCCACCCCTTGGCCCTCTTGTCAGCGCGCCGGGAAGCTCACGCCGAGAGCCTCCCTGGCTTTCTTTTCTGCACGCCGAGAAGCCCCATTGGCCCTCTCCCTCGCACGCCGGGAAACCCCCCTTGGCCCCCTGCGCGCCGAGAAGCCCACACCTATGGCCATTTGGCCCTTGCGCCGAGAAGCCTACGCCGGGAACCTCTCGGCCTCCTTGCCTTCACGCCGGGGACCTATACACGCTTGAACTGCATTGATAACCTACTCAAATATTTTATTACTGAGCCCTCAATCCAAATTTTGTTCCAGGGGCTCCGCCCCCGAAAACCCCCGCAAGGGGCGCTGCCCCCTTGACCCCCGCGACCTGACCGCACAGGTCGATCCCCGTGACCTGACCGCGCAGGTCGATCGGCGTGCGAGGGCGCAACATTGAGCGTTCGCTCACTTTCCGTCGTCCCGCATCGGGTTCATGAATAACCCCTTTAGCTCGGGAGGGCTCTGCCACTGCATGAGTTCCACCGGCTTCTACAGGGAATACCAAATATTGCCCCATGGCAAATATGCGATTCGGGAAGTTCAACACTTCTCTCTCTCTTGGCTTTCATCCCGGCACTCCGTGGGTGATAGCCTATTTCCCCCTGGGCATAACCCAGATAAAGGGAAGATGCTGTCGAAATACTGATCGATGTTTTAAACCTCATCACGGTCGCGGCTCAGTCTACCTGTGATTGAGATCCTCCTTCCCCCCTTAACCCCGGGCTTTGAACCGCTGACTTAGCGATATCATCCGTTTCTACGGTTGGTGTCATTATCTTGCCCGCCTTTCTGGCTTCGGTATGAAGTTCCATTTCCGCACACGAATATACGTTTGCCTCTCGAGGCCTCCTACTTTTAGCGTTTAATCAAGGGTTGTCCTTCCTTGGAAGGACGTAATTAACGTCATAGCGTTCATGGTATGACGGACTTCGGGTCCTGACTCGGACTTCACAATCGACTGACCATGTCAGATCGAGCGCACAATAAAATTGTCACTTCGGTGACTGGCACGCCAATAAATAAATTATAAAATAAATAAATAAATAAACAAATAAGATAAATGTGTTCCACAGGAGGCCACAGGCCGGGAAGGCTGTGAAGGAACAGGGGTTTAACCGGGGGGGTTTGTCGGTTTGCTGAAGGAGAAGGAAGAGGGAGGCCTCTCGGCGGCGTAGCTCTCGGCGTGGAAATTAGCACGCCGGGAAGGTGAAAGGGTTAAGGGTTTCAGGGCTTGATTACGGTACTCTGTTCGGGAATTTTCTGAGTTTTCTGGCTCGGATCGAGACCGAATGTGGAGTGCAGAAGGGGGTTTCATGGATAGCTCTGTTTGAAGGATGCCAAGGGAATTGGAAGGCCGAATCAGTAGGGGAAAAGAGACCATCATCTATATCCTGTGAAGGGTTTCATCTGTTTGTTGCAGGCCGTCTGGGGGATCAAGAGATGACTGTCTTTGATCCCCAAGACGAGCCCAACTGCATCGAAAAAAAACCGGCGACGGAGGAACTCTTAGCGCCGAAACTCCAGACCCTAATCATTCAAGGGTTAGAATGGAGGGTCGAGAGACTGAGGTCATCACTTGTTAGAATCTCGCGGGATGGCATTAACCTGCAGAGCAGACATATCTTTGTACAGCCAGCAGTTCAGGGAACCAAGAGATTGATGTCTCTGGTTCCTGAACAGCACAAGGGCTCAAGAGAAAACTCGGACTATATGCGGAGGATCTGCCATTGAGACAGGAGGGGAGAAGAAAGTGGAACCCAATAACCCATTAGATAGGGGTAGGGGTCCTATCTTCATCCCTCCTCGAAGAACAGATTCATTCAATCGGCTCTGAAACTCGAAGAGTCTAGGCTACTGGACTTTTCAGCCGAGAACTATGTACATGGAGAGAGACGGAGAGCAGATATCTCAATCAATCGATGCCCAAATGGGCCATGTTGATACTTCATTGCGTTGTATCGAAGACTTACACAGATCGTAAAAGAGAAATGCAAAGCAGAGAGGTGGAAATCAAGACCGGAACTCTCTGGCTACATTTGATAAATCGAGAAAAGACTCGCTAGATTACATCAAAGAAAATAAAAGAAAGTATGGGGGAGGGCGGATCATTGACTCCTCTCCCTCCCCGGAGTAGCCCACCTGGAGCTTCTTCTTCCTCCTTTCTTCTCAGATATCTCTTCGCTTCTTCGAGTCACTTTTCTTGGGGCTCTCTTTTTCCTTTGGTTTCTGGCTATCCTCTTGATCTCCCCCCTCTTTTTTTATCGAAGGGAAGGGGTTTTATATCTGTCTCCCCCCCTTCTCGGTAGGCCTCATCACGGCGCGCCTGAGCTGGGGCTTCCTGGCGCGCAGGCATTCAACCTCTCGGCGCCACCTTCACACAGGCCCACTTGGGTCTTTAGCCACTTTCACAGGCCCACTTGCATCATCACTCAAAAGGGCCCTCCATTGGTGACATAGCTTCCATTGATATCATTGATATGTTTTCATCAGTCCGTAGATAGGGGTTTCATCAGTATTGCCATCTGAATGATGACAAAACCGGGTATCATTTTATCGATATCGTCACCTGAATGGTGACGAGATCAGACATCAGCCTTAGTCTGGGAAGACCTCAGCCGGGCATATAATCTGTGGAGACGATTCTTCTTCATTGATCTGACTTTGCAAAAGCCTTTACAATCTTCATCTACCGGTACCGGTTTCATCTTTATCTCATATCACATCTGTGAATAAGCCGACATCTGACTTACCCTGACATGTCATCTGTGGATTCTTGGATGAGGCAGTAGTACAGCTCTCATTAAAGTGTGCTAGGAGGTCCCATCAGTCGAGTGACTACTGCTTTATCAGTGTTGCCGTCTGAATGATATCGGCACCGAGCATCAGCTTGGCCGACAAAGGCTTCAGCCGGATAAATGGTTGACGGGCTTCATCATTGGTCTTTCACTATTGGCCTGATCCTCTTTTCAATTGTGCTTTCACCCTTGTTCATTTTCAAGGTGTCAACAAAATCCTAATTTCAAGGTTGGCTTTCAAGGCTTTATAAATAGGACCATAAGCCCTAGCTTTGAAAAGGGGGGGAGATTTCAAGGTCACGGCGAAGCTCTGCCGAATTCTCAAGTGACCTGCAGTCAGGGAGGGAGGCTTTCTACATCATTCTAAGCCTATGGTTCAAGGGAGTAGTCATTTGATTTGAGTTTTTAGTCATAACGTTGAGTCATTAGTTCGTTCATTGCATGTTTATTTCTCCACTTCTCTCTACATTCTTTCACTACATCATATCATTTTCACACCCTCCCATTTGTTTTGACGCCCTATAGAGGTTTAAAAAACCTCCCAGGTATCGCCCATTCCATGTTATCGCGCTTGTTTTCCATTCTTATTTATAGTTGCTACACTCCTTAGGGCTAATTTGGGTATCATTTTCGTGTCTCCTACTTTGTTTTGCAGGTCAGTATCATCCTAACACGAGGGCCATCCCCTCTGGCTGGCCGGAAGGGGTAAAGGATTGGATCCTATGCTTTGGAGTTTGGCAACATCGAACAGTCGGCGTCCGTCCGTCCACAGGTATACACGGCCCACATAGGACCGTGCAATGCCTTATTGCGGTCGTCTGCGAACCGTGCTATCGCCAGGCTCATCTTCGTCCCGCTTCTTACTTCAGCGCTTTGAGCGGTCTATCGAGAGACCGTCCTAATCACAAAGCAGATCTTCCAGGGCCGTCTACACCTTTCAGCGCTGAACAACAGGCAAGTGCTTTCTCCCCTTTTCCAATGTACGGTTGCCCCCCTCGGTACTTTGTATCTTGGTGGCGATCATGATCATACGCCCTTTTTCACCCTTTCTTCCTTTCTTCCTTCATCCCGCTTGTCTTTACATTTTTATTATTAGAAAATGAAGGTAAGAAAGAGAAAAGGTGGGGGAAAACATGTCAACAAGCATGACGCACGGCTTTCAGGCAGTGTAGGAGTAAGGGCGACGGTTTCTGGAGTTTAGTGGTGACCATTAGGTGAGTATGGGTGACAAATGCTCAATTGGGGTAACAAATAACTTCACATTGGTAAAAAGTGAGAAGGAAGCTGAAGGTGAAAAAGAACAGAAGAAGAACTTCAGGAGAAAGAGATGTGCTCACTAGAAGAGGGTGACAAATAACTTCAACTTTATGTTAACCGAATGCACCAACACTCTAGGCAAAGTCAATAGTCAAAGTCAAGCTTTTGCAACTGTTGACGTCCAGTCAAAGCATGGTCAAGCTTCGGCCAGTGACAGTGGACACAGAAAATGACAAACGTGGAAGAACAACAGAAGAAGACTAAAGGTAACAAATACTCTCCTAAGGGTGACAAATGAAGATTGTTGTGAAGGGTGACAAATGTGGGAACAATGGTGAGAATTTGCAAGACAACAGCTACAAATAAGTCGCTAAGGGTGAAAAATGAGTTAGCACGATGGCAATGTTGTAGCACGGAAAATGCTAAGGCGATGGTTATCAGCCGTAAGGGTGACAAATAGATGTTAAGTCTGACAATTAGCCGTTAAGACAACAAAATGGGTTTGCAGGGGTGAATAATGTCTCAGCACTTGAGACGTAGAGCGGGGCACTAGAGTAAGTTCGTTTAGTGTATCATTGTTAATCGTGATGTGCCAGGTTCAAAAATAGAGTTCTGCCGTGTATTCATTTACTTTTTTGAATACGTTATATTCAAAAAATTTACGAAAACCTTACGCTGAAGCTAAGATTCGAACTCGGAGAAACCCGTTCAAATGGCCCAACAATTAACCAAATGATACAAGATGTCATTTCAAATAGTTTAATTTATTCCATTATGTATATATATTATACTTTTCCGTATCGGTACGCAATGTACCATCCCGTCTCGAGCCGTGGCCGGGATGACCGGTTCGACAGGGACAGCCACACCTGCCCCGAATGATGTGCACGTGACTCAAGGATGGAGTCACAAGTCATTGATTGCTTCCACATGGCATTAATATTCCCCATGATTGAGGAGCCCTATCTCCCGAAATGTTGGCGATATATAGACGTGACGGTAAATTCACGACACATGAGTTTCAGGGGGGCACGAGACAATAAGGATATGGTCAACATGTGGCCGATACGGCTCTGAATACCTTTTCGCGTGCACCCCAATGTGGGGCTTTCAAGGTAGCTAGGCTTTTCAACATGTTCTCTCTTCTTTTTATATAATCAAATCGACTTATCGACCATGCAGCCCCATTGCTTGGCGTGGCAATTAATCAAACGTTTTCCCCTCTTATAGTCGTGATTGACCTTTATAGCGTGGCAGGTCGCCAATCCCGACCCGATGCCTACCATCGTCTGCTTAGTGATCAGAAGGAGCGCACCTTCGGTTAGTCCAGACAATCACAACCTTGGAACTTGAACACATTGTCAGACACGTGGTTGGCACGCCCTATCGTGAGTAAAATCGATGAAAGATACAATGATATTTGACTATTAATTATATAATATCTTGAGTGCCCCACGTGGCATTAATATTCCCCGCGATCGAGGAGCCCTAGCTCCCGAAAATTCATTATATAAAGACGTGACGGTAAATTCACGACACATGAGTTTGAGGGGGGCACGAAACAATAAGGAAATGGTCACAACATGTGACCGATATAGCTTCGAATACCTTTTCGTGCGTACCCCGATGTGGTGCTTTCAAGGTAGCTAGGCTTTTCAACATGTTCTCTCTTGTTTTTATATAATTGAATCGACTTATCGATCATGCAACCCCATTGCTTGGCGTGGCGATTAATCAAACGTTTTCCCCTCTTATCGTCGTGATCGACCTTTATGGCACGGTGGGTCGCCAGTCCCGACCCGATGCCCACCATCGTCTGCTTAGTGATCAGAAAGAGTGCACCTTCGGTTAGTCCAGACCATCCCAGCCTTAGAACTTGAACACATTGTCAGACACGTGATTGGCACGTCCTATCATGAGTAAAATCGATGAAAGATACAATGATATTTGACTATTAATTATATAATATCCTGAGTGCTTCCACGTGGCATTAATATTCCCCACGATCGAGGAGCCCTAGATCCCGAAAATTCATTATATAAAGACGTGACGGTAAATTCACGACACATGAGTTTGAGGGGGGCACGAAACAATAAGAAAATGGTCACAACATATGACCGATACGGCTCCGAATACCTTTTCGTGCGCATGCCGCTATAGGCCTTTCTAAGTAGCTAGGCTTTTCAACACGTTCTCTCTTCTTTTTAAATAATCAAATTGACTTATTGGCCATGCAGCCCCATTGCTTGGCATGGTAATTAAAAAAACTTTTCCCCCTCTTTTATCATCGTGAACGACCTTTATGGCACGGCGGGTCGCCAATGGGGACCAAATGCCCACCATCGTCTGCTTAGTGATCAGAAGGAGTGCACCTTCGGTTAGTCTAGACCATCCCAGCCTTTGAACTTGAACACATTGTCAGACACGTGATTGGCACGCCCTATCGTGAGTAAAATCGATGAAAGATATAATGATATTTGACTATTATATATCCTGAGTGCTTCCACGTGGCAATAATATTCCCCGCTATCAAGGAGCCCTAGCTCTCAAAAATTCATTAAATATAGATGTGACGGTAAATTCACAACACATGAGTTTAAGGGGGGCACGGAACAATAAGGAAATGGTCAACATGTGACCGATACGGCTCCGAATACCTTTTCGCGCACACCCTGATGTTGGGCTTTCAAGGTAGCTAGGCTTTTCAACACGTTCTCTCTTCTTTTTATATAATTGACTTATCGGCCATAAAGAAGTTGAAAATTTTTAAATTATAGATCTTCGGATCTCTAAATAATAAATAATATTTTTTTAGATATAATGATATTTTTTACTGAGAGAGATTTTATCATATTAGAAGAAGTTAATGTTGTGCCCCTATGGTCATATGAGTTCTAATGTATTCTTGGTTTTGATAATGGCTAAACACTATTAGTCATTGATGTTTTTCACCTTCATGTGATTGACATACGTGATGTTTTTGTTCATGACAGGTGCGCCAATGAATGGACAAGGAATCAAGTGGAAATGGTGAACGTGAAAGCTCAATGTTGCGCCCTCGCACGCGGATCGACCTGCGCGGTCAGGTCGCGGGGGTCAAGGGGGCAGCGCCCCTTGTGGGGGTTTCCGGGGGCGGAGCCCCCGGAACAAAATTTAGAAATGCTCAAAGCATATTCTATGTTGATTTCAATCCCAAAATACATGAAATTGATGAGGACATGAATATCTTGACTTATGAACATGTTTCATTGGTCTAACACTTCATTTTTACAGGTATAGGTGTTTCCGGTCGACCTACACACCTTGGCCGGTCGACTAGATTTGCCAGAGCCTAAGAATTCCACGTTTTATAGGTTTCGGTCGACCGCCCCTGCCTTTCCGGTCGACCGGTTCTTCCAGAAACGAAACACTCCAGGAATTACAGATTTTGGTCGACCGCCCCTACTTTTCCGGTCGACCGGTTTTCCCAGAACCGAAATGATGACGTTGTTACAGGTTTCGGTCGACCGCCCCCAGGCGTCCGGTAGACCGGTTTTTCCAGAGCTGAAAAGTTCCGGTTGTAGCAGGTTCTGGTCGACCGGCCCATGAATTCCGGTCGACCGCCAGCCCCGATGCAGCCTTGTTTGACTTCGAAATCAACCTCGTGGCTATCCCCTTTCCATGGATTTATTTAATGAAACCTTACCTAATCTTCCATGATTTGTGGATCTGGTCTAGGGGGCATCTATGGACCATTCAAGGGTTATAAAACTAACACATGAGGGGTTAGAAACCCTAATGCTTTAAGGGGCTTCTTGTGAGATCTAGGGTGGCTGCAAGGGAGGTTGAAGAGAGCTTGGAGACGAGCTACTGTTCACGTGAACAGTAGTTCGTGAAGGTGTTCTTCATCCAATCAAAGGGGAATCAAGCTCAAATCAAAGCCAGCAAACCTCAAGGAAGATTACATCAAAGCAAGGCTATCAAAGTGATCCAAGGAAGCTGGTTTGATTCAAGTTCTTCAAGGGAAATCATCTTCATCCATTCAAGTTCTTTCCACCTCATTCAAGGTGATATTTCAAGCATTCAAACTCCTAGAAGCTAAAGAAGCAATCAAGATTCAAGGTAGCTTCATCATCTCCTTCATTCATTCAAAGAAATTCAAAGAGAAGATCAAGAGAGAAGAATTGAATGAAGAGGTACTGTTCACGTGAACAGTACTCCGTGAAGAACATTCATCCAATCAAGGGTGAATCAAGAAGATTGAGTTGAAGCCAAGAGGAGCCTTGTTGTTGATCAACATTCCATACAAGGGCCAATTCATTTTCACTCATAACTCAATCTCTTGTTTTAGTTCATTCACATTTGTTTCATTTTCATTATTGTTTAAACATTGAAAGTGTGATTCATCCCTACCGGTGGTTAGTAGGAAGGCAATTGGAGGTTGTTCCAATTTGCGGTTGACATCCCTACCAGGTGGTGAGTAGGAAGGCAATCAGTGGTTTCCGATTTGCGGTTCTGTGCGCTGCACACGTGACGCCTCACCGGGTTTTGGTGAGGGGTGGACGTAGGGCTGAGGATTCAGTCCGAACCACCTTAAAATCCTGTCTAGTGTGGTTTGCTTGTGTGATTGATTCGTTCTAGATGCATGCTTAGGATCGAATTGTTATATATCTTGCTTATCTTGCTAAGCAAATCATAACGCACTTGGAAGCTAGTTTCTATTCCGCTGCAATTCATTTTAACTCGCTATATAGAGGGCCACATTGCGAAAAGTGGGGCTGATCTATTCACCCCTCCCCTCTAGATCTGCTGTCCACTACACAACAAGTGGTATCAGAGCCTAATCTCTCATTATGGGGTCCAACGACCTTGAGGGAAATGGTGGATCAGCGTCCAAGGGTTTTCTACCCGAAGGACATGCTGTGAATAGGCCTCCTTACTTTACTGGAACTAACTATCCTTATTGGAAACATCGCATGCAGGTGTTTATTCGTGCCCAAGACTACGAACTTTGGCGAGTGATCAGCAAAGGTCCGTATGAGCTTACAGATAAAGAGGACTTGTGGACCAAAGAACATATAAGGCAATCCACTGTCAACTGGAATGCTAAACACATCATGCAATGCTCACTCCATCCAGTAGAATTCTCAAGAGTGGCTACCTGCGCATCTGTAAAACAAATGTGAGATAAGTTAGAGGTAATCTACGAAGGAACCTCTCAGGTACAAGAAACGAAAGCCAACATCTTAGTTTCTGAATATGAAATGTTCCGCATGAAGCCTGATGAGTCAATTCGAGATATGTATGCTCGATTGACTGTGCTTACTAATAGTTTAACTGATTTGGGAAAGAAATACACAGAGCAAGAAATTGTAAGAAAAATTCTCAGATCATTAACTCCAGCATGGCACACGAAGGCTACCGTGGTGGAAGAATCCAGAGATCTTTCCACTACAAAGGTAGATGAACTCATTGGGTCACTAATGACCTATGAGATCAACCTTAAGAGCAAAGAGGTTGAGGCACCAAAGAAAAAGTCTTTAGCTCTTAAAGCAGGACCTAGCCGTCAAAACTCCTCCGATGAAAGTGAGGATTCAACTAGTGAGCGAGATGAGGATGACGTGGCCATGCGTACACGTAAGTTTGGAAAATTTCTGAGAAAGGAAGGTAAGAGGTTCTTGAGAGGAAGATCTAAGGTGAGAAATGGTTTCAAAACTAATTCTGAAAATTTCAAGAAACCTGACAAAATCATTTGTTACTCTTGCAATAAACTAGGGCATTACAAGACTGATTGTCCTGACAGACTCAAAAAGGCTGACAAATAGAAGGGCAAGAAGAAAAATAAGGCCATGGTGTCCACTTGGAGCGACGAAGAAGAAAGTGATGATGAAACCAGCTCCTCGGACAAGGAAAGAGAAGATCTTTGCCTTATGGCCAAAGGTGACGAAGAAACCGAGGTAACTTCTCCATTTGAAGATTATACTGTTGATGATTGGGAGGAAGCATATATACAACTTATGGAAAAATATAACATGTACAAAAAGGAAAATAAATCATTGAAAAAGAAAATCAATTCTTTTGTGCATGATCATGAAACCAATCATAAGAATGCTATACTTGAGACTGAAATTGAAGATCTTAAGAAAATGATTGAAAATTTGGAGGAAGGAAGAAAAGAAATGGTTGACTTGGAAACTGAAAATGAGGATTTGAGAAATTAAATTGATAGCATGAAGCTCAAAATGCAAAGCTATGAAAAAGATAGTAAATTGAGCAATGAGAAATATGAAGCTGTCAAACAAGTTAACATTCAACTTTTGCAAAACATTGAAAACTTAGAAAAAGAGTTGAAGGATAAACAATAGTCCTTAGAAAAATTTATGGATGGAAAAGAAAACCTAGATGCATTGCTAGGTACTAGAATGAACTTCAACAAGGAAGGGTTAGGTTTTGAACCTACAAACAAAAGGCCAATTGGGTTAAAAACTGTCACATTTGTTTCATCTTCCGAAGCTTCCACCTCAAACACAACTCCCACTCAAAACCAGCAAAAACAAAAGGAGAAAAGGAAAGAAAAGATTGAACAGGCAGTCACCAACCTTCCTAAAAAGCCTGTCCAAAAGCCTAAGAAAGGCCAATCTTCCCAGCAGCATAGGTCAACACATTCTTGGCCTTTACCTGCTCAGCCTTCTAGGTATCACTATAACTGGGGTGCTCCATCACTTAGGCCAACACCACCTCACTTGTGGGGTAATTGTGATTTCTGTGTGCACCAATCCCCTGGGTGGCAAAACAATCATTTTCAATCTAAAACCAGCCAACGGCCTCAATGGTTTAAGAAGCAAGCCTTTTCAAACTTTCACAAAGTTCAACAAAGAACCTCCAAACAGAAAATGAATGTCAAAGTTGAAAAGAAAATTCCTGCATTAAGCAAAGAAAACATGAATGCTAGAAAGGTTTGGATTCCGAAAGAGATGGTATCATGTTTTGAAAACTTGAAGAAGTTGGTGGGACCCAAGTTTTGTTGGGTTCCAAACCCCATTGCTTAATTCTTTGTGTAGGAGTGTCTTATAGCCATACATAACAGGTGGTACCTTGATAGCGGCTGTTCAAGACACATGACGGGAGACAAATCAAAATTTTGTCTCTTGGAGGAAAAGGAAGGAGGATACGTCACATTTGGAGGAAACAACAAAGGAAAAATCATTGGAACAGGTAATGTAGGTAAGAACCTCTCCAACTCCATTGGAAATGTGTTGTTAGTTGAAGGATTGAAATATAACTTGCTTAGCATAAGTCAATTGTGTGATAAAGGTCATAAAGTATTGTTTGACTCTCATGCATGTAAAATCCTTGAACCAAAATCCGACAAGGTAAAATTTTCTGGTAAAAGAGTCAACAATGTCTACATGATTGACTTAGATGATCCTGCTCATGCAAATCTTTGTCTTGCTGCACCAAAATCTGAACTTGCATGGTTATGGCATCGTAGACTAGGACATGCTAGCTACAATGTTCTACATAAATTGTTAAAGCATTCAATGGTGAAAGGTTTGCCTGAATTATCTTTTAAACAAGAAAACAAGTTGTGTGATGCATGTGCCCTTGGTAAACAAACTAGAAAATCCTTCAAGGCTAGATCCTCATATTTGTCTTCCAAACCACTCGAGCTAATTCATATGGACTTGTTTGGTCCAACCAGAACTGCTAGTTTAAGTGGTAGAAAATATGGATATGTCTTGGTGGATGATTTCTCTAGGTTCACATGTGTTTTCTTCCTCACACACAAAAATGATGCTTTTAATGAGTTTCAGGCACTCTATTTGAAGATAAAGCAGGACGGTGAGTTTAAGATTTCCAAGATTCAATCTGATCACGGTGGTGAATTTGAGAATACTGATTTCTATAATCTTTGCAGGTCAGAAGGCATTTCACACTGATTCTCTTCACCAAGAACCCCCGAGCAAAATGGGATTGTTCAAAGAAGGAATCGAACACTCATAGAGATGGCGAGGACAATGCTTGCCGAACGGCAACTTCCAAGGAAATTTTGGGCCGAAGCGGTAAATACGGCGTGTTACATTATCAACCGGTCAATGGTAAGGTCTCACACCAAAAAGACTCCCTATGAGTTGCTCAAAGGTAAAATGCCCTCTCTGCATCATATGAAAGTTTTTGGATCAAAATGCTTCATTCACAATAATGACAAAAGAGATTTAGATAAATTCGAGCCCAAGAGCGATGAAGGTATATTTCTTTGATATTCTGATAGATCTAGGGCTTATAGAATTTATAACATTAAAAGTCAAACTGTGGAAGAATCACCCCATGTTTCCTTTGATGAATATCATGATTCTAACAATGATAACTCTTGCAGGAAAAATGATGAAGATGGGGAATTCCTAAGCATAAAAGATAAGAGTGATTCTCCACAAGAAGAAATAAAAGAAGACGGTGACCTAGCTGAATCAAGCAATGCAAGGGATCAAGCTTCAGGAGAAGGTAATGATTCTACAAACATTAGAACTCATAAGGATCATCCCTTGGAGAATGTCCTTGGCAGCTTGAATGGCCCACATAGAACAAGGTCACATTTTAAAATTGTGGAAGAATTAGATCAACTTGCTCTTGTCTCGCAGCATGAACCCAAAAACATTGATGATGCTTTAAAAGATGAAAACTGGATAAATTCCATGCAAGAAGAGTTAAACCAGTTTGAGAGAAACAAAGTTTGACATCTTGTTCCTAGACCATCATCACAATCTGTCCTAGGCACTAAATGGGTTTTTATGAACAAATTAAGTGAGGAAGGCAAGATAATCAGAAACAAAGCTAGATTGGTGGCTCAAAGGTATAATCAAGAGTTTGGGGTCGACTTTGATGAATCTTACGTCCCAGTTGCTAGACTCGAAGCCATCAAAATTTTACTTACCTTGGCATGCTCCCTTAGAATAAAGCTTTATCAAATGGATGTTAAAAGTGCTTTCTTGAATGGCTTGATCAAAGAAGAAGTCTATGTTGTGTTGTGCCCCTGTGGTTATTTGAGTTTCATATGGTCACTTGGGTCATTCGACATCATTCTATGGTCATATGTGTTCTGTGATATTCTTGGTTTTGATAATGGCTAAACACTATTCGTCATTGTTGCTTTTCACTCTTATATGACTAACATATGTTCTGTTGTGTTTATGACAGATATGCACATGAAAGCTCAATGTTGCGCCCTCGCACGCGGATCGACCTGCGCGGTCAGGTCGCGGGGATCGACCTGCGCGGTCAGGTCGCGGGGGTCAAGGGGGCAGCGCCCCTTGCGGGGGTTTCCGGGGGTGGAGCCCCCGGAACAAAAATTTGCTTGAATACTCAGTAATAAAACTTCAAGACAATCAAGGTCGATGCCACAGACATGAATGGGCGGCTAACGGACTCAAGCGATGGCTCTGGTGTGGCCAACGGACCAACCCGGGGTGACCCGGGCTCTGCCCAGCTGGCGGTCGATCGCCAGCACAGGGGCGGTCGACCGCCCCAGCCAGGGATCCCCCGGCTACAGGTCTGCCTGCTGCCGGTCGACCGCCAGCCAGTGGCGGTCAACCGGAATTCCCAGGGGCCATTCGTCTGCAGCCTTTTACAGTGGTGGTCGACCGCCAGGAGCTGCCGGTCGACCGCCAGCCCCGAGCCTTCATTTTTGACTTTGTTTCCAACTTCGAAAAGGGCCATTCAACATGGATTTCTTTAATCCAAATGTCACCTAATCACCCACAAATTGTGGATCTGGTCTGAGGCTTGTCTATAGATCATTCAAGGTCTATAAAACTAACACATGAGGGGATGAAAACCCTAATGCTTCAAGCCTTCAAGGGAGATCAAGGGAGCCCATTTTCGAGCTACTGTAGCACCTCCGTGAACAGTGTTTCGGGAGGAAGTTCTTCATCCATCCAAGGTGATTCAAGCTCAGATCTGAAGCTAAGCAACCTCCTACAAAGAAAGAAGCAATCAAGGGCATGAAGGGTGATCAAAGGAAGCCAGTTTGATTCAAGTTCTTCAAGGGAAATCATCTACATTCATTCAAGCTCTTTCAAGCTCATCCAAGGTGATATTTCAAGCATTCAAACTCCTAGAAGCTAAAGAAGCAATCAAGATTCAAGGTAGCTTCATCATCTCCTTCATTCATTCAAAGAAATTCAAAGAGAAGATCAAGAGAGAAGAATTGAAGGAAGAGGTACTGTTCACGTGAACAGTACTCCGTGAAGAACATTCATCCAATCAAGGGTGAATCAAGAAGATTGAGTTGAAGCTAAGAGGATCCTTGTTGCTGATCAACATTTCATACAAGGGCCAATTCATTTCTACTCATAACTCAATTTCTTGTCTTAGTTCATTCACATTTGTTTTCCTTTTAATATTGATTAAACATTGAAGTTGTGATTCGTCCCTACCGTTGGTTAGTAGGAAGGCAATCGGAGGTGTTTTCGATCTGCGGTGTTGACGTCCCTACCGTTGGTTAGTAGGAAGGCAATCGGTGGTTTCCGATTTGCGGGTTGGTGCGCTGCACAAGTGAAGCCTCACCGGGTTTTGGTGAGGGGTGGACGTAGGGCTGAGGATTCAGTCCGAACCACCTTAAAAATCCTGTCTAGTGTGGTTTGCTTGTGTGATTGATTCATTCTAGATGCATGCTTAGGATCGAATTATTATATATCTTGCTTATCTTGCTAAGTGAATCACATCATTCTTGGAAGCTAGTTTATATTCCGCTGTAATTCATTTTAACTAGCTATTTAGAGGGCCGCATTGCGAGAAGTGGGGCTGATCTATTCACCCCTCCCCTCTAGATCCGCTGTCCACTACACAACATGTTGAGCAGCCCCCTGGCTTTGAGAACTCTAACAATGCAGATTTTGTATACAAGCTAGACAGGGCGCTTTATGGACTCAAGCAAGCACCAAGAGCTTGGTATGAAAGGCTAAGCTCATTCCTCATTGAAAAAGGGTACACACGAGGTAAGGTAGATCAAACACTCTTCACCAAGAAGCAAGGTAAGAACATCTTGATTATTCAAATTTATGTTGATGATATTGTGTTTGGTTCTACAAAATCTGAAATGTGTGAGGAATTTGCTAACCTCATGACTAGCGAATTTGAGATGAGCCTAATGGGAGAACTTCAATTCTTTCTCGGTTTGCAGGTCAACCAAGGAGACGATGGGTGCTTCATAAGTCAAGCCAAATACATTAAAGAGCTATTGAAAAGATTTGACATGGCAAACAGCAAAATCATTGCAACTCCTATGAGCACCTCAACTTCACTAGATTCGGATGAAAATGGTAAATTGGTGGATGCAAAGGTCTATCGAGGTATGATTGGCTCTTTGCTTTACTTGACTGCATCTCGACCAGATATCCAGTTTAGTGTTTGCCTTTGTGCTAGATTTCAAGCTAATCCTAGAGAATCTCATTTGACTGCCGTCAAACGTATCCTTCGATATCTTGCCGGCACTCAAGATTTGGGATTGTGGTATCCGTCATCATGTGATTTATCTCTTATATCTTATTCTGATGCGGATTACGCTGGATGTAAGTTGGATCGTAAGAGTACTAGTGGCTATTGCCAGTTTCTAGGCGGGTGTCTAGTTTCTTGGGCTTCCAAGAAACAACACTCGGTTGCCCTCTCAACCGCGGAGGCAGAATATGTTGCTGCGGGGAGCTGTGGCACCCAAGTGTTGTGGATTAAACACCAACTCCAAGACTACTTGGTGGATCTTGGTTGTGTCACGATTCTGTGTGATAACACTAGTTCTATCAACCTTGCAAAAAATCCAGTCCAGCACTCTAGGACTAAGCATATTGAGATTAGGCATCACTTCATTAGAGATGATGTTGGTAAGAAAAACTTTGAACTGCATTTTGTTGATACATTGAATCAGATTGCTGATATCTTTACCAAGCCCTTGTGTAATGACAGGTTTTCAACACTAAGAAGGGAGCTTGGTCTTTGCCGACCTCAGGCCAATAAGAATTTGAATTGATAATCCTGTTCAATTAGTTGTGTGTTTTGCATTCATGCATTGTTTATATGTCAATATGTCTTTTTGCATATGGTGTCGCATTGCATGCAGTTGCATAATAATGAATTGAGTTCATGTTCATAATGCATTGTATGGTTTGTGTAGCATCATTCTCGCATGGCCATGGTATATCAAATGTTGATGTATGGAAGGGCAAGTTATGCTTGTCACGAAGCACTCAATATGCGTGAGGTTTCACCTCCGCCAAGTACCACGCGTCAATGTCGCATATAGGCCATATAGTAAGGGGGAGTTGTCCTTGTGCAGCATTCATGCATATATTTCATCTTCAATCTGTTACATTTAATAAGTGTACAACCATGGGTTGAGTCATACATTTCATTTCTGGCACCTTCATGAGTGACTCGGCCAACCTCATTTGTCATTCAACTTGATTGCAAATATAACTCCTTCGCGCATCTATTGCATATCTTTAGGGGGAGTTTTGCTGATTCTCTTAACCTCTTGCAATCTACTTCTTGGCTTATAGTCTGGTTTGAGCTCCTGAGATTGTCGAATATATGGTGTAAGAGCTTTCTATTATATGCCCTCATGATTGTCCAATCAATGAAAATGGTTCAGATTTAATGATTTCCTTGCAGCTCTGAAATATTTATTTTGAAATCATCTATGTTCTATGGTTTTAATAGACCTTAACTAAAGATTGCATATTATGCTTTGAATGACTATCCTGATATCTGAAAATCCAGACTTCATGACAATCTTGGTGATACTCTAGAGCTTAGTATTGTTTTTAAACATCTTGATGAGCTGGACTTCTTGAAAATCTATTTGCAGAGCAATGATATTGTTGCACGGAGAAATATGTCACGTCATCACATCAAGTGACGAATGATATGTCATGATGTGCCTCTATTATCTCTTTCTTACTTATATTTGGACTCTAGGCAGAGCACTAGCATAATTGCTGATAAATATATCTTCTCATCATAGAAATGAGATCGAATATGTCATGACGCGACTCTGCTATGTCTGTTCATTCTGAAGCATTACAGTCAGTCTTGCCAAATACCTAGGGATATTGGCGTCTAAACAACGTGTATTCTTACGGCTAGGAGGCATGTACTAGACTTGACTGCTCGTAAAATATGAGTCATGTGCCTTCATATACTACAGATATTGAAAATCAAAATATGAAACCTCTTGCCTCAATCATACAATTCCATGCTCTAGTCATGATTGTTTAGCCTCAATACGAGTTCTTGTGTTATTCCCTTTCTAGTTATTGAATATGGATATATAAAGACAAGGGACGGTTAAGCACTGCCATGATATGCCTTTTTGGTTCATTTCTATTAAATCTTGGATGTAGCTACTTTTCGAACTCTGTTGATGAATTCGGATTTCATTAGCTTTGAACCATACATGCTGCTCACAATCTGCTTCAGGTTTGCATATAATGGCTTGCTCTTCACTCCTTTCCGCTCTGGTCTCACAGATATTTCACTTTATTGCTCCTTTTTTTGCTGTTGGCAAAGGGGGAGAATTCTTGTTGTGAGTCCTTGTTGAGGTTGTGGACATGGGAGTCCTTGTTGAGGGGGAGAGCCTTCATCTGTTTAGCCTTCATCTGTTTCATCTGTATGCAACCGTCACATTATGCATAGCATTCCCATATAGCATTCACATGCTTTGATCATCATAGTATTCCCATATAGCATTCACATGCTTTGATCATCCATGCATATAAATCCGCATTCCCATGTTTTACTATCATGGATCTTGAGCTGCATAGGTTGCATATGTCATACACTTTGCCATATTGGATATCTCTGCCATATAATGACTCACAGTGTTGCCATCATCAAAAAGGGGGAGAATGTTGTGCCCCTATGGTCATATGAGTTCTAATGTATTCTTGGTTTTGATAATGGCTAAACACTATTAGTCATTGATGTTTTTCACCTTCATGTGATTGACATACGTGATGTTTTTGTTCATGACAGGTGCGCCAATGAATGGACAAGGAATCAAGTGGAAATGGTGAACGTGAAAGCTCAATGTTGCGCCCTCGCACGCGGATCGACCTGCGCGGTCAGGTCGCGGGGGTCAAGGGGGCAGCGCCCCTTGCGGGGGTTTCCGGGGGCGGAGCCCCCGGAACAAAATTTAGAAATGCTCAAAGCATATTCTATGTTGATTTCAATCCCAAAATACATGAAATTGATGAGGACATGAATATCTTGACTTATGAACATGTTTCATTGGTCTAACACTTCATTTTTACAGGTATAGGTGTTTCCGGTCGACCTACACACCTTGGCCGGTCGACTAGATTTGCCAGAGCCTAAGAATTCCACGTTTTACAGGTTTCGGTCGACCGCCCCTGCCTTTCCGGTCGACCGGTTCTTCCAGAAACGAAACACTCCAGGAATTACAGATTTCGGTCGACCGCCCCTACTTTTCCGGTCGACCGGTTTTCCCAGAACCGAAATGATGACGTTGTTACAGGTTTCGGTCGACCGCCCCCAGGCGTCCGGTAGACTGGTTTTTCCAGAGCTGAAAAGTTCCGGTTGTAGCAGGTTCTGGTCGACCGGCCCATGAATTCCGGTCGACCGCCAGCCCCGATGCAGCCTTGTTTGACTTCGAAATCAACCTCGTGGCTATCCCCTTTCCATGGATTTATTTAATCAAACCTTACCTAATCTTCCATGATTTGTGGATCTGGTCTAGGGGGCATCTATGGACCATTCAAGGGTTATAAAACTAACACATGAGGGGTTAGAAACCCTAATGCTTTAAGGGGCTTCTTGTGAGATCTAGGGTGGCTGCAAGGGAGGTTGAAGAGAGCTTGGAGACGAGCTACTGTTCACGTGAACAGTAGTTCGTGAAGGTGTTCTTCATCCAATCAAAGGGGAATCAAGCTCAAATCAAAGCCAGCAAACCTCAAGGAAGATTACATCAAAGCAAGGCTATCAAAGTGATCCAAGGAAGCTGGTTTGATTCAAGTTCTTCAAGGGAAATCATCTTCATCCATTCAAGTTCTTTCCACCTCATTCAAGGTGATATTTCAAGCATTCAAACTCCTAGAAGCTAAAGAAGCAATCAAGATTCAAGGTAGCTTCATCATCTCCTTCATTCATTCAAAGAAATTCAAAGAGAAGATCAAGAGAGAAGAATTGAAGGAAGAGGTACTGTTCACGTGAACAGTACTCCGTGAAGAACATTCATCCAATCAAGGGTGAATCAAGAAGATTGAGTTGAAGCCAAGAGGAGCCTTGTTGTTGATCAACATTCCATACAAGGGCCAATTCATTTTCACTCATAACTCAATCTCTTGTTTTAGTTCATTCACATTTGTTTCATTTTCATTATTGTTTAAACATTGAAAGTGTGATTCATCCCTACCGGTGGTTAGTAGGAAGGCAATTGGAGGTTGTTCCAATTTGCGGTTGACATCCCTACCAGGTGGTGAGTAGGAAGGCAATCAGTGGTTTCCGATTTGCGGTTCTGTGCGCTGCACACGTGACGCCTCACCGGGTTTTGGTGAGGGGTGGACGTAGGGCTGAGGATTCAGTCCGAACCACCTTAAAATCCTGTCTAGTGTGGTTTGCTTGTGTGATTGATTCGTTCTAGATGCATGCTTAGGATCGAATTGTTATATATCTTGCTTATCTTGCTAAGCAAATCATAACGCACTTGGAAGCTAGTTTCTATTCCGCTGCAATTCATTTTAACTCGCTATATAGAGGGCCACATTGCGAAAAGTGGGGCTGATCTATTCACCCCTCCCCTCTAGATCCGCTGTCCACTACACAACAGTTAATGAATAACAAAGAATCACGAATGAATGGATGAAAACATGGCACCAAATGAAAATATGGCGCCAAATTGAAAGAGACAAGAATTAGAAAAAACATCCCCTCTCCTGTCCTCCTTAGTCCTTCCCCCTTCCTCCTCATTCAACCACTGCATCCCTTTCCTCTCTCACAAGTCACGATCGGACCCCCCTCTCAATCTCTCACCGGCGGGCGGCGGAGTGGCGAGGGCGGGCGGGCACGGCGGAGCTACCCAGGGACGCCGGTGAGGGGAGAGCAGAGGTGACACCGGCCACGAGGGCATAGAAGCGACAGTGACCTCCGGCAGCGGCGGTGAGCTCCCGCCCTTTCTCATGCTCACTCTCTCTCACACACACACAGACACAAACTCTTACACACTCTCACTATTCATGCCTGGTCTACAAGATGAACCTTTTCTCTGTTGAGTTATGGTTTTGAGATTGTTGAGTTATGGTTTTGATGATTGTTGCGTTATGGTTTTGATGATAACTAAACTTAATGTGTGATTGAGTGATGATAACTAAACTTATGGTTAATTGCACATGTTCTTGATGATTGTGTACATTCATGTTTAAATATGATTGAGATGGCAAATGGCAATGGTACATGATCTTGATCCTTGGTTGTTTGAATTATTTTTTTAAGAGGCAAGAGGTTTCATAACCTCTTTAATGTGAATAAGTCCTTGTGCAATTCATGAGGTAATAACCTTGACTATCTTGCTTGTAGGATCAAACTCATGGCAGTCGCCTAGTAAACCTAACGTGTGGACAAGTACTTGCTTTTATACAATTCAACGCAGGTGGTATATGTCATTTACTATCAAGAACCATTGGTAATATTCTTACCTTGTTATAGCATCAATCTCACAATGGGTATTTCATATACCTCTCCTTTTATAGACTTCATTCATGGTATTTGAGGTTCATGATGGTTGCATGATTTGATAGCTTACAAGGTTGAATGCATAAGTTCTTGAATGCATAAGTTCCTTATTCTAATCAATGACAAATGCTCAAATGGTTTAAGCTTTCCAAATGTATAATCTAAGTTAAACCAAACCCAAAATGCATGGAATTGATGAGGACATGAAGCTCTTGACTTATGGACATGTTTCATTGGGCTAACTAATCATTTTTGCAGGTCTGCACATCTTCGGTCGACCAACGAACCTTGGCCGGTCGACCAGAATTGACAGAACCTAAAAAATCCCATTTCTGCAGGTTTTGGTCGACCGCCACCATAGGGTCGATCGATCGGTTTTGCCAGAACAAAAATTGTTCTATTTGTAGACAGTTCCGGTCGACCGACCCAGTGCCGCCGGTCGACCGACAGCCCCGAAGCCCCCAATGTTGACTTCGTGTTTCAAGCTCATGGAGAGGTCTTTCTTCCCATTTGTTTAATCCCAATGACCCCAATTACACCATGATTTGTGGATCTGGTGTAGGGCTTGTCCATGGACCATTCAAGGGCTATAAAACATCTCATTGGAGCCATAAACCCTAACCATCTGAGAGATCAAAAGGGAGGCTATCCAAGGAGGAAGGAGAGGGTATTGTAGCTACATGAACAGTACTTCGTGCAACAAGATCTTCTTCTATCTCCAACCCATTCAAGGTACTTCTGAAGCCAACAAGCACTTATGAAGTGAAGAAGCAAGCAACCAACAAAGAGAGATCAAGGAGGATGCTATCAAGAAGCAAGCACGGGTTTCAAGAAGAGATTAAGGGAAGGTTGTCCAAGTGAAGAAAGAAGAGTACTGTAGCCGTGAACAGTACCCCGTGCAGCAAACTCTACATCTACTCCAAGGCCATTCAAGCTTAATCTAAAGCCATTCAAGCGAAGAAGGAATCAAAGCAAATATCTGCAGCATACATTCAGGGGGAGCCAAATCAGGAGCCTTCTAAACTATAGTTTATTCTTTTTGGTGTCTTGTGCCTTAAAGTTTCAGATTTATGTTTCTTAAAAATTGCAAACATCAGTGTATGTGTGGATCAACTCAGATCCATGGCCGTGTGTGGTCGTCGTGTTCCATTCGTGTGTGCGTAGGTCTTCTTAGATCTGCGTGTGTGTGTGGATTTATCCCGATCTTAGTGTTTGTGTGGTTAGAGTGCTGCATCTGTCGCAGTAAGTGTGTGTGTGGTTGATCCAGCTGTCGGATCGTGTTGGAGACCTCGTCTCCATGTGTGTGTGTGTGTTGGGGTGCGTACCCGTGTGTGTGTGCGGGCGTCGTCTCCATTTGGAGATTTATCCTCGAGTGAAGCCTCACCGGGTTTGGTGAGGGGTGGACGTAGGATTGTCGTCGTTGCATTCGAACCACCTTAAAAATCGTTGTGCATTATGGTTTGAATTGTATGGTTTGGTCTTTTTCTTCTACCTCCATTCTACGTGAGTGCTAGTGTAAATCGTTGTTCCAATTTATCCATGTATATCTTGCATAATCCATATCATCATCTAATTAAGTTTGTTAAATCCAATTTATGAACAAACAGTTTTGAACCTCTTGATTAGCATTGTATCACATTCTTTAAAAAGGGCAAAAGTTTTCTTAAAATTTGTAAACACCCAATTCACCCCCCTCTTGGGTGTCATTGATCGCGGGACTTCAATTGATATCAGAGCTAAGGCTCCATTCTTTATAGATCTAACGATCTAGAGAGATCCAGATCAATGAGTACCTATATGTACACCTTGAATTCTCAACCGGTGTTTGATAGTTCCAAGTTTGATTTGTGGTTAGGAAGAATGTGCAGTCTTGTCAACTCATATGACCCAAAGCTATGGAAGCTTATTTCACATGGTCTTTATAAGTTGCCTAAAGACAAATCTATCTGGATCGCAAATTATAAGTTAAAACATGATCAAAATTATTTGATTTTAAAGTTGCTTACTGCCGCAGTTGATTCTAATCACTTTCCCCTTGTCTCCCATTGCAGATCCGCGAAGGAAATATTGGATGGATTAGCAGACTTCAAGGAAGAGCATGAAGATGAATGTCTTGTGGCAGGCACGAGTGATCAAGGAAGTGATCAACAAAGTGGATCAAGCTCAAAGGTAAATTCTGACTCTGATAATGGAGATGAATTTAGCTATGAAGATTTGCTGATTGCATATGATGATCTTGCCGATAAATAGAAGAAGGTAAAATCCAAAAATAAAAAATTGAAAAAGAATGCTGAACAAAATAACTGTAATTCCTCATGTGAAGAATGCCCACACTTGAAGGAATTGAACGATGCTCATATGTTCGATCTTGAAATTCACAAAGATCAAATTTGCTCCTTGAGAAATGAAAATAAAGAGCTGAGAGAGAGAATAAGTCTAATGGACAATGGTCAAAATGAACTTGATCAAAAGCTTGCAAGAGAAAATGAGAAACTGAAGGAATTGAACAGTGCTATTTCTGAAAAATTGCTAGCCTTTGAAAAAGGAAAATCTGTGAATGTTGATGAATCTGAAAAAGTGCATGCGTTGCTGCAAGAAATCGAAAGTCATAAAACCATCAATGCCACTCTACATGAACAAGTCAATTCTTGTGAAAATAAGATGGTTTCCTCTTAATTGCACATTGCATCTCTTGAATCTGAAATTCTTGATCTGAATGCTTCATTGTCTAAGCTTGTGAAAGGAAAAGAAAATTTGGATAAAATCTTGGGGACTAAGGTGAATTTTCAAAGGGAAGGGCTGGGCTATAATCTTGTGAACAAAAAGAATTTTGAAAATAAAGTCTACACATCTTTTGTGCACAGCTCTAACATAGCAATCACATCAAATGAGTCTTTAAATCAATCTTCCTCATAGATAACAAAAAGATCAAATGAAAATCTAAAAAAAAATCATGTTACACACACACATGCATCCACCAAGAAAATCAATTTGCATCAAAAACCCAAAAATAATGCTAGCACCTCCATGCATGTTAAACATACTTCTGCCACACACACACAACCACCTAGAAAGAAACCCTCATGTTTTTATTGTGGAAAACATTGACATGCCATGCATGATTATTTTATGATGAAGAATGATGATTTAGAAGCATGTAGGAAAAGAATGAAACCTTTTACAAATGAGAAACAAGAGTGGAACAAAAAATCACATGCTTCAAAGAATTCTCACGCTTGTAAGTATTCAAAGTCATGTTGCAACTATTGTGGTAAATATGGACATATGGTGTATGATTGTTTTCTGAAGAAAATTGATGATTTGAATGTTGTTAAAAATTAGAAACCACATGCTTATGTTACTGCTAACCCACAATGACCCAAAAGGATTTGGGTACCTAAGAATGTCAAATGAGAAATCTGTTTTACAGGAGTGCCATGGAAATATGAAGCGTGAAACATGCTTTCAATCAAGAAGTTAAGGCACACGGGTCAAGTGACATAAATCAGGTTGAAAGAAAAATCAAAAACTGAATTTTATTTCTCTGGTGATATCCCTCTTACTCTCTCCATTAAAAGTGTGATGTCTTGTTTTACCTTGTACTGAATTATGTGATAATGCATATGTTGTATATAAGTTGCACTCATGATAGTTGCTTGCATATCTGTGTGTATATCACTTGTCACATAGCATATTGTTGAAGAAGAGGTTGGAAACAATCAATTTCACTACATACATTGAGTTTGCATACACCTTCATGTTTGCATACACCTTCACATTCTATCATAAAAATTTTGAACATTATGAACTAATGTAAGAATGCATTGCAACTTCTGTGTCTTCATCACACATCCATGACGACATATAGCATTAGAATTTTTTTTGGAACATCTTGCATTCATGCACACATTAAGGGGGAGCAACCACATTTGTCATATGGGCTTAGTGTTTAGGTTCATGCCTGAGTCATGCATCAAGTTTGAAGCTATTAAGGGGATGTTAGTTGTTAAAGGGAATTTGTCATGTCGTTGTTAATAAATTTGAATCAAAATTGACAAATCAAGTCTGTTTGCCCTTGGATGAAGATTACACTCTCAAAACCTAAATGATGATGGACCAGTCATGGCCAAGCTTGAATCAACTAGAAGAATACCCTGCAAGGATGAAAAATGAAGAGATCCTTCTCAATTGGTACCAGGAGATGGGTAAGGATGTTCTTGTAGAATAACGTCTAGGATCGACTCAAGTACAAGCTGGTGAAAGTCCTTGTACGTGTTAAAGTAAGTACCCAAGGCATGGTATGAAAGGCTCGCATCTTTTTGATTGAGAATGGGTTAAATAGGTAAGGTTGATCAAACACCTCTCACGAGACAAATTAGGTAAAAGACATTTTAGTGGTTTAAGTATATGTGAATGATATTTTTGTTGGAACTACTAATAATGCCTTATGTGATCAATTTGCGGGGATTGTGCAAGGAGATTTTAAAATAAGTGAATTGAATTCTATTCTTCTCTGGATTACAGGTGGAAGACTTGGAAGATGATGGATGCTCAAGGCACAAGTATTGAGAATTATATTCTGAGCTCTATTTGAAAAACTCACACTTGCTTCAACCAAATCTCCATGAAAAAGAAAATAAAAAAAATGTTTTTGCCATCAGAATGCAATTGCACTTTTCATGAACCATCATTACATACCTGTATTTCATGAATCTGATCTATTTGTTTATCATTAAATGACTACATGGTATATCAAATGGTGACTTGAGGAAGGGCAAGTCATTCTTGTCTGAAGACTATCACCATGCGTGAGAATGTGCCTCCGCCTAGTACCATAAGTCACATGTTCATTTCCGTCATAGGTTGCATGATTTTCAAAACACAAAAATGTCAATTGTGTAAATTGTGCACAAAGAAAGGGGGAGCTTATTTTTGAATGAATGATTTGGAATTGTGAGTCTAACTCATCCTTATGGACTTCAATCTCTCGCCTATTGCTAAAGCTAAATTGGTCATAACTCTATGCACATAAGGTGAATATATGAAATTCATGTAATGGCCTACAGTCACCTTGTGATGTTGTTCATATGACAGGTATTGATTCTAAAAACTTGACCTGTTATTCCCCTATACTGCTGTGATGAACATGTCTGAATGGTTGAACAGAATTGAAAATCTTGAGAAGTTTGTGTGAAGTGATTAGCTGTTGAATATTTCTCAATTTGAATTGCATGATCACATTTGAGTTTAACTGCACATCTGGTATATCAAATGGCGTTTGTGGAAGAGTGGATTATGTCCACTTGGAAGCATTCCCTATGCGTGAGCTGGGTCTTCAGACCAAAATCTCTGCCTCGTACCAGATCTTGACAATTGTGACTGGCTTGTGAATGGTTGATTTGTGAATGAATCCTTGACCTGAGCTAATTATTGAAAATATATTTTTGATCAAATGATCTAAACATTCGGCTTATGGATGATTTCTCATTTCAAAATTATGAAATGCTCTTGAAAATCTGATTTTGAACAATTCTGAAAATTGGGTTGCACTACTTAATTTTGATCATTTTATTCACCCTTATTCATAAAGGCTATGTCATTGAAAAATGTCATGAAAAATGTTTGTGGAGAAATTTGTCTCTTGATTTGAAAAATAAGCTCCTGCATCATGCACTTACAAATTGCAATGCATTCTTATATGCTCATAGGTTGCATTACATTAGAACTCATGCATTAGATGTATTTAGTTCATTGAATGGGTATGGTATCAGCATTTTTGCATCACATTGCATAATTGCATTGCATGTTGCATACATTCCCTTTGCGTGATTGCTTGCTATTATATGTTATCCTCATCCTTGGATTTTCTATGACCTTATGCTTTCTTGATAAATAATGTTACATTTGAGTCATTATTAGAATGTTTCATGTCATATACTCTAGGGAGTTCATATTTCATAAGTGCATCTATTTAGGGGGAGCTGCATTGTTATGTGTTATGATAATTTCGGTATACATGTTGAATCAAATTCGCACACTTCATGCATAAAATGTGAAAATGAGTGTTTAAGATAAGGATATATGAATTTCTTTTCAACACTCTCGAGATGTTAAACTTACTGCATGTATGTTGAAGAGATAGTTGATGAAAAAGCTACCTACCTATCCTTGTTTGAAAATTTTGAAATGAAAAAGAATGGCAGAGTAATGCTCAGTCTCACTGAGTAAATTGGGCACATGTCACCTGAGACGTGATGTGGTTCAGTTCTGAAAAGTGTTCACTAAAGTACCTCTGTTCAAAATAAGGTGAAATGTTTCAGTATTCTGAGTAACTGGGGATTCTGGCATGAGCTCCATGCGTCTACTCGCATAAAAAGGAATTATTTGAACCTGATCATTCTTAGAAAAATTCTGATATCTGTGTAAAATTGTTGAGATAGAGCGAAGACTCCAATACGCTATTCTCAAAATTAAAGTGCAGTATGTAAAATATCTCATTGTGTTGCTCTGAAAATCTGAATATCCATATTGCAACTATCATTTTTCATGTTACTCACTCACACATCTGGCAATTTGATTTCTTATGTATTCAAAAAATTGATTGATAGCTTTAGCAATTGCATGTATCTCCTATACGATTGCACAATCTCCTAGGTGTTATATATGAGCATTCACGTTGTTATGACTCTCATGCATCCTTCTTATCCCATCCCCCTCTTAAATAAGTACGGGGGAGCTGTGTTGCATGTATATATAAGTATTTGTTTGATTATACATCTCATATGGCATCACTTATATATGTTGCATTTCAAGCATTTCAAAACAAAATTTAAAAATCTGGAAAATGATGAAAATTCAAAAATTGAATGGACTTCAAATGCTTCACACTTGCTCAATAAGTTTCTTTTTCGGCATTGAATGGCCAATAGGGAGAAAGATTGGAATCATATTGATTGTTGGTCCATGATCTGCTCATTTTTCCATGTGAGAATAATCACCAATTTGCATCATCAGATTGGAATCATATTGATTTGTTAGTCCATGATCTGCTCTTACTTCATCTACACTTCCAAGGTGTGCTACTACTATTTCAAAGGGGAAGATAAGTTTGCTCTTGCTTCGTTGGCTTCTTCCAGCCTGTTTGATATTGTTGATTATGTCAAAGGGGGAGAATGATTTGCATTATCCCATTTTTTGATAATGTCAAAGGGGGAGAAAGACTGATGATTATGTGTGACAGGGGGAGACGAATATTTGTGCCATTCTGTTGTATCATCGCTATGTTTGTCATCATCGCTAAGTTTGTCATCATCAAAAGGGGAGAGATTGTTGAGTTATGATTTTGAGATTGTTGAGTTATGGTTTCGATGATTGTTGCGTTATGGTTTTGATGATAACTAAACTTAATGTGTGATTGAGTGATGCTAACTAAATTTATGGTTGATTGCACATGTTCTTGATGACTGTGTACATTAATGTTTAAATATGATTGAGATGGCAAATGGCAATGGTACATGGTCTTGATCCTTGGTTGTTTGAATTATTTTTTTAAGAGGCAAGAGGTTTCATAACCTTACAAGAGGCAAGAGGTTTCATAACCTCTTTAATGTGAACAAGTCCTTGTGCAATTCATGATGTATTAACCTTGACTATCTTGCTTGAAGGATCAAACTCATGGCAGTCACGTAGTAAACCTAACGTGTGGATAAGTATCTTACTTTTATACAATTCAACACAGGTGGTATATGTCATTTACTGTCAAGAACCATTGGTAAGATTCTTACCTTGTTATAGCATCAATCTCACAATGGGTATTTCATATACCTCTCCTTTTATAGACTTCACTCATGGTATTTGAGGTTCGCGATGGTTGCATGAATTGATTGCTTACAAGGTTGAATGCATAAGTTCTTGAATGCAAAAGTTCCTTATTCTAATCAATGATAAATGCTCAAATGGTTTAAACTTTCCAAATGTATAATCTAAGTTAAACAAAACCCAAAATGCATGGAATTGATGAGGACATGAAGCTCTTGACTTATGGACATGTTTCAGTGGGCTAACTATTCATTTTTGCAGGTCTAGGCAACTTCGGTCGACCAACAAACCTTGGTCGGTCGACCAGAATTGGCAGAACCTAAAAAATCCCATTTCTGCAGGTTTCGGTCGACCGCCACCATAGGGTCGGTGGACCGATTTTGCCAGAACCAAGATTGTTCTGTTTGCAGACAATTCCGGTCTACCGACCCAGTGCCGCCGCTCGACCGATTGCCCCGAAGCCCCCAATATTGACTTCATGTTTGAAGCTCGTGGAGAGGTCTTTCTTCCCATTGGTTTAATCCCAATGACCCCAATTACACCATGATTTGTGGATCTGGTCTGGGGCTTGTCCATGGACCATTCAAGGGCTATAAAACATCTCATTAGAGCCATAAACCCTAACCATCTGAGAGATCAAAAGGGAGGCTGTCCAAGGAGGAAGGAGAGGGTATTGTAGCTCTGTGAACAGTACTTCATGCAGCAAGATCTTCTTCTATCTCCAACCCATTCAAGGTACTTCTGAAGCCAACAAGCACTTATGAAGTGAAGAAGCAAGCAACCAACTAAGAGAGATCAAGGAGGAGGCTATCAAGAAGCAAGCAAGGGTTTCAAGAAGAGATTAAGGGAAGGTTGTCCAAGTGAAGAAGGAAGAGTACTGTAGCCGTGAACAGTACCCCGTGCAGCAAACTCTACATCTACTCTAAGACCATTCAAGCTTAATCTGAAGCCATTCTAGCGAAGAAGGAATCAACGCAAAGATCTACAGCATACATTGATGGGGAGCCAAATCAGGAGCCTTCTAAACTATGGTTTATTCTTTTTGGTGTCTTGTGCCTTAAAGTTTCAGATTTATGTTTCTTATAAACTACAAACATCCATGTGTGTGTGGATCAATTCAGATCCGTGGCCATGTGTGGTCGTCGTGTTCCATTCGTGTGTGCGTAGGTCTTCTTAGATCTGCGTGTGTGTGTGGATTTATCCAGATCTTAGTGTTTGTGTGGTTAGAGTGCTGCATCTGTCGCAGCAAGTGTGTGTGTGGTTGATCCAGATGTCGGATCATGTTGGAGACCTCATCTCTGTGTGTGTGTGTGTGTTGGGGTGCGTACCCGTGTGTGCGTGCAGGCATCGTCCCGTGTGTGTTTGGAGCGTCATCTCCGTTTGGGGATTTGTCCCCGAGTGAAGCCTCACCCGGTTTGGTAAGGGATGGACGTAGGATTGTCATCGTTGCATTCGAACCACCTTAAAAACCGCTGTGCATTATGGTTTGAATTGTGTGGTTTGGTCTTTTTCTTCTACCTCCATTCTACGTTAGTGCTAGTGTAAATCGTTGTTCCGATTTATCCACGTATATCTTGCATAATCCATATCATCATCTAATTAAGTTTGTTAAATCCAATTTATGAATAAACAATTTTGAACCTCTTGATTAGCATTGTATCACATTCTTTAAAAAGGCCAAAAGTTTTATTTAAATTTGTAAACACCCAATTCACCCCCCTCTTGGGTGTCATTGATCGTGGGACATCATTCTCCTTATGTCACGCCCCGAGCCTTTATTAAGCGGAAGATTAACTCGGGGAGCGTGAACAGCCGGTATGGTAAGCCTCTTGCGAGCAAGAATGATCAGAGCGCAAGATAATCACACACATAAATGCAATTGCACAATATTACTCAAACTCTAACTTTATTTCAAAATAATCAAGTACAACCACTAATTCAATTTCCATTATGCACTAGACTCAAGAAATAGGAAAATTACATAGACTCCATCTAAACAATTTAGACTTCCTAAGTCTTCACTCTCATTTTGACAATACTTTCATTCGCTCTCGGACCCGCTACTTGTATAACCTGAATCTGAATTCGAATTACTTCCATCTCCTGAAAAGATTGGAAATAGGTAATGAGCACACTTGCCCAGTAGGTATCTTCGCATCAACATGAAGGCACTATTAAAGTAATTAACATTTTAGCTCTAAAGAATAAGGTAAAAATCATGTGAATGCGATCAATCATGCGATCAAATCAAAGTAACAAGATGATCAAGTAAGTTAGAATGAGAGCAAGTACGAACTAGCAAGAATGTTATAAGAACAAGATATTGGCCTTTCATGAACAAGAATGTATCAAGAATGTACTAACAAGCCACATAATCATCACTCTAGTATCTTTTGCTTATGAGCAAGTACTTCGTGAATTTCTATGGAATATCAAGCAAGAAAGTCATGTACAAGAATGTCATGTCGTGCCGTGGATTTTCACTCATTTATAGAGAAAGTACTCCCAGCGTAATGCGACGCCAGTAGCATCATACCCCATGGTTTATAAAATAGTATGTTTCTGACAATCAGCCGAGGGGACTAGCATAGAGCCCTTGAACACAATGAGTGCTTGATTACATCTTCAAGTATAAATCAAGTTACTTCCACGCATGTTAACAATAAAATATGGCCAAGAATGTAATAAGTTCAATAAGCTCATGATAATAATAATTCAATGAATGAATGCTTCAATAAGAATCATGAGAAATCAAGAATGACTTATGCAAGGTTATGCTTTATGGAAATAAATCGACAGCATAACGATACGTTCTTTATCTTCCATTCATTATATTAGGTTTCTTGATCAATATGATAAGTTCTAAATCATCAAGAGTTTATCTAGAACCTTGGAATATCAACCCTTGGTCAATCCTTGGGTTAAAATACTCAAGTAGCTTGACGGTCGTGTACTGGGCCGTTACATGATGTGACGCTCCAGTATTGGGCCGTTACATTAGTCTGAACCCAGAACCAAGAAATCGGACTCAGTGGAATGTGACGGTCGTATATTGGGCTGTTACTTGTGCCTGACGGTCCAACATAGAGCGGTTACATTATTGATAACCAAAATCATCGATAGTGTAATCTAATCAATGGCTTTAATTGTACAACCAACTCGGCGTCCTAGTGAGAATCCCAGGCTCGCGGAGAATTACGGAGGCCTTAAAATAAGATTTCCTAGTCCATTAGAAGGAATATCTAATAGGGAGGTCCTCATGTCCAAGAATAGTGTTCCTATAGTGCAAAGTGAACTAATGGACAACATACCGGAATATGTGCCATATACTTGAAGAAATGACTCTATAGATAGGAAAAAATGTGTAACATTATGAAACCAAGATAAAACTCCGTCAATACAACTTTGGAAAAATCATGATTTAGAATACAAAACTATAGAGTTTTAGCCAATGGAATTAGCATAACTTAAAATAACCTAAGACACATTAATCATGCAATTTCATTATGATTCAGAAACTAAACTCAAAGTCATGATAATAGGTCCAATGATGTGACACCACCTATGGACCTATTTTGCAAGCATTCAAGTTTGAGCAGCGGACTCACACTAGCGAGCTCACCCGTATGGCGCACACTAGTGCCCGATGGCGACTAGGCGATGTTGGAGAGGGTCCGAGGTGGGACCTTGAGGCTCCAATGGTTGGCTAGCTTGGGGAGAATCCCAAATGGGCCTAGGATGCCCAAATCATGGGCGGCCAACACACCAAGGGTGTGGGTTAAGTGGATGCTCTCACAACTCACCCGCGGTGGTCACTCAATTTGGGTAGCAATTTAAAATCGGACACTCTCTTACCGCCGACGGAGTAACTATAGCAATACTAAGCTAAGCAAGTCCATTACAGTAATGAGAGATGTTCAGGAGCTCACCTAGCCGGCGTGAAGACGCCGACTCCGGCCGGAGACGGGGGCGAGCGGGGAGGCGAGGGTATGCACCCGCACGCCACGTCGGTGTCGCTTCAACCTGAAATGGAAAGATTACACCACTACACCTCTCGCAGGAGGGGTGATCTTGGGGTGGGGATTAATCTTATTACATCCAATACTACCTCCACGCAGGGAGGGGCCTTCAGCCGGCCAAGCGGGGTGGGGATTTATGCTAAGGAAACCCGATTTGTCGATCCCCGCCGGTTCTGCCAACCTTCAGAATTGTTGGATAGGGGGCCGGTGATGTCACTGCCACAAATTCCGCAGAGCTCAGATCTTGACGAAACCTGCGCCAAAAGTTTCCCAACTGACAGAGGATGATGCCTGAATTTTTTGGGAAGCTCTGGACCTCTTGATCTCTAGGCGGGTGTTGCCTAAGGTCATGATTCCTATGGTGTAACCTGGGTCATGGATGAGGTGGGCTTGGCCCAACATGGTGGGTGGGGGTAGGAAAGGGTGGGTGGTGAATAAGGTGAGTGGGTTACATGGAGATCTAGGCTCCCATAGAAAAGGGTTAAAGGGATCATGGTCACCTTGGTAGGGGTACTCTATGCTCTCAAGGTCCTCGAATGGTGAGTCCTCCTCCTCAATAATTGGGTCAAAGTTGCTAATGGGTTGGCCGATCAAAGCACTTGGGATCTCTATGGTTGGGGAGTGGAATAGGATAGGTTCTTCCTCCATGGGAAGAAGGAGGATGATCTCACTAGTAACTTGGCCATTAGTGTAGATGGAAGTGATGGAGCCAATGGTGGGATATGCTAGGCTAATGGTGTTAGTTTCGGACGGTCTCATGGCTAGCATATTAGTCAAGTGAATTTGCCATTCACTAAGTCTCCCAAATCTTCCACACAATAGGAAGTTTGATAAATGACATGTGGCTGAATGGGAATGATTTGGGATTGATATCCCATGGGTAGGTGGCATGGTTGTGAACTAGGAATGGTGAAACCTTTCTTGAGCCATTGGAGTATGGACTTACCTATGATGAGGTTGGGTGTCTCTAGAGGAGCTAGGCTAGAGGTGTGTGAGTTGTTTGGCCTTTGAATTTCCTCTATGTTGGGAGGTGGATCCGGATGGGCATCCTTCTCCACTTGGGTGGGTGTGTGGGTTGCAACTTCTATTGCTAATGGAGTAGGGGGATCTATGGGGGGTGGTTTGGTGATAGCTAGCGTATGACACACCCAGGGTGGTGAACAAGCATGGGCTTGGGTTGGGATAGGAAGGGGAAGTAGAGGAGGCCTAGGTTGGGGAAAGATTGGTGTAGGAAGCGGGGGGTGGGTTGGGTGAGGGATTTTGGGTTGATTTGTTTTGGGAGATGTGTCCCTTTTTGGGGATGATGGTAGGTTTGTGGTGGTGGTCAAGGGGGCTTGTGGGGTATGGGTTTGGTGAGGGGTTTTGGGTTTAGGGGTGGTGGCCATTATGGGCCTCGGTGGATGGGTGGACACGGGGTCCAATTGGGTTTGTGGACATATGGTTGTGGTGGGAGTTTGTAGGTAGGGTGCTGGTGTGGTGGTTGGGGTAGGATAGGTGGGAAGTGATGTGGAATGGGGAATTAGGGTCATGGGTTGGCTAGGTGGGGATGAAGGAGTTGAAGTGCTCCTTAGGTCTTGGTGATTTGAGTATGAGGGGGAAACATATCTAGCCCTAAGTTGCTCCTTCATGTCCTTCCAAGTGGTGATGGGAGTTTCCCTTCTAAGTACCTTTAGCCCGATAATTTGCATCCAATAAGTTTCTGCCCGTTTGGTAAGTTGCATTTTGGCAACCAATGCCTTTTCATCCTCGAACATATGATACCAAGTGAAGTATTGGTCCATTGTAGCTTCCCAATCTAAATATTCTCTAGGAGAGGTTCCATCAAAGGTGGGAAGTGGGAAAGGGACCATCCTATCGTCCGTCCTTGGGGCGGGCCTATTTTCTCCGAGTTGGTTGAGTCGGCCCGATATGTTATCAAGCCGCTCATTGGCATAGGTCAAGGCTTTCATGAAGTAGTTGACATGGCCAGGGAAGTTATGGGTGTTAGTGGTAGGCATCTCTTGGTGGCTTGGACTTATGGAGTGGGCCGATTGGTAAGGTCGATATGAGGTGGCCATACTAGGGGACAAGAGAGATGCACTTGAAGACTCTAAATGCATAGACATGCCCTAGGACCAACTTGATAGAGACAAGTTGTGAACCTGGCTCTGATACCACTTGATGTGACACCACCTTGGGGGTGATGACCACAAGACAATATGACCCTTGGACCTAAGATTGCAAGCAAGCAAATTGGCGATGATACTACTCGAGCGGCTCACTCGCTTGGTGCACACTTGTGCCAGTGGGTAACTAAGCGATAATGGAGAGGGTCCGGGGTGGGACAATGATGCTCCGGTGCTTGGCAAGCTTGGGGAGAACCTCAATTGGTCCAGGGATGCCCACTCACGGGCGGCTGTCACACCAAGGGTGTGGGTTGAACTGGCTCGCTCACAACTCGCCCGCGATGGACACTCACGTGAACGGTAATTAGGGCCGGGCTCTCGCTCTCCGTCCGACGCAGCAAAGCAAGAATACTAAGCTAAGCAAGTGATATTAAACAGCAAGGAAAGGGGAACCGAGGCTCACCTAGCCGGCGTGAAGACGCCGACTCCGGCCGAAGACGGGGGCGAGCGGGGAGGCAAGGGTTTGCGCCCGCAAGCCGCGTCGGTGTCACTTCAAAATCTGCGAAAAGATTATCACATGAACTACACCTCTCGCAGGAGGGGTGATCTTGGGGTAGGGATTAATCTTATTACATCCAATACTACCTCCACGCAAGGAGGGGCCTTCAACCGGCCAAGCGGGGTGGGGACTTATGCTAAGGAAACCCGATTTGCCGATCCCCGCCGGTTCTGCCAACCTTCAGAATTGTTAGACAGGGGGCCGGTGATGTCACTGCCACAAATTCCACAGAGCTCAGATCTTGACGAAACTTACGCCAAAAGTTTCCCAACTGATAGAGGATGATGCCTGAATTTTTTGGGAAGCTCTGGACCTCGGGGCTGATCGGACCGGCGACTGGAGCAGGACAGCAACACTCTGCTTCGGACTGATGCAGAAATGATGCAGTGGATTGCAGAAGGTGCTACGGTCTCTCCCGAACTTCAAATTGAACGAAACTGGTAGTGACGCAATCGTGGTCGGAGTAGCTTCGAGCAGAAGTTGACAGGGCCACAATCCGAGGTCGGAGATGAGAATGGTGGCCAGATAAATGAAGACAGGTCAAACCTGAGTCCACTGGTGGCAGATTGCACACTCCGACAAAATAATTCATAACAAATAGCTCGGGCAGGAGATTGGCGTCGTTCTTTCTGCTACTGATGGAGGACTAGACGAAGAAGAATTTTGTAGAAGGAAGTGTGATCGAATTCATCCAAGGTTGACCGCAGAACAGCTTCCAAGATCGCTCTGGTCTTCAGTCTGGGACAGATTGCGCAGTCGTTGAAGATGACGCTCCTCCGGACAGCTCCGAACTCGGAAGCCGGCGAGACCACCACCGTTGGAAAGCTATCTCGATGACGATTCCAAAAATGTAGGCCTTGTCACCTGAATCTTTGAGAGACGGTCGTGGCTGCCTCTGCAAGTTGCTGCAACTCTGCTGCCTGAAACAGAGGCTGAATGAGAAGAAGATGAGGGGGTGGGGAAGGGGATGGCCAAGAGAGTAAGAGGTGGAGGGTGAACTTGGCTGGTATGGGGAAGTGGGGCTGCGACTTTGGGTGGTTTGGGAGGTGGGGAGATGGAAGGGCACTGCCCTAGAGAGAGGGAAATTTGAATTTGGGCTTAGGGAAGAGCCCCTTCAACCTTGGGGAGAGGAAGGGGTGCTTAGGAAGTGGTGTTGGGTAGTTGGGGGTTGGGAGGTGGGGTGTGGATTGGAGGATGCCACCTTGGGTTGGGGGGGAGTTAAATGGGTGTATGGGAAAGGGGAGAAGTCTTAATGAGGGGTGAATGGGGAGGAGAGAGAAAATTCCGAAAATTGGGGTGGAGGGAGAGAGAGAGAGGGGGGGACCCCTTAGAGAGAGAGAGAGTGAGAGAGAGAGAGAGATCTAGTGGGATTTGGAAGTGGATTTCAATTTTCATTCAATTGTTCATTACTTCAAAATGAGGGGAATGGGGTCCTATATATAGGCAACCCACATTTCTACAAAAGTCCCTGACATTTGACTCAATGACAAATAACCGAAGGGATAGGGGTGCCCTTGGGCCAAGCCCAATGAATTGGGCCCACTAGCCTAACAAACCAACCTAATGACACAATACTTAGGAAAATGACTCACTAACCTAGGTACATGACTCAAATAAAGGGAAAATTACATGATATTGACTCAAATAAAATGTGAAGATTACATGACTAGACTCAAAAATACAGGACTAACATAATGGCGCTTGTCGACGAACAATCCGAGTCCGGAGAAAATGTGGAGGGGCAAGGGATGCCCTCATCATCCAAACTTAGCTATCTAAGTTTATTTATAAGTAAACTTAACTGGTTATTATTTTACCTTGGGCTGACAGAACACAGGTGTCTTACGGTCTAGGATAGGTGCGTTACAGTGTGTGACGGTTTATCGAGGGGCCGTTACAGTGGTGTAATGCTCCTGCTAGGGTGCGTCAGAGACAATAGAACAAATAAAAGTATAACAGGATGTGACGGTCTCACGTTAGTGCGTCAGAGAACCTGCTGGTAATAAACTAAAGTGAAGGTTTATGAAAACATAACATGCCTGGAAATCAACATATTACCACTGTCCTAATCATGAATCGATGCATAGGCCAACTATATGCAAGGGTTTAGTGAATAGACAAGATAATACCTTTTTATTTCCATTTAGGGCTAAGAAATGCATGAATGTATAAAACTATGAAATCATGAAATTCTTATTCTATAATGCATGAAATCAAGCACAATCAGAGGGGTTTTATTCCTAACAAGTTATTTTTACCAATCATGAGATAACCTACTTCTTCTAGAACCTTAAAACTTCGAATTTGATACTAGGTGCTACCCTTAGTCCCTTGTACTTCTTGTGATAAATCAGTAACTTCAATCTGCTCTATTTCCTCAGCCTCTTGACCTAAGGATGTGAAATTTTGAGGGTAAGAAGATGAAACTATTGGGAACAAAAAGTTCTAAAAGGTTATACTCTAATTACCTCGTTTAGTCATCCTAATCTCTGGATCTTCAGGGGACTTGCGTTCAGATTCCTGGGTTGCTAAGGTTGAATCAGCAACTTTGAAAGCTTCTATCTCCTTGGTTGCTTGATCTCCTAGTACGAAATTTGGAGAACCATTAGTCTAAAGTATACTAAACAAAAGCTTCTAATGAACTTACCCAAATTTATGACTCCTTACCTTGATTCTTCACGAGCCAAAAGTAAGGGTCGCTCAGTTCAGAACTAGGTCCTATTTATAGGGTTTTGACTAGGGTTTGAAGATTAGATCGATTCTAGAGTCCTTAATTTGTCAGAACCTAATCCCTAAGAGTCCTTAGTAATGTTATAAGCTTCCCTAAGTCGATCTCTTGTAGATAGGATTTCAAAGTTCCAATCTTTTTATAATTTCCTTACCTTACGGAATCTGCAGGATGTAACGGTCGTGTCTAGGTGCGTTACAGGCTGTGGCGGTCGCCCGATAGATCGTTACATGTAACGTATATAGAGTTTCAATTTGATAAAACTCTTTTATTCGTTTATAAATATAATTATCTTATATAATTAGTATTTATCCTTAAAATACATGAATAAGCCAATTACCCTTCTAGAATATGGGCCAAACTTAATGGGCTTAGTTCATTAACCTTTTGGATAATAATTAGATAGGCTAGGTTAACTAATTAGCCTAATTGAGCCTTATAATGACTTATTAATCTAATAATCCTCCATTAATTTATTTAGGCCTTTATAATTTCCAGAAAACTATTTTGTAATTCAAAAATTATATATATAAATTCTGGGGTATTACACCCTCCCCCACTTAGAAGAATTTGATCCCCAAATTCAATGTATGGATTTCAGAGAGTGTACTTACAGTTAAATAACTCTAGAAATCTTTTCCGCATGGCTGCTTCGGTTTCCCAAGTTGCTTCATATGGCCATGTTTTCTTCCATTGAATCTTGACCATAGGAATAACTTTATTTCATAGTTGACGCACTTCTCGTTCCAGAATCTTTATTGGCGTTTGCTCGAACGTCATATCCTTCTGAATCTCCAGATTGTCATAAGTGATAATATGGTCGGGATCATATACATACTTCTTCAGCATAGAGACGTGAAATACATCATGAACTCCTGCTAATTGTGGAGGTAAAGCCAGTTTGTAAGCCACTTCACCAATCCGTTCAAGAATTTTAAACGGGCCTATGAATCTTGGAGTTAGCTTTCCTTTAATGCCAAATCTTCTAATACCACGACCTGGAGAAACCTTTAAATGTACATGATCTCCTACTTGAAACTCCAAGTCACGTCTTCGATTCTCAGCATAAGACTTTTGCCTATCTTGTGCCATCTTCATTCTTTCTTGAATGATCTTGATCTTCTCTGTAGAATCCCTGATAAGATCGGGGCCTAGAAATTACTTTTCCCCTATTTCATTCCAGCATATTGATGATCGACAATTTTTTCCATATAAAATTTCAAAAGGTGTCATTCGTATGCTAGCCTGATAGCTATTGTAATATGCAAACTCTACTAGAGGCAAGTGATCATGCCAACTACCTCCAAAGTCGATAGCACAAGCCCTGAGCATATCTTCTACTACCTGATTCGTTCTTTCCGTTTGACCATCTATTTGTGGATGAAAAGTTGTGTTGAAATTCAATCTAGTCCCTAGTGAATGTTGTAAACCCTTCCAGAATTATGATGTGAATCGAGGGTCCCTATCAGATATAATAGTGACTGGGACACCATGTAGTTTGACAATCTCTTTTATGTACAATGCTGCCAGGATATCCACATACCATCGACTCTTTATTGGTATGAAGTGTGCGGACTTAGTCAATCGGTCTATGATTACCCATATTCCATCGTGTCCACCTCTGGTCTTGGGTAAACCCATAATAAAGTCCATCCCTATACTCTCCCATTTTCATTCGGGAATACTCAAGGGGTGTAATTTACCTGCGAGTCTAAAATGCTCTGCCTTTACTTGTTGGCAGGTGAGACAGCGAGATACGAAATCAGCTATTTCTCTCTTCATATTGGGCCACCAGAAATTTCTTTTGAGATCTTGATACATCTTTGTTCCTCCTGGATGAATTGTGTATTTGGAATTATGCGCTTCATCTAGGATTAGTTTCTTCGTAGCCTCATGATCTGGTACACATATTCGGCCCTTAAATAACAATCTTCCGTCATTGGAAATAGAAAAATCCGGCCTTTGTTCCATATTGGCTTTAATTTCCAGTAATATAGGATCATCATTTTGCAGCTTGACCAGATCTTCTATCAATGTAGGTTGAGCTCGGATATTAGCTATGAAACAATCTTCTTCCTTTATGTCAATATCTAAGTTCAACTGAGCAAATTGAGGAACAAGGTTAGTTACACTTATCATAAGACTTGATAGCATACCTATTGGTTTTCTGCTGAGTGCATCTGCTACAGTATTAGCCTTGCCAGGATGATATTGAATAGCAAAATCAAAGTCTTTGAGATATTCTAACCACCTCCTCTGCCTCATGTTAAGCTCCTTTTGAGAGAATAAATATTTCAGGCTTTTGTGGTCCGAGTAGACCGTGAACTTTTCTCCATAAAGATAATGACGCCAAATTTTCAAGGCGAAAATAACTGCTGCTAATTCCAGATCATGTACGGGATAGTTTTCCTCGTGACGTTTCAATTGTCTTGAAGAATAACAGATTACTTTTCCATTCTGCATGAGAACGCATCCTAAGCCAATGCCAGACGCATCCGTATACACTTCGAATCCACCACCCTCCATTGGTAGTGATAAAATAGGGGCTGTCGTAAGATAATTCTTAAGAGTTTGGAAACTCTTCTCACATTCTTCTGACCAGACAAAAGGATTTTCTTTTCTTGTGAGTCTAGTTAAAGGAACCGTAATTTTTGAGAAGTCTTTAATGAATCTCCTATAATAACCAGCTAGACCCAGAAAGCTTCTTATTTCTGATACAGTCGTTGGCCGACTCCAATTCTTGATAGTTTCTACCTTAGAAGGATCCACAGTAATACCTTCTTTTGAAATAATGTGACCTAGGAATGAGACTTCCTCGAGCCAGAATTCACACTTATTGAGTTTGGCATAAAGCTTGTGTTCTCTAAGTGTTTGTAAAGCTATTTTCAAATGTTGTTCATGTTCCTCTTTCGTCTTGGTATATATTAAGATGTCATTAATGAAGACGATGATGAACTGGTCCAGATATGGCTAGAAGACGTTGTTCATAAGTTGCATGAATGCTGCTGGGGCATTAGTTAACCCAAACGGCATCACTACGAATTCATAGTGGCCATAACGACTTCGAAAAGCTATTTTATAAATGTCATATTCTTTAATTCTAAGCTGATGATACCCTGATCTGAGGTCTATTTTAGAGAAATATTCAGCTCCCGAAAGCTGATCGAAGAGCTCATCAATACGCGGCAACGGATACTTGTTTTTAATTGTGAGTTGATTCAGTCGCCGGTAATCGATGCATAGCCTGAGAGAACCATCCTTCTTCTTGACAAATAGAACCGACGCACCCCAAGGGGATGTGCTAGGTCTGATGAAGCCATTGTCTAGTAGTTCATGCAACTGCCTTTTCAATTCCTTAAGCTCCGTGGGGGACATCCTGTAAGGGGCTATAGAAACAGGTGCTGCTCCTGGAATGAGTTCAATGGTGAAGTTCACTTCCCTCTCGGGCGGTAAACTGGGTAGTTCTGATGGAAACACGTCTGGGAACTCATTTACAATAGGGATGTCTGCTATGTTAATTTCTTTAGATTCGGTGATAATGACAGAAGCAAGAAAAGCTTTACATCCTCGCGAGATAAGTTTGCAAGCGTGAAGTGAGGATATGATAGTGGGATGTTTCTTGTACTTGATGCCAAGAAAAGAGAATCTTGGAAGACCGGGTTTTCAAAAGGATATAATCCTATTTTGGCAATTGATATAAGCATCATTATCTATAAGCCAATCTACCCCTAAAATGGCATCATAACCTTTCATGTCAAGGCATACTAGGTTTGCGGGGAGATTATGACCTTCTACTATCACTTCGCTATCAGGACAATAGTTGGTAAGCTTTGTTCCAGAACCTAGGGGTGTGGAAATAGCAAGATATGAAGGTAAGGGAACTGATGCGATTGGTAATGTTTTAGCAAAAGTAGTGGAGATAAAAGAATGAGAGGCACCCGTATCAAATATCACAAATGCAGGACGAGAACAAATTTGAAGAGTACCTTCCATAAGCCCATCATCCCTGGGCGCTTCCTCTCCTTCTAGAACAGCATTGAGGCGAGCCTGCCTCTTGCGTCCTCCACCAGATGACTGGTCCTTCATAAGGGGGCATTCCGGCATGCGATGCTCCCTGCTTCCACAACGTAAACAAGCGCCGAGACGCTTCCAACACTCCTCAGCCGAATGGCCGAATTTTTCACAAAATGTGCAAGCCGTGGCGACCTGCTCCTTCTCCTCCTTGATTTTCTTTTGCTTATGGGAACTTCCACCATTCCCATTCCTGGATCTCTTCTTACTATCACGGCTTTTGTAAGGCTCCGTGATGCTGAATTTCTCTTTCTTATAACGCCGATCTGAGCGTCGGCTTGATTCTTCTCCTTTCCCTTTCAATTTTTCGACCTTCTCTAAGGTCCTTTCACATAGGTATGCCCGCTGAACCATCTCCGCATAAGTACGGATGTTTTGGGTCCCGAGCTGCTGAATGAAAACGAGTCGTAACCCGTCCATAAACCGATTTGCCTTGAGTAGATCGGTGATGATAAGATGCGGTGCATAAGGTGCAAGCCTTGAGAATTACAGTTCATATTCGGCAACCGTCATCATTCCTTGCCGAAGAGCGGCGAACTCCATAGCCTTTCGTTCCTTTACGTGCTCAGAAAAGTACTTGGCACGGAACAGGGTAAGAAAACCATCCCATGTATGAGGTGCATTGGCCGGAGGTGCCGGAACCGACTTCCACCATGTGCGAGCATCTTTGTTGAGTTGAAAGGTTGCGAGACGCACCTTTCTCTGATCGGTGCATTGGATGACATCAAATATACGATTCATTTCATCTATCCAGTTTTCTGCCTCGTCAGGATTAGACGAACCATAGAATCGCGGAGGATTTAAACTCCAGAAATTACGATGTAGGTCACCAGCCCTTGCCCCTGCGCCACCTTGCGCTATGGTTTGCAATGCCTGAGTAAGGCCGGCTACTGTTTGTTGCATACCATCCCAATCTACACGATGAGCCATTTGTAAAATGAGGTACCTGAGAGAAAAATAACAACTTGTTATTTCTCATGAAATTGGGAGAAATAATCTTAAAGCTAATTAATTATCTTATCCCGGGCTCTACCCAATTCTCACACGGGTATGGAATTTCTTCCTTAGTTCATAGGTAGGGGTCCTTAAACCTTGGACTTATCCTATGACATGATTCTTCTTCCTAAGTCCTGAGACTTAGGCTCTGATACCAACTTAACTGTCACGCCCCGAGCCTTTATTACAGCGGAAGACTAACTCGGGGAGCGCGAACAGCCGACAAGGTAAGCCTTTTGCGAGCAAGAATGATAAAAGCGCAAGACAATCACACACATAAATGCAATTGCACAATATTACTCAAACTCCAACTTTATTTCAAAATAATCAAGTACAACCACTAATTCAATTTCCATTATGCACTAGACTCAAGAAATAGGAAAATTACATAGACTCAATCTAAACAATTTAGACTTCCTAAGTCTTCACTCTCATCTTGACAATACTTTCATTCGCTCTCGGACCCGCTACTTGTATAACCCGAATCGAATTCGAATCACTTCCATCTCCTGAAAAGATTGAAATAGGTAATGAGCACACTTGCCCAGTAGGTATCTTCGCATCAACATGAAGGCACTATTAAAGTAATTAACAATTTAGCTCTAAAGAATAAGGTAAAAATCATGTGAATGCGATCAATCATGCGATTAAACCAAAGTAACAAGATGATCAAGTAAGTTAGAATGAGAGCAAGTACGAACTAGCAAGAATGTTATAAGAACAAGATATTGGCCTTTCATGAACAAGAATGTATCAAGAATGTACTAGCAAGCCACATAATCATCACTCCAGTATCTTTTGCTTATGAGCAAGTACTTCGTGAATTTCTGTGGAATATCAAGCAAGAAAGTCATGTACAAGAATGTCATGTCGTGCCGTGGATTTTCACTTATTTATAGAGAAAGTACTCCCAGCGCAATGCGACGCCAGTAGCATCATACCCCATGGTTTATAAAATAGTATGTTTCCGACAATCAGCCGAGGGGACTAGCATAGAGCCCTTGAACACAATCAGTGCTCGATCGCATCTTCAAGTATAAATCAAGTTACTTCCACGCATGTTAACAATAAAATATGGCCAAGAATGTAATAAGTTCAATAAGCTCATGATAACAATAATTCAATGAATGAATGCTTCAATAAGAATCATGAGAAATCAAGAATGACTTAAGCAAGGTTATGCTTATGGAAATAAATCGGCAGCATAACGATACGTTCTTTATCTTCCATTCATTATATTAGGTTTCTTGATCAATATGATAAGTTCTAGATCATCAAGAGTCTATCTAGAACCTTGGAATATCAACCCTTGGTCAATCCTTGGGTTAAAATACTCAAGTAGTGTGACGGTCGTGTACTGGGCCGTTACATGATGTGACGCTCCAGTATTGGGCCGTTACATTAGTCTGAATCCAGAACTAAGAAATCAGACTCAGTGGAATGTGACGGTCGTATATTGGGCCGTTACTTGTGCCTGATGGTCCAACATAGAGCCGTTACATTATTGATAACCAAAATCATCGATAGTGTAATCTAATCAATGGCTTTAATGGTACAACCAACTCGGCGTCCTAGTGGGAATCCCAGGCTCGCGGAGAATTACGGAGGCCTTGAAACAAGATTTCCTAGTCCATTGGAAGGAATATCCAATAGAGAGGTCCTCATGTCCGAGAATAGTGTTCCTATAGTGCAAAGTGAACTAATGGACAACATACCAGAATATGTGCCATATACTTAAAGAAATGACTCTATAGATAGGAAAGAATGTGTAACATTATGAAACCAAGATAAAACTCCGTCAATACAACTTTGGAAAATCATGATTTAGAATACAAAACTATAGAGTTTTAGCCAATGAAATTAGCATAACTTAAAATAACCTAAGACACATTAATCATGCAATTTGATTATGAATCAGAAACTAAACTCAAAGTCATGATAATAGGTCCAAACTTAGCTATCTAAGCTTATTTATAAGTAAACTTAACTGGTTATTATTCTGCCTTGGGCTGACAGAACACAGGTGTCTGACGGTCTAGGATAGGTGCGTTACAGTGTGTGACGGTTTATCGAGGGGCCGTTACAGTGGTGTAACGCTCCTGCTAGGGTGCGTCAGAGACAATAGAACAAATAAAAGCATAACAGGATGTGACGGTCTATCGTAAGGCCGTTACATGCATGTGACGGTCTCACGTTAGTGCGTCAGAGAACCTGCTGGTAGTAAACTAAAGTGAAGGTTTATGAAAACATAACATGCCTGGAAATCAACATATTACCACTGTCCTAGTCATGAAAACGATGCATAGGCCAACTATATGCAAGGGTTTAGTGAATAGACAAGATAATACCTTTTTATTTCCATTTAGGGCTAAGAAATGCATGAATGTATAAAACTATGAAATCATGAAATTCTTAGTCTATAATGCATGAAATCAAGCACAATCAGAGGGCTTTTATTCCTAACAAGTTATTTTTGCCAATCATGAGATAACCTACCTCTTCTAGAACCTTAAAACTTCGAATTTGATGCTAGGTGCTACCCTTAGTCCCTTGTACTTCTTGTGATAAATCAGCAACTTCAATCTGCTCTATTTCCTCAGCCTCTTGACCTAAGGATGTGAAATTTTGAGGGTAAGAAGATGAAACTATTGGGAACAAAAAGTTCTAAAGGATCGTACTCTAATTACCTCGTTTAGTCATCCTAATCTCTAGATCTTCAGGGGACTTGCGTTCAGATTCCTGGGTTGCTAAGGTTGAATCAGCAACTTTGGAAGCTTCTATCTCCTTGGTTGCTTGATCTCCTAGCACGAAATTTGGAGAACCATTAGTCTAAAGTATACTAAACAAAAGCTTCTAAAGAACTTACTCGAATTTATGACTCCTTACCTTGATTCTTCACGAGCCAAAAGTAAGGGTCGCTCAGTTCAGAACTAGGTCCTATTTATAGGGTTTTGACTAGGGTTTGAAGATTAGATCGATTCTAGAGTCCTTAATTTGCCAGAACCTAATCCCTAAGAGTCCTTAGTAATGTTATAAGCTTCCCTAAGTCGATCTCTTGTAGATAGGATTTCAAAGTTCCAATCTTTTTGTAATTTCCTCACCTTACAGAATCTACAGGATGTAACGGTCGTGTCTAGGTGCGTTACAGGCTGTGGCGGTCGCCTGATAGACCGTTACATGTAACGTATACAGAGTTTCAATTTGATAAAACTCTTATATTCGTTTATCCATATAATTATCTTATATAATTAGTATTTATCCTTAAAATACGTGAATAAGCCAATTACCCTTCTAGAATATGGGCCAAACTTAATGGGCTTAGTTCATTAACCTTTTGGATAATAATTAGATAGGCTAGGTTAACTAATTAGCCTAATTAAGCCTTATAATGACTTATTAATCCAATAATCCTTCATTAATTTATTTAGGCCTTTATAATTTCCATAAAACTATTTTATAATTCAAAATATATAAATTCTGGGGTATTACACCTTATCACCAGGTGTACTCTTACAACATCAAATGAAATTCCAAGCCCCTGCTTTTATTGGGAGGGTGGGAAGAGGGATGTGGATATGAATGTGTGTGCGTAAATGTGGATATGACCCTTTGTTCCATTTTTGTCCGTTCAAGCATTTTGTTATGATATATGTGATTAGTATGCTTGGATGTGAATTAAATTTGTAGACATGTGTGGATGTCGATATGTGAAAAAATGTGTATGTGAATTCGAGTATGATAATGATTTTTTCCAGAAGATGATGTCGATGTCAACGTGGGTGTATGAATATGGAAGTGAAAGTCGATGTGGATATGGATGTATATGTGACCAAACATGATGTACAAATGTGAAAAATAGTCAATATTTAGGGGAGATGTTGTCGATATTTTCTTAGAAGTAGTGATAAGACATATTGATATGAATTTTTTAATTTGTTAGGTAAATATGACTAGAGTTGATCGTTCATGGATGAATCACAGAGTAGTTGATGGAGTGGTGTCCGAGGAGTTTAAGGATGGAGTTGATAGTTTTATTCTGTTTGTATTGGGGCATCCAACAGTAGTGGACCAGCGTGGTAACATCCGGTGTCCTTGATTACGCTGTAAAAATAAGAAATTTCTTTCGCTACGGGATGTGCAAGTTCATTTATACAGGAAAGGATTCATGAAAGGTTATATGAATTGGGTGTGTCACGGTGAGGACTTTTGGTCGCATGCGCCCGACAATGTTTGCGGCACAAGTACCTACGCAGACATGGTAATCGATGATGCTGGCCCTAACTTTAATGTATAAGGGGAACACGTGTACAATGAAGAACCACCAAACAAGTCGGCTGAAAGATTTTATCAGTTACTTCGGGATGCTGATGAGCCGATGTGGGATGGTTGTGAAAATCACACTCGCTTATTTGCTGTCTCATAGTTGTTGAATTTGAAATCCGAATTTCACCTTAGTCAGAGTTGTTTTGACCGTCTGCTCCTCCTTATTAAGAGTATGCTGCCTATGGATGAGAAGTTGCTTGAAATTTTTTACCGTGCAAAGAAGATGGTCAATGATTTAGGGCTTGGATACCAAAAAATAGAGACATGCCCTAATCACTGTATGCTATATTATGAAGATAATGTAGATAAAATATCATGTGATATTTGTCATCATGATAGATTTAAACCTAAGAGAGGGGACAATTCAAAGCAGAAGGATGTGCCTCACAAGTCACTGCGATACTTCCCTCTCACGCCCAGATTGCAGCGGATGTATATGTCGTCAAAGACAGCTCGGCATATGATATGGCACATGGAAAGAGTACGTCGTGTAGATGATATAATCAGTCATCCTGTCGACGGTGAAGCTTGGGCTCATTTCAGTTGTAACTATACTGCTTTTGGTCACGAGCCACGCATTGTTAGGTTAGATTTATGCACAGACGGCTTCAACCCATTTGGAGGTTCAGTGGCGTCTTACTCATGTTGGCCAGTCTTCATGACACCGTACAACCTTCCGTCGGACATGTGCATGAAGCGAGAGAACCTTTTCTTAACTTTGGTGATTCTAGGTCCAAAAAGTCCAGGAAAAAATTTGGACATATATCTAAGGCCACTGATTGATGAGTTGAAAATATTATGGAATGATGGAGTTGTTACTTATGATGCGTATAGAAAACAAAATTTTACTATGAAGGCTGCATTGATGTGGACAATAAGTGACTTCCCTGCATATGGAATGCTATCTGGCTGGAGCACATATGGGAGGTTGGCATGTCTTTACTGTATGACTGATACCAAATCTATTGTCCTGAAATATGGTAAGAAATCATGTTGTTTCAATTGTCATCAATAGTTTCTACCAATTGACCATCCGTTCCGAAGGCAAAAGGACTCATTCATTAAAAACACAGTTGAAATGGAAGAAGTAGACTTGGAACGGATGTCTGGTCGACAAATGGCGGCACAGGTGCAAAACTTACCAGATATAGTACAATTGTCGGGTAGTACACGACATCTTCATGGATTTGGAGAGGATCACAATTGGGTGAAGAGAAGTATCTTATGGGAATTGCCTTACTGGTCAACCCTTTTGATACGGCACAACCTGGACATCATGCATGTTGAGAAGAATGTCTTTCATAATGTGTTCAACACCATCATGAACGTTGTTGATGTTTCTTTCCTTCTTTGTGTGGTGATGTGAATGTGATGAAGTGGATATGAATGTGGTGGTATGAAAGAGATATATGTTAGTGTGTATGCAAGCAATGTCCTAACTCAAACAATCATCAAATCAGAAGCATGGGCATGTCATCAATGTTCATAAAGGAAGAAAAGAAAAATACACGCTGGGGCGTGGAGAAAAGGAATAAAGCAAAAACACACACCGTAGGTGTGGAGCAAATAAGCAAAGAGAAGAGCAAGCAAAGAAAACAATGATGAACAATACCCAACCAAAGAAATGTGATCACCACCAAGGTACTTAAAATAGCCAAAACTAAGCTAAATACCTTAGAAACAGGAGGATGCAACACCTGTCCACGGGAGATGAAAGCCAGAACTCTGCGACTTCAGACGGTCCAATATCAGGCCACCAGAGAGAACGAAACGGCCTTATGATAAGCCGCCACAGTCAGCAAACGGTCCAAAAAAGAGTCGCTTGAGTGCATGGAAAAGCAAGTTGGGACTTGGATCTCCACCTCTCCCGGCCAGCCAGAGGAGCTGGGCCTCGTGTTAGGAACCCTGTAGACCTGCAAAAGAGTGTAGAAGCAAAGAAAAATAACCCAAATTAGCCCTTGGACATATGTAGTAACTATAATGCAAATAAACTAAGGTGTATGAAAAAGGAGGGGTGAATACCTGGGAGGTTTGGTTTTTTAACCCCTATGGGGCGTGAAAAAGATGGGAGGATGTTTAAAAACATGATTGAGATGCAGAGGATGTGGGAGAAGAAGAAGGGAATATGCTATGGAATGCTATGAAGAGGGGGATGAACTTATGAAGAAAACAGCACAACTAAGCACTTGGAACTTAATACTCCCTGGACCGGAAGGCTTATGGACGTAGATAGCACTTCTCCTTGATGGGTACTCACTCCAGAACGCAGCAGCACCTCGACGTAATCTCCAGAAATCTCCTCCTCAACCCATGAACCTAAGGGTTCTATTTATAGACCCTCAAAGTCTAGGTTCAAGTTGGAGAGATTCCAGCGAAAAAGTAGGATGAAACTTAGCAAACTCTTGAAGATAATACTACCAAGAGTCCATAGAAACAAATGAAAGCTTCTAAGGATCACTATTGAGAGAGAAATCATCAAATCAAAACTCTACTTTGACCACGGCGTAGTAGAGAAAAGACAGTAAATCAGGACTCTCAGTCTCTTGAAACGGTCCTATGATAAACCGCCACTTGGAATTAACGGTCCAAGAATAGATCGCCAACCTTAGAACATAAGGCCAATGGGAGAGAACTTCATGAACAGGACTCTGGAGCCAAGAAACGGTCTAAGGTAGAACCGCCACAGTGACTCTAACGGCCATACGATAAATCGCCAGAGCTCAACGGATAACAAATGGATAAGACAGAAAGAAAGATGTTGGCTCTGGACTCTGGCGTCAGCAAACGGTCTTAGTATAGACCGCCAAACGTCATCAAACGCCCATATGATAGACCACCAGAGACAATGTAGTGGCAAAATGAATGAAAGGCCCACTAAGCTTCAACCCACAAAAAACAAATAAGGAGCGAGACCCAATCAAGCAGAATGACCCATGAAATAAGCCTCAAAACTGACCAAAATGACTCAGTAAACGGCGAATAACTCAGAGCATCATAAAGATAAATAAGGAGATGACCCAACTTATTGGTCATAAAATGGGTGTCAACAGATGCCCCTCCTTAACGTCCTCTTTGAAGGGGAACGAGCGGAGGTGAAGTGAAAGCGACATGGAACATGCAGGTGAAGTGAAAATGAAGCGGAGTGGACTGAAAAGCGGGCATTAAGGTAAACCGACACCCGTCCTCAACCAACAAGCTATAGGAATCTTTCGTAAAACTTCGAACCAATCACAAGGAATGGCCAACCGAATGACACAAGCCAGGAGGAACTAACAACTAAAGGAAAGGAAAACACGACCAACCTCCTCACTAGAACACACAGCTGATAGGCGGTCGGAGCAAGTGGAAAAATAAAGAGACAAGTAACTAACTCCAGATAAGAATCCTCAGCTAACCAAACCGAGCAAAAGACCAAAGGAAAACTCCCAACTCAGAGTGGAATAATCCTCCTTACTCAAGACCATGGACACATAGTTATCCACCATTATTGAGACACTCAGACAGATGAGGGCTCGTGAATGCTCAAAAATGCGTATGATGCATGCTGGGCTAAAATAAAGAAATCATCAAAATGAATGCAAAGAAATGATAAAAATAGCAAGATACTTGAGAATAGTATTTGCTAGATCAGATAAATCAGGGTCAAGACACTATCTGCAACCACGGCATGCAAGATAGAAACATCGTACCCCAATTTTACCAACCTAACGGCCTATCCAACGATTAAACATGTGCACCTAGATCATCATCATTTTTGTTAAAGGGGAACATCAGATCCCGGAACACATGAATGACCAGCCGGTTCTTGAGGAAATATATCATAGATATCATATAGTAATGCATTAAGGGGCTAGGAATCAAAATACTTACTTGACTTACCTGCCGAGCAAGCGGCGATAAAGCGTGATGGCATTCATGATTTTACAATATGAAAAGGTTAGTCATCAACAAAAATAGATCCATAAAATAAGCATGAAGCGTAACTTTGAAACATGAATCATAATGGATCACGCATTTCATCAAGTAATTTAGCCCACAAATGGTCTACAATGCAACCGCCATAAGGACTCTGACGGCCTAACAATGAACCGCCAAATGACGTCAGTTCACATTCTTCAAGAAGGAGACTCTGATGAAAAACGGTCGAAGGAAGGACCGCCAAAGTGACTATAACAGTCTAACGATAGACCGCCAATTGTCCTGAGCATTCAAAAAAATAAATTGTTCATTCTCCCCCCCCCCCCTCATTCAACACTTAAACGCCAAAACCGAGCCACCACCTACTCTGGCGACTCCGTCAACCCTTACCACCGGCGGCCACCACACCTCATCGCAAGGATGGTGAAGAAAAGGGCGATCAAATGGCTCCAGCACCGGCTAGAGAGGGAGGAACCCTCCTCAGCGGCGACGAACCTGGCGGAGGAAGAGCAAGGGCCGGCGGCCCAAACGGAGGTAGATGAGGCCCCTACAGTCGAGGAACATTCCGGGGAACCCATGGAGGAGGAAGAAGAGGCCATGACAGTCGGAGAGGCACCCATAGTGGCGAGCGGTCGCCGGTCGACGGAGGTAGGCCGACGACCCAAAATTTTCATTTTTCTTCATTCTTCAATTTTTTTTATGTATGCATTTGCATGAATGGACAAGGGAATGGGCCTGGGGACCCATTGGAACATATTGTAGGCCATTTTGGCCATTTCCAAAGATTGGGGAAACAGGGACAACAATGCCCATTCACGGGTACCGTAGCGTGTTGTGCCCCTTAAGCACAAGCATGTGCTATTTAGTGTTGATGAATTGATGATAGCAATGCTAGTTTTATTTTGATGATAGCAACACAGTGAGTGCATTATGATATTGTGTTTTGATGATAGCAATATGAATGCATATGACTGTGACTGATATATTATCTAGAGAATGCATGTGTATGACTGATATATTGTTTGTGCTTGACTTCTGTGCATTGCTTCTCTGTCTGTACTAGTCTATACTTTGTCTAGCACATACATCTCTTGTCTATACAGCCTCTGTGTGTTCTATACATCGTAATGTGTCTGTGTTGTGTTTATGCATCATGGGTCGACCCCTTTCCTTGATGGGTCGACTCCCTCAGAACACAAGTCCATACACTGCATGGCTCGCATGGCTGCAAGTCCATACATTGCATTCCTAGCAGATCAGCATGTCTATACATTGCAGCATGCATTCACTGAAAGTCTATACATTGCTACATTGCTTGCATTTGTAAAGTCCATACATTACATCGTCTCTCAAGCATTCAAAGTGTGTACATTGAATAGCATGCATTTCACGAAGTCTGTACATTGGACTATTGGGTAAAGTCTATACATCCTCTAGCTGGAACTGTGCAAGTCTGTACATCGCTGCTTTGCCAAAGTCTATACATTGGCATCTGTTCCTACATTGTAATTCCAAGTCCGCACATTGGGTTCTTTACCTACATTCCATGCTTTAAGTCTATACATTGGCTCGTTCACATTTTCAAGTCTGTACAATGGACTGTGCATCGCAAGTCTGTACACTGAACTGTGCTAGCAAAGTCTGTACATACGTTCTCTTGCCAAAGTCCATACATTCTGCACCTTCAAGTCTGTACAGACGTTGCATCGATCAAGTCTATACATCGTCAAGTCTACACATTGGAAGTCCATACATTCAGTTGTCTTGATCTGATCAAGTCTGTACAGAGTTTCTTTTGACAAGTCCATACATTGAATGTCTATACATTCGTTTGCCTTGCATCATTCATTAAGTCTGTACAACCCCTTCGCTTGGCAAGTCTGTACATTGTGGATGTCTATACACTCGATTGCCTTGCCTTGGTCAAGCCTGTACAGAGTTTATTAAGCTAAGTATATACATTGCTTCACGACGTGAAGTCTATACATGCCTTGTTCAAGTCTTCACATGATGAAGTCTATACACTCAACTCCTTCACACTTCAGGAAGTATGTACATCCTTCAATGCATTGCATGCATCGTTCGTGAAGTCTGTACATCGAGTGAAGTCTAGTGAAGTCTATACATCGCCCATTTCTCTTAGAGTCTCATGCATATGTGAAGTCTGTACATTGCATTTGCATTCACAACGTCTTCACACTTGAAGTCCACACATCGTCAGTTGTCTGTCAAGTCTTCATATTGCTCAAGTCTGTACAGCGGCTGCTTCACATATGAAGTCTGTACATCGTGTAGCTTCATGTATGAAGTCTATACATTATCCAGTGCATTGCATACATCATTTCATGAAGTCTGTACATTGTGCATCACTTGAATTCAAGTCTGTACATCGTTCTTCTATTGGTTGAAGTCTGTACAGCCTTTGCTTCGCCAAAGTCTGTACATTGGTCTGCATTGCATTGCATGAAGTCTACACTTTCATCTGCATTTCATTGCATGAAGTCTATATACTGGCTGCTGCATCCTCATGAAGTCTACACATCCGATAGTGTAAGTCTATACATCGCCCCGTGTCATGCTTGCATAGTCTGTACAACGCTTGCTTTACAGACTCAAAGTCTACACATTGAATGTTAGCATGCTCGCACACACTAATACCATACATTGAATAAAGTATGTACGTTGCTGTTGAACAAAGTCTGAACATTGCTTCAGCGTTGGCTTCAGCCAAGTCTATACATCGACTGGTTCTTAGTTGGGCCAAGTCTATACATTGCCCAGGCTGCATAACGTCAAGTCTTTACATTGAACTCTATACATTACATGCAGTTGCGCTTCACAAGTCTACACATTGCTGTTCTTCACAGCAAGTCTATACAATGCATTGCTTCCTTAAAGTCTGTATAGGGTTTATACTTAACCTGATAAGTGTTCTCATCTGTCTGACAGGTGCTCTGCTCGTGGAGGCTAATGAAGGGCACGTGATCCGAGGCTAGAAGGGCTGACAGGAATACGACACGTGGCCAAAAGTCCTGGGTGGGAAATGTGGAGAACACATGCCCTGGCTGCTGCTGCTGCTGCTATATATACGAGTCTTCTTCATCAAGAGAAGAGTGATTGAAGCTAGGTGAGTTGAACCAGAAGAGCAAGAGCAGAGAGCCCCTCGATCCAGCAAAAGAGAAGAAGAAGAAAAAGGAAGAGAAAAAGAAGAAGAGCAGAAGAGAAAGAAGAGAAAGAGAGAGAGAGAGTGCTCGAGCTGAGAGAGAGAGAGAGAGAGAGAGAGAGAGAGAGATTGTGGTTGTCTGGTATTTAGATCAAATCCAAGCCAGAACTGCTCCTTCGAGAGCTATATTTCTTGTTCTTCATTTACAGCTTTCTGTTGTTGTTTTGTTCCATCTTTTTTTTTCTTCTTATACCTTTCTTCAAGCTGTTAGTCAGCGGTTGCAGTGGTGGATTCCACTGGACAGCAAGCTGTGATGCTCAGCATTGCAGAGGTGGACTCCTCTGGATAACAAGCTGTGATGCTCAGGGGGATGGCAAGCTGTGAGGCCCAGCAGTTGTAGGCAAGCTGTGATGCCCAGCGGACGCAAGCTGTGTTGCGCAGCAGTGAGCCACACTCGGGTTTTGAGTGTGGGGTGGACGTAGGTCTAGAGGACCGAACCACCTAAAAAGTCCTATTACATTGTGGTTTGATTTATCGGTCTTTGATTCCGCTAGATGTTTGCATAGGGGCGCTCCAAGTGTTTGCTTACTGGTTGAACAGAATATTTGATCAGCTTGTTTCATTTGTCTAATTCTGTCTAGTGAGCATTAGATTTTAATTGAGCGAAAGTTTTTAAAGGACATATTCATTCACCCCCCCTCTGAATACATAGCACCGAACCCAACACTTGGTATCAGAGCAGGTTGCTGTGCATAGGATCTAACAATCTGCAGCAGATCCTGCTAGCTGTTGGTGCATTTTAGAGTGGGCCTCTTAAGATCATGTTTTGTTTCACTGAATTAGTGCATTTCTTTGCTTATCCGATTGTGGTGTTTTCTTGTCGATTGCTTTGTGCTTTGAATCTGCTTGTTATCTGTTTTGATGGCTAATCCTCCGATATTCAGAGGTGATGACCTTGGCCTATGGCTGGAAAAGTTGCATCGATATGTAAGCAAAACTGATCCTGATTTGTGGAAGGTAATGACTCACGGTCCATACAAACTGTCGAAGGATAAATCCAAATGGACCAAGAAGGATAAGCTGAAAGACTCTGTCAACACTAGAGCTGTAGGTTTACTAAAAGAATCAATTGATAGATCTCTAATCGAATGCATTTCTTCTTGCAGGTCTGCCAAAGACATTTTGGAAAAACTAAAGCTAATCAGGAATCACAGCAAATGCTTGATGGATGATCGGAAAAATGCTAATGATGAAACTTCATCCGAGGTAAGCTCTGAATCTGGAGAACTTTCAATTGATGACCTATGGAATATAAATGAGGAACTTAATAATAGATGTGAAAAATTAAAATCTGAGAATAAAAGATTGAAAAAGAAATGTGATCAGATAACTTTGAAAGTTCCTTGTAAAAATTGTCCAGATCTGAAACAATCTTATGATGCATGTATGTTAGATGTTCAGAATTTTCAGGAACAAAATGGCTCTCTAAAACGTGAAAATCAAACATGTTTGGACAAGATATCAGAACTTGAGAATCAGTTGAATGAGAAGAAAAATGAACATCTAAAAAGCATGCAAGAACCGACTGAAGTTAATTCTGAATTGGATAAACTGAAACCTGAGAACGAAGAATTTCAAAAGAAAATTGAAAATCTTATGGGTAGAATAAATGAAATCAATGGGGAGGTTTCACACTCTTCTTCTGTTGAATCAACCTGCCATATGTGCTCAGCTCTAAGAGAACGTAATGAAGATCTTTATAGTGAGAATGAATGGCTGAACAAACAAATAGTCTCACTTAAAGAGGATCACAAAAACTTGGTTGCTGAGAAAATTAATGTGGAAGAAAGAGAGGAGGAACTAATTGAAAAACTTAAGCTGATGTCTGGAAGAGAGAGATGTGCTGGTAATGAAATTCAGGATAAAAATTTTGAGGAAGAAAACACTGAATTAAAAGCTGAAGTTAAAAAATTGAAATAGTTAAATACTGGCTTGTCTGAAAAACTTCTCAGCATAGAAAAAGGAAAAGCTGCCTCTGATAAAGATTCAGAAATTTTGAATAGTCTACAACAAGAAATTGAGAAGTATAAAACTGCAAACCAAGTTCTAAGCGAATGTGTCAATTGCAGTGAACAGGAGATAGCCAGCTATGAGCTTCATATAACATCTTTGGAAAATAAAATTCAGAATCTAGAAAAATTAGCATCCAATACTGCTAAGAATGAAATAAAAATAAAATCTGTTGGGAAAAGGAAGGATGATAACTCAAAAGGGGGAACAAATTACTGTTCTGATGTTAAGAAAATCACTAAAAACTAGCTATACACCACTTTTGTCCAAAGCTCTGATGTAGTTGGTACCTCAAGGCAATCCCCAAAATAAAATGAAAATCAGAAATCACCTTCAAAATCTGTCTTTCAGTTCAAAGCTCAGAAAATTGAAAAGTAAACAAAACATGTTGAAAATAATCAGAAATTGAAAAGAAAGAGTCAAACAAAGAAGGCAAAGAATATATCTGGTTATACCCTGAAATCTGTTAGCTCTGCTGAATCTAATGGGTCAATGCAAAATGCTCATGCCTCTTGTACTCACTCGCATGCATCTGAGAAGGAATTCTCATGTTATTATTGTGGCAAGGTAGGGTATATCATGGATGATTGTAGGATATTAAAAGAAGATGAGCATGCAAATAAAACAATGCATTCAAGGAAATTATCTGATAGAAACCATGCCACTAAGAAATCTAATGCATCTTGTTATTACTGTGATAGGCGTGGTCATCTAATGAATGCATGCTTTAAAATGAAAGAAGACAACAATGTGAACTCTAAATTTTTCACACATGCTCATGACCCACATAGATATAGATCTACTCCAGGCCAGCATATCATTTGTTTCACTTGTAACAAGCCTGGGCATAAAGCTAATGATTGCTGGTCAGGAAATCACTGGGGTAAAAATGAATCAAGAAGCAAGCATTTTAAATGCTTTGAATGTGGTAGGTATGGGCATGTAGTCAAAGACTGCTGGCATGCTCAGGGAAATAGATTGAACTCTAAATCTGTAAAATTCCCTGCTTTCTATGATTCTGCTAGAAATAACTTGAGTGATAAAAGGAAAAATTCTGCATGTTTTGAATGTGGTAAGTTAGGCCACAAAGCTGCCAACTGTCGGCTGGCTGTGTATGGAAAGAAAATTTTTCATGTTAATAAAAGAAATACTCATGCTCATACACATAATTTTCATACTCATGTGCATGCACATGGGCATCATGTTTCTGCTAACATGAATAATAAAAACAAAAATTCTGTGGCTTCATGTTACTACTGTGGAAAATTTGGACATTCCATGTTTGACTGTTATCTGATGGAATTTGATGATCATACTGCTAAAAGACTGTTCAGAACACCTATCAGGACTAATGCAGGACCCAAGGCTGTTTGGGTCACTGCAGGATCAAAATGATTGTCTTGCTGCAGGTGTGCCTTAGAAATGAATAAAAGGGGTTGAATTTAGCCAAGGCACTTAAAAAAGGGAAAACCTCATGATTCTACTTATCAGGTCAGTTTTGAACACTGCTTATGTTTCATTATCTGAAAATTGCTTGTTAGAAATGACTGCATATCATAATGATCTGTCTATGCTAAATTGATTTATCTTGAAAAGTTGATTGCTCTCTCATGATGCTAATTGAATAAAGAATGCTCTGATGTTTGAGTAAACATTCTACATTCTGCATAGCATGTTAAATCTGATTTTTGAATCTGAGTCTTGCACATTCTTACATGTTCAGCATTGTCAGGTTTAGATTTTCTGAATTCTCCTCATACATGATTTGCATTTTGTTGATTGTCTGAAATTGCGTATGCATACATATAGTGAATGCATTGCGCATCATCATACTGAAAACTCCAAAAGAAGTAACTGTCTACATATAGAACTGCATTGGCACTGCATTGTCATTCATGGCCTTCATGGTATATTAAATGGAACAGTGCTGAAGGGCAGATGGAGTATGTCTTGATGCTACTGCCATGTGTGAGGTGATCCTTGGACCAAGTCATCCGCCCAGTACCATGGGTCTAGTTTTTATATAGAATAGTGTACTGCATATCATCAATTTGAAGAAAATTAAATTTGAAAAGAAATGATTCATTGCATATCATGCATTTTGTCAGGGGGAGCTTGTTTGCTGTTGCTTGGTCATCATGCTCTCCTTATCAGAATTGTTGCATACTTCTCATATGAAGGGCAGTGCATATCATAAAATTTTTTTTAAAAAACCTAAAAAGAAATTTCATTGCATCTAGACAGGGGGAGCATTTAGACTTGGTGTTTTGATTGTCACATCTTGAACACCTCTTGTCTAATAATTGATCAACTCTCATCTGATGTCATATTTCTCTCTCTTGAAAAAGGATTATGCCTTCTATTTGTTGAGCTGTTAAAGAAGAGTTTCTTTCAACTCCCTTCATGATACTATCTGTCAGCTGATCTGTCTGAATTCCAGACTCAGCCACTGTGTGTTGTTGTTCACTCTTCTGAAATATTTCTCTATTGGTGATTTACTCTAGCACCAGCTTATACTCTCCTTTCACATTCTTCTCAGCTGGTGTGACTGATATAATTTCTACTATTGATTGTTGGTTGCTAAACTTATTGTTCTGATCTGAGGAACTTATGCTGTATGTCATGCAATTCAGTCTGAGAAATTGGTAGAAACTCCTATCATATAGGTTTAAGAATTATCACTGAATCAGACTGATATTAGATTAATATATTCCCAGATTTGTAGTTAAATGATTTGAAAAATATCTGAATGATAAGGTTTAATAAACTTTAACCACATGTGTCATGTAAACCTTAGACTCTCTCATCAGATATCTGAAAATGTGAATTCAGGTCTACTTTGGTTAAGATGCATATAGTGTGTATTGTTGTTAAACATTAACTTGAAAAATGTTGACTAAATGAAAAAAAATTATGAATTCAGAGCAATGACTCGGTCACTGAGAAACTGAGCTCTTTATCAATGAAATAAAGTAACTTATGTCATGAGGTGCCATAGTTATCTCTGGTGAAAATTTAGTAAAACAAAACCTGACAGAGCAATGGCTTATTTGTGTTGAGTAACTAGGGAGTCTGGCCTCTAATCAAGGTGTCTTCTCATGTAAAAAGACACTCATACTGCTAACTCTGTTCTCAAAGTGAGAGGCAATGACATTTATCACACTGAGTAACTGGGTCACTTCACCTGAGACGTGTTGTGCCTCATGTAAAAAGGTGTTGATCAACCTAAATTGCTCAAGAAAAATGTAATGTGCTTCAAATGAAATTATCTTGAAAAATCTGTCAACTCATGTTCTTAAAAAGGTGTTTAACTTCAGTACTAATCTGTGTATTTTTCAAAGATGCTATTGAGATCATATGTGTAAGATAAAAGATGACTGATTTTGAGTGTTATCTGAATATTTGGTTCACCTTTATTAAAACTTGGATTCATATATGAGTATTCTATTTAATTTGACAAATTTGGTATACATCAAAATTAAATCAGATTGGTTAAGTTGCCACTTCATAACCCTTTATGATAGAAGAGTCTACACCTTTTAAGACTTATTGAAGTGATGTATGCATTAAAATGCCTCATGATCAGATTGTCCAGATAGCCTGATCAGATTCAGTCTGATTATTCATTGAGATGTCTTGTGATGATTGTTGTCTATTATTGCCCTTCTATCATCAATCACTTTACTCTCCACACTGTTGGAATCTTCCACCTTGTTCTGCAATAAGTTCTGATTCTGCGGTCTTGTTACCTGTTTCATTCTGTTCATGCATATGTGACTTATTGCATATGTGGTCTTTTCACCAGAATTCAGATTCTTTGTAATGGCTGATTTCAGATTGATTTATTGGATAACCAGAGTCCATTCCTGTGCTTCAGGGAGAGTTTATTGCTCTAAGGGGATTTGCATGCATACCGCCATGTTGCACTCATGTTCATACTATTTTTCTCTTTTTGATTATGTCAAAGGGGGAGAAAATTTTGATTGGTGACTCACTGTCACTTTGTTGCCATCATCAAAAAGGGGGAGAATGTTGTGCCTCTTAGGCACAAGCATGTGCTATTTAGTGTTGATGAATTGATGATAACAATGCTAGTTTTATTTTGATGATAGCAACACAGTGAGTGCATTATGATATTGTGTTTTGATGATAGCAATATGAATGCATATGACTGTGACTGATATATTATCTGGAGAATGCATGTGTATGACTGATATATTGTTTGTGCTTGACTTCTGTGCATTGCTTCTCTGTCTGTACTAGTCTATACTTTGTCTAGCACATACATCTCTTGTCTATACAGCCTCTGTGTGTTCTATACATCGTATTGTGTCTGTGTTGTGTTTATGCATCATGGGTCGACCCCTTTCCTTGATGGGTCGACTCCCTCAGAACACAAGTCCATACACTGCATGGCTCGCATGGCTGCAAGTCCATACATTGCATTCCTAGCAGATCAGCATGTCTATACATTGCAACATGCATTCACTGAAAGTCTATACATTACTACATTGCTTGCATTGGTAAAGTCCATACATTGCATCGTCTCTCAAGCATTCAAAGTGTGTACATTGAATAGCATGCATTTCACGAAGTCTGTACATTGGACTATTGGGTAAAGTCTATACATCCTCTAGCTGGAACTGTGCAAGTCTGTACATCGCTGCTAGTCTGTAGATTGGCATCTGTTCCTACGTTGCAATTCCAAGTCCGCACATTGGGTTCTTTACCTACGTTCCATGCTTTAAGTCTATACATTGGCTCGTTCACATTTTCAAGTCTATACAATGGACTATGCGTCGCAAGTCTGTACACTGAACTGTGCTAGCAAAGTCTGTACATCCGTTCTCTTGCCAAAGTCCATACATTCTGCACCTTCAAGTCTGTACAGACGTTGCATCGATCAAGTCTATACATCGTCAAGTCTACACATTAGAAGAAGTCTGTACAGAGTTTCTTTTGGCAAGTCCATACATTGAATGTCTATACATTCGTTTACCTTGCATCATTCATTAAGTCTGTACAGCCCCTTCGCTTGGCAAGTCTGTACATTGTGGATGTCTATACACTCGATTGCCTTGCCTTGGTCAAGCTTGTACAGAGTTTATTCAGCTAAGTATATACATTACTTCACGACGTGAAGTCTATACATGCCTTGTTCAAGTCTTCACATGATGAAGTCTATACACTGATGGAGACATCACCCAGAGTTCCCTCTGGCTCGACACCTCTCTCCCTTCTGGAGACAGATAGGCTGCGACTGCATGACTTGACGGGTCCTCGGCGACACTGGAGTTTGTTACTATGGACATCTTGATGTATTTTCTCCTTTTCTTGAGTCATTTTGATGTACTTATCTTTATTTTGAGTCATGGTCCTAGGTCGTCACGTTATTTATCTAAGTCTGCTAGGCTGGGGGTCATTTGGGCCCAATTAGATGGGCCTGGCCCATGGGTGACCTCTTCCTTCCCCAACCCCCTTGCTTATTTGCTTTTAACAGTTTATCCAAGGACTTTTTGTAAATGTTGGATCCCTATATATAGGACCCCAACTCCACTTGTGATAGCTAATGAATATTTGAGAAATTAAGCATAATTGCACCCTCCTCCTCTTTCTAGCTCTCTCATTCTCTCTCTCTTCCTCCAAGGGGCGAACCCCCTCTCTCTCCTCTCCCTTCTCTCTCTATCCCTTGGGCGAACCAGCCCTTTCACCTCCCCCTCCCCCTGCCACCTCAGCTGCCACCTCACCCTCCAACCCTTCACTTCCCCTAACCCACTTAACTCTCATCAATTCCCTCCACTTCCCAAGCAACCCTTCCTATTCCCCATACACCTTCCCCACCTCCAATACACCCCTCCCTCTTCCCCAAGCAACCTTCCCACTCCCCCACACCCTCATTCATATCCCTTGACCATCCACAACCCCCCCCCACCACTAGTTGCGCACCAGCCCTCTCTCCCTACACTTCTCCCTTGCCTTGGCCGAACCCACCACCCCCACCTTGTAGCTTCGGCCCCCACTCCCCTCCACCCTCCAACACCCCATTCCACCTGCTCCGCCCCTCTCCTCACCCCCACACATTCCTCCCCCCATCTGCAAACACCTCCCACTTCCCTCCATTACCAAAACTTCCATCCCCCTTAACCTAACCCCACCTCCATCCCATTCCTTAGGTCACATCTGCAGGTGACAGAAGAAGGTCCGTCTTGCAGAAGCTCCCCCACATTCATACGGTGACATCTGAGGGCGTATCTTACTATTCTGGAAAGGTCGTCCAGTCCACTACGCAGGCGAGAAAGAATCGTCCCAATCCGAGTTCGGGACTGCCCAGAAGAGCCATTCTCCTCCGACTGCTCCAAGACCCATCTGCAGAGCACCTGAGTCCGACCAGAAGCAGAACCACGATCTCCAGCGAAATATTTAGACTGAAGTTCCTTCCTCAAAGATCTTCCTCACCCTGTTCCCGACCAGGAGAAAGAAGCAGAAGTACATTCGGCATCCGGGAGCCCCAGTTCTGATTTTTCTCCTTCAGTCACGCAGGACTGCCCTCACCAGTCTTCTGCGACCAACAGTCACTCATCGGCGTCCCCCAGGACACCCCGACCTCTGGTAGCCTCCCCGCCAGTTTTGCTGCAACGAGGGCTCGACCAAGGTTCCAGAACTTCTGACGGCTTGAGATTTGGAGCTCGGGAGCCCAAGGTACAACCTCTGCATCCTACTGCCTCCGATCTGAAGCCGCCAGCCCCAGATTCCTTCATCCTGTTCAAGCCTCCACCACGACCAGCGACGACGTCAGAAGAATTCGATAAAATTCAGAGGTGTCCCAGCCCCTGTTACGAAGAAATCCCCTCTGGTTTCGTCACCGGAAAAATTCCTGAGAACGAACTACGACTGCAACAGCGGCATCCTGTCCCTTCGCACAGCAAGTGGACAGATCCACGTCGGCTTCCGTTCCGTCATCCTTGGCGAGTTTCCCCCTCCCGCCTGGCCGGCTTAGCGCCCCTCCCTGCGTGGAGGTAGTGTTTGATGTAAGTTTAATTTCCCCACCCTCCATCCAACCCTCCTGCGTGAGGAGTAGTTCATGTACTAAACAGCTCAAGCTACATCGGCGCAGTGTGCGGGATCCACACTTCCCCGCTCGCCCACGTCTCCGAACGGGGTTGGTTTCTTCAAACCAACCAGGTGAACTCTAAACTTTGCTCCATTAATCTTAGTGTCTGTTTATTTAATATCCGTAGACATAGCTCCGTTGTGCATGCGAGCGAGTGTTCGATCCCGGAGCCACCATCATAGTGTGGTCACCGTGGTTAACGTGAGTGAGTGGGACCTAGTGTCCCAATTGGCACCGGCCAGCCCCATAAGCGTGGGCTACGTACCCTCGGGAGGGCAACCCTAGCCCTGCTGGCACTCTACCAGCAAGGGTCTTGATCCATCACCTCCCCCTAGCATCCTTAGTCACCCCGGGCTCACGTGTGTGCGACGGCTTTTTGGCCCCGATTTATCAACTTAATTGTTATGTGATTGTGAATGCGGAGTAGGTCCTAAGATTACTTTTGCTTGCTGCATACCCCGTAGTGGTGTCACATCAGTTGGTATCAGAGCAAATTTTAGACTTGTCTCTACAAGCCTAGGTCCAAGGGCTATTGCTTTACCACCCCTCCGTGTTTCGGTCTCTTCATCTTCGTGCATGTCCACCCGTAGAGGCACTACTTACCAAGCCCACCACTCTACTTCAGATCCCCCCATGAGTTCCCATTCTCAGGGCAACTAAGGCATCCCTAGTGAAGTCCCACAAGCCCCAATGGAGCAATTTGAGACTACCCTTAGAACTATTATGGAGAAGCTTGATGGACTTACCACCCAAATGGATAGACTTGAGGAAGTGAGGGCCCCACCTAGGAACCATGCCCAAAGAGTTCCTCCTCCGCGGGTTGAACATGAGAGGGAAGACCTAGATGATGAGTGGAATCGTGAGCAAGAGAGAGCCCCACAACCTCGATACCATGAGAGGCGACCACGTGAGGATCATGATGAATTCCTACTAAGAATGATCAAAGTGGAAGCTCCTAATTTTGATGGGTCTCATAACCCTAGTGTCTATAAAGAATGGGAGCATGGCATGGACCAATACTTCGAATGGTACCCCATGTCCGAAGAGAGAAAGGTTAGGTTGGCTAAGATGCACCTTCTTAAACTAGCCAAGACCTATTGGCTAACGGTAGAAAACCAAAGGAGGATCCGGCGTGTGACACTTGGATAGACATGAAGGATCAACTTAGGAACAAATATCTCCCCATCTCCTATAGTCAACTTCTTCTTGATGAATGGCAAAGCCTTACCCAAGAGGGAAAGACCGTAGAAGAGTATATTGAAAAGTTTGATTCATATCTCCTAAGGTGTGGTGTGGTTGAAGATCCAGCCGTTACTTTATCCCGGTTTAGGAATGGTCTCCTTCCCCACATCAAACGGGAGCTTTTTATGAGGGAAGTGCATAGCTTGGAGATTGCCTATCAAATAGCCCGGGATGTAGAGAGATTTTCTAGGAATCCTAGGTTTGCCCCCCCCCAAGGGCCCGGGACCCCGTCCCAACCTACCTCCTCTGCTAAGAACACCTCCTCCTCCCAATGGGGGAACCCCCACTCGGCCCTACCACCAACCAACCACTCCCACCCCCACAAAGACCACTCCACTCAACCCTCCTTCTCAAAGGGAAGACAACTCCAAAGGGAAGACCCCAATGAGCAATACGGTCAAGTGTTTTCGATGCCATGGCTATGGCCACATAGCCACCCAATGTCCCTCCAAGGGGATGTCAAGCCTAGTTATTGAGAGTGAACCTTCTACTTCCCAGGAAACACATGAGAGTACTATTGAGGAATACGAGGCTGCTTTAGGATGGGAAGAGGAATACAATGAGCAATTCTTTGAGGAAGGGATAGAAGAGGACCCCCACTCCAGCCACCTAGGGGTGATAAGATGCACCCTCACCCAACCACAAGAGGATGACTGGCGGAGGACTTCCATTTTTCACACATTTGTCAAGATCGGGGATCATGTTAGGAAGGTCATCCTAGACAACGGGAGTTGTATCAACGCCGTGTCTCCGGACACCGTCAAACTCCTAGGGCTTACCCCTACACCCCACCCCAAACCCTATCGTGTGTCCTGGATAAACAACCACTCCCTACCCGTCGACACATGTTGTCTTATCCCCATCACCTTCTCATCCTACCAAGGGCAAATATGGTGTGATATCATACCGATGGCTGTAGGAAGCATCCTATTGGGTAGACCTTGGATATATGATGTCAATGCTACCATCCATGGGAAAACAAACACATGCACCTTTGACCACGAGGGGAAGAGTATCCGCCTCAACCCCTCCCCTCCCCAAAAAGAACCACCCACCAAGGGAATCCTTCCTACACCACCAAAACCCAGGGCCTCGTCTGCACCAACCCAACCAAAAACCCAAAACCCCACCCCTGAAAATCCCACCGGGCCAGTCAAAGGCCTCCACCTCATCACTAGGAAAGAGCTCGAGGAAGAATTAACCCGAGGGACACCCCTTTGTGCTATTGTCATATGTCTTGGAGAGGCAACCCCCTCCAATCCTCACCCCGTGGAAATCCACCCTCTCCTGGAAGAATTTAAGGACGTATTCCCCGAGGAGCTCCCCGACCAACTGCCACCCATGAGGGATGTCCAACATGCCATTGATCTTGTCCCCGGGGCCACCCTCCCAAACCTTCCCCACTACTGCCTCAACCCCACTGAGCATGCTGAACTAAGGAGGCAAGTGGAGGAACTCATAAGAAAAGGCTTCCTCCGTCTTAGCAAGAGTCCTTGTGCTGTCCCAGCCCTCCTCACACCTAAGAAAGATGGGACATGGCGGATGTGTGTCGACAGTAGGGCCATCAAAAAGATCACGATCAAGTACAGGTTTCCCATACCTAGGCTTGACGACATGCTTGACATGCTAGCCGGGGCCACCATTTTCTCCAAAATAGACCTCAAAAGTGGCTACCATCAGGTTAGGATAAGGCTAGGAGATGAATGGAAAATAGCCTTTAAAACCAAGGATGGGCTCTATGAATGGCTGGTGATGCCTTTTGGGCTCTCTAATGCCCCAAGCACCTTTATGCGCCTTATGACCGAGGTCCTTAGGCCCTACATTGGAGTCTTCCTGGTAATCTACTTTGATGACATCCTCATCTACAGCCAGTCCAAAGAAGCCCATCTCAGTCACCTTAGGCAAGTCTGCACCACTCTTAGGAAGGAGAGCCTCTTTGCCAATTTTGGAAAATGTCAATTCATGACAAAGTCCATTACCTTCCTTGGGTATGTTGTCTCCACCGAAGGAGTATCCATGGACCCTGAAAAGGTCCAAGCCATCCTCGATTGGCCGGAACCCCGCACTCTCCATGAAGTCCGAAGCTTTCATGGGCTAGCCACCTTTTACCGAAGGTTCATCCGTGGGTTTAGCACAGTCACAGCCCCTATCACCGACTGCCTCAAAAAGGGGACCTTTGTGTGGACCAAGTCCGCAACGAGAGCCTTCCAAGAGCTCAAGGAGAGGATGACCCAAGCCCCTGTATTATGCCTCCATGACTTCTCCAAAGTCTTTGAGGTGACTTGTGATGCCTCCGGGGTAGGAATTGGCGGGATCCTTAGCCAGGAAGGACACCCAGTGGCCTATTTTAGTGAGAAGTTGTGTGATGCCAGAATGAGATACTCCACCTACGACAAGGAATTTTATGCTGTGGTACAATCCCTCCGGCATTGGAGACACTATCTCTTGCCTAAAGAATTTGTCATATTCTCTGACCATGAGGCCCTGAAATACCTCAATTCCCAGCAGAAACTGAATGCTCGGCATGCCCGATGGGTCGAATACATCCAGGCCTACACATTTGTAATCAAACATAAGGCCGGAAGTGAAAACCGTGCTGCCGATGCCCTCAGTAGGAGAATTTCCTTGTTAGCTACCATTAGGGTGGAAGTCATAGGATTTGAAAGACTCAAGGAAGAGTATTCTGATTGCCCGGACTTTGGTCCAATCCGTACCACTCTGTCCACCCTCTCACCTAGGGAACATCAAGGATTCATCTTAGAGGACGGGTTCATTTTCAAAGGCCATAGACTTTGCATACCTAGAACCTCTCTACGGGACTTCCTGATCTGGGAGTTACATGCAGGAGGCCTTGCTGGGCATTTTGGGGTGCATAAGACCATTGCTTTGGTTGAGGGTCAGTTCTACTGGCCAAGTCTCAAAAGGGACGTAGCCAAAATTATAGGCCAGTGCCGGATATGTGCCTCAGCCAAACAAACAAGGCAGAACACTGGCCTCTACACACCACTCCCTGTCCCTAACCGTCCTTGGCAGGACTTAAGCATGGACTTCGTCTTAGGCCTACCTAAACTCAAAAAAGGCATGATTCAATCTTTGTAGTAGTGGATAGGTTTTCTAAGATGGCCCATTTCATCCCCTGCTCTAAAACCTCAGACGCCTCTCATGTGGCCCGCCTATTCTTCGATGAGGTAGTTCGCCTCCATGGACTACCCAAGACCATCATTTCTTATAGGGATGTCAAATTCACCAGCTACTTCTGGAAGACTCTCTGGCACCTAATGGGGACCCTTCTCAAATTTTCCACGGCCTATCACCCTTCTCATGGCCCATTGAAGGATGTACAGACTTCCACCTAATGGGGACCCTTGATGGGTACTCACTCCAGAACGCAGCAGCACCTCGACGTAATCTCCAGAAATCTCCTCCTCAACCCATGAACCTAAGGGTTCTATTTATAGACCCTCAAAGTCTAGGTTCAAGTTGGAGAGATTCCAGCAAAAAAGTAGGATGAAACTTAGCAAACTCTTGAAGATAATACTACCAAGAGTCCATAGAAACAAATGAAAGCTTCTAAGGATCACTATTGAGAGAGAAATCATCAAATCAAAACTCTACTTCGACCACGGCGTAGTAGAGAAAAGATAGTAAATCAGGACTCTCAGTCTCTTGAAACGGTCCTATGATAAACCGCCACTTGGAATTAACGGTCCAAGAATAGATCGCCAACCTTAGAACATAAGGCCAATGGGAGAGAACTTCATGAACAGGACTCTGGAGCCAAGAAACGGTCTAAGGTAGAACCGCCACAGTGACTCTAACGGCCATACGATAAATCGCCAGAGCTCAACGGATAACAAATGGATAAGACAGAAAGAAAGATGTTGGCTCTGGACTCTGGCGTCAGCAAACGGTCTTAGTATAGACCGCCAAACGTCATCAAACGCCCATATGATAGACCACCAGAGACAATATAGTGGCAAAATGAATGAAAGGCCCACTAACTGCTCGAGGAGCAAAGGAGGAACTGGAGTAGTTTGGAGTAAATCTAGAGAAAAGGTTATCAGGACCGTGGGTGGTCTAGGAATATCTGGGGAAAACAAGTGGGAGCACCAGAAGGTGATAAGTGAAGGATGCATGAAATGGAGAGAGAAAAGGCCGGTCCACAGCCTATCCACGGTGAAACCTTCTTCATACGGCACATCCGGCTCTCCAATATCTGTATAATTGCTTAGGAGCTGCCTCTTGTCTGTATTCACCGCTGGCTTTTCAATCAATTCATGAATCAATGGCGGCCATTCCGGATCAGTAGGCATAAACAACCGACTCAAAGATATAGCAATATCATCCATATCAAACCACCTGTACCACTCACATTCCGGATCATCCATCTTTCTTCTCTTGAGTGGTCTTAATGACTCCAGGGCTTTGTATGTGGCTAGTGGGGCTATATGGCGAGCAAACTGACGTGCACGCACATCTTGATAATCTAGCATGGAAGTAACCAATGTGGTCTGCTCGTCATGTTGAATACCCACTTTTACAAAGTGTGTTTGTAGGGTCCATGTGAGAGGCTGCCGATCTGTCTTGAGAGTGGAAGTCATAACAGGCCATGGCTCTCTTTCATCTTTGCTTGGCCCTTTGTATCCCAGGCCGCCTCGGGAAATCAGTTTCTAGTGCTTAACGGGCTTGACTCTGCCCTAGAGGTTAGCACCTAGGCCTTTGTCAGTTCCATACCCCATTTTCATCAAAATATTCCACCCCGGGGTATTCATCATGTTCTTCTTTTTCTTCCCCTGGGAAGGTAGCGGTGACATTAAAGCTGAAGCCTGCTTAGTGACTGAGGGCCTTGACAACTCTTGCCGCGGGTCGACAAGTTCTAACACTGACAATAAAGGCCTATTGGCTGGCCAAATGGAGGGCACCGACGTTGTTGAGTGTATATCCTCTGGTGGAAAAATGGGCATGCTTGTAACTTTGATAATACGCCCTTTGTGTGGGAATTTTATGCATTGATGATTAGTTGAGGGCACAGCATCAAGCTCCTGAATATAAGGACGGCCCAAAATGCCATTGAATGTTGGGTCCATATCCAAAATATGAAAATCTGCTGTAATTGAGACTGGACCCAGTCCCACTTTTAAGGTAATCATGCCCAGAGGTGGCTTCTTAGTATTATCATAGGCTGTAGCAGTAATGGTGGATGGCCGAATTTTACTTTCCGGAGTGCCACACATCTTTAAGGTACTAGGAGGCAACACATTAATGGACGCTCCCGTATCCACCAGGCATTTCTTGACTGCCACTTTATTAATATCAACTGTAATGCATAAAGCATACTTTCTTGCCGGCTTCGGAGCCAACTCATGTTCATGGAAAGTGATAGCCGGCTGGTCACTTGCTGGAGTCAAAACTGATGTGATTTGTTCAGCCGGCATATCATCATTGACCATCACCTTTTGCAGATATTCTTTCAAAACTTGCTGATGAACTGTGGATCTCTTTATCAGCTCTAAAATGGAAATCCTTGTCGGGGTTTTGTCCAAGTGCTTTAGCAAGTCATATTGTGTGCCCGGTATGGATTCTTGTTCTGGCTCTTGCTCCTCTTGCCCCTGTGCGAGCTCTAGCTCCCTTTGGGGAAATACACGATGGAACATCCGTCCACTGTGGAGCACCGTGATTTGCAAAGATCGCGCCTTTGTCGAGTTGTGGGTAGGTGGAGGGTTGGTGGAAGAAGATGGGATATTAGGAGTAGTAGATGTTGGAAGGGTGACCAAAGGGGGAACCCTTATGAGGGGCCTCGTTGGTTGGGGGATGGTGGTGATTGGTGAAGTAATGGTAGGAGGGGTAGAAGGCGCCTGAATGGCTGGAGGAGGTGTAGGCCGAATGAATGAAGGATTAGTGGGTTGAGATGAGGGGGGCCTTACCGGTGAAGGGTTGGCGGCAATGGCAGGGGGAACATGTGTTGATGGGGTGCGGATGAGAAGTGGCCTAGATGGCAACGGGTTTGTGGGGGGAAGAGCTTGTTGTGGTGCAGAAGGTGGTGGCGGTCGAATGAGGAGAGGCCTAGCCAGTGAAGGATTGGGAGTGGTGGTAGTGGAGGGCATTGTTGTGCCCCTGTGGTCATTTGAGTCATTTGATATTCATGGTTTTGATAATGGATGAATACTATAAGTCATTGATGCTTTCCACTCTCATATGACCGAAATACTTGATGTTCTTTCATGACAGATAAGCCAAGGAATGGAGTGGAGATGGCAAAAGTGAACGGTCAATGATTGTGCCCTCGCACGCGGATCGACCTGCACGGTCAGGTCGCGGGGATCGAGGGCGGAGCCCCCAGATCAAAATTTTGATTATAGGGGCGATATACCTTTAATCTGTTAACTTCATGAGTCAAAAGACTCAGTAGAAATCTTAAAGATTGTCAAGGTTGATGCCACATACATGAACGGGATGTTAAAGGAGTTAAAGGACTGAGCTAAAGGGGTTAACGGATTGAACCGAGGAAACCGAGGATTTCCCTAGCCAACGGTCGACCGCCGGCCCAAGACCGGTCGACCGCTAGGAACTGTCGACCGCCCCCGTCCTGGCGGTCAACCGATTTTTCCAGGGACCATCCGGCTACAGGTTTTCTCAGTAGCGGTCGACCACCACCTACCTCCGGTCGACCGCCAGCCCTTAGCCAACAATTGTTGACTTTATTTTTCTCTTCGAGAAGAGCCATTCTCCATGGATTTCTTTAATCCTAAAGTCACCTAATCACTCACAAAACGTGGATCTGGTCTGGAGAATATCCAAGGACCATTCAAATGGTATAAAACCAATGCAAGAGTGTTACAAAAACCCTAGTTGATCATTTGAATCAAAGAGAGATCAAAAGAGGCTAAAGAGGAGGTTGGAAGAAGAGGTAATGTAGCCATGAATAGTACTCTATGCAGAAGTTCTTCATCCATTCCAAGGTGATTCAAGCCATGATCTGAAGCCATCAACCTCCAAGCAAGAGTAGAAGCAAGCAAGGCTATCAAGGTGATCCAAGGAAGCTCATTTCTCAAGGGAGATCAAATCTGCATCCTTTATCTTCTTCATCAACTCAAGGTGATCCAAGGAAGATCATTTCACAAGGAAGATGATACCATTGAAGCATCAGATTCAAGCTCCAGCAACCTCAGACAAGATCTTCTCTCTTTGAGCATATTCCTTGTCTTGTTTGAGCATTTTCATCTTGTTCTCTTTTCATTTTGTTCAAACTATTGAAACTGAGATTCGTCACTACCGGTGGTTAGTAGGAAGGCAATCGGAAGTTGTCCGATCTGCGGTGTTGACGTCCCTACCTGTGGTTAGTAGGAAGGCAATCAGAGATCTTTCCGATCTACGGTTCAATGCGTGGCATTAGTGGAGCCTCACCGGCTTTGGTGAGGGGTGGACGTAGGACTGGGGATTCAGTCCGAACCACCTTAAAATCTCATGTGTTGTGGTTTGCTTGTGCGATTGCTTTGTGTTAGATGCATGCTTAGGTTCAATCTCCATATTATGTAATCATCTTACTAAGCAAACCATTGTATCCTTCGCTAAGCTAATTATATTCCGTTGCTATTATCTTTATCTAGCCTTAAAGATAGGTGTTTTGCGAAAAGGGGGACAGATCTATTCACCCCTCCCCTCTAGATCCGCTATCCACTACTCAACAGGCATTTGGCTGGTGGTGCACAAGAGGGGACGAGATGGTTGGGGGGAAGGCATGGAATAAGGCGTCCTTAACAGACGTGGTGGTTGGATTTGCTCTTGGTTAGGGCCCCGACAGAGGCGTTCTCTTGGTGCCACCCTTATACCCTCTCCACTTCATGGAAAGAGGTGACAGGTTTTACCTGTTGATTCGGTGGATGCTCCGGCAACGGATTATGGACAATCCCCATGTCTGGTTACGGCGCAGGAGCTTGCTGCTACCGAGGAGGAGGTACTGCTTGTTGCTGAGAAGGCTGCTGAGCCTGTTGTTGCCGAGGAGGCCTTCGTGCCTTTAGAGTGGCAATAAATCACCTCATCTCATCCCAATCGATACCACCCTGGTCATTCATGTCATATATGTAATCTTTAAAGTGAAAACAGTGGTCAATGTTGTGCCCTGGCTGCCGATGAAAGACGCAGTACCGAGAAGTGTCTACATTAGCAGGCCACACCGTTCTTTCTTTAGGCAGAGTGAGCGCATTGGCGGCCTGATGGGGCATCAAAGGCGATTTCATTACACGGGTGAAGTGTATTTGTGAGTTATGGCTTGTATGAGATTGTAATTGTGTATTTTCTTTCTTTTGGGCTCCTTGTAAGGCTTATATCAAGCCAATGGGCCATTTGTTATGTTAAGTCCAAGGTTAGATTGCTATTAGTAGAGTCCATTAGAAAGCCTAGTTCATATTGGACCAAGTGCCACCCTTATGGACCTTATTAGTCATTTAAGGCCCAATTGGGCCACTCCCTCTCATGGGCCACCAAGACTTGGAAGGCCCAAGTCTAGACTTGAGTTAATGGGTTGGGTTGGCTGCCCTTGGACCAGCCTAGGCCCAAGAGAGGCCCATGAAGGGGGCGCCCCCTCTTTTGGCCTTATTAGGCTAGTTAGGTGGTGTTTGAATGGAATTAGTCCATGGTTGAATGGAGATGGTCAAATTAGATTAAACAAATGTATTAAGTGTGTTATTCACATTGTATCTCAGCCATTCACTCATCAACCCTTGATCCAAGGGCCTAGAATGGATTAGAAACCTAGCATATAAAACCTTGTATTTTCATATGAAAATCAATAAAAAAATCAGAAAATTGTGAGTATTCTTGAAGCTTGGTGCGCCCCTCTCTCCTCCCTTGGTGTTCTTCCTTCCCCAACCCCAGATCTAGAGTGGTTCTACCTCCCTTCATCCCCTCTCAACCTCTGATCATCACCGGTGCCGCCGCCGCCGCCGTTCGTGCCGCCTTCGAGCCGCCACGGGATCAATTTCGGTGTTCTGTCTTGCTGGACAGAGGTGAAGCTCGGAAATTCCTCAAGTCAGCCACGAGTTCAGATCGACTTAAAATTTTGAGGGTTGGTTCCTACCTTATATACCCTTCCCCACAAAAAAATTCAGCTCCAAATTCCCCCGTTTCATATTGTTTCCACTTCGTTCATTCCTCAAACTCAAATCAGATCTGTCTCTGTCTACAGTGATAGAACCTTTGAGTTCATCCCCTTCTACCACCCTTTTGAATTTCTTTTGCCCTCCCAATTTAACTGGGGTTTCTGTCCATTTTTCCCTACCACCACCATTTTTATTAATTTTTGTTGAGTCTTTTACCTATTTTTCAAAATTCATGTTCTACCAGAGCTACAGTACCTCCAGCCAGATCTCAGATTCGACCTTCTTCCAGTAAAAAAATCATAGAAATTCATAGACATATCCAACCGTAACCAAACCAACTTTTCCATCTTCCCAACTCCAAATCCTACAACTTTCATGAAGAAGTCGAAGTCTGAATCCAAGGTTCTCCTAGCGGTCAACGGCAGTTATCAGAGATCAGCCCTACAAATCTGAGTGTTCAGTTACTGTACAACAGGAGGTTGTAAATTCCACAAGTCTAGATCAGCGAAGATCCAGGCCAGATCTCTAGGCCTACATTGAAGTACTTTGAGTCAGCTTTCCAACGGCGCTAATTTCGTGTCAATCCGCCATCGGATCTGACCGCAGCGTCCGTTCTCGCCGGACAGCGCGCTGAAAACCAGAAACTACAGATCCGTGGGAAGTTTTCCCGACGGGCGCCGGCCGGAGCCGCCCGGCCTCCGATCATCGTTCCAGCGTGCCGCCAGCCTGGGGATCGCTTCCATCAGTGTCCCCCACCACAGCGGTGACCCGGGTCCCACACGGCCCCTCAGGACAGCACGTGGGCCCCACCGTCATTAGTTCGGGCGTTGCCGAATCAACGCGAGAAGCCGCCCGTCAACCCGAATTCGGTCCTCCCAGACCCCATTGTGTAGCCCTTTACCTCCCGGCGTGGAGTGGGCAGCGGCTTGCATTTCTGTAATATTATGTAATATTGTTCCGGGAGTACGAGTTTCGGCCGGGTCCGTCGTCCCCACGCCGAGCGCGTGGAGGTATCGTCTTCGCTCCTACACTTGGCATTTCGCTTATCTCATATATGCTTGTTTATGCCACTGCTAGAGAGCATGTTTTAGGACCTAGCTCGTTATAATTTCATATCACCGTTGCTGCGAGAGAGTGAGCGAGACCGTCCCGTGACCCGATCCGGGCACGAAAGTGCGAGCCGACCACCCTAGCTCTTGCCGGTTTCTCAACCGTGCACGTCCGACGCTTCCCTCATCAAGGGACGATCGCGAGCTTGCCGTGTCCGTGGTCTCGTCCCGCATCAATTTGGTATCAGAGCCAGGTTGAGTCTAGGGTGTCAAAAAAAAAAAAAGAGTGTCATTTACGTCTAGTCATCAGTCGGTCTAAGTCGTGTTTAGGGTCATCATTATTTTAAAACACAAAAAAGAGTGTCTTTTCGCATACATCCCTTTACTCGGTATATAGAAAGGTGTTGTCCGACCGTTAGGTTACGCCTATCGGGAAGGCCGCACACTTGTGCGAGTGACCTTCGGGTCGATTATCTCCGCCGCGTACCGAGTTTTGGTTAAGTCTAGGCGCATCATTTTGCATTAGTGTGTTTTGCTCTAGTCGGTGTGTTTGCATGCCCACTCGTCGGGGTACTCAGTACTCACCCCCACCCCCACCTATGGCCAACCCACGGGATATCTCGGGAGACTTCCACTCCCTACAAGAGGCGATGATGGCCATTATGGCTAGGTTGGACCAATCCGATGCTAACTTTCGGACCTTCTCCGAGAATATGGATGGTCGCCTTAGGGCCATGGAGGGACGCATGGAAAACTCCGATAGGTCGGTCCAAGACCTCGTTGGGCGGTTAGATAGGATGTCATACGGGGACCCTCCTGGGGCAGCCCAAGGTCCACCCGCATCTCCTCCCGCGGGGGCCCAAGTCCAACCCGCTCCCATGGCCCAAGTCCAGGCCGCTCCCGCGGCCCAAAACCAGCCACCACTGGTTCCTCCACCCGCCCCTCCTCGGGTTCCCCAACTATCACACCGTGACCTTGGTCTCGAGGACTATGGGTCCGACAATGCCTACGAGGGGTATGGTCAACGCCGTCGTGGTTTTCAGCCACAACGAGATGAGGATGATGATCGGGTCTTTAAGACCGTGCGAGCGGATCCTCCCGCTTTTTACGGGTCTTTGGATCCGAAAGTCTACCTAGATTGGGAGTTTGGCATGGACCGTTATTTTGAATGGTATGATATGTCGGAGCGTCGAAGGGTCCGATTTGCCACCATGAAACTCATGGGGCAGGCACAAACCTATTGGAAGAATGTGGAGAGCCTGCTACTTCAGCGGCTAGAACCCCCGATCGACACATGGGCCGAGATGAAGAATAAACTTCGGCAAAAGTACCTTCCTCCCACATACCGCCAGCGACTCATCGATAGATGGCAAAGTCTTAGCCAGGGAGACCGGTCCGTCTCCGAATACATCGCGGAGTTTGATGAGTACTTTCTCCGATGTGGTGTCACGGAGGAGAGTACCATGCCCGTGTCCCGCTTTCGACGTGGTTTGCGGCCACACTACCAGTATGAGCTTTTCCGCCGCAATGCCAAGACGTTGGAAGAGGCATATCAGGTTGCTCTCGAGATGGAGCAATTTGAGGGAGAGTTCGAGTCTAGCCATCGGTTGGGCCCCACCCCTCTCCGTAGTACCGAGCCCCGTCACTCTATAGGCCCACATCAGTGGCCTCCCATGGCTCGACCTCAGGAGCCCACCCGTCAGGAGCACTTCGCTCCACGGCCTCGCCCTCCTCCACCCCGGGATCTATTTCCATCCCAACCACCGGCACCCTTTGCCCGTCCCCCAGCTCCTATAGCCCGTCCTCTGGCACCGGCACCCCCTCCACTCTTGTCCAAGGCACCTACACCTCCCCCATTGTTGCCTACACCCCCTACCCGGCGGGATGATAAGGGTAAGGCCCCTCTTATCGGGGAGAGTAGTCGATCGCGAATACAATGTTTCCACTGTCACGGGTACGGCCACATTGCTAGTGAGTGTCCCGCTCGCACCACCCTAGCCTTAGGTGTTGGAGGATCCGCGCCTCCCGAGCTTGAGCATGTCGATTACGAGGCCGACGAGGCACTGGCCGATGAATACTATGCCATGGGGGAAGAGTTGGGCGACCCTTCGGCCGCCCAGGATGTCGCCACCTAGTGGGTTTGATGCTACCACCTTAGTCTAGAGTCGTGCATGAGTCAGTGTGCTTTCTTTGTGTGGTTTGTTTGTGTGGTGATTTTGAGTCGATTGTTTGCATGGTTTGCATTCGTGTGTCTGTGCATGGTGAGTCTGCATGTGTCTTGTGCAAGCTCGTTGTCGTTCTCTTATGAGTGTGAAGCGAGTCGACTCACTTGATGAGTATGGGATCGGTTCTACATCTATACCCGGATCAGTCACCTATAGGGACTCAGCGGTGATTCCTAGTGAGTCTTCGAGCAGTTTCCTTCCTTTTGAGAGTGCCCCTTCGGAGTGACCACCTTTAGCCATAGCAGTTCGCATATCGAGTATATATGGAATGAGCAGGTGACGATCACTTGGAGTGGAGCATACCCGCGCTACGTGGCACGGTGACGGATCCGCCGGAGTACCGGAGCAGCCATACCCCTACTCGACGGGGTCGAGTTCCTCCCACTCGGGGAGAATTGATGGGGCATCAAAGGCGATTTCATTACATGGGTGAAGTGTATTTGTGAGTTATGGCTTGTATGAGATTGTAATTGTGTATTTTCTTTCTTTTGGGCTCCTTGTAAGGCTTATATCAAGCCAATGGGCCATTTGTTATGTCAAGTCCAAGGTTAGATTGCTATTAGTAGAGTCCATTAGAAAGCCTAGTTCATATTGGACCAAGTGCCACCCTTATGGACCTTATTAGTCATTTAAGGCCCAATTGGGCCACTCCCTCTCATGGGCCACCAAGACTTGGAAGGCCCAAGTCTAGACTTGAGTTAATGGGTTGGGTTGGCTGCCCTTGGACCAGCCTAGGCCCAAGAGAGGCCCATGAAGGGGGCGCCCCCTCTTTTGGCCTTATTAGGCTAGTTAGGTGGTGTTTGAATGGAATTAGTCCATGGTTGAATGGAGATGGTCAAATTAGATTAAACAAATATATTAAGTGTGTTATTCACATTGTATCTCAGCCATTCACTCATCAACCCTTGATCCAAGGGCCTAGAATGGATTAGAAACCTAGCATATAAAACCTTGTATTTTCATATGAAAATCAATGAAAAAATCAGAAAATTGTGAGTATTCTTGAAGCTTGGTGCGCCCCTCTCTCCTCCCTTGGTGTTCTTCCTTCCCCAACCCCAGATCTAGAGTGGTTCTACCTCCCTTCATCCCCTCTCAACCTCTGATCATCACCGGTGCCGCCGCCGTTCGTGCCGCCTTCGAGCCGCCACAGGATCAATTTCGGTGTTCTGTCTTGCTGGATAGAGGTGAAGCTCGGAAATTCCTCAAGTCAGCCACGAGTTCAGATCGACTTCAAATTTTGAGGGTTGGTTCCTACCTTATAGACCCTTCCTCACAAAACAATTCAGCTCCAAATTCGCCCATTTCATATTGTTTCCACTTCGTTCATTCCTCAAACTCAAATCAGATCTGTCTCTGTCTACAGTGATAGAACCTTTGAGTTCGTCCCCTTCTACCACCCTTTTGAATTTCTTTTGCCCTCCCAATTTAACTGGGGTTTCTGTCCATTTTTCCCTACCACCACCATTTTTATTAATTTTTGTTGAGTCTTTTACCTATTTTTCAAAATTCATGTTCTACCGGAGCTACAGTACCTCCAGCCAGATCTCAGATTCGACCTTCTTCCAGTAAACAAATCATAGAAATTCATAGACATATCCAAACATGTCCAAACCAACTTTGCCATCTTCCCAACTCAAAATCCTACAACTTTCATAAAGAAGTTGAAGTCTGAATCCAAGGTTCTCATAGCGGTCAATGGTAGTTATCAGAGATCAGCCCTACAAATCTGAGTGTTCAGTTACTGTACAACAGGAGGTTGTAAATTCCACAAGTCCAGATCAGCGAAGATCCAGGCTAGATCTCTAGGCCTACATTGAAGTACTTCGAGTCAGCTTTCCAACGGCGCTAATTTCGTGTCAATCCGCCATCGGATCTGACCGCAGCGTCCGTTCTCGCCGGACAGCGCGCTGAAAACCAGAAACTGCAGATCCGTGGGAAGTTTTCCTGACGGGCGCCGGCCGGAGCCGCCCGGCCTCCGATCATCGTTCCAGCGTGCCGCCAGCCTGGGGATCGCTTCCATCAGTGTCCCCCACCACAGCGGTGACCCGGGTCCCACACGGCCCCTCAGGACAGCACGTGGGCCCCACCGTCATTAGTTCGGGCGTTGCCGAATCAACGCGAGAAGCCGCCCGTCAACCCGAATTCGGTCCTCCCGGACCCCATTGTGTAGCCCTTTACCTCCCGGCGTGGAGTGGGCAGCGGCTTGCATTTCTGTAATATTGTGTAATATTGTTCCGGGAGTACGAGTTTCGGCCGGGTCCGTCGTCCCCACGCCGAGCGCGTGGAGGTATCGTCTTCGCTCCTACACTTGGCATTTCGCTTATCTCATATATGCTTGTTTATGCCACTGCTAGAGAGCATGTTTTAGGACCTAGCTCGTTATAATTTCATATCACCGTTGCTGCGAGAGAGTGAGCGAGACCGTCCCGTGACCCGATCCGGGCACGAAAGTGCGAGCCGACCACCCTAGCTCTTGCCGGTTTCTCAACCGTGCACGTCCGACGCTTCCCTCATCAAGGGACGATCGCGAGCTTGCCGTGTCCGTGGTCTCGTCCCGCATCACGGCCATGAGGGCATTGAAGATATTGGGTAGACTCTCAGGCAATGGAGGGTATTGGGCCCTTTTGGGACCCAGTGGTCTTCTCGGCTGTTGCGGCTGTTGTTGTGCATAGTTTGCTTGCGGGGCCACTTGGTGGTATTGTGGAGGTTGATAAGGTTGTTGTTGTTGTTGAGGTGGAAGAGGCCGGAATGTCTGAGGAGGATTATCAATTGGTTGGTGGACTTGATTTTGGAAGGCAGGTTGTTGTGGTGGCGGCCTTTGGTTTGGAGGATGGCGAAAGGGTGTGGAATTATCAAATGCCTTCACCTGCTCGTTAGTGACGGTGCTCTCGGTGGTTCCACCACTATTGCCAGCATTAACATTCTTCCTCATCACTTTTGGTCTTTGTTCAAACATACCCATGATGGGCGAGTCTTTCATTTGAGTTTGTATGTATCTTGCTCTCTCATAGAGCTCTTCCATTGTGCTTAGATTATTCATAGCCAAAATGTGACGGAACTGTAGAGTGGAGTTTGATATGATCATCTTCACCTACTCCATTTCTGATAGTGTATCTTTCAATCTTTCGGCCATGGCCCTCCATCTATCGGCAAACAAAATGAAATCCTCCTCGGGCTTCATCTTCTCAGCAACTAAATCTGTAACTAACAAAGATGGACCCACACGGTCCTTGTACTTCTGTAAGAATCTCCACTGAACCACATCAAAGTCGCCGGCTTCGGCTGGCTCCAAAGAGTAGAACCACTCAAGTTCCGAACCATCTAGTGATCGCCTAAAAAGATAGGCTAAAGAAGTCTTGTTGTCCTGCCAGAACAATGCCTCGTACATGAAGTCTTTTAAGTGAATGAACAGGTTGCCTGTTCCATTGTATCCCCGAAAGTTGGGCATCTCAGACGATAGGAGATGGAAAACTGGCAGGGTAGGAAGAGTAACCTCTGGAGCGATCTTCGGTGCCGTAACCTTTTTCAGCTGCTCCTCCATGCTAGCAATTTTCTGGAGGAGTAAGGTGTTGGTATCGGACTCAGCTGGGGCTGGATTAGAAGAGTATGGATTTGGCATAGGCCCTCTTAAGAATTGAGGAACTGGAGGTTGTGGTTGTTGGGGCCTAGCAACAGAGTGACTTGCTGGTTGAGCCGGCGTAGCCGTAATGGGAGTTGGTGGGCGCGAAGGCACCCTATGTGCGACCGCCAGGTCATTAGGAATATTAAAAGAATGACCACCCGCGGCCTGAGGTGGATTGGAGGATGACGGGACAGACTTCCCTTTTAAAGCGGTGTGGATCGCCTGATGTTGAGAATCGTCTAATTGAGACAGAGCTTTGAGGAAGTCGTTGAAATTGAAGGAAGGGGAGACATCCCCAGAGGTATTTTGGGTGGTAGGTTGAGTTTGGGAAGAAGGCTCAACCTCCTGAGAAGTGGTGTCAACCATGTGAACTTGAGGATAATGAGTAGGAGAGAGAGCATGGTTCTCCTCATAATAAATAGGATCCTGAGGGGGAACCTCACAAGATTGGTCAAATTGACCCTCCTCATAACCATCATAGGAGTAACCGTAGTTGGCCATGTTGATGATTTTACCTGAATGGAGCTTCATGTTTAAAGAGAGGAATATATTTCCAATCAACAAGTAAAAGCGGGAAATAACCGCCCAATCAAGCAAGTTGTACACACAAGTTGTAATGGACCCAAGATTTTAAGGTTTTTCTTGAGGTTAAAATGGATTTTAAAGGTATAATTAATTCTCTCTCTTCAATGTGGATCCTAGTTGAGACTTTAGGGTGTAATCTCCAGGTTGACTAAGTTCCTTCTCTCTCCTTGCCAATGAATGGGTTAACTAAACTCCGGGTGCTTCCAATGGTACAACCGGCCCGGCGTCGGTGAGGGAATCCACGAGTGCGGGGACTTATGGAGGCCTTGGAAATAGAATTTTCGATCCAAAGAGACGGAATGCTCAATGGAGGGTCCTCCCAATTCTAAGAAAGGGATGTAGGGTCCTAGAAGTGTAGAGAGAGGAGGTCTCTCAACCAAATGCCCTAGAATGCACACTAATGCAGGAAGATCGAGCAGTGATAATCAAGCAACCAACAAATGAAGTTAGCAGGTGAAAACAATAGCAATAACCACTGTTCTTTGAGGACAGAACCAAATGACGACCTGGCAAAGGTCGAGATATCAATAAACAACGACTAAGTGTCAGTCGCTAATCACTATAAATAGTGTAATCAGAGAACAATCAAAGTAAAATAGCGCCTTGGTGTGAGGCGCTGAATGTGAAAATAACGCCTCTGTGGAGGGGCGTTAGATATCAGTAAAGAAATCGGGACAACAGCGATCAGGAAATGACGTCTTGGTGTGAGGCGTTAAATGCAGGAATGACGCCTTCGTATTAGGCGTTAAATGAAGTAATGACGCCTCTGTGGAGGGGCGTCAAACTCAGTAAATAGTAATCTGGAATAACGAAGACAAACAATAGCAATCACAGAACTAACGCCTTGGTGTAAGGCGTTAAATGCAGAAATGACGACTGCAGAGTAGGCGCCAATCAGTTCCAGAGAACTGGGAGTGCTGATAACTAACAGAAATCAAATTTTCTTTCTAAAAAAATGTTATGGACAATTCTAAATTGGCTAATCCAGTGGGGAATGTGCACGTGGTGCACCAGGGGAGTGTGCCATATGGTGCACCAAGGAGGGGCACACGTCGGTGCCAATGGAGGGGTAATCAAAATAAAAACATAAAGTGTCCCACCGTGATTGCCAATTTATGAACGTGTCACATAGACATCTTAAAAAGAAAGAAAATTTAAAATGGGTATAATGCTAAATATGTGGGAAATAAGGGAAGGGGAGCATGTGATGCTCTAAGGAGGGTGATCGCCAGAGGGGTTACCTCAAAAGATAAAAGATGATCGCATGTACCTTGTATGAAGCGGGTGAGATCGTGAGCTTTTCCTTCCTCCTTCTACCGGCCGGCCGATGAAGGGGTTTTTTATGTTGATTACCCTTGTGTGTTTTTGTTTAAAACCTCTAAGAGGAGTAAAAGGTGGGAGATATGCTGTGATATGCAAACAAGGCAATATAATGCAAAGAGTATCTCTCGCAAAGAGAGAGCTAGAGAAAGGATGCGTATGATGATATGATGAATAAAAGACTAAAGAGGAGGTGCCCTTTCTACTGTGTTAGCAGCAGTAAAGGAGAAAAAGCAAGCGTCGGCTATAGCAGGATGAAGAACACGATGGATGAAGAAGTCTCCACTGCCCGTGGAGGAAACTACCGGAGGAAGAACACCCTTGGGAGGAAGAAAATCGCACTAGAAGAACCTGCAAAATTTGTTAACAAAAGAAAACTCTCTTCTCTCTCTGTTGGTTTGTGAAAACTCTCAGTGGAAAGCTCCTGTGTGTTCTTCTTTTTCTTCTTCTCAACCTCTCGCGCGTGAGGAAGTCATGGGGTATTTATAGGGCCAAAAGCCTTATTCTAATAGGATTAAAACAAGGAAGTCAATCCTCCAGCAAGGATCTCTCTTCCCAATCGAACAAGATGTTTAAAATGAAGAAGGATGCTTCATGGGAAGGTAGCAGACGAAACAGAGACGGAACTGAAATGACGATATGAAGAAGGTCGCTATTTGAAAATGACAATAGCCATGCAGTCATTTATTCTTGGGTTTAATTATAGAAATAAATGACTTTCCATATTTAAAAATGAGAAATGACACCTTTAAGAATGTCGTTATTTTAATCAGCGCCTTATTAACTGACGTCAATTCATTGAATTTTATTTTGAATAGGATTCGTAAAAACCAGAAAACACCAGGAACTGACGCCTGCGCACGCAGTCACCAATTGTTGAAATGACGACACCTCCCCAGTCATCAGTTAAATGATGCCCGTCCTCCAGGCGTTAATTACAATATCATAGAAAAATACTAAATAAATTAGAAAAACTTCATATTAAGTCATTATTGAAGTCCACTTTGGGGCGTCACATGGTGACATGAGATTTATTCATCATAGCATCAATTTTGGTTTGTCTACAGGGACGAGCACTCGCACGGACCCTCATTCGGAAAGGGTACTGGTGGATGACATTGCAACAAGATTGCCTCGACTACATCCGAAGGTGCCCTCAATGCCAGAAGTTCTCCAACTTACATCACTAGCCAGCAACACAATTGCACGCCCTGATGGAGCCTCGCCCATTTGCTCGATGAGGGATAGGCATACTGGTCCCTTCCCCGAGGCTCGGGGGAGGAAGAAATTCCTCATTGTTGCCATTGATTATTTCACCAAATGGATTGAGGCAGAACCGTTGGGGAAGATTTCAAGCAAAGCAACATGGAAGTTCATGCTACGATGCATAATCTGACAATTTGGGATTCCACGCGTCCTCACAACCGATAATGTCAGGTAATTTGCAAGCGCTGCCTTTTAGGAAAAGTGCTCGGAGCTGGGGATTTGGAAACATTACACGTTAGTGGGACATCCCCAGGCAAACGACTTAGTTGAGAATGCCAACATAACCCTTCTTCATGGCATCAAAACCCGTTTGGAATAGGCCGATGACTCGTGGGTAGACTCCATTCCAAGTATCCTATGGGCACACCGGACCACTGCCAGGGCTGCCACAGGAGAGACACTGTTTCACCTTGCATACGGAGCAGAGGCAGTCATCCCGGTCGAGATATCTAACCCGTCACTACGAGTGGGCCAATTCGATGAGCCAGAAATAACCAGGCAATGCGAGAAAACCTAAACCTGTTCGAGGAAGATAGAGAGCGCTCCCAAGTAAGACTCGTAGCCTATCAATAAAAATTGGCCCAGTACTACAATGCTCGTGTCAGAGAATGCCACTTCCTCCCTGGAGACCTGGTGATGCGACGAGCTAGCGTGGCGGACCCCAGAGTAGCCATGGAAAAACTAGCACCAAACTGGGAAGGCCCGTACAGGGTAACGAAAGTGCTCGGCAAAGGAGCATAAAAGCTAACGACGTTAGAGGTGCGAGAAATACGGAGGACATGGAATTCTATAAACCTCAGAGCTTTTTATCAATAAACCCATTTTTAACATATTCCCTCGCCAGTCTAACGAAAGCGTCGCCAGCTGAGCTCAACAATGGTGGCTTCTAAGCCTCCAAGAGGCGAGCACTCATGCTCCCTCAAAAATCATGGTGGCTTCTAAGCCTCCAAGAGACAAGCAATCATGCTCCCTCAGAAATCAGGGTGGCTTCCGAGCCTCCAAGAGGCGAGCATTCTAGCTCCCTTAAAAATAATGGTAGCTTCCGAGCTCCCAAGAAGTGAGCACTCACGCTCCTTCGAAAATAATGATAGCGTTCAAGCTCCCGAGAGGCGAGCATTCCCACTCCCCTAGAAAACAACGAGCAACAGTCTTGAAGAGGCGTAATCTCGCACTAATCCTGAGCCATGAAATCTGGGAGGAATCTTTCAGTCACGGTCACCACGTCTGTATGAATCTACAAGGCAGGAAACAGATCAGAGGTGCCTAGGGAGGAGTCCCTAGGGTAAACCCTCTGATGCTTAAGTCAGCAAGTGCGATAGAGCATGAAGGCGAAGAGAGAGGATAGAAGAGAGAGGGCACGAGATTATTCTCCACCAAGAAGTGTGGTGGTTTTCTCTTAGGATCATTGTCTTAACTCCTCGGAGGGTCTCCCTAGGGTTTATATAACAATATGTTTAACGTAATAGTCCAGGGAGCTGAGGGGGCTTCGGGGGGGTTACGTCCATGTAGTGGGCTCCTTTATGGCACGATGACTCTTGCCCTCCCCTACCCTTTGGAGTTCCCTGCTCCTGCTGGATGCGTAACGGACCCCAGGATGAGCTTCCGACAGTAGGCCCGAGCCAGAGGCGTTCGCTCGGGGTTTTGTCCCGAGCGATGAGTGTATAGCTCGGGTAGGCCACATCGGGTCCCCGCAGGGGATCTCTTGACCATTCTGTCGCTCGGACTTCCAGACCTGAGGGCCGCCTAGGAAGTGCTGCTCCGAGTGGGTTTTTGGGCTTGAAGTAAGTGGGCCCAAAATGGGGCTGTCACTTTGGGGAGCTGGGCCTAGTTTGGTCGAATTGGACCTAGTTGGGCCGTGCTCTCGGGTGACAGATTTTCCCCCTCTCCACTTGTCCCCCTCCTACTCCCGATCCAAGATTGGGCTCGGATGAGTAGTAGTTATGGGGATGACATTGGTGGCTCAGTTTGGGTGGGGAATTATCTCCGACAGGGGCCACTTAATGCGGCTGTCCTGGGAGTTTGCCTATAATGATGAGTCTTTTGAGTTGATGCGAGGAACCCCTTCCTTGGGTTTCGAAACGTCACGCTGTTTCCCGCCAAGTTCAAGGGGAGATAAATATCACGCGTGCTTGCATTCCAAACTGCCTTCGTTTAGGGTCCTCTTTTTCCACCGCATCAATATTTCGGTGGGGCTCATGAGCCGTGAGAGGGATCGGGAAGACCAGCGTCTTGCGGAGGCCTTTGCAGAGCTAGCGGAGATAATGGCAGCGGCGATTCGCCAACTTCCACCTCCTCCTGAATCGTCCGACTCGGCGCTTTTTCCCTCTTCTTCCAGTTCCTCTCTTTCTTCCATGGCGGAGCAACATCCTTCGTCCGAGATGCGCGAAGCTGGGCTTGGCATGAAAAGTTTGGTGCCGTAGCCTGAGCATCCTAGGCGCAGTGAGCTAGGCAAGACCGAAGTAAAGAGGATGGAGAAGCGGTATGGGTTACCGTGGAGGAATTTCTTCTCTCCACCATAGCCTCATGAATCCAGCTTGTCCTATCATCCGGGCCTCTTCTGTACTTTCCTTTTGGCACGGAAGAGTGGGTTCCGCCTCCCTCTTCACCCTTTTGTCATGCAGTTGCTTCAATTTTACCGACTGGCTCCTGTCCAATTGGTCTCCAACTCATATATGTTTATCTTCGCTTTCATCTTCCTCTGCCGCTCGTGCGGGCTCCATACTTCTTTGGAGCTTTTCAATTCTTTCTTTGAGTTGAAGGAGCAGACCCATGCAGGTAAGGGCTTCTTCTATCTTCAAGCAAGGAGGGGAAGGAGCTGCGTGTCCCTTTCCGCCAAAGATTCTTCTCACAAGGGGTGGAAGACCCAATTTTTTTGGGTGGGTTCATCTATGGAGGACGCCCCCTGGAATTTCCCGACGGTGGTTAATTTCCATCCGTCTATCCCCCCGAAGTAGGCGACGGTTCCTTTGAAACTGGAGGAGGAGATTAGGGTTCTTCAAGAGAATCACCGATTGACCGCCGAGTTGATGACCGCGGTCAATATCGAGGATTATCCCTCCCGTGCATTGTCGTCTCATGGTAAGAACCTTAGGGTTCCATGTCGCTATTTCCAGGCCGAGTAGGTAGGCTCTCTTCTGACGTGCTGACTTCCGCTGCTCAGATTCTAGGCAAACGAATGACGAGGGGGAACAGCCGTCGGAGTAGGAGATCGTCGACCTGGAGGGGACGCCTGCTCTGAGTGAACCCCAAGTGTTCGGGGACCCTTCTTGCGCGCGAGATCGGGGCAAGCAGATTGCTCGGGGGGATGCCTCCGAGCGCCGCAGGGCCAAGCGCAAGGATCCAGGGGAGCGGATGCTCATGTCTTCGATGAAGGCCCGGACCGCTGAGAAGAAGCGGTTGAAGAAGGCGGGATTCTCCCGTCCGGTCGAGGATCATGCTCGCTTGACCGAGGGGTGCGCCCGCTCGGTCGAGGAGCGTCCAGCCAAGGAAGTCTGCCTCTAGGATCTCCCGCCCGTCAAGCCAGAGGCAGTGACCGATGGTGGGGGAGGTGTCATCGAACCTGACAGACCGCAGATGGAGGCGGTGGCCTCTGAATTCCAGACCAAAGTTGGTGGGACGCGGGATGAGGTGGCATCCCTGTCCGTGCCGAGCGTTGTCGTCTCGGAAGTGGGGATGCTCGGGGGAGATGCTTCGGTCCCAACTCCTCCAGAGGGATTCCTCCTCCCATGGTGGGTGCACCTATCGTCCGGGCTTCTCTATATCAACGGTGCCAATCCTTGGTGGCTTCGTTGAATCGGGAAGAGATCAGGCGTGGTCTCCCCTCTTTACTCTTCGAGAGGGTTATGGAGGGTGGTTTGATCATGGCCCAGTTGGGGGCCGAGATAACAGATTTCTTTGCTCGGCGGGATAGTAAAGAGAGGTCCCTTTCTCAGGTTCGTGCTGAGTCTGATTGGAAGGTCAGTCAATTGACTTCCGAACTTGAAATCTCTCGGCATGAGGCAACCTCATTCTGGGCTCAGCTCCGGTCAAGCCAAGAGGAGGCACCGACATTGGTCGATCAGCTGGCCTAGGCTCGCTATATGGCCAACCTGAAGGGCGAGATCCTGGAAGAGGAGCGTCAGTCTCAGGTCAAGCGCTCCGAGCAGTGGAGGGCCGAGCGGGAGGAGCTTAGCAACCAGGTCCAGGGGGCCGAGCGAGTGCGGGAGGAAGCCAAGGTCATGCGGACTGAAGCTGAGGTGAAGTTGTCTGAGATCGAAGGGCCGAGCAGAGAATAGCCGAGCTTGAGAAGGAGGCTGAGCAAGCCGTGGCGGAGGCGATTGATCGATACAGAAGTTCTGAGGGTTATCGCGCCGCTCTCGAGAAGGCCGTCTTCTCGTGTCATGAGCCAGGCTACCATCGAGGGCTGCAGAAAAGATTCACCCAAGGTTACCATCAAGCGATCGTTGAGGCCCAACAACAGGTGTCCGACGAGCTTATCTTTCCCTCTGGGCAACACTATGACTCGGACGTGGATACCATGGATTCTCCCTCTTCGACGTCGAGCGAAGGAGGTAGTGGGGATGCCTGCAGCTCAGCAGAGGGATCGCCAACTCTGGCCACTTCTAGAGGGCACGGGGTCAAGGCAGTTCCCACACAAGTGGGGTCAGTGTCTGGACCGGCCATCGCCGAGGGTGCCGAGGGTAGATCTCCTGGCGCTGAGGATCCTCCATCTGTCAAACCCCAAGAAAGGCTGCGGGCTTCTTAGAGTCCTCCCGGTTCCATAGGCTAGGAGGAATTGTCCCCTTTCTTTTTTGTGCAAGGTTGGCCATTGCGATATGTAATGGCAGTAGTATTAAATACAGAGTTGACTGTTTCTTACCGCCTTTGGCGCAATTTGACCACCGTATCTGCGGTTACTAAAAAGGTGGAAATCTTTATTTGCGGATATCTCACGTGCGGCGACTGTCATAGTACTAGCGCCTTTCCGACTTTCCATGTCTCGAATGACTTGCCATTTCACGCATCCCAGGGGAGAGGTCATTGGAGGGAGAGTAACTTCCCCTTGGGGAGGGGTTGCCGCCTTTCACATTTTTTCATGGGGAGGATAATTTAAGGCAAGCGTTCCCCCTGCCGGCCTATAAGAAAGGTCCCGGAGGGTGCCTCCACTCCTCTTCAACGCTTAAGGCTTTTATTGCAATTCTTCCTCTTTCTCCCTTCTCGCGAAGTGCTTGTCTCTGTGTTGGGAAGTTATCAGCGAAACATGGAAGGCGATTCGAAAGGCGATAATCCTGGCGGCTGCCACAGGCGCTCGTGCTACTTCGGCGTGGAAGAAGGGACAGCGATGGGTGGGCGGCGTGCAAAAAGGGACAGCGCGTAACAGCGCGCATGTTCCTGACCGCTGGACTGCCGCCACCGTCTTAGGAGGAAGGTAGAAGCAGAGGGAGGTTCGAGGAAGCAGGGCGTCCGGCACGGCGGCCTCGCCCTGCTCCTTCCTCACCTTGGCCCGCTTCTCCCTCCTCTTCCATCCCCGCCGTCCTCTTTCTCCCTCTTCCGCTCTTCAACCAACTTCTTCCCTCTTCTTTCACTCTTTGGAGGATACCTTTATCCTTGCTCGCACCACTTGAGGGTGCTTGTTTTCTGTTCGGCTGCCGTCCTCCTTCCAAAGAGCTGGCAGAGCATGCCTTCTCTTATTTTCCTTCCTTTTCTTCCTCTGATACCTCTCTTCTTTTTCTTGTTTCTGAGTTTCTCGAGCGAACGAGGTTAGCTGCCCCGTTATCCGAGCCAGTTTCTACATTGGGTAGAGTCAGTGGCTCGGCCTGAGGGTGCCAGCCATGTCCACGCCGAGTCATCAGCTCGTGTAATATCCCGATTTATTTCTTGAGCTTTTATTAATTAAAAATTGAAATAAAATGGTTTAATGCATGAATTTTGGAATTTAATATTTAATTCCTTAGTAAATAGAACAAGTGAAATTTTGACTACCTTATAAAAATCTAGAAAAATGGTAATTTGGTTAAGGACCATGTATTTAACAACTTTGTCTTCTGTGGTCGACCCAACAAAAATCTGTAATTAGGTCTAATTAGTGGTTTAAGCCCAATAGTGCACACTTATCTAACTCTTACCTAACCTTAGCTTAAACCGTCGAATTAGAGCTTAATACTCCACCAAATGACCCCAAATCGGTGGAAAATAAAAGGCCACGATCTAAGGATCATTTCCCCTCTATCAATTGATCGAAACACTAACCCTAAAACGTGGTGTCGGCCGAGTTTGATTAGGTCAAACATTTCGGCACCGTTTCAAACACTCACCTTGCATCGACGAATTCTAATGGGGCATCAAAGGCGATTTCCTTACACGGGTAGAGTGTATTTGTGTGTTATGGCTTGTATGAGATTGTAATTGTGTAATTTATTTCATTTGGGCTCCTTGTAAGGCTTATATCAAGCCAATGGGCCATTTTTAATGTAAAGTCCATGGCTAGGTTGCCATTAGTAGAGTCCATTAGAAGCCTAGTTCATATTGGACCATAATAGCCATTTAAGGCCCAATTGGGCCACTCCCTCTGATGGGCTATCTAGATGGGAGAACCCATGGACCAAGCTTGGGTTGTGGATTGGATTGGCTGGCCTTGGACCAGCCTAGGCCCAAGAGAGGCCCATGAAGGGGGTGCCCCCTCTTTTGGCCTTATTAGGCTTGGTAGGTGTGGTTTAGGTGGAGTTGGAATGGAATTAGTCTAAGTTTGAATAGAAATGGTCAAGTTAGATTAAAATATGTATTAAGTGTGTTGATTCACATTGCATCCCAGCCCTTCAATCCCCTTCCCTAGATCCTAGGGTGCACAATTGATTTGGTTGGAGTCATATATAACCTTGTATTTTCATATGAAATTCAATGGGAAAAATCAGAAAATTGTTGAGTTGTTGGAAGTTTGGTGCGCCCCTCTCTCTTCCCCTACTGTTCTTCTATCCCCAACCCCAGATCTAGAGTGTATTCTGTCTTCTTTTATCCCCTCTCAACCTCCGGTGATCGTCTGCGCCGCCGCCGCCGCCGTTCGTGCCGCCATCGAGCCGCCTCTGCAGTTCTATCTTCATCTGACCACAGCAGCTTCCACGAATTGTCGGTCTCCGCCAAGAGCTTGGATAAACCTGAATTTTTTATGGTGTCTTCATCTCTTGCATCCCAAGATCCACTTAAAGTTTCACGCCAAAATTCCATCATTTATTATTTTTACATTTTCGTCCAATCTGTCATCCCAGATCTGCCAGGTTTCTGTCTACAGTGATAGAACCTCTGAGTTCTCCCCCTCCGACTATCTTTTTGATTTATCCAAGCCCTCCCAATTTTATTGGGAGTTTTTTCTATCACCCTCTACCTCCACAAATTTTCTTACTTTTTTATCAGTCTTCTATCGATTTTTAGAAATTCGTGTTCTTCCTCTGATACAGTGTTTTTAGTCAGATCCCAGATCCGACCACCCTCCACTTCAAAAATTAGAACTAATCACCACCACCTCCAAATCCAAATCCAAAAATAGTCCTGGTTTCCTTGTTCAATTGCCTACAACCTTGCTGAAGAACACATCTTCAAATTCGGACATCTACTTCATGGTCAAAGGCAATCAACAGGGAAGTTGTCTGCAGATCTAAGTCTTCGGTTACTGTACAACAGCAGCAAATAAAATTCTCCAACACAAAGTACAAATCTGGTAAATTTTTCTGAAGGACACTAGATTGTAGTACTTCGAAGCAGCTTTCCAACGGCTTTGATCTCGTCACATTCTGACACCGGTGCTGATCGCAGCGTCCGTTCTCGCCGGAGCGCGCACTGAAATACAGAACCGGCAGATTTTCGATCGATTTTTCCGACCGGTGCCGAACGGAGCCGCCCGGCCTCCGGCCGGCGAACCAGCGTGCCGCCAGCCCGGGGAGCGCTTCCCCAAGTGTCTCCACTATAGCGGTACCACCGGGTCCCACACGGCCCCTCCGGACAGCACGTGGGCCCCACGGTCGTGAACACGCGTGTAGCCGAATCAACACCCGAAGCTGCCCGTCAACCCGAATTCGGTCCTCCCGGGCCCATTTGTATAGCCCTTTACCTCCCTGCGTGGAGTGGGCATGTTCCCATTGCTGTAATTATTGTGTGTTAAGTTTCCCGGGAGTACGAGTCTTCGGCCGGGTCCGTCTTCCCCACGCCGAGCGCGTGGAGGTATCGCCTTCGCTCCCTTAGTTGGCATTTTGCTTAATTTCATATATGCTTGTTTATGCCGCTGCTAGAGAGCATGATAGGATAATTAGCTCGCTTTCTATTTATATCACCACTGCTGGGAGAGAGAGCGTTACCGTCCCGTGACCCGATCCGGGCACAAAAGAGAGAGCCGACCACCCTAGCTCTTGCCGGTTTCTCAACCGCGCACGTCCGACGCTTCCCTCGTTAAGGGACAATCGCGAGCTTGTCGTGTCCGTGTCTCGTCCCACATCAATTTGGTATCAGAGCGAGTTTGAGTCTAGGGTGTCCAAAACAAAAAAAAAGAGTGTCATTTAAGTCATTATCTAAGTCAGTCTAGGTTGCATTTGCATCCCTTTACTCGGTATCTCAAAAGGTGTTGTCCGAACGTTAGGCTACGCCTATCGGGAAGGCCGCACACTTGCGCGAGTGATCTTCGGATCGCTTATCTCCTCCACGTACCGAGTCTTGGTTTACGTCTAGGGTCCTTAGTGTGCATGCATTCCAAACTTGCATAGTCGAGTCACATTCCAACTTGCATCGCATTTTAAGTCATGTCTAGGCGCTTGCATTAGTTTGCTTATAAAACAAAAATAAAAAAAAATGGCCTTGCATATCCAATCCTAGGGGACCCAACCCATCTTGGCCACCATGGCCACGCCCCGAGTCCATAGTGGTGATGAAGTGGCCGGAATGTTCCGAGCCATTATGGGAGCATTTAAGGGGTTAAATACGAGCCTAGATCGGGTTAGTATTAACCTAGATCGATTTTCCACTGGGGTATATCGGATGTTCTTGGAGCCACCCCACGGGCCCCTTCTCCACGAGGTGGACACCTCCACGAGGGCTCCATTGCCACCCCCTCCAACCCGTGCCCCCTTCGAGGAGTTCGATAAACTGATTTCGGATTGGTTGGAAAGGACACGTGCTCCTTCACCACCCGTGGATGCTCCATTGCTATCCACTTCCGATCTTCCTCCGGAGCCGTCAAACTTGGGGTCACCCCATCCCGAGCCTCCCGTGTTTCTAACGGGTACGCTATATATAGCCGAGCCACTTCTTAGATGGCTCAAGGAAGGCTCGGTCCCACATCCCTTTCCATCCATGGATCCCACCTTACCTTTAGTGCCGGTCAACTCATTTCATACCACATTTCGATCTAGTCACCATGTTGATATGTTGGACGATCTTATCATGGGATTAGATTCACAATGGAAGTTGACGCACCTACTGGCCCGAGGCTTTGACCAACCCGTTAGTCTTAGCTTCACCCATCCGGCCTTAGGGTCCATTACCTCCGAGTGCACCATGGGTTGTGTCACCACGGAGGTCCTCTTACTCCTCCCCTTACCGGACGAGCCCGAATTCATACCCTTTTGTCCGAGGGAGGAATCATACTTCTTGCCTACGATCCCCGTCCCACCCGTTACAATTCAAGAAGGTGACTACCCACATCTTCAAACCTTCTACATGTGGGACCGTGACTTGTGGGAACCCACCACAAGGGGTCATACCTTCTTTGACCCTTTTGACCCCTTCACTATTAGGCTTCCCGAGTTACCACCCGTACTCCCCTTCTTAAAGGAAGCCCACTTTTATGCCCCTTCCCCTCGGGATGGTCCATCTACATCCACCAATCACGACCCACCTACACCCGGCCCTTCTAAACCACCCGAGTCACCCACATACAAAAGACCATCCACGCATAACCCCATCCGACGTATAGGTGTTCCCCATGCCATCCATTCCCAGTTGCATAACATGCATGCATGGCACATATTCGGGTGTCTTGGTCCGCCGTCACCCATGTACGGGTCGGACTAACATTAGGTGTGTCTAGGGTCATAGATGAGTCCGTGTGTTTTTTTTTCTTGTGTGGTTTGTTTTGTGTGGTTTATTTGCATGGCTTGTGTGTCATTTGTTTATCTGCATGTGTCTTGTGCAAGCTCGTTGTCGGTCTCTTATGAGTAAGAGGCGAGTGGACTCACTTGATGAGTATGGGATCGGTTCCATATCTATACCCGGATCAGTCACCTATAGGGACTCAGCGGTGATTCCTAGTGAGTCTTCGAGCTGTTTTCTTCCCTTTTGAGAGTGCCCCTTCGGAGTGACCACCTTTAGCCCATAGTAGTTCGCATATCGAGTATATATGGAATGAGCAGGTGACGATCACTTGGAGTGGAGCATACCCGCGCTACTTGGCACGGTGACGGATCCGTCGGAGTACCGGAGCAGCCATACCCCTACTCGACGGGGTCGAGTTCCTCCCACCCGGGGAGAATTGATGGGGCATCAAAGGCGATTTCCTTACACGGGTAGAGTGTATTTGTGTGTTATGGCTTGTATGAGATTGTAATTGTGTAATTTCTTTCATTTGGGCTCCTTATAAGGCTTATATCAAGCCAATGGGCCATTTGTAATGTAAAGTCCATGGCTAGGTTGCCATTAGTAGAGTCCATTAGAAGCCTAGTTCATATTGGACCATAATAGCCATTTAAGGCCCAATTGGGCCACTCCCTCTGATGGGCTATCTAGATGGGAGAACCCATTGACCAAGTTTGGGTTGTGGATTGGGTTGGCTGGCCTTGGACCAGCCTAGGCCCAAGAGAGGCCCATGAAGGGGGCGCCCCCTCTTTTGGCCTTATTAGGCTTGGTAGGTGTGGTTTAGGTGGAGTTGGAATGGAATTAGTCTAAGTTTGAATAGAAATGGTCAAGTTAGATTAAAATATGTATTAAGTGTGTTGATTCACATTGAATCCCAGCCCTTCAATCCCCTTCCCTAGATCCTAGGGTGCACAATTGATTTGGTTGGAGTCATATATAACCTTGTATTTTCATATGAAATTCAATGGGAAAAATCAGAAAATTGTTGAGTTGTTGGAAGCTTGGTGCGCCCCTCTCTCTTCCCCTGTTGTTCTTCTATCCCCAACCCCAGATCTAGAGTGTATTCTATCTTCTTTTATCCCCTCTCAACCTCCGGTGATCGTCTGCGCCGCCGCCACCGCCGTTCGTGCCGCCATCGAGCCGCCTCTGCAGTTCTATCTTCATCTGACCACAGCAGCTTCCACGAATTTTATGTCTCCGCCAAGAGCTTGGATGGATCTGAATTTTTTATGGTGTGTTCATCTCTTGCATCCCAAGATCCACTTAAAGTTTTACGCCAAAATTCCATCATTTAGTATTTTTACATTTTCATCCAATCTGTCATCCCAGATCTGCCAGGTTTCTGTCTATAGTGACAGAACCTCTGAGTTCTTCCCCTCCGACTATCGTTTTGATTTATCCAAGCCCTCCCAATTTTATTGGAAGTTCTGTCTATCACCCTCTACCTCCACAAATTGTCTTAATGTTTTATCAGTCTTCTAGATATTTTTAGAAATTCATGTTCTTCCTCTGATACAGTGTTTTTAGTCAGATCCCAGATCCGACCACCCTCCACTTCAAAAATCCGAACTAATCACCACCACCTCCAAATCCAAATCCAAAAATAGTCCTGGTTTCCTTGTTAAATTGCCTACAACCTTTCTGAAGAACACATCTTCAAATTCGGACATCTACTTCATGGTCAAAGGCAATCAACAGGGAAGTTGTCTGCAGATCTAAGTCTTCGGTTACTGTACAACAGCAGCAAATAAAATTCGCCAACACAAAGTACAAATCTGGTAAATTTTTCTGAAGGCCACTAGATTGTAGTACTTCGAAGCAGCTTTCCAACGGCTCTGATCTCGTCGCATTCTGACACCGGTGCTGATCGCAGCGTCCGTTCTCGCCGGAGCGCGCGCTAAAATACAGAACCGGCAGATTTTCGATCGATTTTTCCGACCGGTGCCGAACGGAGCCGCCCGGCCTCCGGCCGGCGAACCAGCGTGCCGCCAGCCCGGGGAGCGCTTCCCCAAGTGTCTCCACTACAGCGGTACCACCGGGTCCCACACGGCCCCTCCGGACAGCACGTGGGCCCCACGGTCGTGAACACGCGTGTAGCCGAATCAACACCCGAAGCTGCCCGTCAACCCGAATTCGGTCCTCCCGGGCCCATTTGTATAGCCCTTTACCTCCCTGCGTGGAGTGGGCATGTTCCCATTGCTGTAATTATTGTGTGTTAAGTTTCCCGGGAGTACGAGTCTTCGGCCGGGTCCGTCTTCCCCACGCCGAGCGCGTGGAGGTATCGCCTTCGCTCCCTTAGTTGGCATTTTGCTTAATTTCATATATGCTTGTTTATGCCGCTGCTAGAGAGCATGATAGGATAATTAGCTCGCTTTCTATTTATATCAGCGCTGCTGGGAGAGAGAGCGTTACCGTCCCGTGACCCGATACGGGCACAAAAGAGAGAGCCGACCACCCTAGCTCTTGCCGGTTTCTCAACCGCGCACGTCCGACGCTTCCCTCGTTAAGGGACGATCGCGGGCTTGTCGTGTCCGTGTCTCGTCCCACATCAATTTGGTATCAGAGCGAGTTTGAGTCTAGGGTGTCCAAAACAAAAAAAAAGAGTGTCATTTAAGTCATTGTCTAAGTCAGTCTAGGTTGCATTTGCATCCCTTTACTCGGTATCTCAAAAGGTGTTGTCCGAACGTTAGGCTACGCCTATCGGGAAGGCCGCACACTTGCGCGAGTGATCTTCGGATCGCTTATCTCCGCCACGTACCGAGTCTTGGTTTACGTCTAGGGTCCTTAGTGTGCATGCATTCCAAACTTGCATAGTCGAGTCACATTCCAACTTGCATCGCATTTTAAGTCATGTCTAGGCGCTTGCATTAGTTTGCTTATAAAACAAAAACAAAAAAAATGGCCTTGCATATCCAATCCTAGGGGACCCAACCCATCTTGGCCACCATGGCCACGCCCCGAGTCCATAGTGGTGATGAAGTTGCCGGAATGTTCCGAGCCATTATGGGAGCATTTAAGGGGTTAAATACGAGCCTAGATCGGGTTAGTATTAACCTAGATCGATTTTCCACTGGGGTATATCGGATGTTCTTGGAGCCACCCCACGGGCCCCTTCTCCACGAGGTGGACACCTCCACGAGGGCTCCATTGCCACCCCCTCCAACCCGTGCCCCCTTCGAGGAGTTCGATAAACTGATTTCGGATTGGTGGGAAAGGACACGTGCTCCTTCACCACCCGTGGATGCTCCATTGCTATCCACTTCCGATCTTCCTCCGGAGCCGTCAAACTTGGGGTCACCCCATCCCGAGCCTCCCGTGTTTCTAACGGGTACGCTATATATAGCTGAGCCACTTCTTAGATGGCTCAAGGAAGGCTCGGTCCCACATCCCTTTCCATCCATGGATCCCACCTTACCTTTAGTGCCGGTCAACTCATTTCATACCACATTTCGATCTAGTCACCATGTTGATATGTTGGACGATCTTATCATGGGATTAGATTCACAATGGAAGTTGACGCACCTACTGGCCCGAGGCTTTGACCAACCCGTTAGTCTTAGCTTCACCCATCCGGCCTTAGGGTCCATTACCTCCGAGTGCACCATGGGTTGTGTCACCACGGAGGTCCTCTTACTCCTCCCCTTACCGGACGAGCCCGAATTCATACCCTTTTGTCCGAGGGAGGAATCATACTTCTTGCCTACGATCCCCGTCCCACCCGTTACAATTCAAGAAGGTGACTACCCACATCTTCAAACCTTCTACATGTGGGACCGTGACTTGTGGGAACCCACCACAAGGGGTCATACCTTCTTTGACCCTTTTGACCCCTTCACTATTAGGCTTCCCGAGTTACCACCCGTACTCCCCTTCTTCAAGGAAGCCCACTTTTATGCCCCTTCCCCTCGGAATGGTCCATCTACATCCACCAATCACGACCCACCTACACCCGGCCCTTCTAAACCACCCGAGTCACCCACATACAAAAGACCATCCACGCATAACCCCATCCGACGTATAGGTGTTCCCCATGCCATCCATTCCCAGTTGCATAACATGCATGCATGGCACATATTCGGGTGTCTTGGTCCGCCGTCACCCATGTACGGGTCGGACTAACATTAGGTGTGTCTAGGGTCATAGATGAGTCCGTGTGTTTTTTTTTTCTTGTGTGGTTTGTTTTGTGTGGTTTATTTGCATGGCTTGTGTCTCATTTGTTTGTCTGCATGTGTCTTGTGCAAGCTCGTTGTCGGTCTCTTATGAGTAAGAGGCGAGTGGACTCACTTGATGAGTATGGGATCGGTTCCATATCTATACCCGGATCAGTCACCTATAGGGACTCAGCGGTGATTCCTAGTGAGTCTTCGAGCTGTTTTCTTCCCTTTTGAGAGTGCCCCTTCTGAGTGACCACCTTTAGCCCATAGCAGTTCGCATATCGAGTATATATGGAATGAGCAGGTGACGATCACTTGGAGTGGAGCATACCCGCGCTACTTGGCATGGTGACGGATCCGTCGGAGTACCGAAGCAGCCATACCCCTACTCGATGGGGTCGAGTTCCTCCCACCCGGGGAGAATTGATGGGGCATCAAAGGCGATTTCCTTACACGGGTAGAGTGTATTTGTGTGTTATGGCTTGTATGAGATTGTAATTGTGTAATTTCTTTTATTTGGGCTCCTTGTAAGGCTTATATCAAGCCAATGGGCCATTTGTAATGTAAAGTCCATGGCTAGGTTGCCATTAGTAGAGTCCATTAGAAGCCTAGTTCATATTGGACCATAATAGCCATTTAAGGCCCAATTGGGCCACTCCCTCTGATGGGCTATCTAGATGGGAGAACCCATGGACCAAGCTTGGGTTGTGGATTGGGTTGGCTGGCCTTGGACCAGCCTAGGCCCAAGAGAGGCCCATGAAGGGGGCGCCCCCTCTTTTGGCCTTATTAGGCTTGGTAGGTGTGGTTTAGATGGAGTTGGAATGGAATTAGTCTAAGTTTGAATAGAAATGGTCAAGTTAGATTAAAATATGTATTAAGTGTGTTGATTCACATTGCATCCCATCCCTTCAATCCCCTTCCCTAGATCCTAGGGTGCACAATTGATTTGGTTGGAGTCATATATAACCTTGTATTTTCATATGAAATTCAATGGGAAAAATCAGAAAATTGTTGAGTTGTTGGAAGCTTGGTGCGCCCCTCTCTCTTCCCCTGTTGTTCTTCTATCCCCAACCCCAGATCTAGAGTGTATTCTATCTTCTTTTATCCCCTCTCAACCTCCGGTGATCGTCTGCGCCGCCGCCGCCGCCGTTCGTGCCGCCATCGAGCCGCCTCTGCAGTTCTATCTTCATCCGACCACAGCAGCTTCCACGAATTGTCTGTCTCCGCCAAGAGCTTGGATGGATCTGCATTTTTTATGGTGTGTTCATCTCTTGCATCCCAAGATCCACTTAAAGTTTCACGCCAAAATTCCATCATTTAGTATTTTTCCATTTTCGTCCAACCTGTCATCCCAGATCTGCCAGGTTTCTGTTCTGTCTACAGTGACAGATCCAAGCCCTCCCAATTTTATTGGGAGTTCTGTCTATCACCCTCTACCTTTCACAAATTTTCTTAATTTTTTATCAGTCTTCTAGTTATTTTTAGAAATTCGTGTTCTTCCTCTGATACAGTGTTTTTAGTCAGATCCCAGATCCGACCACCCTCCACTTCAAAAATCAGAACTAATCACCACCACCTCCAAATGCAAATCCAAAAATAGTCATGGTTTCCTTGTTCAATTTCCTACAACATTACGGAAGCACACATCTTCAAATTCGGACATCTACTTCACGGTCAAAGGCAATCAACAGGGAAGTTGTCTGCAGATCTGAGTCTTCGATTACTGTACAACAGCAGCAAATACAATTCGCCAACACAAAGTATAAATCTGGTGAATTTTTCTGAAGGTCACTAGATTGTATTACTTCGAAGCAGCTTTCCAACGGCTCTGATCTCGTCGCATTCTGACACCGGTGCTGATCGCAGCGTCCGTTCTCGTCGGAGCGCGCGCTGAAATACAGAACCGGCAGATTTGCGATCGGTTTTTCCGACCGGTGCCGAACGGAGCCGCCGGGCCTCCGGCCGTCGAACCAGCGTGCCGCCAGCCCGGGGAGCACTTCCCCAAGTGTCTCCACTACAGAGGTACCACCGGGTCCCACACGGCTTCTCCAGACAGCACGTGAGCCCCACGGTCGTGAACACGCGTGTAGCCGAATCAACACCCGAAGCTGCCCGTCAACCCGAATTCGGTCCTCCCGAGCCCATTTGTATAGCCCTTTACCTCCCTGCGTGGAGTGGGCATGTTTCCATTGCTGTAATTATTGTGTGTTAAGTTTCCCGGGAGTACGCTTCTTCGGCCGGGTCCGTCTTCCCCACGCCGAGCGCGTGGAGGTATCGCCTTCGCTCCCTTAGTTGGCATTTTGATTAATTTCATATATGCTTGTTTATGCCGCTGCTAGAGAGCATGATAGGGTAATTAGCTCACTTTCTATTTATATCACCGCTGCTGCGAGAGAGAGTGTTACCGTCCCGTGACCCGATCCGGGCACGAAAGAGAGAGCCGACCACCCTAGCTCTTGCCGATTTCTCAACCGCGCACGTCCGACGCTTCCCTCGTTAAGGGACAATCGCGAGCTTGTCGTGTCCGTGTCTCATCCCGCATCAAATTCTCCCAGCACCAAAGGCTCCAGAAGGTGTATGAGCTATAAAAATAAAGCTCTTCAACCCTAGTTTCCTTTGGTAGCAGCGGCAGCCTCAGTGGAGTTCGATCTAGGAAGATCTTTGGCGATTAGTGGAGGTGGGTCGGCATCCCGTCATCCTCCTTTCTTCATCTTTGTTCCTTCGATTAAGGTAGGTACCCTCAACCCAAATTAGCACAAGAGTACATCATTTTGTTCCTCTCGACGAGATCTTTCCATTGGTAGTAAAAGCCCTAATGTTTATTAGGTATCCAGGGAGATCTCGAGGTTTTTGTGAAGTGCTGTCAAGATCGTTCTTCATTCTAGTTCTTTAGTTTCTCTCTTCGATTGAGGTAGGTTATAACAGACCAAACTCTAATTAATATATATGCATGTAATCAGCAGCATGTTAGCTTTCATTTGGCGTAGAAAGCCCTAAATTTCATGAAGCATGCTTAGAGAATTTCTGTTCGGAGTAAGAGCATGTCTAGACTTAGTTTTTGATGTGTTCTTTCAAGTTAAGTTATGATTTCGAGTTATTAATCCTGATCCCCATATAGCATGCCTTATATAGTTGGAATCAGCATCGAGTAAGCTTTCTTTTGATATATAAAGCCCCAAATTTCATTGTTTATATCGTGAGAATTTTATGATTTAGTAACAGCATGTCAAAACTAGGGTTTCTAGTGTTCTTGCCTTTATAGATCTCGATTTCAGCAAGTAAATATGAAATTGACCTTACTGTTAGGTAGAGTTTTACATTAGCTTTCCAATGGTACCAAAAGCCCCATGTTTCAAGACCGTTTGCATTAGAATTTAGTGTTTTTATCAAACCCTAGCAAACCCCCAACTTCCCGGCGTTCATCGGACGTGGAAGGGACGACCGGAATACACCCAGAGATAGACGGTCTTACGATAGACCGCACAACTCAAGCCCATACTTCAACTCCAGTTTAGCTGTAGTTAAACGGTTCCTAACAGACCACACAACTGGATAAACAGTCCAAAACTGACCACATATCTAGTTAAACGGTCCAGAAGTGACCACATAACCCCCTGGCAGGATGAAAGGTCCCCAGAGGACCACATATCTGGAAGGGCCAGGGATGGACGGTCCTGCCCTGACTGCCTAACCCTTGGACATCCCCCAGATGACTGCCCAACCCCTTGGGCGGTCCAGAGAGAGCCGCCCATCCCCCTGCTCATGCCCCTTCAGCCCGAATGCATTCCTGTTAAGCCGAGAGATGTAAGGTTCGCCATGAACCGTTTATCTAGACAGTAAGTGACTTAATGAGAGTTCTATATGATTCATCTTAGTGTCATAAATGATAATTAGTAAATTAGAAACCCACATGATAAGTGGTTAATTTTGTAACTAAATTTCTTTTAATTGCATGTTGTTCATTCCTACGCGAACTTGTTCATTCTCTTTAGCATCTTGAATCATATCTTTGGCAAATACATAACTGTAAATTGTGATCCTTGATATATTAACATGGTAATTAGGATTAAAACTAATTGTTTAGTTGATGGATAGCCATTATAATGTTTTGACGAACCGCTGGTTTAAAGTCTTGATCGAATTAGACTATGCGAGGCATGCGCGGCCAGTAGTGGACCGCATATCCTCACAGGCGGCCCCATAACGACCGCATATCTTCAATACGGCCCAGTATGGTCCGTATATCTTATTCATGGGTCTTAATGTCCTCTGGACATGTGCGGCCCATAGCTTACCGTTCATACCTTAGAGCGGCTTACTGTCAGCCGTTCATCCTTGACCTCGTGGGCTGAGTTTCAGTCCAGTTCCTGTATACGCGGCCCTGTGTTAGCCGTATATACCTCTTGAGCGGCCTCTGTACGACCGCACATCTCTCGGAGATGAGTTTTATTGTGTTTTGTACTCTTGAATCCAAGGACAGGTTAGTCCTTTAAATCTAAACTTATGGACAGTAATTCCTCTGATTAATTGGCTACGAATTTGACTAAATGTCTATACGGATCTTGGGATCTTGTATCCAATAAATCAATGCCAACGCATCATAAGGGCCCGGTCTGGTCCTGGGGAGAGCGCCCGAAAAATTAGTGAGCCCATGGGATGTTATAATGACATGGTGAGGCATTGCACCGAGTGCATGACTAGCTTGTTGTCTACGACAGAAAAACTCTTGTTACTCTTGTTACTTGATCGTGCTTGACTTGTTATCTCTTGTTACTTGCTAGTGGACATCCCTCGTTACAGTTCTTGTTACACTTGTACATGTTATTCTTGTTAAATTCTAGTTATCTTATATCTCTTGACCTTGCAAGATCCCTTTCATTATGTTGTTTCAATATATCGTCATTCATTTCTTTTATTAGCATGGCATATGAAAATGTTATGAAATTGTTAATCACGTAAACTTGCCTGTTATTTCCTACTGAGCGTCAGCTCATAGTTGTTGTTTCCCCCCCTTTCCAGGCTGTTCAGGTGATGATGCGCATACCGATGGGGAGGGACATGAGTGATACTTTTGAGTGTGCCTGTTAGTAGATGCCGAGTTGGCATAGATGTTTACCTCTAGTCATTCCTTAGAGTTGTGTTAGTACTTTATTACTTTTGGAATCGGTTATTGTATTAGAGTCAGTTTGGAAGTTACGTTTGATCGTGTTTAAACAGTTGTTGGTTATTGTAATAAAATTTGGTATATCCTTGATCAATAGAGTTATTTCTTTCCATAGCACCTGTGTAATTGGTTAGTTTAGCTTGTTAATGTTATTTCTAGCTAGTTTCTAACTGTACGACCCGATATTCCGCGTCGGGGCGTGACAGTTTAGTTGGTATCAGAGCCTAGGTTTAATATTCCTAGGTTTCTAAGTTCTAAGTTCTAGGGTTCTAAGTGTTATCATAGGACCCCTAACCTTGTTAAAGTCTGAGGACCTGACCTGGTGAGATTGGGTAGAAACTTGGGTTAAGTTCATATCGTAATTGTGTTATTATCTTTCTTAATGAACCTAAGTAATCTATTCCACGTGTAGGCCTTTGCAATGGCAGCAGATCGAGCGGAATGGAGGAACTTGCAGCGCACGGTTCAAGGCCTTACTCAGGCTTTGCAACAAGTAGCTCAAGCAGGAGCTGCACACCATGGCACTGGTGACCTTTATCGAACTTTCGGGGATGAATCCGCCGAGATTTTGTGGCTCGACTGACCCTGATGAAGCCGAGCACTGGCTAGATGAGATGGGAAGGATATTCGAAGTAATGCAGTGCAGCAATCAAGAGCGTGTCCTTCTTTCAACCTTTCAACTTGAACGTGATGCAAGAACATGGTGGGATTCTGTGAAGGCTACCCTTGGTGATCAGCAAGTCACATGGGAGGAGTTCGAGGAATTCTTTAACAGCAAGTATTTTTCTGATAGAGTGCAAGAGAAGAAGGCAGCAGAGTTCGCGGCTTTGAAGCAGCGCAATCTATCTGTGGCAGAATATGAAGCTCAATTTTCTCGGTTATCCCGATATGCTAACCACTTGATATCTACCGAGAAGATGAAGGCCAAGCGCTTTCTCAATGGACTGAGGCTGCATTATATCAACCAATTGGCACCAATGGAAATCTCCACTTATTCTGAGATGGTGAGGAAAGCTCAAGTCCTAGAAGATACTCTAGAAATGATGGAGAGAATCCGTGGAAAAGGTGCAAGAAAGGAACAACCTACGGGTTCCGGGAATATCAAACCCGGGTATGGCAAGAAGAGGCCCATTAGTGGACCTGGTTCGTGGAGTGGTTCTGGATCGTGGAAGGCAAGATGCCGAAGCATGAAGACAAGAAGCCTGGCCCTATTATTCCATTCAAGGGTGTGTGCAAGTTTTGTGATCGTCCAGGTCACAAGATGGAGGTGTGCTGGCGCAAGCTAGGCGCCTGTTTGCGATGTGGAAGTATGGAGCACCGTATCCCTGACTGTCCTCTTCTGTCGGAGCAAGCTACCCCGGCCAAACCACAAGGCATCAAGAAGCCACAAGGCAAGCTTCAAGCTTTACATGCAGATGAAGTAGAAACCGCCGAGGATGGTGGACTCGTCGAAGGTTCTCTTATTATACTCGACAAGCCAGCATTTGTTCTTTTTGATACTGGTGCCACACATTCATTTATTTCTCGGAGATTTGCTAAGTCTTTAGCTGTGGAACCTGTTTTGATGAATTCTCCGTTAGAAATATCAACACCTATTGGTTCTAGATCGGCAATTCAGTATTTCTATCCATCTAGTAAGGTTATGATTGAGGAGCAGAATTTTCCAGCTGACTTGATTTGCATGGACATGAAGGATTATGAGGTAATCCTAGGAGCAGATTGGTTGGCTAATTATGAGGCCAATGTTCACTGTAGTTCTAGCTCTGTGTCTTTTACTAGACACCCTGGACTTTCTTTTGTGGGAGTTAAGCACCATAACTCTGTATCACTTATTTCGGCTCTTCGAGCTGATAAGCTAATGAGACGAGGATGCGAGACTTTTCTAGCCTTTGTCTGTGCAACCCCCGAGCAGCAGATCAAGATTAAGGACATTTCTGTTGTCCGAGATTTTCCTGATGTCTTTCCAGAGGAACTACCAGGACTTCCGCCTGAGCGGGAAGTTATCTTTTCTATTGATCTCATTCCTGGTACATCTCCTATTTCCAAGGCTCCTTATCGTATGTCTCCTGCGGAACTAAGAGAATTAAAGCAACAGTTGATGGAATTGCTCGAGAAGGGTTTCATTCGTCCAAGTACTTCTCCTTGGGGAGCCCATATATTATTCGTCAGGAAGAAAGATGGTTCGATGAGGTTGTGCATCGATTATCGGCAATTGAACCAGCAGACTGTCAAGAACAAATATCCATTGCCGAGGATTGACGAACTATTTGACCAGATAGCGGGAGCTCAGTATTTTTCTAAGATCGATCTTCGATCTGGATATCATCAGTTGCGGATTAAGGAAGAGGATATCTATAAAACAGCTTTCCGCAGCAGGTATGGTCATTTTGAATTTGTTGTTATGCCTTTTGGTCTAACGAATGCACCAGCAGCTTTCATGCAGTTGATGAACAATGTATTTCGGCCCTATCTTGATCAATGGGTCGTGGTATTCATTGATGACATTCTGATTTATTCCAAGAATGAAGAGGAGCATGTTGAACATCTGAGAATGGCATTGCAACTGTTGAGAGATCATCAGCTATATGCCAAGTTCAGTAAGTGTGAATTCTGGCTGCAAGAGGTGTCCTTTCTCAGACATATCATCACCAAAGAAGGAATTTCTGTTGATCCTTCGAAGATAGAGGCAGTGAAGAATTGGGATCAGCCTACCAGTGTGACTGAAGTTAGAAGTGTCCTAGGCCTGGCAGGCTACTACAGAGATTTATCAAGATTTCTCTAAGATTGCGGTACCTATGACAAGATTAACCCGCAAGGAGAACAAATTTGATTGGTCAGAAGATTGCCAGCGAAGCTTTCAGACTTTGAAGGAATGTCTAACTACTGCACCTGTATTGGCTTTACCTTCTGGTGAAGGAGGTTTTGTCGTATACACTGATGCTTCAGGTATTGGTTTAGGCTGTGTACTCATGCAGCATGGGAAAGTGATTGCCTATTCTTCTAGGCAGTTGAGGAAGCATGAAGAGAATTATCCAGTTCATGATTTGGAACTAGCAGCAGTGGTATTCTCCTTGAAGATTTGGAGGCACTACTTGTATGGAGAAACATTCACAGTGTTTTCAGATCATAAGAGTCTGAAATATTTATTTTCTCAGAAGGAACTCAATATGAGGCAGAGAAGATGGTTGGAGTACTTGAAGACTTCGACTTCTCGATTGAGTATCATCCTGGAAAAGGCAATGTTGTGGCAGATGCATTAAGCCGAAGCCTGTAGCTAAATTATCAAGTCTCATGTTACAAGAGTGGAAGCTACTGGAACAATTAGCTAGCCTGGATCTGAATGTTGACAATGATCGGGTTATGATTGCACAGATTCGACTTAAGCCCGAATTATTGATGGAAATCAAGTCTTTGCAAGATAATGATCCCGAGCTGGTAGAGATCAAGGGAAGCTTGAGCAGCAGACCTGACTTCATGATGGCTGACGATGGAAGATTGTTATTCCAGGGTAGAACTTGTGTACCTGATGAAGCTGAATAAAGAACAAGATTCTGGAGGAAGCACATAGATCCAAATACACCATTCATCCTGGAGGCACTAAAATGTTCAAGGATTTGAAGAGATCCTTTTGGTGGCCGAATATGAAAAGGGAAGTTGTAGACTTCGTGAGTAGATGCTTGGTTTGTCAGCAAGTTAAGGCTGAACATTTCAGACCGGCAGGAAAGTTGAAACCACGCGACATACCCCAATGGAAGTGGGAAAGCATTGGCATGGACTTCATTATGGGTCTACCTAGGACTCGTGGTGGACTTGATGCGATATGGGTGATTGTCGATCGATTGATAAAGTCAGCTCATTTCTTACCCATTAAGTCCAAATGGACAGTTGATGTATTGGCTGCTTTATATTTGAAGGAAGTGGTAAGGCTCCATGGCATACCAGTCAGCATTGTGTCTGATAGAGACCCCATATTTACTTCACATTTCTGGAAGGGACTACAAGAGTCTTTAGGTACTCGTCTGAATTTCAGTACTGCTTTTCATCCGCAGACAGATGGACAGACTGAAAGAACCAACCAGATAGTGGAAGATATGCTTAGAGCATGCATGATTGATTTCGAAGGTAGTTGGAGTGATCACTTGGCATTGATTGAATTCGCCTACAACAACAGTTATCAATCCAGCATACAGATGGCTCCTTTTGAAGCATTGTATGGAAGAAGCTGTCGTTCCCCGTTATGTTGGGATGAGATAGGTGAGAAACAATGGCTTGGACCGGATCTTGTTTCAGAATCATCACAGAACATCCGTATTATCCGAGACCGGTTACAAGTAGCCCAATCAAGATAGAAGAGTTATGCCGACAACAGAAGGAGAGAATTGGAGTTTCAGGTTGGCGAGCATGTATTCTAAAGGTCTCTCCTACGAGAGGGATTCGAAGATTTGGCATTCAGGGCAAGCTAAGTCCGAGATATATTGGTCCATTCGAGATCCTAGATAGAGTGGGAGAGGTTGCTTACAGACTGGCATTACCGCCTCAGTTGTCTGGCGTACACAATATTTTCCATGTGTCTATGTTACGGAAATATGTGTATGACCCCACTCACATCATTCAGCATGTGGATTTCGAACTGAAGAAGATTTGACCTATGAAGAAAGACCTATCAAGATTCTGGATCGGAAGCAACAGCAACTTCGGAATCGTTCCATACCGATGGTCAAGATTCAGTGGAGTCGGCGTGGGACCGAAGAAGCTACTTGGGAATCTGAAGATACTATGCGGAAGCGGTATCCCGACTTATTCTAGGTGAACTATCTCTTTCCCTACCTCCTGTATTTAGTGCAGTGAATTTGGAGGACCAAATTCTTAAGTAGGGGAGGGTGTAATACCCCGATTTATTTATTGAGCTTTATTAATTAAAAATTAAATAAAATGGATTAATGCATGAATTTCGGAATTTAATATTTAATTCATTAGTAAATAGAACTAGTAAAAATTCGACTACCTTATAAAAATCTAGAAAAATGGTAATTGGGTAAAGGATCATTTATTTAGCAACTTTGTCTTCTGTGGTCGACCCAACAAAAATCCGTAATCATGTCTAATTAGTGGATTAAGTCCAAAATACACACTTACCTAACCTTTACCTAACCTTGGCTTAAACCGTAAAATTAGAGCTTAATACTCAACCAAATGACCCCAAATCGGTGGCAAATGAAAGGCCACGATCTAAGGATCATTTCCCCTCTATCAATCGAGCGAAACCCTAACCCTAGAGTGTGGTGGCGGCCGAGCTTTGGCTAGGTCAAACATTTCGGCGCCGTTTCAAACACTCACCTTGCATCGACGAATTCTCCCAGCACCGAAGGCTCCAGAAGGTGTATGAGCTATAAAAATAAAGCTCTTCAACCCTAGTTTCCTTTGGTAGCAGCGGCAGCCGCAGTGGAGTTCGATCTAGGAAGATCTTTGGCGATTAGTGGAGGTGGGTCGGCATCCCGTCGTCCTCCTTTCTTCATCTTTGTTCCTTCGATTAAGGTAGGTACCCTCGACCAAAATCAGCACATGAGTACATCATTTTGTTCCTCTCGACGAGATCTTTCCATTGGTAGTAAAAGCCCTAATTTTTATTAGGTATCCAGGGAGATCTCGAGGTTTTTGTGAAGTGCTGTCAAGATCGTTCTTCATTCTAGTTCTTTAGTTTCTCTCTTCGATTGAGGTAGGTTATAACAGACCAAACTCTAATTAATATATATGCATGTAATCAGCAGCATGTTAGCTTTCATTTGGCGTAGAAAGCCCTAAATTTCATGAAGCATGCTTAGAGAATTTCTGTTCGGAGTAAGAGCATGTCTAGACTTAGTTTTTGATGTGTTCTTTCAAGTTAAGTTATGATTTCGAGTTATCAATCCTGATCCCCATATAGCATGTCTTATATGGTTGGAATCAGCATCAAGTAAGCTTTCTTTTGATATATAAAGCCCCAAATTTTGTTGTTTATATCGTGAGAATTTTACGATTTAGTAACAGCATGTCAAAACTAGGGTTTCTAGTGTTCTTGCCTTTATAGATCTCGATTTCAGCAAGTAAATATGAAATTGACCTTACTGTTAGGTAGAGTTTTACATTAGCTTTCCAACAGTACCAAAAGCCCCATGTTTCAAGACCTTTTGCATTAGAATTTAGTGTTTTTATCAAACCCTAGCAAACCCCCAACTTCCCGGCGTTCATCGGACGTGGAAGGGACGACCGGAATACACCCAGAGATAGACGGTCTTACGATAGACCGCACAACTCAAGCCCATACTTCAACTCCAGTTTAGCTGTAGTTAAACGGTTCCTAACAGACCACACAACTGGATAAACGGTCCAAAACTGACCACATATCTAGTTAAACGGTCCAGAAGTGACCACATAACCCCCTGGCAGGATGAAAGGTCCCCAGAGGACCACATATCTGGCAGGGCCAGGGATGGGCGGTCCTGCCCTGACCGCCCAACCCTTGGACGGCCCCCAGATGACCGCCCAACCCCTTGGGCGGTCCAGAGAGAGCCGCCCATCCCCCTGCTCATGCCCCTTCAGCCCGAATGCATTCCTGTTAAGTCGAGAGATGTAAAGTTCGCCATGAACCGTTTATCTAGATAGTAAGTGACTTAATGAGAGTTCTATATGATTCATCTTAGTGTCATAAATGATAATTAGTATATTAGAAACCCACATGATAAGTGGTTAATTTTGTAACTAAATTTCTGTTAATTGCATGTTGTTCATTCCTACGCGAACTTGTTCATTCTCTTTATCATCTTGAATCATATCTTTGGCAAATACATAACTGTAAATTGTGATCCTTGATATATTAACATGGTAATTAGGATTAAAACTAATTGTTTAGTTGCTGGATAGCCATTATAATGTTTTGACGAACCGCTGGTTTAAAGTCTTGATCGAATTAGACTATGCGAGGCATGCGCGGCCAGTAGTGGACCGCATATCCTCACAGGCGGCCCCATAACGACCGCATATCTTCAATACGGCCCAGTATGGTCCGTATATCTTATTCATGGGTCTTAATGTCCTCTGGACATGTGCGGCCCATAGCTTACCGTTCATACCTTAGAGCGGCTTACTGTCAGCCGTTCATCCTTGACCTCGTGGGCTGAGTTTCAGTCCAGTTCCTGTATACGCGGCCCTGTGTTAGCCGTATATACCTCTTGAGCGGCCTCTGTACGACCGCACATCTCTCGGAGATGAGTTTTATTGTGTTTTGTACTCTTGAATCCAAGGACAGGTTAGTCCTTTAAATCTAAACTTATGGACAGTAATTCCTCTGATTAATTGGCCACGAATTTGACTAAATGTCTAGACGGATCTTGGGATCTTGTATCCAATAAATCAATGCCAACGCATCATAAGGGCCCGGTCTGGTCCTGGGGAGAGCGCCCGAAAAATTAGTGAGCCCATGGGATGTTATAATGACATGGTGAGGCATTGCACCGAGTGCATGACTAGCTTGTTGTCTACGACAGAAAAACTCTTGTTACTCTTGTTACTTGATCGTGCTTGACTTGTTATCTCTTGTTACTTGCTAGTGGCCATTCCTCGTTACAGTTCTTGTTACACTTGTACATGTTATTCTTGTTAAATTCTAGTTATCTTATATCTCTTGACCTTGCAAGATCTTTTCATTATGTTGTTTCATTATATCGTCATTCATTTCTTTTATTAGCATGGCATATGAAAATGTTATTAAATTGTTAATCACGTAAACTTGCCTGTTATTTCCTACTGAGCGTCAGCTCATAGTTGTTGTTTCCCCCCTTTCCAGGCTGTTCAGGTGATGATGCGCATACCGATGGGGAGGGACAGGAGTGATACTTTTGAGTGTGCCTGTTAGTAGATGCCGAGTTGGCATAGATGTTTACCTCTAGTCATTCCTTAGAGTTGTGTTAGTACTTTATTACTTTTGGAATCGGTTATTGTATTAGAGTCAGTTTGGAAGTTACGTTTGATCGTGTTTAAACAGTTGTTGGTTATTGTAATAAAATTTGGTATATCCTTGATCAATAGAGTTATTTCTTTCCATAGCACCTGTGTAATTGGTTAGTTTAGCTTGTTAATGTTATTTCTAGCTAGTTTCTAACTGTACGACCCGATATTCCGCGTCGGGGCGTGACAGCTCGTGTTGTAGTATCAGTGGATGTAGTATTTTTGCTTTTGATATGCGATGTATTGGCTGTGGCATATATGATGTATGAAGAGACATTAATGAAAGGAAAATTATTGCCATTTATTGCTTACATGTCTGTGAAAAGCTCAAAAGTAGAACTTTCGTAATGTTGTTGCATTCCACGTCCGGGGGATAGGCGCTCCTTCCATGGTAGACAATCGATATGCCCCCTTCCCTAGCGTCTCAGCCACTCGGTAGGGGCCTTCCCAATTAGGGGCCAGCTTCCCCGCCACCTCCAGTGGTCGAGAGGCTTCGGCTTTTCTTAGGATGAAGTCTCCTGGATGGAAAAGTATGTCCGAGACTCTGGCGTTGTAATATCGAGTAAGGCACCGCTGGTATTCCATGGCTCGGATGCTAGTAATTTCTCTTATCTCGCTTGCCATATCGAGGTTCTCTAGTAGTTTCTGCTCATTTGCCTCGGGCGAGAAGTTGATGACTCGAAGAGATGGGCTACCAACCTCCAAAGGAATCACGGCGTATGTGCCGTACACCAACTGAAAAGGAGTCTCACCGGTGGCGATTCTTGGAGTAGTTCGGTGCGACCATAGTACGCTCGGTAATTCCTTGACCCAGCTACCCTTGGCCTTACTGAGCCTGGCCTTAATGCCTTTTAGTATAGTTTTGTTGGCATTTTCTACCAGTCCATTAGCCTGCGGGTGGGCTACCGAAGTGAAGTGGTTGCGAATGTGAAGGTCGGCGCATTTGTTCCTAAAGTAATGGGAATCAAATTGCTGACCATTGTCGCTCACAATCACTTGGGGGATGCCAAAACGACAGATGATCGATTTCCACACGAAGCTCCATACGACTGACTCGGTAATCCTAATAGTGGCTTCGGCTTCAATCTATTTTGTAAAATAATCGATGGCGACGATGACGAACTTCTTCTGGGCTTGGGCCGTGGGAAACGGCCCCAGCATGTCGATCCCCCACAGAGCGAAAGGGTATGGCTCGGTAAGGGTGACGAGCTCTGAGGCAGGTTGATGCACCAGATGATCGAAACGTTGGCATCGATCGCACCTTTGTACGTAGGCCGAGCAGTCGCGTTGGAGAGTGGCCCACCAGTAGCCTTGTCATAACAAGATCCTGGCGAGTGCTCTTCCTCCTTGATGTGCGCCGCAAACGCCTTCGTGGACCTCTTGAATTGCTTGACCGGCTTCCTCGATATCGAGGCACTTGAGGAGGGGACCAGAAAAAGACCTTCGGTAGAAAGCATCGTCCAAGATGACGAAGCGCCGAGCTTGATACTTCAGTCTTTGAGCATCCTGAGGGTTAGAGGGCTCTCGAGAATCCCGGAGCTAGGATATATAGGGGGTCCGCCAGTCGCTTGATAACGCCTGGTCAACGGTCATGAGTTCCGCTTCTATGCTCAGTCGTTCTAGCTCTTCGAGGAAAACCGATCGTGTACCTTCTGGGGCAACAGAGGAGGCCAATCGAGATAGGGAATCCGCTCAGGAGTTTTCCTCCCGATTGATTCGGATAACCTGAAAGGTCTCAAATAATGGGGCTATTCCTCTTACCAGTTGGAGGTATTTGACCATCGGTGCTTCCCGGGCTTCGTAGTCACCGTTGACCTAGTTGGAGACCAATTGGGAGTCAATGTGGATTCTGACTCGTTCGGCCCCCAGTCGTCGCGCCATCCTGGCTCCCGAGATGAGGGCCTCATACTCGGAGATGTTGTTGGATGCCGGGAAGTTCAACTTCAAGGCGTATTGCAGTTCCGCTCCTTCCGGGGATCGGAGAAGAACGCCAGTGCCGCTGCCAATAGAATTGGAGGATATGTCGACGAAAAGATCCCAGGTGGGCCCGGGCATCAGCGGATGAACTTCCTCGATCGAGACAGTACTCTCGGCGATGAAATCCGCGAGTGCCTGTCCCTTGATGGCCAAGCGGGGGCGGTACGATATGTCGTTGGCCCCGAGCATTATGGCCCACTTGACGAGGTGACTCGAAGCTTTAGGGTGAGCGAGGATATTCTTCAGAGGCTCATTGGTCAGCACGACGATGGAGTGTCCTTGGAAGTAGGGCCGGAGGCGCTTGGCTGAGGTTACCAACGCTAGCACGAGTTTCTCGGTTGTGGGGTACCGTTGTTCGGCATCGCCGAACACCTTACTGGTGTAATATACTGGTCTCTGCACTCCTGCGTCATCTCGAACTAGGACCGAGCTCACCGTAGAAGGGGTCGACGAGAGGTAAAGGTGTAGTGTTTTGCCCGGGACCGACTTCGATAGCACTGGGGGCGAGGCCAAAAACTCCTTCAGTTCTACAAAAGCTTTCTGACATTCCTCGTCCCAAGCGAACGTAGCAGATGCCACTTTGGGCCCTCTCAATAGTTTGAAAAAGGGCAAGCATCGTTCGGCCGCTCGGGATAAGAAACGGTGGAGCGCAGCAATCCGGCCAGTCAAGCGTTGGACGTCTTTGACGCCAGCGGGTGGCTTCATATTCAGAATAGCTTGGACTTTATTGGGGTTGGCCTCGATCCCATGCTGAGTGACTAGAAAGCCCAGGAACTTTTCGGATCAAACTCCAAAGGCACATTTAGCTGGGTTGAGCTTCATGTTGTACCTCAAGAGAGTGTCGAAGGTTTTCGCCATGTCGGTAAAGTGGTCCTCGGCCTTGGGTGTCTTGACGAGCATGTCGTCGATGTAGGCTTCAATGTTACGACCGATTTGCCCTTTGAAAATGTGGTTGATCAGCCTTTGATATGTTACCCTGGCGTTCTTCAACCTGAAAGGCATTCGGGTGTAGCAGTACACGCCGAAGTCGGTGATGAAGGCCGTCTTCTTGATGTCTTCAGGATCCGTTCGGATCTAATGGCAGCCAGAGTAGGCATCCAGGAAGCTGAGCAATTCTTTGCCGGCGATCGAGTCGACTAGCTGGTTGATGCTCGACAGTGGGTAACAGTCTTTCGGAGTGGCCTTGTTGAGGTCGGTGAAGTCCACGCACATTCGCCATTTTCCCGAAGCCTTTGGCACTAAGACGACATTGGCGAGCCATGTCGGGTAAAGGACCGGTCAAAATAGGCTGGTTTTCTTCCATTTAAGAATTTGCTCTTTGATGATCGTCTGCTTCTCCGGGGCATGTTTTCTTCTGCGTTGCTGGACGGGTTGCACTGATGGGTCAAGGTTGAACTTGTGTACCACCATCTCCCCACCAGGAAGATGCTCATCAGACCATGCGAAGACTTGAATATACTCCAAAAGAAAATCTTTGTACTGCATTTGTTCATCAGGTGATAAATCAGCTCCAATTTTTACTCCTAGGGCCGGGTCATCTTTGAGGAAGACCGTCAACAATTCACCACTAGGATCGGATGTTGTTGGTCTATCCTTGACTCCCTCACCCTTTTTCTTTTTCCCCTCTGGCCTTATGACTTCGACCGAGATTATGTAGCACCTCCGAGCTATTGCCTCGTTACCTCGGACCTCCCCGGTACCATATTTGGTAGGAAACTTCATTTTTTGGTGATAGGTGGAGGGCACTGCCTTTGTCCGACTGAGGATACCTCGTTCAAAGATGGCATTATAGGCCGACATCCCCTTGATCACGATGAAGTCAACCATAACGGTAACGGTTTTGGGAGGGGTGTCGATGGTGACTGGCAGGCTCATGGTTCCCTCAGGATAGGTTGCCTGGCCGTTGAACCCACAATGGGGGGGTTCGAATAGGGCAAAGTTTGGATGGATTTTCACCCATCTTAAGGAAGCTTTCATACGAAAGTACATCAGGGGCACTACCATTGTCGACCAGTATCCTGTCTACGTTACAATGGTTTATAGTAGCCGATATTACAAGAGCGTCGTCGTGCGGCGTAGATAACCCTTCCAGGTCTTGGTCGGAGAATACCAAGGCCTGCTGCTCGGTGGCTGGTGGGGCTTTGGGGGGTTCAGAGGCCCTGCTTGCCCGTTCAGCGTGACGCTTACTTCCTTAGCTACTATCTCCTCCTGATGCCGCACCGCCAGAAATGACGTTGATGTGGACTCTGTGAGGTTGATTGTCAATCTCCTCTGGGATGCCATGGTCTTCCTTCTAGCACTCAGACACATACCGAGATAGGTCTTCTTGGGGGACGAGACGCTCGATCTCATCCTTGAGTTGGTGACAATCTTCGGTATGGTGCCCATGGTCGTTGTGGAACTGGCAATGTTTGCATCGGTTGCGATGCTTGACCTTCATACGCTCGGGTTGGCGGAGAATGCCCGAGCCTTTGATGTCTTCATATATTTCATAGATGGGAGCATATAGAGGAGTGTACCGCTCGTATTTCTGAGGGGGCTCCCTTTGGTCCCCGTCTTGATTCTGCCATTTTCCTTGGCCCGAGCCTTACTCGGATGGTCGCTTCTTATCCCCCTTTTGACCCGAGCCCATTGGGCTGTGGTAGGCGCTAAGGACTTCCTCGCACTCCGTGTGGCGCAGGGCTAGGGTCACCAGGTCGGCAAGGGAGGTGGGGGGATGGAGGACCAGTTCTCGCCGAAGGTTCTCATCGCAGGTGCCTCCGGTCAGCGCGGTGATGGTTGAGGCGACATCCAAGTGGGGGATACGTAGGGTTTCCGATTTAAATCGATTGACGTAGGCCTGGAGTTTCTCCTCATGGGCTTTCTTTAGTGCCAGCAACCCCGCTACTAACCTTGGAGGGCCGCTGCCGGCGAAGCTCTCCTTGAATACTCACCCGAATTGTCTGAAGTAGTGAATGCTGCAGGGGGCGATTACTCGGAACCAGGCTTGAGCACCTTGGACCAAAGTGGTCATTGTAGATATATATTTCTCTCCTCTCTCTCTCCCTTCACTAAAGGGGTCAAAAGTACGCCATGCGCATGAACAAATGAGAGGTAGAAGAGGAAATAGGGAATGAAGTAAAGTACCGTGATCGCCACCAAGATGCCGTACGCGACAGGCACGCCGTACCTTGGAAAATGGGGAGACACTCGCCTTGGTGCAGCGCTGGGGATGAACGGCTCGGTTAGGACCGCTCTGGGATGAGCGGTCTTACGATAGACCGCCCTGGGACGCTGCGAGGGACGCGGGAGGAACTGCTGCAGTGAGGTGGACGGCGCTTGAGGGACCGCACTCCAGTGAAGGACGGTTGTTTATGCACCGCGCGAACTGTTGAACGGCTGGAGGATGACCGCTCAAGACCTTCACTCAGCAAGTTGAGAAGGGCTCGACCTCCACCCTCTCCGGCCGGCCAGAGGGGATGGGCCTCGTGCTGATTAGATGCTGACCTGCGAAACAACGTAGAGACACAAAAAAGACACCCAAATTAGACCTTAATGATGCGGTACATATTCAAACGAGAAGAATTAAGCATGAACAAATGAAAAGGGGAATACCTGGGGGGGTTTTAAACCCCTAGGGTGACAAAAAATGGGATGGTTGTGTGCATGTTATGAGAAGGAGGGGGGTACGCGGGTGAGAAACAAAGCATGCAATGAAAGAACACGGCAAAACTATGAAACGAAAAACTGCGAAGACTGGGCTACTCCCTTGACCGGAGGCTCATGCGGACGTAGAGAGCCTCCCTCCTTGGTGCTGGGTCGCTCAAGATTGCGGCAGGGCTTCGCCGTCGATCAAAATCTCCCCCCCCCTTTCGACGTCCGGCCAATAGGGTCTATTTATAGAGCCTAGAAAGCCAACCTCGAAACTAGGGTTTAGAGCCATTTTCGGGATGAAATTATTGAAGATAAATCGTAGATAATACAATCATCTCTCATCCAGTCGAAACGGCACTTAAAATGGTTGATTATCCACGGAGATATTGATAAAAGAAGTTGGGGATAAAACCATGAACAAAAGGATTAAAATCTGTTAAAATCCAGCAACCGACGGGATGAACGGTCTTACGATAGACCGCTTAACCAAGTGGGCGGTTACAAACTAACCGTCCATACCCGTCGGCGGAAATTCAAATAATCAGCAAATAATCCCAATTATCTCTCGAACTGGCCGAAACGTCCGCCGTGGGACCCTGAACACATGAACGGTTGAATAGAGACCGTTTGAGTGTAGGGCGGCACCAACTCGTCTGTTTTATCCTGTCGGTGATAATTCAAAATATTTGGATAATTATCTGAGAAAACGGGCGCGCGTAGGACTCTGAGATATAGGCGGTTGGAATAGGCCCGTCCATGAACTTGAACGGTCCTGATCACACCGCACAAAATCCTGTCGGTGAAAATTTCAGAAAATCCTCAGAAATTAGCCGAAATGTATGAACGGTCTGGTATCAACCGCCCCAGTATTGAACGGCTGATGTGGGACCGTTCATGATCTTGGGTACCTCATGTTTATAAAACAGTTCAATTAATCAAAGCCAAGGTCCGATAAGCCCTGAATGGATACGACCTTTACCAAGGAGGGAGGCTGCCCATAAAATGGGCCCAGGATGTGCCACAAAAAAAATGGCCCAGCAGATAATGGACAACTTAAGGCATCAATCAAATGGAGGTAAGAGAAACGGCTTAACTTATCGGTATAAAACGGGTGTCAACAGATGCCCCTCCTTAACGTCCTCTTTGTAGGGGAGCGAGCGGAGGTGAAGCGGAGGTGATACGGAACATGGAGACGAAGCGAAAATGTAGCGGAGTGGACCGGAAAAGCGGGCGTTAAGGTAAAACGACACCCGTTCCTACCAATAAGCGATGAGAATCTTTCAGAAAACCTTGAACCGAGCGTCAGGAGTAATTGACCAAAAGGCGACGCCAATCTGGAGGGACTAAACTAAAGGAAATCAACCGACAAGACCAACCTCATGGGGGACACAATCCCGCGGTCCAATGAGGGGGCCACAAAAAGAAAAAAATGCTAAAGCTCCAGACGGGGATCTTCTAGTCAACCGATCTCAACGAACCGACCAAGGAGAACCTTCAAACTCAGAGTGGAATTAGTTCATCTTACTCGAGCCTCTTAAACACATAGCTGACCGTTACCGATGGGACATTTCTTAAGCAAACCATGGGGCATGAAAGCTCAAAAGAATGCGTATGATGCATGCTGGGCTAAAACAAAAAGAAATCATTAAAACAAATGCCAAGAAAGATTAAAATATAAGATATTCGAGAGTAATATTGCTAAGCTGGGAACATCAGAGTCAAGATACCGTCCGCTACCACAGCGCGCGGATAGAACCGTCCTCCTCGTGACATCCCAGCTTAACGGCCTATCCGAAGGTTAGGTACATGAGCCTGGATCATCATTGTTTTTGTTGAAGGGGAACATCAGATCCTGGGACACATAAGAAACCTGCCGGCTCTCGAAATAGTATATATAATACCATATAATAATGCAATAAGGGATTCAGGGATAGAAGACCATACCTGACTTACCTGTGCAGGCGAAATGGCGAGACATGGTTGAAGTGATGCTGCATAAGATGATTAAGAGATGTATTTTCAAAGAAAATATTCAATATTCATGATTTAAACACATCAACGAGACATACGGCCGAATATTAACCGTTCTATATTATAAACGGCTCCATGTTAACCGTATGTACCTGATATCCAAGCAATTTTCTCAGAGCCGGTTGCCCGTGATGAACGGTTGTGTACACACCGTTTTAATTCGAACGGCTCTGTGGGAACCGCTCTTACCCAGAATTCCAACCGACATAGAATTAACGGTCAAGAGAGACATACGGTTAGGAACGAACCATTCAAATAGTGAACGGTCTAACGATAGACTGTTCTTCTCTGCAGCTTCGAAAAAAAGAACCCCTTCGTCTCCCCCCACCGTAACCGACGGTGGAAGGGACGAAGGGGCAAACAACGCCCACACTCTCCCTCTCTCACTCTCTCTTCTCAACTCCCTCCCTCTCTCAACCTTCCCCCAGCCCATTTGATGACCCGGGCGAAGCACCAGTCCGCCAGGCCACGGACCGCCGGTGAGGGCTCGCCGCCGCCGGAGCAACCGCCACCGCCGCTGGAGGAGGAGGGCACACCCGGGGTGACTATGGAGGAGCTCGCCATCGTCGTCGCCGACGAAGAGGCCCCTGCCGGCGAGGAGGAGGTGGCCGGAGGACCACCGCCCGCGGGGGCGGCCAAGAAACCACGGGATCCCGAGGTAGGTTTCCCCCACCTTTTCTTCCATTTCTATCGTTTTAGTTCCATGCATGTTAGTTTTAGGGGCTTAGAGGGGCCTAGGGGTTGTTTTTAGGGACCATGGAGGTCTCCCAGCCGGCTGGGAGGCCTCCACCGTCGTCGGGGACGACGATGGTAAAACGGTTTAACAGAAACCGTACTGCCCAAAACAATGCGGTCCCCAAAGGACCGCCCCAAACAAACACGGTGCTGGGAGCGCCGTTTACACTCACATAGCCAACGGTTCCTTAAAAACACAATACGGTGAGGGTATCACCGTTCAGAATACAGACGGGCCGTGTAGGTCCGTTCAAACATGCAGCCAAGCAAAACAATACGGTCCGTAGAGGACCGTCATCAAAACAATACGGCCAGAGGTGGGCCGTTATTCCTTAGGAAGACGGGCAACCGGACGGTTCAGGGTGATCCGTCCATGATAAAAACGGCTAGGGATAGCCCGTTCAAACTGGGGGACCTGAGCAACAAAACGGTTTGAGTGAAGCCGCTCATCTATGGAGCGGTTTGGGAGTAACCGTTCTTAGAATCAATAATTGGGCCTTGAGCATTTTATTTATGTGAAACAAAATGTGAAACTAAATGACTAATGCAAAATAAAATGGATGAATGCAGGGGAAACGTAGGACCCGCACCTCCTGGCTACAGGTTCGGGCAGTGTACTTCGCACTGCCGGACTTCCAGAGGGAGCGATTGACTGCCATGGGGTTCGCCCCCTTCCTGAGTATTGAGGTGTGTCGCTTTGACGCAGCTCTGCTCTATGCTCTGCACGACCGCTGGGACCCAGTGAGTCGGACGTTCTTGTTCCCGTGGGGGCACATGGTTCCCACGTTGGAGGACGTGGCCAGGCTCACTGGCCTACGCGTGCACGGGTCGCCGGTCAGCGGGACTACTTTTCCTGACTACCGGGGGATGGCTCGGGAGCTGCTCGGCCTACAGCTGCGGCGCCCCGAGAGGCAGTCGACCCTCCTTCCCCGGGCTGCTCTCCAGGACAGCCTGGGTCTTCGACGAGCTGGTGTTGCAGTGGGCGAGCGACCAGAGGAGCACTTGGAGCGGCTTGTCGGATTGGCGAGGCCGAGGGTTGCAGCGGCACCGGGACCAGAGGCGGACAGAGTACTACGACGGTTTCTGATGCTGATGTTCAGGCGGCTTCTCTTCTCCACTCGGGCGGACGTGATGAGCTGTCGCTTCCTCCCCTTCCTCCAGGAGCTCGAGCATGTAGGTGACTATGCTTGGGGAGCGGCGGTCCTCGCCTTCCTCTTTGACACCCTTAGTTCGACGGCGCGTCAGACGATGCTTGGGGGCTTCGCCCCCTTGCTCTAGGTGCGACTCTCTTCCCTAGTCTTAAGTATGCAACTCTATATGCTGACTGAATGCTGACACGGCCTTGTGATACAGGTGTGGGCCTACGTGCGCCTACGCGGGTTAGGGAGAGGCGAGGAGACCCGCCCCGGGCTCCTGCCGATAGCGCGGAGGTGGACAGCACCTCAGGAAATGTGGCCCTGAGGAGGCAGGTTTGGGAGCTGCAGGACGACCTGGACTCTCTACCGTACACCTCGGTACGCTTCTAGACTCAGACTCTTTAAATACATGCTATTCTGACGATACTGATGCAGTTTCCTATCCTTTGTAGGTACGGTGGACCCCTTACACGGAGGAGAGCCCGGATGGTCAGCCGTGGGTGACTGAGGCCTTGGCCTTCTCTGGCCGGGACGTGTGGCTTCACTGCATGAATGTGGTGGAGCCACTACACTTTAGGTTGGTGATGAGGACCATCGGCACCAGCCGGCTGTTGAGTTCCCTGCGCCCGAGAAGGCGGGGGAACGAGTGTCGAGGACGACCCGGGGACTCCGCGAGGCGTACGACTGGACAGCGAGGAACGCCGAGCAGGTTGCTGACTGGGCCGCGCGAGGGCGAGTGGTGACCGCCCGGGCAGAGAGCGACAGTGCGTACTACACTGCGTACGCACGGCACTACCGGGACCAGGTGTTCCGAGGCGCCCACCGACCGGTACGACTTCTAAGCTTAAACTTTGTCTATCATGCTTATGATTCTTATATGATGCACTGACAAAGACTTTTACATGTAGGTTGACCCTGCAGGACGGGTGGCAGAGTTGCAGGGACTCCTGCACTCCACCATCCGGGAGAGAGACGAGGCCCGGCAGGCCCTGGCCCTACTGGTGAGTTTCCTAAACCTCAGACTTTTTCAAATTATGCAGTTCTATATGATGATTATGCTTATGACTGACCTGGAGTATTTGGATGCAGCGCGCCGAGGGTGCTCAGAGGGCGGGACCAGACGCTCCTTCTTCCTCCTCCGTCCAGACCCCAGCAGACCGAGCCGATCGGGATGCGGACTTCACTCGGATGGTAGAGCGGGCCAAAGCGGCCGAGGTGGCACTCGTGGAGAGGGTACACGAATCTCTACACTTCCTCCTGCTTATTTATGCTTATGAAATGTATGAAATGTGACCAACTGATAGTGATATGTGAATGCAGACGTCCGAGCTGACTCGCCTTCAGGCGGAGCTGGAGCGGAGCCGGGTGGCGGCTCTGGAGGAGGCAGCCCGGGTGGCGGAGCTGGAGCGGAGCCGGATGGCGGAGCTGGAGCGGAGCCGGGTGGCGGCTCTGGAGGAGGTAGCCCGGGTGCGAGAAGAGGCTGCGCGGAGCCGACCGGTAGGCGCAGTGGAGACGGCACTCCTCCGGGCCGAGCTAGAGCGACTACGGGCCGGTGCTACCGAGGCGGACCGTTACCGGGCAGAGGCCGAGCGTTACAGGAGTGAGGCAGAGCAGGCCCGTCTACAGGTTGCCCGGTTGGAGGGCAAGGTGGAGGGTATGAAGGAGGCGAGTCGGGAGCGCAGCAGGGCGACTGCGAGCGGCAGCCACGGCACCCACGGCTCCGTGAGGAGTTACTTCACTGGTTCCTCCGGCCATCGGAGGAACGAGGAGGAGGAGCGGCGCCGGCGACGGCGTGATGAGGCGACCTCAGCGATGCCTCCCCCAAAGAGGCATGAGGGCGGTGGAGACAGCGACGGGGGCCAGGGAGAGGGAGCTACTTGACTGGTTGTACTGGGCCCATCCTTTGTATATGATATGATATGATAGTGATATGCATGTCTTCTATTTTTCGTTTGTTTTGTGGATGAATGTTTGTATGAGTGGGCAAATGAGTTTGAGGAGCTCGCTTAGCCTGAGAGAGATGAGCGACGCACACGCCGACTTGAGTGAGATGAGTGCGCACACGCCGACTTGAGTGAGATGAGAGCGCACACGCCGACTCGAGTGAGAGGAGAGCGCACACGCCGACTCGAGTGAGAGGAGAGCGCACACGCCGACTTGAGTGAGATGAGAGTGCACGCGCTGACTTGAGTGAGAGGAGAGCGCACACGCCGACTCGAGTGAGATGAGAGTGCACGCGCTGACTTGAGTGAGATGAGAGCGCACACGCCGACTTGAGTGAGATGAGTGCGCTAAATGACGGAGGCATGAGTGCAGCAAATTGGGGAGCAGAGCATATGGACGGTTCTCCTCTAGCCGTTCGTATATAAGAGTGGTTTTCTAAGGGCCGCGTGAATTAGTTGGAACGGTTCCATATAAACCGTATGAGTGTTGGAACGGCGGAGTTCGGGCCGTACAAGTCACTGGGCCCAAGTTTCCTTTGGAGAGAAAAATGGTTGATGATGGGCCGTATAATGGATGGACGGTCTATCGTAAGACCGTCCAATCCCACGTCCGATTTGCTTGAGAGGGGACTCCCTGGAGAGTCCCCAGCCCGAGGGCAAGGTGCTTTGAACTTATCACAACCCTATCCAAACTCGTCCTAGACTTATCTGGGCCTAATCCTAAGAGGCTTAGGCTCTCTAATGAACCCTATAAGTAGCAGGTAGGCCTGAACTCTCAACTCACCCATCTTCCTTCTCCTAAAGCCTAAAACCTTTGATTCTCGTCATCTCATCATGAAGAGGGCTTTTGATGGAAGTTCCGCAGGGGGAGCGTCGTTTGAAGGACCGCGACCGGCTAGGAAGGAGCGGGAAGCGATTCAACGACTAAGCTTGATTCCTCGACATCTCAGCGCCACCCCTATGAGAGAGGTAAGTTTGCTTAGAATATGTTCGAATTTTCATCTCTTGATTTCCTCTTATATCTCTTTACACCCCTTGCCTCCTTCTTCTTTTCAGCTTCTTCCCGGCCCGAGGCGCTTTTCTAATTTAAAGTGGGTGGCTCCCATGGTCCGTGCATTGCCCCTCGGGGTGACTCACCTTCTCAAATCCCGGCACTTGCACTCCCTCTTAGTTCTAGGTCAGAATTACCCTAAACTTTCCTTAGATTGGCATAGTATTTCTGCTCTGATGGAGATCTGGCACCCTCAGACTCACACTTTCTTCTTCCCATCTTTTGAGGCCACCATCCTGTTAGAGGAGGTAGAGACATACTTCGGGCTCCCTAGGTCCAAGGTGGGGGAGGAAGACTTGATATGCCATACCGTTGCCCCTATAGACCCAAAACTCATCCTAGGAGGGTTCCTACCTGACAGCGGGGATGTTCGCACCTTCGTAGGTCCTCGCCACATCCACCTCCTTCCTCTGAGCCAGTGGGTAGTAGAGCATTGCCGGAATAAGTGCGGCTGGGTTGAAGCCATAGCCAAAGCTGCGTCCATCTGCCTATGCGGGGCCATCCTTTTCCCTTCAGCCGACCATGTCCTAGAGATTCCTTTACTCAGCACCATCAGCGGCCTTTGGCGGGGACTTTCCATCTCTCAGGCTATCTTAGCTTATCTGTATGAGGGTCTCACTTCGGCAGCCTTAGGAGGTCCTCTCTTTGGTTCGATGATCCTATTGGAGTGTTGGATGGGAGTTAGGATGAAGTTTACCCTGAGGGAGGATATTACTTCAGTTAGCAGGATCTTTGGGAGCCATCCCCTTTACTTCATAGGGGGCGCCTTCAGGTTTTCTCCACAGGTTGAGTGCAGGACGGCTGAGCTGAAGACCAGGGACGAGTGGTGCCCGTACATCCGCAGGCTGCCCCTGGATAGGTTCGTGATGCGCCCGGACTTCCTCCACAATACCATCATCAGGCTACCGAGGAGAGCTGGCTTAGACTTGAGGCTCGTGAGCGACACCACTTTAGCGATGTACAACCCACACAGATGCTACCTGCAGATCGGGCTCCCCCGGACGGTGCTACCTACGCTACCCTACCTTCCCATGCTACAGGCACGGAGGATCGGGACAGAGGAGGATGAGCAGGCGGTCAGGAGTGCGTTGATCATGTGGGAGGTGAGCAGGGTGCGTACCCTACCAGCAGAGGTTGAGGAGGTTCCGGAGACTAGACAGGCTTATCTTAGGGAGTTGAGAGAGATACGTCCTCGCGGGGATGCCCAGCGGCGGACTGAGTGATTTTCTTTTGTTTTTATGATGATATGGGATAGGATTTTATATTCGGACAACTTGATATATGATAAGGTTTGATGAGATTGAGTTTGAGCTTTGCAATATGATTATGATGTGATGTGATTGCCCAGGCTAATGCGAGGATTGAATATTCCTGTAGTCCTGAGTCAACTGTCCTTCCGACCTGCCCCTGCACACATGCAAACATGAAACAGATTAAATCTATTTTAGGCTCAGCCCCTTGCCTACAGCAAGTTAGGAGACGACCCTTTCTTGACTTTTGGTCAAGGGGGGTGAGCCTTATTAAATAGGCAAATATCAAAGTGCGAGAAAATGCAGATGAATGCAGAAGAAAACAAGTAAACGCAATTTTTGTTGGTTTTGAAATATTTGATTTTTTTTTTGGATTTTGAAATATTTGATTTTGTTTGGGTTTCGAAATATTTGATTTTTTTTTGGGTTTTGAAATATTTGATTTTTTTGGGTTTTGAAATATTTGATTTTTTTGGGTTTTGAAATATTTGATTTTTTGGGTTTTGAAATATTTGATTTTTTTGGTTTTGAAATATTTGATTTTTTTGGGTTTTGAAATATTTGATTTTTTTTGGGTTTTGAAATATTTGATTTTTTTGGGTTTTGAAATATTTGATTTTTATTTTGATTTTTTTGGGTTTTGAAACCAGCTCGGGTCTCAATAGCAGGGACCTTCTCGTCTTGCTACGGAATTCCAAGGTTCAGCGCGTGCAGGAAAGGGGACCGCCCGTGATCGGCGTTGACTTTGCTCGACGGTGCTTCTGCTGAGGCCATATCCGGGGTGGGATTCATTCCTTGGGAAAATAAAAAAAGATTGAGTAGGGAAGCCGACGATAGGTGTAGAGGTTTTTAGGGCTTGAGTTCTTTCCCGGGACCCCCCTTTTCTCAAGGAATCCGGTCTGTTGCGCCGGGGCTTTGTATCCGTCATCGAACCTTCACCCGCTCTAGGCACGCATGCGACCGGGCTCATAACGTCCCGCGGGGAAACTGTACTGCCACTCTTGCCATGCCTAGCCGCATCCTTCGGGGATTCAGAGAGCTTCGAGCTTTGTGCTTTCGGCTTTTGCCCTGTTCTTTCTTCTTCTTTTTTGTTTTTGTTTGCTTTCCTTTTCCTTCTCTTTCTTTCTTTTTCCTTCTTTTGCGGAGTGTGGTCTTAACGGATTGCCCCTATTTGAGACCTTTTTCTTTTGACGGGGAACCTGGGTCAGTTCTCGCCCCCTTATTCACCACTTGCCCCTTATCTTCAACCGAGAGAGAGGAAATACAAGGATTTCCACCATCCCCGAGCATGGCCAAAGGAGAAACGGTGTCGGGTAGCATGAGAGAATACCGCACCACGGGGTCGTGTAGTGTGTGAGATGCTGAACCTGGGTCCTCCTTTCGCAATTTGGTGGGGTATGCCCTGCCATCGAGCCGTTCACTGGTTTTATTTTTATGGATGAAAACGCTTTAAATACAGCCCATTCCACGGGTTCGGCAATTCCTCCCCCTCCGAGTTGATTAGACGATATGCATTGCCAGGATAAGCTTCTTTGATTACGAAGGGCCCTTCCCAGTTGGGTTGCAACTTAGACCTGGGACCTGCAGACCTGATGAATTTGCGTTTCAGAACCATATTACCCACTTGAAACTTTCTTTCGATGACCTTCTTTTGAAAATATCGCGAGACCCGCTTTTGATATACTGAAACATGATTGGCCGCATTTAACCTCTTCTCGTCTAAAAGTTCCAGTTGGACTAGCAACGCCTCTCGATGTTCGTCGAGATTAAGTTCCTTATCCAGCTGCACCCTTAGGGAAGGGATTAGAATTTCATACGGGAGTACCGCTTCCATTCCATAGGTGAGGGCAAAGGGAGTCTGCCCTGTGGGAGTGCGGACGGAGGTGCGGTAGGCCCATAGAGCTTCTATCAATTTGTCGGCCCAATCAGCAAATTTATGTGATTCGCATGTTTTCTTGATAATTTTGAGAAGGGTCTTATTCGTGGCCTCAGCCTGGCCATTACCTTGGGGGTAGTATGGTGATGAATGATGCAAAACTATATTGAATTTCTTACAGAGGTCCTGGAGTTCTTGTGAGATGAATTGAGGCCCGTTGTCGGTGACGATGCTGCTTGGCACTCCGAATCGTGAGATAATGTTCTTCATGATGAAGCGGCATACTGTGGTGGCCTTGATTTCTGCATAAGCCTCAGCTTCGGCCCACTTGGTAAAGTATTCTGTAGCCGTCAGAATGAAGGATTTCTGTTTAATCGCAGAGTTCGGATCACCGAGGGGCCCGATGATGTCGAAGGCCCACATAGAAAATGGCCAGGGGGCCGTAACAGGATGGAGAGAAGAGGCCGGAGCGTGGATTTTGTCGGCATGGATTTGGCACTGAAGGCACCTACGGACATAGGTAGAGCAATCTTCTTCTAGGGTTGGCCAGTAATAGCCCTGCCTAAGAATCTTCTTTGCCAAGGCCTGTCCGTTCACATGCCCTCCACACTCGCTGGAGTGGGCTGCTTCCACAACCTTCCAAGCTTCTTCGTCATCTAGGCACCTCATTAGAACTCCATTCAGGGCCCGCCTATACAATTCACCGGCGATGATCGTGTACCTGGCGGCGACTCTTCTAATGGCTTTTCGTTGCTCAGCGTTGGCTGTTTCCGGAAATGTACCATCCTTGCAGTACTGCTCGATCTCATAAAACCACGGCAATTCTTCCTCTTCAATGATCTCCTCGAGCTCAGTTAATGAAACCTCTTTTATTTCCTCCCTTTCTATTTTCTTCTCTACGGACATCCTAAGATTGTCGAACCAGGGATCCTGCGGGGAAGGAATGTCTAGCCTTTGGACCACAATGGTCTCGGTGGCGCGACTTAGGGGGAGTGATAGAGAAGAGGCGAGAGACGCCAGGGCGTCGGCCAAGATATTCTGAGAGCGGGGAGTGTGAATATAGACGAGTTTCCTGAATTGCCTGGCCAAAAGCGTGACCAGATCCTGGTAGGGTTTGAGCTTAGGATCACGGGTGCGGTAGGTTGACAAAACTTGACGCAGCACCAGCTGGGAGTCTCCTATGATGTTTAGGTATCGCGCACCCAAGATGTAGGCGTGCTTCAGACCAGCAAGGAGAGCCTCATACTCGGCTATATTGTTGGTGGCGGGAAATGAGAGTTGATACGCCACGGGGATGGTCACCCCTTCTGGAGTAAGGAGAACGGCCCCGACTCCGCTGCCCTGGGAATTAAGGGCACCATCAAAGTGGAGGGACCAGAAAGGAAGATGAGTGATCACCGCCAGGTGTTCATCGGGGAATTCATCCTGGATGGAATCAGTGCGAGGGATAGGAGAATGAGCTAGGTGCTCGGCAATAGCATATCCCTTGATTGCTTTCTGCACGATGAAGGTGATGTCGAACTGGGAGAGAAAACTTTGCCAGCGAGCTAGCCGATTAGAAAGGACCGGCTTTTCCAACAGATAACGAATGGGGTCCATTCTAGAGATGAGCCTGACCTCGTGGGCGAGAAAGTAGTGTTTAAGCTTCTGCGCTACCCATACTAGTGCTGCACAGGTTTTCTCCATAGCAGTGTACTTGGATTCAGCAGGATTAAATAACCTTGAGAGATAGTACGCCGCCCTTTCTCTTCCTTCATCATCAACCTGTGCCAAAACAGCTCCTAGGGAGTCCTCAATTACAGAAATGTACAGGATCAGGGGTTTCCCGGGGACGGGTGGTTGTAGAACCGGGGGATTAGAGAGGTACACCTTGAGTTCCTCATAGGCCTTTTGACATTGTTCATTCCATTCGAATTTCGCGCCGGCCTTTAACAGGTCATAAAACGGGCGGCATCTTTGCGAATGCTGAGATATGAATCTCCTGATAAATTGCAAACGCCCGATCAAACCTCGAAGCTCAGTGACGTTCTTCGGCGGTGGCATTTCCATGACGGCCTTTGCCTTGTTTGGATCGATCTGAATCCCCCGTTTACTAACTATAAACCCAAGCAATTTCCCTGATGCAACTCCGAACACACATTTCTTTGGATTCATCTTTAACTTGTATTCCCTAGCCCTTTGCAGTACCTTGGCTAGAATGGCGGGGTGCTCTTCTTGTGACCTCGATTTGACCAAAATATCATCCACATAAGCTTCTAAATAAACGTGCATCATATCGTGGAAGATAGCCATCATCGCTCTTTGGTAGGTGGCACCTGCATTTTTCAACCCAAATGGCATGACGACGTAGCAGTATGTGCCCCATGGTGTGGTGAACGAGGTCTTTTCTTGATCCTCCGGAGCCAAAAGGATTTGGTTATACCCCGAGTAGCCGTCCATGAAGGAGAGGGCTTCGTATCCAGCTGTATTATCGACCAAGACGTCGATGTGAGGAAGTGGAAAATCATCTTTCGGGCATGCCTTGTTTAAGTCCCTGAAGTCAATGCAGATTCGAATTTTACCATCCTTCTTCATCACCGGGACTATATTCGCCACCCATTGTGGATACAGCACCACTCTAATGAACCGGGCCTTATGTAATTTATCGACTTCTTCCTTAATCCTTAAGGCCATTTGCAGGTGAAATCTCCTTGCCTTCTGTTTAACGGGCGTTGCCCCTGGTTTGAGAATCAGCCTGTGTTCAACCAAGGCGGGGTCAAGACCCGGCATGTCTTCGTAGGACCAGGCGAAAGAATCGATGTACTCCCTCAAGACTTTGACAAGTTCCTCTTCGACTGGAGGAGGGAGATTGGCGTAAATGAGTATGGGCCTGGGGTCCTCTTCTGTTCCGAGGTTGATTTCCTTAGTGGATTCATCCACTGCTACGGAAGGCTCGTCAAACTTCTTCAAGCCTTTGGCATATAGGTCAGCAGTGTCATCCATTTCATCTTCCTCATCATCAGTTGGGTCTTTCTCATTCACAATTTCATATACTCCCAGTCCATCCTTGCTCCATACCTCATCAATTCCCTCATCATCTTCCAGGACAATTGCGGTCTCCACAAATTCCGGACACTTTAAAAGAGCATGACATCTCCCAGCCAAATCTTGTAGAAACCTATTGGGGATGGTTTTAGGAGGGCGTGTTACGGCGGGTGCGGCAGACGTGGATGGGCTGACAAAACTCGAACTAGACTCTACCCTGACTGACTCGACCATCCTAGAGGACTCTGTACATTGTACATCTAACCTAGGGGAGAAGAAATCTACCGGAAAAGAAACAGGGGTCTCGCGCCCCTGGGGATCTGGGCAGAACAAAGCGTAATCTTCCATGGAGACCTCCGTTTTGAGATTGGCATTTTTTTTGGAGGCCGGAAGTGATCACACAACAGGAGGAAGAAGGCGGAGGAGGAGGAAGTTGCATGGGGAACAATTCCGGGAAGATGCAGTCAAAGAAAGGGTCAGAAGACTTAAACCACATTTCATGGAGCTGAGCTCCTGGAGGAGGAGGAGTGAATAGGGTTGATAGATCAATGGGCGGGCAGCGCCCGCAAGCACATGGAACGAATAAAATTTCAGGTCTCTCCGCAAAGTACGGGTCGACCAGGAGTGGAGGGGAACGGGGAACAGAATCCCGCTGTTGAAACCAGGAAGCGAGACGGGATGGGGACATAGAATAAGTAGTGATGGAGCTCCCCGTCTTCCGGGGCCCCTGGCGGGCCAATGGCATCGGGGGGCGCCTTACCAGCTGCGTCTCCTTCTTCTTTGGGTCACCCTCTTCTTCATAAAACATCTTTGCAAAGCAGTTAGCAAAGTCTTCCAAGTCACCGGCTAGCCCTTGCGGTGGTGGTGGAGGATCGGCAACAGCACAAGCTTCGTCTATCTTTTCTTCAAGGCTGGATGGCGAGGTCTTCAAGGTGCCGGGCTGCAACGGACCCTTCACAAAATGTTGCCGGTAGTCCCAGGTCAACGGCCCAGAGTCCCCAAGCATCGACATGGAGGATTCATGGTAGCCGAGGCCCCGGCGGCCCATCTTCCTTCCCCTGGGACGGGGTTGGTTCGGCCCTGCAGCTGTGCGCCGAGTCCTCGGCCTGGCTGATAGCCCAATTTTAGAATTATGTGCCACCCTTTGGAGTCTCTCATCTTGGGCTTAACCTTCACATTGATTGGTGCAGCGGTGGGCTTGCGCGACGCATACGCCCACGAATAGTTCAAGTCCATGACAGATAGAACAGGTCTGTTGCTTGGCCACAGTGTGGGCAGAATCTTGGCTGCTATGGCGTCAACGTTTTGAACTGTGGAAACACTTTTCACCTTGACCACTCGCCCTTGGAATGGGAACTTCAGACACTGGTGGGCGGTCGAGGGGACGGCGTTCAAACTATTCAACCATGGACGGCCCAGAATGGCTTTGAACATTGGGTCTATGTCCAACACATAAAATTCTACATCCATCACCAAGGGCCCTAGCTCGGCCTGTACAGTTACTACCCCGTGACAAGCACGTCTGGAGTTATCATATGCGGCTATCGTGGTTGGTGTCGGCTTGAGCATGTCCTCTGATATATTACAAGCACGAAGGGTACTCAATGGGCAGACATTTATCGACGCCCCTGTATCCACAAGGGCGGATTCCACGGTCGTTTTGTTTAAAGAGATGGTAATGCATAACGGCATCTGCCGTGCCTCAGGAGGCGCTAATTCTGTCTCAGCAAATGCAATAGAGGGCCCCTTTGTGATCGTGGCCAAGACCGCGGGCAGGCTATCCACCGTCACATCCTCGCTCACCATAACTTTCTGTAGGAAGACTTTCAGGGCGTCTTGGTGGAGCGGCGACCTCTTGATCAGCTCTAACACTGAGATTTTAGCCGGCAGCCGGTCTAAATGCTGTAATAAGTCATATCTCGTGCCCGGCACCGGATCCATCTCCTCTGGTTCAACTGTAGGGGATGAAACTGCAGGGTTTGGTGCAGATGTACCTGGGGAGGGAAACATTCTCTGGAAGGGATGCCCGCTCCGAAGGGCGCATTGTGATGCTTGTACGGCCTGGACTGGACCCCCGCTTGGCCTGGTGGGGTAGGCGAATGGCGTGGAGATGGGGGTGAGGATGACGGGAGTGGGCTTAATGGGCCCTGGTGGAGGGGAAATGGGCGAAGGGTTAAGCTTAGGGGAGATGATGGGAGGCATGGCGGGTGGTGGTGAGAGGACGGATGGAGTAGGGGGGAATGTAGAGGGCCTAAGAGGCGACGCGGGGGAAGTGATGGGCGGTGTAGCGGCGGGTCTAAGGATGGAGGGGATGGCAGGTGTGGGAGAGTAGTGGTGGTGTAAGGCCAAGAGATGGGCGGGGGTCTCATCATCAAACGTCCACCCAGCGTTGGGGGCTGGGCGCTGGACCACATTCACTTGTGCTGGGGCCGGTGCCGGCGGTTGCTGTTGTTGCGGAGGAGCGGGCTGATGTATTGGCATGGGATTTTGATGGATCCCAAGGTCTTGCTGCTGCGGTGGAGGCTGTGGCTGCTGTTGGGGTTGTTGCTGCTGCTGCTGCTGGGGCGCCGCCTGTTGCGGCCTGGCCTGTCTCTGCCTCTACTTGATATCCTCAATTAGCTGGTGCATCTGGGCCCAATCAATTCTCTGGCCCTCATGCAAATCATACACCAGGTCTCTGAATTGGTAACATCGCTCTATTGTGTGCCCCAGTTGCCGATGGAATATACAATATCGGGATTGGTCGGCAGCCGGATTCCAGTTCGGGCGCTCAGGCGGCAACTGAAGGTCGCCAGTATACATTAGAGCAGAGAAAATATCTGGCAAGGTCTCCGGAAGAGGGGGGTAATGAGCCCTCTTTGGAGCTGGTCGAGCAGAGCCATAGGTGGGGGGTGGAGGAACATTATTATACTGCGGGGGCCGCTGAGGCTGTTGGGGTGGCGGAGGTGCCTGTTGAGGGTATTGCGGGACCTGGAAGGCAGACTGGGGAGCGGGCGGAGCGGCGAACTGGGGGTTACGCTGAGGTGGTGGGAAGCGGGGTGGAGCGGCGTGTTGGGGGAACTGAACGGCCTGGACTTGCTCGTTAATTTGTACCCCCTCAGTGACGGGGCCCTGGGTTTTCTTAGTGGCTTTGGGCTTCTGGGCCTCGAACAAAGAATGGATGGGGGAGTCTTTAAATTGGGTTTGAATAAACCTAGCTCTGCTGTATAGTTGGTGCATGTTCGAAATGTCATTCATTGCCAGAATGTTTCTGAAAGTTGGCGTAGCATTGGAAATTAGCAACTTTACTTTTTCCTCTTCCGGAATCTGCCCGGGCACCCGCGAGGCCATCTGTCTCCAGCGATCTGCATAAGTTGCGAAGTCTTCCTCCGGCTTCATCTTCTCCGCCACCAGGTCAGTGAAAGAGTACTCGGGTCCGACCCGATCCTGAAACCTCTGTATAAACTTCTCCTTGACGGTCTTGAAATTCTCAGCCTCCTCCAGAGGCAGGGTGTAAAACCATTCCAGCGCGACCCCCTCCAGGGACCGACGGAACAAATAAGCCATCAAGCGATCATCCTGTTGGAACTGCGCAGACTCGTATAAGAACTCCCGGACATGGATGAACGGGTTGCCATTCCCATCATATTTGCGGTACACGGGGAGCTCCGACTGGGAAGGAAAACGTAGGTCCCTGAAGTTAGGGATAGGGACGTCGGCAAGAGATTGCGGACCGACCCGCTTGTGGAGGAGATCAATTTGTTGCTGCATAGCAGCCCACTTGTCAAGAATTTCTCGTTCCCGGGAAGGAGGGGGGGAGCAAGAGGAGTAGCACCCGGATAGGCGACCAAAGGATAAACTGACGAAGGAGGCGGCCCATAAGAGGGGTAATGGGCCGAGGAAGGGCCCATATCTGTATGAGCGACCTGAGTCGCCCCCGGCTGTGACCTAGCGAAGTCTGCCGGGGCCATGAGGGCCTGAGGCGATGGAGAAATTGTAGGGTATGGCTCAAGATAAGGAACAGAGGGGATCGGGGATTTCCCTTTATCCAGTTGCTGATGGACCGATGTGGACGCCTGGCCCATTTCCATGTTGGGATAGCGAAAGTTCTGAGGGCGGACTGGAGTAAGGTCAATGGGAGCCACGGAAGTGGTCCCGACCACAGGAGCTGAAGTGGCGACATTGGCCGTGGCATGAGCCAGAGCTGAGGCCGGGGCATCGCCCCCTTGCAAAGCTTGTCTGATGAGATGGAGTTGGGTGGGGTCCAACTGGGCCATCATGTCGAGGATCGTACTGGCTGAATTCTGGTTGGGCAGGTTTGAAAAAGAGGGTCGGGGACCCTCGCCAAGAGAGGTCGGGAGTGAAGGGGCCGTCCCCTCTCCCCCTTGCAAGTGGGTGACCCGAGGGGGGTCCTCAAGGAGACCACGAGGAAGGGAGTCCTCATGGGCCGCAGAGAAGTCGTATGACGACATGGAAGAAGAAGCGGAATCGAACAAGGGGTTGGAGTAGGAATGGAAATAAGAATCAACCCTAGGCAGTGATCGTGGGGGCAGAAGGCAGTCCCACATACACCAAGACACTTGATACTAGAACAAGCAACACTAAATCAATCAAATCTACCAAGCAAATAGTAAGCATACAATGGAGCGAGATGAGAGTAGAATCACTCAATAATGCAATCAAGTTCTTAAAATGATGCTCGTCAGTTCCTTATATCTTCGGGTTTGAACCTTAGTGGATTAATGAAAATGTCAACTCTCTCGACCACTAGGTGCCTGATTAGGGATGAGAACGAGGAACCGTGTGACCCTATTGGGACTTCTCACTCGCGGATGCAACCCTAGACGGGGTGGATACGGTACAACCTGCCCGGCGTCCGTGTGGGAATCCACGGCTCACGGGGGCTTACGGAGGTCCTCAGCAAGGTCCCTAGTCGGCTCCAAGGAATATGGAGACGAGAGGAAACCCTACCTCGGTAGGAATGCAACTAATATGGGAAATATCGATGCTCCTATGCGCACCGGAGTGCATGCACAAACTAGCCTAGCAGCTATCAATCAATGAGCAAGTATACACATGAGTAATAAAAGCATGGTCATGCAATGATAATAACAAGATGGCAGGGGGAGCCAACGAACAGCACCAGGAGCAATATATATATCAGCCAAAACACTAAGCAAGAAGACAGAAATGCACTGTGACAGGAGATGTGCGGTCCTCCTCTGACCGCTCTAAGTACTCAGACGGTCCAATTTCAGCCGTAATGTATGGGCAGAAAGCAAGGGACATACCAGACAGACGGCCTATGGTAAACCGCACGCGTGTTTGAACCGCCGCCTCACAGCCGTGTATCTGCCACCAGAAAGTACAGCGTACCTGTGCCTGGGCGCGGGACGGTTGTGTGAAAGCCGCTCAAATAGATGGACGGCGTCCAGGGAGCCGTCTGCAACAGGAAAGGCCGGGGTAGATCAACCTGAAGGCAGAGTATATGAGCGGTGTAGAATCAACCGTGCTGATGGTTAGACGGCTCTGGACGAACCGCGTGTGCACCAGAGGACAGAAACCGCATCCAACCTGTAAATCACTCCAAGAAGAAAACCTTGACAAGGACTAAGAAGGGTCAGCAATCCAAAAGCACGATGGGCACTAGGCGTCCCACCGTGATCGCCACAAAAGGGGTGTAGATATATATTTCTCTCCTCTCTCTCTCCCTTCACTAAAGGGGTCAAAAGTACGCCATGCGCATGAACAAATGAGAGGCAGAAGAGGAAATAGGGAATGAAGTAAAGTACCGTGATCGCCACCAAGATGCCGTACGCGACAGGCACGCCGTACCTTGGAAAATGGGGAGACACTCGCCTTGGTGCAGCGCTGGGGATGAACGGCTTGGTTAGGACCGCTCTGGGATGAGCGGTCTTACGATAGACCGCCCTGGGATGCTGCGAGGGACGCGGGAGGAACTGCTGCAGTGAGGTGGACGGCGCTTGAGGGACCGCACTCCAGTGAAGGACGGTTGTTTATGCACCGCGCGAACGTTGAACGGCTGGAGGATGACCGCTCAAGACCTTCACTCAGCAAGTTGAGAAGGGCTCGACCTCCACCCTCTCCGGCCGGCCAGAGGGGATGGGCCTCGTGCTGATTAGATGCTGACCTGCGAAACAACGTAGAGACACAAAAAAGACACCCAAATTAGACCTTAATGATGCGGTACATATTCAAACGAGAAGAATTAAGCATGAACAAATGAAAAGGGGAATACCTGGGGGGTTTTAAACCCCTAGGGTGACAAAAAACGGGATGGTTGTGTGCATGTTATGAGAAGGAGGGGGGTACGCGGGTGAGAAACAAAGCATGCAATGAAAGAACCCGGCAAAACTATGAAACGAAAAACTACGAAGACTGGGCTACTCCCTTGACCGGAGGCTCATGCGGACGTAGAGAGCCTCCCTCCTTGGTGCTGGGTCGCTCAAGAATGCGGCAGGGCTTCGCCGTCGATCAAAATCTCCCCCCCCTTTCGACGTCCGGCCAATAGGGTCTATTTATAGAGCCTAGAAAGCCAACCTCGAAACTAGGGTTTAGAGCCATTTTCGGGACGAAATTATTGAAGATAAATCATAGATAATACAATCATCTCTCATCCAGTCGAAACGGCACTTAAAATGGTTGATTATCCACGGAGATATTGATAAAAGAAGTTGGGGATAAAACCATGAACAAAAGGATTAAAATCTGTTAAAATCCAGCAACCGACGGGATGAACGGTCTTACGATAGACCGCTTAACCAAGTGGGCGGTTACAAACTAACCGTCCATACCCGTCGGCGGAAATTCAAATAATCAGCAAATAATCCCAATTATCTCTCGAACTGGCCGAAACGTCCGCCGTGGGACCCTGAACACATGAACGGTTGAATAGAGACCGTTTGAGTGTAGGGCGGCACCAACTCGACCGTTTTATCCTGTCGGTGATAATTCAAAATATTTGGATAATTATCTGAGAAAACGGGCGCGCGTAGGACTCTGAGATATAGGCGGTTGGAATAGGCCCGTCCATGAACTTGAACGGTCCTGATCACACCGCACAAAATCCTGTCGGTGAAAATTTCAGAAAATCCTCAGAAATTAGCCGAAATGTATGAACGGTCTGGTATCAACCGCCCCAGTATTGAACGGCTGATGTGGGACCGTTCATGATCTTGGGTACCTCATGTTTATAAAACAGTTCAATTAATCAAAGCCAAGGTCCGATAAGCCCTGAATGGATACGACCTTTACCAAGGAGGGAGGCTACCCATAAAATGGGCCCAGGATGTGCCACAAAAAAAATGGCCCAGCAGATAATGGACAACTTAAGGCATCAATCAAATGGAGGTAAGAGAAACGGCTCAACTTATCGGTATAAAACGGGTGTCAACAGTCATGAACGCTCAACATTTGACAGCGTCGGAGGCCCATGCAAAGTCATCAGGGCGTCGAAGCTGTCGTAGTGGTCGACCGGGTCTCCTTGGCCATCCTACGACTTGAAGGTTGGCAGCAGGATCCTGGGGAAGATCTCGGCCTTCAAGATGTGGTCGGAGAATGGGGATTGCTCCTCATCATCCTTGGTGGAAGTATTCTGCAAGGCGCGTAGGGCGCACTCTTGTTTCGCAAATCATCGCTCGAAATCTCGCAGCTAGAGGGATAACTCCGGTTGCTGCTGGATCAAGGGGCTGTGGGGGCATCCCTGCGGGCTACCACATCGTCCCTCGGGGGGATCAGTTTTGGGGAACTACTGGCGCGTCCCAACTTTTTTTCTCCTCGGGGTGGAGGAGGCTTCTTGCTCTGGAGGGCGGGCGTGCGAAGGTCCCCCTGACCTGTTGCGTATAAGCCGTAGTCCCCGGAGGGTGTAACGGCCTCCAGTCGTTTGCTGGGAAGCTTCTCCATGGGGAGGGCTTTCCCGTGGGAGTCGTGACTTCTCCTCCCTAGCTTCCCTAGTCCTCATTAGTTCTACGAGGATATCCAGTTTAGCGTTGAGGGTTCGGAGGGTGTCAGAGCTCCCGTTAGGGGGTTGCACCTCCGCGGGTGGTGGAGGCAGCTCGTCGGCTGGATTGTTGTCATCGGCGGGGGGGGTCTCCATGGGGTGGGAGAGCGCAGGTTCTCTTTCCACCGCTATGGTCTTTCCTCTGTCGCCGGTGACTTTTCTACCATAGTTTCTTCGCACCATGATGGCTCTTTGTTCGTTTCCCATAGACAGCGCCAGATGAAGAGGCATAATCTCACGCTGATCCTGATCCGTGAGATCCAGGAGGAATCTTTCGGTCACGGTCACCACGTCTGTATGAATCTGCAAGGTAGGAAACGGATCAGTGGTGCCCAGAGAGGAGTCCCTGGGGTAAACCCTCCGATGCTTAAGTCAGCAAGTGCGATAGAGCATGAAGGTGAAGAGAGAGGGTAGGAGAGAGAGGGCGCGAGATTATTCTCCACCAAGAGGTGTGGTGGTTTTCTCTCAAGATCATTGCCTTACCTCCTCGAAGGGTCTCCCTGGGGTTTATATAGCAATCCGTTTAACGTAATAGTCCAGGGAGCTGAGGGGGCTTCGGAGGGGTTACGTCCATGTAGTGGGCTCCTTTATGGCGCGAGGACTCTTGCCCTCCCCTACCCTTTGGAGTTCCCTGCTCCTGCTGGATGCATAACGGACTCCAGTATGATATTCCGACAGTCGGCCCGAGCCAGAGGCGTTCGCTCGGGGTTTTGTCCCGAGCGATGAGTGTATAGCTCGGGTAGGCCACATCGAGTCCCCGTAGGGGATCTCTCGACCGTTCTGTCGCTCGGACTTCCGGACCTGAGGGCCACCTAGGAAGTGCTACTCTGAGTGGGTTTTTGGGCTTGAAGTAAGTGGGCCCAAAATGGGGCTGTCACTTTGAGGAGCTGGGCCTAGTTTGGTCGAATTGGACCTAGTTGGGCCATACTCTCGGGCGACAGATTGTCCCCCTCTATAAGTCTTTTCCCACCAAGAAAAGACGTACGCTCTCCCCAAAGCCAATCACGAGTAGCGCATAAGCCTTCAAAGGTGAAAGAAGTCCCAATCGTCACAAGAGACAAAACGCATTGTTAACCTAAGACAAGTGAGAGCCCTAGTTTTGCTAGGGAACGGGACATGCGCACGCGACGGGGATGAATTCGAATGACGGATCTATCTACGCTCATGAACTCGCCACACACAGAGGTTACTCACCAAAAACACATACAGGCATGGAGCAAGAAATCCCCACTTTTATTTGTAATACAAGTCATCGAACTCTAGTACAGCGTCCTGGTCTGGCCAGCTGTTATACGCGCGCGGGGAGTCACTTGTGTTTTGCCCTCGCGGCGGGGGGCGCACACTCGCCTTTTACGGAAGGCCGACATAGGTTGACTGGACACGCAGGGATTCCGGGGGTATTGAGAAGAAGGCAGAGAGAACGATATGAACGCGCTGGAGGGGATGGCGTATGGTTCATCATTCTGGGAGACTGGGACGGGGATGGCTGGGTGGAATGCGGGCATGCCAGTTTCTCGACAATCACCCATGGAACCAAGGATTGACCGGGGAAGCGTCGCCAGGACGCGACACGTGGCTCGAGAGATCGGGGACACGTGGATAGAAGGGGCTCCATGGGTGCGAGTGCGTAGGCAATTATGGGGATTCGTGTACTGGACGTCTTTCCCCACCGGTCGCAATCAACCGGTGTTTATTTCACATCGGATTGAATCCGAATACCTTTGTTTCTACTGCCGAAGAGAGAGTCAGGGACCCCGAGAGCCGCCACGTCGGGAGGGCTTAGTCCGTGCAATAGCGACAGGGCAACAATTGTTGGGTCCCGTGAGGTGTAAACGGATCTAGAAGGGGGGGGTTGAATAGATCCTATCAGAAACTTTGGCCTATTTAAAAACTCTTAGCTAGCGGAAGCTTAAACCACTCTTATTAAGTGAATGAATCACTTAGACACAATGCACAGTGGAATTAAGTAGAGTGGCTCAAATGAAAAGACCTGAATTACAAGCTATGAAACATCCACACTTCTTTAAGTGAATTATAAAGCATAACACATAGATGAACATGCAATAACTTGCAACAACCGTGTGTGTGTGTGTATGCTATGTTGATCACTCAAAGTGCATATGTATGTGAGCAAGATAACCAAGTATGGAAGCACACGAACCTGCGAATGGGGTTAGAAGATATAGAGCAATCACACAAAATAAGCAACCCACAACACAGGGATTTTAAGGTGGTTCAGTTGCAACCCCGCAACCTACGTCCACCCCTCACCAAAACCCGGTGAGGCTTCCTTGCTGACTCACAGCTTGACCTGGGGACACGCCCCAAACCACAAAATAGAGAAAACCCTCTTCCTGTCTTCCTACACACAAAGCCGGCAGGGACGGCTATACCGTAGATCGGAGAACTCCCGATTGCCTTCCTACTAACCACCGGTAGGGACGTCAACCGCAAATTGGAACACCCTCCAATTGCCTTCCTACTAACCACCTGGTAGGGACGAATCACAACTTCAATGTTTAACAATATTGAAATTAAAACAGATGTGAAGGAATTCAAACAAGAGATTGAGTAAGAAGGAATTGGCTCTTGTATCGATATGCTTTGTTGATCAGCAGCAGGGATCTCTTCTTCTTGCAAATCAATCTTCTTGTAATCACCCTTGAATGGATGATTGTTCTTCACGGAGTACTGTTCATGTGAACAGTAACTGTTCTTCCAATCCTCCTCTTTTGATCTTCCTTTTGATCTCTTTGAATGGATGCAGAAGTGAATAGATGCTACCTTGATCCTTGCTTCCTTCTTCACAGATCTTGGAAGATGATCTCTTTGATATGAGCTTGAATACCTTGGATTGGATGAAGATGTTCTTCACGGAGTACTGTTCACGTGAACAGTAACTCGAACTCCTCTTGCTTTGAACACCCCTTTGAAGCCTCCTTTGATCTTCCCTCTTAGCCTTGCTTGATTCTACTCTTCCTTGGAGGTTGCTGGATTGAGATATATGCTTGAATCACCTTGAGTTGATGGAGAGGATATTGGATGTAGCTTTGATCTTCTCTTGATCCTCTTGAGTTGATGAAGCGGTTTATGGATGCAGCTTTGATCACCTTTGAGAGCCTTGAATGCTTCTTGCTTCCTTGGAGATTGAGATAGCTTCAGATCTAGGCTTGAATCTCTTGGAAGGATGAAGATGTTCTGCTCGAAACACTGTTCACGGAGGTGCTACAGTGCTCTCGAAATGGCCTCCCTTGATTCACTTCATCAACTCCATCAACTAGGGTTTCTAACCCTCTTGTAATGGTTTTATAGACTTTGAATGGTCTATAAACAAGCCCCAGACCAGATCCACAAATCATGGGAAGTTAGGTGAGGTTTGATTAAACAAAACCATGGAAAGGGGCTGGCCACGAGGTTGATTTCGAAGTCAAATAAGGTTGGCTCGGGGCTGGCGGTCAACCTGCAGCTCCTGGCGGTCGACCGCTACTGTAAAACTTGAAAACGGGCGATCCCTGGGATTTCCGGTCGACCGCCACTGGCTGGCGGTCGACCGCTACTGAAAAAGCCTGTAGACGGTGAGGCTCTGGCTGGGGCGGTCGACCGCCCCTGTGCTGGCGGTCGACCGCCAGCTGGGCAAGGCCCGGGTTGGCCCGGGTCGGTCCGTTAAGTCTCGTTCAAACTCCATTAGCAGCCCGTGCATGTTTGTAGCATCACCCTTGACTGTCTTGAAGAATTCTGTTGATTATATCATTCTTATAATCAGAGTTTTGTTCCGGGGGCTCCACCCCCGGAAACCCCCGCAAGGGGCGCTGCCCCCTTGACCCCCGCGACCTGACCGGGCAGGTCGATCCCCGCGACCTGACCGCGCAGGTCGATCCGCGTGCGAGGGCGCAACATTGAGCTTTCACATTTGCATTGAGCTTTGACATTTGCATTGAGCTTTCACATTTGCCTTGAGCTTTCACATTTGCCTTGAGCTTTCACGTTTGCCTTGAGCTTTCACATTTGCCATGAGCTTTCACATTTGCCAATTCCACTTCACTCCTTGGATTATCTTGTAGCATGCTTATGTGTGATGCTATTCAGCTTGATTTCTGTGCTTCAAACATGCAATATTTTCGTGCATCCAATATTGTCATATGCCTTGATATCGGACAATTCAGTTGTCTAGATTGGTGTGCCATTCTTGAGCTTTTACACTGGAAGTATAATGACCTGAAATGTATAAATATTAACATTATCAAATGCAGGTATAGTTCATTAATGACTAAAGAGGAAGACATCATCAAAACCAACTAAAGAGGCAGACATCATCAAAACCATAAAATGATTTAATCATGTTGCACACATGTTCAACAACAGTAACACAATAGGTATAACTGGGGGCAGAGAGAGTGGTTCCGATGAGGAGGGGGATCCGCTCCCTGACTGGATTACATGACTTACATGCCATGAAAGGCATTTATATGGGGGCATGAGAGCCCGATTACAATTGCATGCAAGCCACGGGACAATTCCGCCATTCATGACGGTCCCCGGGTCATTGCATTATTGTGTGGGTAGTTCTATATCTGTACGTAGTGTCCGTCAGAGGACCTGTGACTCAGCAGGATGGTGCCCGAGAGGCGTCACAATATACTCCCGACATGAGACAGTGTCGAGGTCGGGGCAGTAGGGGTGCCGTGGGCACCGTTGTGTGGGAGAAGTGGAGTGGTCAGGTGTCGTAGGCCCCGATGTGACTAGAGTAGCTGGCAGTCGGGTGCCGGGGGCACCGTTGTGTCTGGAGTTGTTGAGTGATCGGGTGCCGCGGGCCCCGATGTGACTAGAGTAGCTGGCAGTCGGGTGTAGGGGGCACCGTTGTGACTGGAGTTGTTGAGTGATCGGGTGTCACGGGCCTCGATGTGACTGGAGTCGTTGGAAGTCTAATGCCGGGGGCACCGTTGTGACTGAGTGGTTGAGCGGTCGGGTGTGGGGGGCCCCGATGTTACTGGAGTAGCTGACAGTCAGATGCCGGGGGCACCGTTGTGACTGAGTGGTTGAGCGATCGGGTGTCGGGGGCCCCGATGTGACTGGGGCACCGTTGTGTCTGGAGTTGTTGAGTGATCGGGTGTTGCGGGCCACGATGTGACTGGAGTAGCTGGCAGTCGGGTGCCGGGGGCACCATTATGTCTAGAGTTGTTGAGTGATTGGGTGCCGCAGGCCCCGATGTGGCTGGGGTGACTGCTAGTCGGGTGCCGGAGGCACCATTGTGACTGAAGTTGTTGAGTGGTCGGGCACTGTGGGCCCCGATGTGGCTGGGGTGACTAGCAGTCGGGTGCCAGAGGCACCGTTGTGACTGAAGTTGTTGGCAGTCGGGTGCCGGGGGCACCGTTGTGATTGGAGTTGTTGGCAGTCGGGCGCCTGAGGCAGCGTCATGACTGAAGGAGGCGGGCGCCGTGAAGAGGCTGCGACCCGAGTACATGTACATGTGCTCAACTAGTTTCATGCTGTATGAGAGCCACGTGGGCTTTACAAATGGTCCAAGGAGGCCAAATTACAACTGGCGCAAGCCATGGGACAATTCCGACGCGCAGGTCGGTCCCCGGGTCAATGCGTAATAAGGCAGATATCCGCGAGTTTTACAGAGGCTCTCCATGAGGAGATCGAGACAAGCCCGACTGCCTAGGTGGCAGGGGCGGTCGTGGGCTGGCGCTTGACGGAGGTCAGACGCGGCTCAAGGTGAGCAGTCGGGTCCCGGCCTCGGAAGGCAAGTGTCGTCATGCTGGGGAGTCAAGGCCGGCCCCGGGAATATTACTCCCGGGCCAGGGTCCGGCTAACTCGAGTCATCAGTCCGAGCGATCGGTGGCCAACTCGAGGGGAGTGATAGGAAAAACGCATGCCGTTAATACGTCCACTACCAAAATTAATTATCGGCCCACAAATTAATTAAAAGGAAATAGTTAAGCGGTGACACCGAGTCGAATCCACGGAGAAATTTAGATTTTAAGATAGAAAATCTTGATTTTTTTATAATTAAAAATTAATGGCAAATGGAAACTAAAATAAAAGTTGATAAATTAAAATTAACTAACATAGGTGAACAAACTTAAGAAACTAATACACAAATTAAATTAACTAAGTACAAGGAAGACATCAAAACACCACGTTTAGAGAATAGGAAGAGAGAGAGAGAGATGAAGATGAATAAACAAAACACTTATATTAATGAAAGAACGTGCTTACAATGTGTTCATCTATTCTAAGACAACTATGATCAATGACTAATTAAGTTAAACTACAAAGAGAAATAGACAAGGAAAGAAACTAAAAGGAACGACGTGAAAATAATAATGAAAGTAGGAGAAGAAAAATAAACAAAATATGCAGCACGGAAGCTCAGCTCGCCGCCACCCCTTCTCTTCCCGTCACAGATACCACACGCGGCTGAGGAAGCTCGCCGGAGTAGAGGAAGCTCGCGGCCAAAACGGCGGGCTTCTGCTGCTCTCTCCCTCTCTCCGTCGCGGACACCACATGTGCAGTAGAAGAGGCCCAGCTGGCTGCCACGGACAGCACCCAGGGGATGCCGCTAACAGAGCCGCGGTAGCAAGGGAACTCTACGAGAGACATGCGGACGCTGCACTACCTAGCCGAGGAAGCTCGCGATGCACGGAGTGAACAGAAAACCTGCGAAAGACGTCTGAACCTCCAAACTAAAACCAAAGGAAAAAAAACCCCCTCTGTCTCGTCTTTGTGGATCCCTTCTATAGGGAGCAGGGCAACCCAAAACCTCCCACGGGATTGCTTCCGCTTCTCATGCCACCACCGGTATCACCCATAGCTCCTCACGCCGTCAGCTCCGCATACAGTTGGATGCGAACGGAACCCACGAGCGAACCTCCCGCGCCACTACACACTGAGCGGATGGCCTCCACTATCTTCGCCATCGCCCCCTTGACTGCATCCACTGAGGCCTCGCTGGCCAATGGAACTCCCATCCTCGCCTTTTCTTGTTAGTCTCTACGTAGGCACCTATCGTAATCCTGCTTCGCCCACCGTTCACGCTGCTGCAAACACCGCACACGGAGCGAGCTGCCTCCGCAACCTTCGCTGCATCTACCTTATCTTGTCGACGCCATGCACGCGGGAATCCAATTGCTTTTGACGTGAACGCCACCCGTGTGGCTAACTCATCTTCCACATGCAAGTGGCCATCTTGTCACGTTCGCTACACACCGTCATCGCATGACATGCACGTGATGACCTTCTTATGTGCCTCATGCAACCCACATGTAGCCATCTACGTGAAGGAAGCCCACTACCACCATGCATGTGTTTCATGCATGCAAGCCTTTGACCCCTCCATGTTACCTTCCTTCATGTAACTAACGAGCACCCATGCATCAATTTCTAGCCTTTGCCCTGCAACGAGAATAAATACATCAGTTATTTAAGGCCCTTAATACATAGAAGATTAATGCAAATCTTATTCACGAAATATGCACTCGAGTTTATGATTATTATTTACAAATTGCTCCCCAATAATTATCATTTTCCATGAAAACTCACATATTAATAAAAAAATATTTTTTGTAAACATTTTCACACATAATCAATAAGTTTATTTAGAATTATCTCCTGAGCATATATAAATAATATGTGAAAATATGAAGTTATCATACCCCCCAACTTACTCATTTCTAGTCCCTTAGTGATGAGGGCATCAAAGGCTAATGGGTTGTATTAGTGTGTATTGGCTTGTATTAGTGTGTCTTATGGGTTGTATTGGCTTGTAATTGTGTGGTTTTTGATTTTTTTTCATTTGGGCTCCTTTGTAAGGCTCTTACTAAGCCATTGGGCCACATTCGATGAAGAGTCCATTACTAGGTTTCTTTCATTAGGTCCATTGAGGGGGGTTAGTTCATATTGGACCATTAGACTTCCTAATGGACCTTTAAATCACTTAAGGCCCAATTGGGCTTCTCCTTCTCATGGGCCACCTAGGATGGAAGGCCTATAGGCTATCATGGGCTTGTGAATGGCCTTTGGGTGGCCTTGGACCAACTTGGCCCAAGATAGGCCCATGAAGGGGGTGCCCCCTTCTTTGTCCTTATTAGGCTAAGTTAGGTAAGTTTGAATAGATTATGTGTAATGTGTTTTAACCACATGGGAGAAAAATTTTCTCCTATCCCCTTAGCGCCCCTTCCAACCCTAGATCTGAGGGCATTTTGAGTCATTTTTCATTTTATATAAATACGTGTATTTCCACATTTTGTATGAATTAATGAGAAGAAAAAATTTGAGTGTGCAAGGAGCTTGGTGCGCCCCTCCCCTCTCTCCCTCTAGTTTCTCCCTTCTTCCTCCAATCTTCAGGGTGTAGACCCCTTCTATCTTAGCCCCTCTACCTCTGGATTCTATCTCTGCTTCCGCCGCCGCCGTTCGTGCTGCCATCGAGCCGCCGCAAAGCCGCTTCCGAAGTGCTGTCCAAGGTTCTGTTTACTGGATAGAGGGTTACTCCGAGAAGTTTAGCTCCCAACTCCTACATCTTCTGGCACTGAGATTTTCAGGGTGAGTTATAGAGGTCATCACCACATCTCCGAAAACTTGAAACAAATTTCAGCCCCCTTTTTTATATTTTTCCATTTTCGTCCCTCCCAATCCACCAGTTCTATCTGCAGTCTGTCCAGTATTACAGCCACTCTGAGTTTCCCCCTTTCGACCCCATTCTTGATTTTTGTTTGAATCCCAAAATTTATTGAAGGTTCTGTCTACCACCTTAACCATCCACAAATTTTCTTGTGAATTTATAATCTCGTTCACATTTTCTAAAAATTCACTTCAGATCCCAACATCTGTTCTATCTCTGCTATCTAGATCCGACCACCCAGTACTAGAAAATATTTTTCCCCAGTAAAATCTCCACCAAACCTTTCATACAAATTATTCTCGTTTTTCTCTCTTCGGCCTCTACCACTTTTATGAAGAGCTCAACAGCTGAATCGAAGGTCTACAATGCGGTAAATGCCAACTCTCAGGAAAAGGCCCTTCTATCCTGAGATTTCGGATCATGTCAACCAGCAGCTTGAAAATTCGGTCAAGGCCAGATCGGAGATAGAAAATTTTTTCTGTCTGACCATAGATCGAAGGATTTGTGTTAGCTTTCCAACGGTACATCTTGAGCATCGATCTGATGTTGGGAGTGACCGTAGGAGCAAATTTTGTCGGGACGCGCGGGTCTGAAACAACAGTTCAGATCTGTGGGCAGCAACTCCGACGAGTGGAGATCGGAGTCGCCCGGCCTCTGACCGATGAACCACCATGCCGCCTTCCCAAGGAGCACCCCTCCGGACGTCTCCGTCATAGCGGTGCCGCTCCGGGCCCACACGGCCCCACTGACCGGCACGTGGGTCCCACGATCGTGAGTACGTGTGCCGCCGAAGCTACACAAGAAGCCGCCCATCAACCTGAACCCGCTACTCCCGGGTCCCATTGTGTTGCCCTTTACCTCCCTGCATGGAGTGGGCAGTAAAGTCATTGCTGTAATTTATGTAATTTGTTGTTCTGGGAGTACAAGATCGGCCGGGATCGTCTTCCCCACGCCAGGCACGTGGAGGTATCGTGTTCGCTCCATTACTCGACATCTAATATTCTTGTATATGCTTTTATATGCCGCTGCTAGAGAGCATGTGTTAGGGCCATTAGCTCGATATATTTATTTCACCGCTGCTACGAGAGAGAGCGAGACCGTCCCATGACCCGATCCGGGCATGAATTTGTGAGTTGACCACCCTAGCTCACTGTCGATTTCTCAACCGTGCACGTCTGTACGCTTCCCTCGTTAGGGGCGATCGCAAGCTTGCTTAGAGTCCAAGGGTCGCATATCCAATTAGAGTCAAGTCGCGTATCCGTCCCGCATCAGTTTGGTATCAGAGCGAGTTGAGTCTAGGGTAGTCATTTGTAAAACTCCAAACAAAAAAAGAGTCGTTTAAGTCGAGTCTAAGTCTAAGTCGGTCTAAGTGTCACATTTGCATACCATTAATCAGTATATCAAAAGGTGTTGTCCGAACGTTAGGCTACGCCTATCGGGAAGGCCGCACACTTACGCGAGTGATCTTCGGATCGATTAACTCCGCCACGTACCGAGTCTTGGTTTAAGTCTAGGGTCCTTAGTGTGCATTAGTTAGTGCATTTCAACTTTGCATTTTGCATCGCATTCTAAGTCCTGTCTAGGTGCTTGCATTAGTGGGCATAATATTTTGCTTATAAACAAAAAAAAGGGCCTCGCATGACCATTCCTAGGGATCAGTTCCTATCTTTTGGCAACTATGGTCAACCCATACCTCAGACCCGACCAAGGCAACATGTCTGTGTCCGAGTGCATTAGGGACTTCGAAGTGTACCGGTTAAGATGTGAAGTCAGGCTGAATAACATCGAGGCCGGAACTCAGTTCTGGAAAGGTTCGCAGCTTCACTTCCAATTTGAATTATTTTGCCGCCACGTGAAAACTTTGGGGGATTCCTATAAGGTCGCTCTGGAGGTCGAACCATTTGAGTCTCGGTTTGATGCTGCCATACGGTAAGCCGATGCCGCCCTTCGGTGAGCATCTACCTCCCAGCCGATTCTTGATCCGGTCGGACCCCCACTCGGACCCCCACCCCAGTCGGGGAATCCTTCCCCTCCCATGAGAGCTCCATTACCATCACCCTCACCTTCTGATCTTATTTCGGAGCCCTCTCATTTGGAGCCACCAAAGCCCGAGCCACCCGTGTTTGTCACGGGTACTCTTTTTATAGCCGAGCCACTTCTTAGTTGGCTCAAAGATGGCTTGGTCCCACTTCCTTACCCATCCATGGACCCCACCTTCCCTCTAGTGCCCGTCAACTCCTACCACACTACCTTTCGGTCTAGTCACCATGTTGATACATTGGGTGACCTTATTATGGGATTAGGCTCGCAATGGAAGTTGACACACTCATTGGCCCGAGGCTTCGACCAACCCACTAGTCTTAGCTTCACCCATCCGGCCTTCAGGTCCATTACCTCTGTGTGCACCGTGGGTTGTGTCACCACGGAGATTCTCTTATTCCTTCCCTTACCGGATGAGCCCGAATTCATACCCTTTTGTTTGAGGGAGGAATCATACTTCTTACCTACGATCACCGTCCCACCCGCCACAATGCATGAAGGTGACCATCCACACCTTCAAGACTTCTACACATGGGACCATGTCCTGTGGGAATCCATCTCATTGGGTCATACCTTCTTTGACCCTTTTGACCCCTTCACTAGTGAACCTCCCGAGCTACCATCTTCACTCCACTTCCTCCGCGGAGTTCACTATCACGCCTTTTCCACTCGGGCCAAGCAACCTCCACATAGCCATAGGTCCGAACCATCATTTGGGGGTAATGAAGATTTTGGTTTCCCCGATCCATCTAAACCACCCGAACCTCCTGAACTTCCCACATCCAAGCCCAATGTCCAAGATTGGTGCATCGTAGGATGTCTAGGAGTTCCCCATGACGTCGACCTCCGATTACGTCAAATGCATGCATGGCACACATTCGGGTGTCCTGGTCCGCCGTCACCCATGTACGGGTCGGACTAATATTAGGTTTGTTTAGGGTCTTTGTAAGTCTTTGTTTCATTTGTCTGTCGTGTGTCTGTGCATACATTGAGTCGAGTTGGTTTGTATGCTCGCGTTGTTAGTCCCTTTCAAGTACGAGACTTGTTAGACTTTGGGATCAGCTCTACATCTATGCCCCGGATTTAGTCACCTACAGGGACCCAGCGGTGATTCCTAGTGAGTCTTCGAGTCGCCTCCTCCCCTTGAGAGTGACCCCACCTGGAGTGTTCCACCTCTAGCCTCTTCCCGTAGCAGCATGCGCATATCGAGTATATACGGAATGAGCAGGTGACTATCACTTGGAGTGGAGCGTACCCGCGCTACTTGGTACGGTGACAGATTCGTCGGAGTTATTCGAGCAGCAGCACCCCCTACTCGATGGGGTCGAGTTCCTCCCACCCGGGAAGAATTGATGGGGGCATCAAAGGCTAATGGGTTGTATTAGTGTGTATTGGCTTGTATTAGTGTGTCTTATGGGTTGTATTGGCTTGTAATTGTGTGGTTTTTGATTTTTTTTTTCATTTGGACTCCTTTGTAAGGCTCTTACTAAGCCATTGGGCCACATTCCATGAAGAGTCCATTACTAGGTTTCTTTCATTAGGTCCATTAAGGGGTTAGTTCATATTGGACCATTAGGCTTCCTAATGGACCTTTAAATCACTTAAGGCCCAATTGGGCTTCTCCTTCTCATGGGCCACCTAGGATGGAAGGCCTATAGGCTATCATGGGCTTGTGAATGGCCTTTGGGTGGCCTTGGACCAACTTGGCCCAAGATAGGCCCATGAAGGGGGCGCCCCCTTCTTTGTCCTTATTAGGCTAAGTTAGGTAAGTTTGAATAGATTATGTGTAATGTGTTTTGACCACATGGGAGAAGTACTTTCTCCTATCCCCTTAGTGCCCCTTCCAACCCAAGATCTGAGGGCATTTTGAGTCATTTTCCATTTTATATAAATACTTGTTTTTCCACATTTTGTATGAATTAATGAGAAGAAAAAATTTGAGTGTGCAAGGAGCTTGGTGTGCCCCTCCCCTCTCTCCCTCTAGTTTCTCCCTTCTTCCTCCAATCTTCAGGATGTAGACCCCTTCTATCTTAGCCCCTCTACCTCTAGATTCTATCTCTGCTGCCGCCGCCGCCGTTCGTGCCGCCATCGAGCCGCCGCGAAGCCGCTTTCGAAGTGTTGTCCAAGGTTCTATTTACTAGATAGAGTGTTACTCCGAGAATTTTAGCTGCCAACTCCTATATCTTCTGAAGCTGAGATTTTCAAAGTCAGTTTTAGAGGTCATCACCACATCCCAGACAAATTGAAAAAAATTGTAGCCCCCTTTTTAAATTTTTCCATTTTCGTGCCTCCCAATCCACCTGTTCTGTCTCCAGTCTGTCCAGTATTACAGCCACTCTGAGTTTCCCCCTTTCGACCCCATTCTTGATTTTTGTTTAAATCTCCAAATTTATTGGAGGTTTTGTCCACCACCCCCACCATCCACAAATTTTTTGTGAATTTAGAATCTCGTTCACATTTTCTAAAAATTCACTTCAGATCCCAACTTCTGTTCTATCTCTGCTGTCCAGATCCGACCACCCGGTACTACAAAATACTTATGCAGAGCTTAACAGCTGAATCGGAGGTCTACAATGCGGTCAACGCCAACTCTCAGGAAAAGGCCCTTCTGTCCTAAGATTTCGGATCCTGTCAACCAGCAGCTTGGAAATTCGGTCAAGGCTAGATCTGAGATAGCCAATTTTTTCTCTCTGACCATAGATCGAAGGATTTTGTTTTAGCTTTCCAAAGGTACCTCTTGAGCGTTGATCCGACGTCGGGAGTGACCGCAGAGGTGGATTTCGTTATGACGCGCGGGTCTGAAACAGCAGTTCAGATCTGTGGGCAGCAACTCCGACGAGTGAAGATTGGACCCGCCCGGCCTCCGACTGCCGAACCAGCGCGCCGCCTTCCTAGGGAGCGCCCCTCCGGACGTCCTCGTCACAGCGGTGCCACTCCGGGCCCACACGGCCCCACTAACCAGCACGTGGGTCCCACGATCGTGAGTACATGTGCCGCCAAAGCTACACAAGAAGTCGCCCGTCAACCCGAACCCGCTACTCCCGGGTCCCATTGTGTCGCCCTTTACCTCCCTGCGTGGAGTGGGCAGTAAAGTCATTGCTGTAATTTATGTAATTTGTTGTTCCGGGAGTACGAGATCGACCGGCATCGTCTTCCCCATGCCAGGTGCGTGGAGGTATCGTGTTCGCTCCATTACTCGGCATCTGCTATTCTTGTATATGCTTGTATATGCCGCTGCTAGAGAGCATGTGTTAGAACCATTAGCTCGATATATTTATTTCACTACTGCTGCGAGAGAGAGAGAGAGACCGTCCCGTGACCCGATCCGGGTACGAATTTGTGAGTTGACCACCCTAGCTCACTACCGGTTTCTCAACCGTGCACGTCCGTACGCTTCCCTCGTTAGGGGCGATCGCGAGCTTGCTTAGAGTCCAAGGGTCGCATATCCAATTGGAGTCGAGTCGCGTGTCCGTCCCGCATCACTTAGCAATGCAAACAATTATAAATTTAAGACTAACAAGAGTTCATAAATCACATTTCATGACAAGAATGTGAGCACCACGATTTAAACTATAGAATACTACAAGTTTAAGCAATATATGTCAGGAATAAACTTCGTCAATCCATGTATTTAGACAATTCCTCAGGTTACACTCACAATTTTTGTATCTCTTTGTGTACAGGTGTTCTAATTTGATTAGTGGACATCAATCAGCCGGATGCATGAGCCTTCTATCTATTACTTAACGATGATTTCTAATTCTACATATTTCAAATCAGACTCTCGAATTACAGGTAGCTTCACTCTGCTTAATTTCATCATCATTTTTTTTCATCAATTTTTTTCTTCATGGTGCTGCACATTCCTTCACCGTTTGACGCGAACCTCAACTCTTGTCTTAGGAAAAGCAGGCCCGGTTATTAAGATTAGGAGCATTTTCCATGATTTTTTTTGGTGCTTTGCACTTATTTATAGGCAGGTAGCTTTTTCCTCACGATTGATCTTCAATGACTAGGCAGAATTATCAATCATCGCCTAAGTATTAAGCAAAAATCTCATCATCCTTATGTTTAATACCCATTATTGTCATTAGTGTGCAAATGTGTGGGAGTTCAAAAATCTGAGTGTATTCCGAGGAAGATGCTAAAAACATAACCAACTAATTCACTCCTTAACTTACTGCTGTCACGAGTGGATATTCTAAGCCTTATCATTTTGACAAGTTTCTTATCATGAAATATGATCATGAAGCACTTGGTTAGGAGTGTCAGCCAAGAAATTTTTTGAGAATTTTTTCAGGTTTTGAATTTTTTTTTTGAAGATTAAAAATATTCCCCCCCCCAACTTAAGTGGCATTGTCCTCAATGGAATGATCAATATAGAAAACTAGAACAATATAGATGGGAATGTATTGAGAGGGAAAGGTACAACCTGGGCAAGAGGGAGGTGCCTCCATAGATGGGTTACTGCAGCCTCCTACAAAAAAGAAGCAAAAAAAAATGACTCAATAATAATTGAGAAAAATATTGGGTTGCCTCCCAACAAGCGCTAAATTTAACGTCTTCAGCCAGACGCATGAGAGTTCAATGAGTATTAGACAAATCAATTGTGTCCTCAATCATTTCATTTGAGAGCCCCTCAATGTAGGGTTTAAGTCTTTGCCCATTGACTTTAAATGTATTCCCACTTTTAGGATCAAGGATTTCAACAGCACCATGGGGAAATACATTAACCACAATGTATGGCCCATCCCATCTAGATCTGAGCTTCCCAGAAAAAAGTTTCAATTTAGAGTTGAATAACCAGACTTTTTGATTAGGTTCGAATGGTTTCATTGCAATGTGTCTGTCATGGAAATCTTTCATCCTAGCCTTATAAATTCTAGAATTCTCATAAGATTCCTTACGGAGCTCATCTAGCACACTTAATTGCAAGGCCCTGTGTGTTCCAGCTTGGGCCAAATCCAAATTAAATTACTTAATCGCCCAATAAGCCTTGTGTTCCAGCTCCACTAGAAGGTGGCAGGCTTTTCCATAGATCAATCTAAAAGGTGACATTCCAATAGGGGTCTTATAGGCCGTTGTGTAGACCCATAATGCATCATTCAATCTCTCAGCCCAATCCTTCCTATCAGTCCTCACCGTCTTTTGCAAAATGTTTTTGATTTCTGGATTGGAAACTTCCATCTGCCTTCTAGTTTGGGGATGATATGGTGTGGCCACTTTATGGGTGATCCCATACTTTTTCAGTAAGCTTTTGAATTGGTAGTTGGTAAAGTGGCTACCCCATCACTAATTATGGCCCTAGGGAATCAAAACCTAGAGAAAATGTTCTTTTGCACAAATTTCATGACCACTTTGTGGTCATTGGTTCTAGTTTCTACAGCTTCAATCCATTTTGAAACATAATCAACAGCCACTAGAATGTACTCATGCCCATAAGATGGTGGGAATGGTCCCATGAAATCAATTCCCTAAACATCAAAAATCTCTACCACCAGGATAGGGTTTAGGGGCATCATGTTTCTTCGAGAGATATTCCCTATAGTTTGACATTTTGGACAAGACTGACTAAAAGCATAGGCATCTCTAAAGAGAGTGGGCCAATAAAAACCACTCTGGAGGACTTTTGCAGCAGTTTTCTTTCCAGAAAAATGTCCCCCACAATCGAGAGTATGGCAGAAGTGAGAATGCTTTGATGCTCATGTTCAGGAACACACCTTCGAATGACATTATCAGCACAGATATGAAACAATTATGGGTCCTCCCAAAAGTAATGTCTTATCTGAGCAAAGAATCTATCCTTCTCATTCTTAGACCAACCTTCAGGGGTCAATCCAACTGCCAGATAATTAACAATATCAGCATACCAAGGAGATTTGATGTGGTTAATGGACAAGAGTTGTTCATCCGAAAAATAGTCTCTCATGGGCTCATTTTCTTGCACAGGAATCCTAGAAAGATGATCAGCCACCACATTCTCAGACCCTTTTTTATCCCAAATTTCAATGTCAAATTCTTGTAGGAGTAAGATCCATCTAATCAAACGGGGCATGGCTTCTTTCTTAGACATTAGGTATCTCAAGGCTGAGTGATCAGAGTAGATGATGACCTTAGACCCTAATAGGTATGATCTGATTTTTTCAAGGGCAAACATCACATCCAAGAGTTCCTTTTCCATGGTGGTGTAATTCAGTTGAGCATCGCCAAGTGTGCGGCTAGCATAGTAAATCACCACTGGGCGCTTATCAATCCTCTACCCCAAAACTGCACCTATAACAAAATCGGATGCATCACACATGATCTCGAAGGGCAGAGACCAATTAGGTGGCTGAAGAATTGGAGTTTTGGTCAGGGCCTCCTTCAAAACATTGAAAGCCTCTAAACATGGTTCATCAAGATGGCACTACAAGAAAAATCGCGGATAGCGACCGACCTATCGGTCGCTATTCAGTCGTAGATCGGTCGCAAATATGCATTGCGACCGAACAGATACTATATAGCGACCGAATATGTCGGTCGCTATATAATAGTCGCTATATAGCGACCGACATAATTCGGTCGCAGTATCAGTCGTTACCAGAGACCGATTATAATCGGTCGCCTGACCGGTCGCTATTCAGTCTCTATTCGGTCGCTACATTTGTTGTATTTTAAAAAATAAAATTAACCTATCGGATTAAGTCGGTCTCAATTCGGTCGCTATTCGGTCTCGAATTATGTTGTATTTTTAAAAATAAAATTAACCTATCGGATTTATTCGGTCTCAATTCGGTCGCTAGTAGGTCGCTAAATTTGTTGTATTTTTAAAAATAAAATTAACCTATCGGATTGATTCGGTGGCTAGTCGGTCTCCAGTCGGTCGCCAAGTATATAACGTATAGTCGCTATTCGGTCGCAATTCAGTCTCCATTCGGTCGCTAATTTTGCATTATTTTTTTTTTAAAAATTCATTTAAACTGATAAATAAATTACCTGATAAATAACAAATTCATAACATAAATATAAAATCAACTACACAGACAACAATATCGACAAATCTCAAATTCATCACATACAAACACCTGATAAATAACAATTTCATAAAACAATAATAAATCAACTACACGGATCACAATCTCCACGAACCTCAAATTACACACAATTAAAATAAAATCACAAATTAATCATACATCCATAATAATAAAATGACAACATACACAACTAAAATAAAATCACAAATCCTCCACATATGTCTCATCCTGGTCGTCGTCTCGTCCAACATCTCGCGACGGATGATCCTGTATATCATTTAAAAAAATTATAATCAAATCCTTAATAAAGAAATCAAGCATTAACAAGACTTAATAAAGAAATCAAGCATTAACAAGAGTATGCCAATAGTTTAAGCCAGCTCATTTTCATATATATAAATACACACACACAATATAAGTTCAAATTTCATCTTGTATTTTAAAAATGAAGTTTGAGCGCCGAGCTCAAACCGGGCATCCGATTTGGATTCCGTCAGTTCTGACAAGTCACTTTCATCTCCCCGGTCGTATTGGAATGATCGGCACGGCCATCCGACCGGTATTTCGAATTTTAGACCCCCGGACCCGTCCTAACAGTTCATTTGAACTAAGTGTATTTTAAAAATGAAGTTTGAGCGCCGAGCTCAAACCGGGCATCCGATTTGGATTCCGTCAGTTCTGACAAGTCACTTTCATCTCCCCGGTCGTATTGGAATGATCGGCACGGCCATCCGACCGGTATTTCAGATTTTAGAACCAAATGCCCCGTCCTAACAGTTCATTTGAACTAAGTGTATTTTAAAAATGAAGTTTGAGCGCCGAGCTCAAACCGGGCATCCGATTTGGATTCCGTCAGTTCTGACAAGTCACTTTCATCTCCCCGGTCGTATTGGAATGACCGGCACGGCCATCCGACCGGTATTTCAGATTTTAGAACCAAATGCCCCGTCCTAACAGTTCATTTGAACTAAGTGTATTTTAAAAATGAAGTTTGAGCGCCGAGCTCAAACCGGGCATCCGATTTGGATTCCGTCAGTTCTGACAAGTCACTTTCATCTCCCCGGTCGTATTGGAATGACCGGCACGGCCATCCGACCGGTATTTCAGATTTTAGACCCCCGGACCCGTCCTAACAGTTCATTTGAAATAAGTGTATTTTAAAAATGAAGTTTGAGCGCCGAGCTCAAACCGGGCATCCGATTTGGATTCCGTCAGTTCTGACAAGTCACTTTCATCTCCCCGGTCGTATTGGAATGACCGGCACGGCCATCCGACCGGTATTTCAGATTTTAGAACCAAATGCATAAGTTGCTGCTTCTCGCTGCCTCCATTCAGGTTTGTTAATGTTTTCTTCTATGAATGGCATAACAAGAGGCACAATGTCATCTCCCACGGTCCGTGCAACCAAACCCAAGCATGTTCCTCCAGCCATTGCAAGATTCCAAACTCCTTCATCCTGATCTTGGTCGTCTTCTTGCTTAAGGAGTGTCTCCAACAGCATAGGGACAAGCGCAGGTAGTGCCTGCTTGATAAAATAAAAGCAAGGGGTGTCAGAATCAGCAGAAAAATCCCCTCCATATTCATCTAAGATGTCAATCTCTTCATCGCATATTGAGCTCCAGAATTCAATAGCTTGTAGAGCAACAGGTTCCTCATCTTCCCTCACAGCTTTTGCAGTGATGTTAAATATGTCCTGCATATACGATGCAAGCTTCTCATAATACATGGAGGATATGGAGACCAAGCATTCGAATGCAGCCTGCCGTATCTTCACCTCAGGGGACAGAGTAGCTTCACAAATGACTCTCATGATATAATCCCTCTCCATATCATTCCCGAAGTTTGCCTGAGCAAATCCCAAAGAATTATGCAGAGCTCGAGTTGCAGCCAGCCTAACATCAATGTTTCCCTCAGAAGCACTCATGCCTTGAACAACCGCTGTCAATATCTTATTGACTTGCTCTTGATCAACTTCATCAGGGGAGACTTCTTCACACATGTAACCTAGGGTGTCCAAAGTTGCTTGCTTAACATCTGGCTGAAGTTGGTGAATATTTGACAAGAGAGAACTGATAAGTTCAGGCCATTGATTTTGAGGCAACTCAATACCAGCAATCTTTGCAACAACTTGAGATGCAGTAGATCTTGCATCAATCACCGGTGAAGAGAGAGTCTGTAGTAAACATCCTTTGACCTGGGCCCTAACAGCTACATCCAATGATAACCATCTCTGCACATGCTCAAATTTTCTGTGTTGCTCCTTTGCATCCAGGGCATTTTTGAGAATCAAGCCTGCCAATTTACGGCTAACAACAGGCTTGTCATTATTTGCTAATTCACTCGAAAGAGATAGCAAGAACCCAGTAACATTTTGATCCTGAAATTGTTTTAAACTTTCCTCAGCATGCTTGCGAACCGCTGAATCTATTGACTGTGCATTCAAAAGAACTTGGGTAACTTCCATAGCCATTTCTGTATGGTATCTTCTCCGCCTTTCCCTTGCAGGGATACGCCCCAATGGCGGCCGCCGCCGACTATATATAATATCCTTCACTTCTTGTAACTTATGACCTATGCTCCTTTGTATGAACTGCCCTTCCTTTGCTTAGAGGTGCTGTTCCTGGCTTCCTGCCATGACAGTTACCAGACTTTGGGGAGATCTTTTCACCTAAATTGGCATATTTTATTCATGTCTACATGTTACTTTCCTTATATTATTCTAGCTTTATGAATATTTATAGATCTGTATCCTCCCCCACTCAAGTGAATAGAATTTATACATATCTTTTCACTTTCAGTTCTAACCAAAATCTCTATACACCTATGGAAAATCCTGCAGAACAGTCTGCCTGTTGATTCTAATATCCAGAGGATAGGTGTAAGATGATATTTAGAGTTAAGAAAATGATATTTTCCCCTCCTCAATCTAAATTCTTATATTTTGTAAGATGATATTTAGAGTTAACAAATAGAAAATCAATCAAATAAAATACTTACCGGAGGCTGCTGTGCAGGAGGTGCAGGAGGTGCTCTACTACTATCAATTCCCAAGGATGTGAGCATCTGGGAGACGGTCTGAGCGACGATGGTTGAGATATTCTGAGAGATATTCTGAGAGACGGTCTCGTTGACGATCTGCCTAAACATATCTGGAGTCATGGTCGGGGCGGCACTGGAAGAACCATCTGGGGCTGCTGGTGTGGTAAATGGAGAGGTCGCATGTGAGACCGAACTCGAGCATGATGATAACACCCTAGTCGTGCCCAAGCTATGTCCAAAACCATAAACATGTCCTTTCTTGGGTGCCCCAGATGCTGCAACCCAAATGGCAGGATCCAACTCTGGACGCTGACTGTCATCCCCGTACCTCTCATCCATTCGTCTACTATATGAGTCCTGCAAAAACCAAAAAAAAACAAAACCAAATTATTCTACAATTTAATCTTAAATGAAAACTATTAATGTATACACTTACCGCTACCTCCCGAGCTTTCTCACTAATGTAAGCATTTGTCCCTTTCTTCTTATGAGTTCGATCAAAAAGTTCATGAAATTGAGCTGGCCGCTTTAACTGTGCTTCCTGTTATTCAAATAAATCACAGTTTCATAATAGAAACAAAAAATTTATATATGTAGAAGTGTACTTACTAATCTCGCTTTATGTGTTGCAAAGGAGACAGAGCCACCCGTGTGTAAATTCGCTTCAGGATGCGCTGCTCTGTTTTGCTTTGCTTTGTTTGAATTGGCATTCCATTTCTCCGCTTCCCAAATGTTGCACAGCTCTGTCCAATACTCCTTTCTCATCCACACAGGCCCATGCTCCTTCCATATGTTCTTATCAGTACTTGCACATGCTTTTTTTGCATATCTTCGGGCATTGTACATAAGATGTTTGAAATTATCTCTTGCAGTAGCTGTCCATGCAAATCTAGCACGTAACTCATCTGAATGTTCTGTGAATCGATGATTCCTCTATATATTAACAACAACAAAAATTTATATGTTACATAACAAAGTGGGTTAAAATAATAATTGAAAATGACTTAATATGATAAAATAAGATAAATACCAAGAACATAGAGAACAATAAATCCTGAACACCCATCGGAAAATCAGCAAAGCGATGGATGGGGCCTGGAAAATGTGCTTGAATTGTCTTTGTAATAAATTGTGATGCTTGGGCTGGCTCTATTTTATTCCTGAAATTAAAAATATTAATACCACAATGACGAATAAATAACAAAAATAATGCATTACGTACCCTTCATTTATCCACACTGCCCGCATCGTCTCATTACAATAGCCCTCCCCCTCATGATGACTCGCCTCGTCATCAGCACGTACTATACGAATTAAATAGTATAAATAAAACAAACTATCAAAAAAACATAAATATGCAAATGAACATACCTGACTCAGCTGGGGGAGGTGTAGATCCACTCGCCATGTGTGATGGCGGTGCATAGGCCGTCAATGTACCCGTTGTCAGTGGTAACGGTGCAGAGGCCGTGGGTCCTGTAAGGATAAGAATCAGATAACACAAAAACATAAAGAATTATTTTAAACAAATACTCAAATGAATTATACATGAAAGTATACATACCTACTACCGGTGGTAGCGGTGCATCCCTCGGTGGTAACGGTGCAGAGGTCGTGGGTCCTGTGAAAATAAGAATCAGATAACACAAAAACATAAAGAATTATTTTAAACAAATACTCAAATGAATTATACATGAAAGTATACATACCTACTACCGGTGGTAGCGGTGCATCCCTCGGTGGTAACGGTGCAGAGGTCGTGGGTCCTGTGAAAATAAGAATCAGATAACACAAAAACATAAAGAATTATTTTCAACAAATACTACAATGCATTATACATGAAAGTATACATACCTACTACCGGTGGTAGCGGTGCAGAGGTCGGTCGTAACGGTGTAGAGGTCGTGGGTCCTGTGAAAATAATAATCAGATAACACAAATACATAATGAATTATTTTCAACAAATACTACAATGCATTATGAAGGGAAAGTATACATACCTACTACCGGTGGTAGCGGTGCAGAGGTCGGTGGTATATGTGCAGAGGTCGTGGGTCCTGTGAAAATAAGAATCAGATAACACAAAAACATAAAGAATTATTTTCAACAAATACTACAATGCATTATACATGAAAGTATACATACCTACTACCGGTGGTAGCGGTGCAGAGGTCGGTCGTAACGGTGTAGAGGTCGTGGGTCCTGTGAAAATAATAATCAGATAACACAAATACATAATGAATTATTTTCAACAAATACTACAATGCATTATGAAGGGAAAGTATACATACCTACTACCGGTGGTGAAACGGAAGTAAATCTCCTCCCGCTACCCTCTCCCCTCCCACCTCTGGGAGTCCCACGCCGTCCTCGAACCATATCTTCAACTGGTAATAAAATACATGCATATTCATCAAATAGTGAAAGAAAGAAAGTTACAGAGTATTAAAATTCCCAGATAAAATTGTATACCATTAATCAAACATTCTCCATTTCTTCTTCAGATGTTGGAGATATAACAAATTCAGCATTCACATCTTCATTATCAGATTCATTTTGATCACTAATATATTCCTCCTCTTCGGAGTCCCCCAACTGTATTTCTGGTTGTTCTGGATCGACTTCCTCCACTTCATTCTCTTTAGATAAAGACGGTGCCTCCACAGATTCATCACTAGAAGCAGGCAAGTCTACATCATCACCCAAGTCTGATTGAAAGAATTCGGCATTCACATCCAACTGCTCTGTTTCAGTCAAATCCAACTCATAATCCGGGAAAAGCCTTGTCTTAACCTTGCAAACTGCCCACCAATCATTTCTTTCTTTATTTCTAGACGATGGATACTTTGTATAATAGACCTGCTGGGCTTGTGCGGCCAAAATGAATGGATCATAAGTATTCAATTTAGACTTATGTCTGATATCGACAATCCCATATGTTGTGTCATTTCGAACAGAATTAGGATCAAACCAATGACACTTTAACAGAAATATATGGTTGTCATCTCCGAGATATTGCAATTCTAAGATCTCCTCAATAATACCATAATAATCACATTCGTTTTCATTATATGTACTTCCTTTCACACATACCCCGCTGTTCATTGTTGACTTATTCTGCCCATATTGTCTAGTGTGAAATCTATACCCATTCACAATAAATGCTGGATATGTACGTGCAACTTTCGATGGGCCATAACTGATCACTCGAATTCTTTGATCAGTAATAAAATCATTTTCAACCTACATATGGACAGCACACTAGTCAGAATTTGTCATTGACCCAACAAGGAGAAAGAGTAGTAATAATACTTACACGATATTTCAGCCAAGAAGCGAATGATTTTTCTCGTTCTTTTTCAACCTCCATGTCAGTGAGATATGGACATCTTTGGATTAATTCTGAGTCAAATTGTCTGTATTACGACCATTGGAGCATTATAGATGGAATGAAAAATAATAAGTTATAGACACAATGTAATTTGAGCAGAGAACTTACGCAACATAAGGTTCAACCTCCATACAATTTAAAAGGATGTAAATTTCTGCACAGTGCAATTCTCTATCATTTAGCATCCGACTCGAGGAACGTCCATACGCACGTCCAGGATACTTAAATATCGACAGTCGCTCAGAGTGAACGGAGTCTCCCCCATCATCATTACGTGGTGGCCGAGTTCGACGAGTTTGTACCTCAGGTTCAAAGTACATTGAACAGAAATTTGATATTTCTTCCATAATGTACGCCTCGGCAATGGAACCCTCTACTTTTGCCTTGTTGCGAACTTTCATTTTCAATTCATGCATACACCTACCAGAATGTTCATAAGATAATGAAAAACACATCACCATGTAATTGAATTATGAGGAGAAAATATATATATATTACCTCTCAAATGGATACATCCATCTAAATTGTACTGGCCCTCCTACTTTAGCCTCATATGGTAAGTGTATAAGCAGGTGCTCCATTGAATCAAAGAATGATGGTGGAAATATCTTTTCCAATCTACAAACTGTCGTGATCACATTCTGTTCAATAGTTTCCACATCTTCATACCTGAGCTCTGATGCACATAAAATTTTGAAAAACTGACTTAACTCAGTCACTGCTCCCCATATCGCCTTCGGCATCATATCACGAAATACAATAGGTAACAACCTCTGCATGAACACATGACAGTCATGACTTTTCATTCCATATATTTTCCCCTCATTTGTATTCACGCAACGAGCAATGTTAGACACATAACCATCTGGAAATCTCAACTGTTTTAGCCAAGAGCATACTTCTTTAATCTGTGCAGCTCCAAGGGCGTAACTTGCTTTCGGTTTAACTGTTTTACCATTTCTATCAATAAGGTACAGTTCTGGACGTTTACAATGTATTTTCAAGTCTAAACGGGCATTCACATTATCCTTTGTTTTGCCTGTTATGTCCATAACAGTGTTGAACACATTATCAAAGACATTCTTCTCAACATGCATGACGTCGATGTTATGTCGTATAAGAAGAGTTGACCAATAAGGCAATTCCCAGAAGATACTTTTTTTGACCCAATTGTGATCCTTCCCAAATCCAGGGAGTTGTCTTGTGCTGCTCGACAATTGTGCTATATCTGGTAAGTTCTGTACACGTGCTGCTAAATGTGGACCAGACAACCGTTCAAAATCAGCTTCTTCCAATTCAATTCTGTTCTTTAAGAATGCATCTTTTTGCCTTCTAAACGGATGGTCCCTTGGTAGAAATCGTCGATGACAATCAAACCAGCATGACTTGCCACCATGCTTAAGTACAAATGATTTGGAACTGTCCATACAGTAAGGACATGCTAGTTTTCCATGAGTGCTCCAGCTAGATAACATTCCATATGCAGGAAAGTCGCTTATTGTCCACATCAATGCAGCCTTCATAGTGAAATTTTGTTTTCTGCATGCATCATAGGTAGTAACCCCATCAGTCCATAACAACTTCAACTCATCAATCAACGGCCTGAGATATATGTCTAATTTTTTCCCAGGACTTTTTGGACCAGGGATCAATAATGATAGAAATAAATGCTCTCGTTTCATGCACATATTTGGCGGAATATTATATGGTGTCACGAAAACTGGCCAGCAAGAGTAGGAAGTCACTGAACCTCCAAATGGATTGAATCCATCAGTACATAAACCCAGCCTTACATTACGCGACTCTTTTGAGAAAGTAGGGTGAGCACGGTTAAAGTGACTCCAAGCTTCGGCATCTGCAGGATGACTGATTACATTATGTTGTCGACGTACTCTTTCCGCATGCCATCTCATATGTTGAGCTATCTTTGGTGCCATATACATTCTCTGCAATCTCGGTGCAATAGGAAAATACCGCAATGACATATATGGTATATCTTTTTGCTTTGAATTGTCCCCTTTCTTAGGCTTGAATCTATCATGACCACATATGGAACATGATACCTTACTTTTAGCCTCATTATAATATAGCATGCAATGATTAGGACATGCATCTATTTTCTCATATCCAAGCCCTAAGTCAGTGACCATCTTCTTTGCACGATAAAAATTTTCAGGTAATTTCTCATCTTGTGGCAACATACTTTTGATAATCAGTAACAAACGATCAAAACAAATCTCACTGATGTGAAATTCAGATTTCAAGTTCAATAATTGTGACACCGCAGACAGTCGAGAGTGATTTTGACATCCAGTCCACAATGGCTCATCAGCATCTTTGAGTAGCTGATAAAATCTTTCAGCTGTCTTGTTTGGCGGTTCTTCATTATGTACATGCTCCTCGTGAACATTGAATCCTGGACCAGCAGCATCTATGACCATATCAACATATGAACTTCCACTTCCAACATTGGCAGGCTCGTAGGTCGACCACAATGTTTCACCATGACATATCCAGTTTGTATAATCTTTAACAAACCCCTTTCTGTATAAATGACGTTGTACATCCCATGTTGTCAGCCACTTCAAATTCTTACAGACTACACAAGGACATCGGATACGACCCTCACAATCTACAGCTTCAATAGAATTTCTCAAAGCAAACTGAATGAATCTCTCAACTCCATTTTTAAATTCTATAGACACCACCTGATCAACTACTCTACGGTACATCCATGAACGATCTTCAGACATTTTCCCTATGCGAATGAAATGTAAACACACAAAACTTTAACATGTTTAACAAAATAAAAAGTACAACCCTTACCTCACATCGTCCATGTCTGCCATTTTAAATAGGACGGAAATATCATTTAGATCTTCACTTTTTAACCCATCTGTGAAGGTTTGATCGCACGATTAATTACTATATGTGTTGTGTTGTTTGCTAAAAATTTCGGCAGCATCTCCCCACACCTCTCCGATATACCACAAAATATTTATTGATTAAGAAATTTTCTTAAACACTTACTAATAAGTGGTTAAGAAAATAATCAAAATCAATAAAGGTATATCAGAGAGGAGTGAGAAGACGCAGCCAAAATTTTTAACAAACAACACAAACACATATAGTAATTAACCACCTAAGTGCGATCAAACATTCACAGACTGTCCAAACGGGACAATTCAAGACTTTGAGTTAGATATACACATTCTCATCATTCAAAATGAGAACGTGCATATCAATCCCAAAGTCTTGAACGGGTAGGTTGATTGGCACGGGCTTAACACGCTCTCCTAAGATGCGTGCAATGTTAGGTTGCACCCACGCATCTCAGCTCACATACAACACCCAACTAATTAAATATTGACAAGATAATAACACAATCTAAAAACATAGCAGTAACATGTGAAATTGGCAATACATGTACACAATGAAAACAGGAATTTTATTTTAACATCCAACATAAAGACAACACTTTCACTAGCTATTTAGCAGAAATAAAATATAGCATGATACTTTTTAGCTTAAAGACAACACTGTCACTAGCTATGCAGAAATCAAGTAAAGAAATTGATGGTATCATTACTGAATAAGACAATAATAAAACACACTTTACTTTTCATCCAACAATACCCTAACTATTAAAATTAACAAAACACATAACCGACTAAATAACACTAAACTAAAAATAAACCTTAATTTAATTACGAAAATACAAGAAAATAACACTAAACTCAAAGTGCATGTTTTTCTTTCTGAATCAATAACCGCACTTCTTTCTTCTAACCACTTTCTTCCTAAAATAATGAATGGGGCAGCCATTGACCCAATGTCACACCAAGCTCCATCATCATACGTGACTGTTTTGAACTTCTTAGAGAACTCCACAAATACACGGTCACCCTCAATAACAATTTCTCCGGTCTTAGCAAGTGACTTAACAATGTCAGGTGAAATCCAATTCTTATCTTCCGACTCATGTACATCAATTTCTGCTCGTTGTCCATTAGGTAAATATGCAGTAAAAATAATCGGAAGAGGAAGCATACTGATTACAAAATGTAGGACCTCAACTTATAAAAATAAGTTGATTCCCTTATGCTCTGATACCAAATCTGATGCAGGACAGAAACATTTATAACCATTAAATGACACTTTTTCACTCATCAAAACATACAATGTTACTTTTTGAACATTAGTAAATATGGTGCAATCTTAAACCCCATTTTATTACTGAGGATGGATAAGATAGTATGATAGGTCTTTAAACAAACAGATGGAGGAAGAAAAACTTTTAGAAAAACATTGTAACTAATCCTCATAGGTACCTGACAGCCTGTGGCCAGCTAGAAACTTCTTGATGTCAAGGTGACTGGAATTGTAATAATATTTGACAACTTATAGTCATAGAAGATTTATGAGAATGAATTGAGAAAAGAGATGCAAATAAGGGGCTTTACTTGAGAGAGAGGATGGGTCAATTGTAAGGCAAAGAGTATGTTATGCTGAGCGCACACATGGATATGGATGTTAGATGTTACCTATCAGATATAGCAGATCTACTCTCTTCCTTAATCTACTAAAGTAATATACCAATAATCCTATACCTGAATCTCTGATACTAGAGCATAGGGCCAAGTTATCAAATGGTTATAATTTCTTTTAGGTTTCTGTCCCTGTAACCGCTTGAAAATTATGCTTGGTATTCAGCTTATCCTGACCTAAAACATGAATATGCTTTCCATCATGCTAACAAGCATAAATACACTTCGTATACAGTTGTGGAAAAGATTATTTGACAGAAGGATAAGTGATCACACAGCAGCAAAAGAAATAAATTGGGCATTATGCCATGGAGATCAAAGATAGAAGCTATGCACATACTATGAGTGTTGATGGAGAGTTCCAGGGAGAATAAATGAATGTGCATATGGGCTGCTGATTTAGGTCAATATGATAAGGTGCAGATTCAACTATTCAAGTTAGTTTGTGGGCCATGGTCAGGTCAATTGTGATGAGCTCGAAGATTTAATTGCTGAAGACTTACTTCGTCATCAGGCCCTTGTTGGCATAGCTCCACGGGCCCATGGAGGTAGTCATATTCCCAAACGAGGCATCTTGACGTGTTCTACGTCATTGGGTTCTATGGATCAAACCCAAACTGAAGAAGAGGAAGAGGAGCTGTACCACACAAACCTACGGCGTGGGTCACTCGATCAACATCTTAACTCCGAAATTGAAGACGACTGGTCGGAGGATGTCTCAATGGTATCTATTCATCAACTTGTCAGTGTTGACACTGGTAGGAAAAGGATGAAATCAGAAGAAAAATATGCTTACCTCAAATGTACAGGAATTAGACTCGAGGTTTCAGGGTTGGGAAGCCGCAACAATATCGGTAATGATATTTATCTAGGTTTCTCTTTGGACACTCTCTAGGGTGGGCAGTCTATTTATTTTCTTTGTCCTCTCTGGAGGTAAGGTGGCATGTCCCCCTCTGTGTTGAATCCTTTTCATTCTTTAATAAATCTTTATATTTTATGGGAAAAAAACTTCAATGCATTGATATCTTGAAAGAGATCTGGAGCAAAAGCAAAACTAAGAACTGTATATCAAATGAAAGAAGCATTTCTGATAACATAGGGATACAACAACGTTTTGCTCAAACTCCCAACTACCTTGTTTTTCCTTTTATGCCAATATATCATGACTACATATACACGTGAGGAGGTGCATGGCACATGCACTTTGAACCCCAGTTGCACATCTTTTAAAAGAGTTGCATCATTGGACCAGTTAAGAAGTCCCATAACAGAGTTCATGCAAGGCTAAATCATATTGCTGATTCTTATAACATTATTCTTGTTGTTGTTGTTGTAGCTACTATTGCAGTTGCTGCTGTTAATGCTGCTGTTGATGTCATTGTTACTTTAAGAGGTATAAATGAATTAAATTTAATTATTGAGGTAAAGATAAAAAATTGTTTATCTTTTCTATCACTTCTCGTCAACACTTTTACCTCAGCCTCCCTCAGTTTTCTTGACTTTATGCACCTAGACCAAGAAGCATCATGCACCAACAATAATCCCAGCTGCCCTGTCTTTCACAGTCCACTTTCAACACAGCAGCACTCCTCTTCATTACTTCGAGATACCTGACCTCTAGCAACTATGTCTGATGTGAGCTGGTTAACAAAGATCGTGACATATGGTAAATGGGAGAGAGGTTATCAGACTTCAGTCACATAAAAGAATAGAAATCTTCGGTTGCTAAGGGAATGTAAAGGGATGGAATAGGGTTTCTGATTCATTATAATAGAAACAGAATTAATAGAAATTGGGTAGACGATCAAGAAAAACTAGAAATTGGGTAGGGCTTTAAATGGAGGACAATGGAAATAAAAAAAAAATGAATTCTGGAAACTAATAACATGAGTTAGCAGAGAGTAAGAGATGAAATATAATTGGAAATGAACAAAAAATGGTGTTTTCCAAGGAAAATGAGGTAAAAATAAAAACTCTAAGCAGGTAAATATAAAGGGTCGCGGCAAGTAATCGAAGAGTCCTAGCTCGATCACCGGTCTCATAGCTCGGCATAGTCTAAGAGATGGTTTCCAAACTCGGGCTGCCACAACCCCAACATGGAGGTATTAGCTCAGGCGCCATACCAGATGATGCAGAACTAGCAAGGCAGTTACGGTGAAGGCCACAAGATGGGGGAATCTAGTCTGCACAGTCAAATCTCCTTTGGAAGGTTATGAGTTATCACATTGAAAGCAGAAGTCCTGTCATTCACTTATCCCTCGAGAATCTCCGCCACCGCCTTGCATATCAATGCCTATGGTTCGAAGCGCATGGGGATATGGATGTTGCACTGATGTCAACCACATGACCTCCATTCCGCCAAATTCAGACCAAACCATTAAGTTATGAGAAGCCAAAGCGTCGTTATCACATGCCAATGTCACTCGATGCCGTGATATGTTTCATATCTCTTAACCCACGTCACTCCGAAAGACGAGCCACTCTTTGTAGTTCTGTCAAATTTGCATGTCTCCTTAACCTAGAAGTCTGGGATCTTTCGACTCACAGTGTTCCGGTGCGAATCATATACCGTACCTAGAACAACAAACTCGGGTCAACAGGCCTCCGATATGAGACTGATTGTGACAGAGGTGGCGATAGAGGGGGGACGTTGGCTGAGTGGGAGGCCGCGGCGGTGAGGGTGGAGACCGGTAGAGGAGCTCCGACGTAAATTCGACCGCACGATCCCCCTCAAATCAATCCTCTACGAGATGGACGGTGAGCTCGTGGAGTGACCCGACAGTATATGTCCAATCTCGCTAGTTTTAAATCCGACTTTATCATAAATGCAACATCTTGCTAATTTTTAATCACCAGTAACTTAATTTTAATTATTATTCTAAATGAAAATTTGGGTTCCTCGTTATTTTTTGTCTCCTTAATGTCGTTTCTAGGTTAAGGACTGCCTTAGAACTGGTCTAACTTAATTAACAGGTAAATCCGTAGTTATTCTCGTGTGATCAAAGTACATAAATAAGTGTTTTTTAGAAGAATGGTAGTACAATAATCTCTTTTATAATATTAGAAATATGCAAGTGTTTGCCTCTTACAAAATGATGCATGACTCGTAGGAAAAATATTTATTCATGAAACACATTCATGAAAACAAATAGACAACATGCTAACATAGGCATAAACGTAAATAAACCCTAAGCATAGTCTATCTATCAAGACATAACTTAATATAGATGGAGATATCTTTAAACCACCAACACTAACCCCTCGAAAGTTATCATTGTAAAAGGCACAGAGGTGGTGCATGGCGAAACCCCAAGTTCCAGTGTGGGCCTCCAAGTAGGCCGCCAAGGCTGCCAAACTCCCAGAGTCCCGTGGTTGCCCAACATGCGAAGGCGCCCAAGTACTAAAGTAGTCGACCTACAGGGAATGTTCAGAAGGCATGTTCTCTCAATTCCGAGCACACAATGACAACATAACTAGCCCCGCATTCCAGGTTAACAAGCAAGACTAGCGCATTATTCCAGGTCAATGTCAACAAGTTTCTTTGTCAATTATTTCACGTTAACAAGCATGACAAGGGAAACATAATCAAATTTTGGACTTCACGGATGAGAACAAACCACAGAGGTGCCCTGCCTCTGCAAAATTGGAGATGGAGGTGGAAGGAAGGCAAGGCCCAAATATAAAACTGCATAATCGATTTGGCTGTTAACTGAAAAATATGTAAAAAGCTGTGGATTCCTGTTGCCGCCGAAGCAGCTGTCCTGCCCACCACGGGAAGGGGAGGAAGGGAGGAGACCGTCGGAGGCAGAGGGGGAGGCGGAGTGGGACGGGAAGGGGAGGGGGATCAGAGGGGTCAGGCCGGAGGGGGAGGGGCATGGGGATGGGAAGGAGATCTGAGGGGGACGGGGGCGCAGGCCGCAGGGGGGAGGGGAGGGGAGCAAGCCGGCGACGGGGCCGCAGGGGGGAGGGGAGTAGGCCGGCGGGGGAGGGGAGCAGGCCGGTGACGGAGGGGGAAGGGAGAGAGAGAGAGAGAGAGAGAGAGAGAGAGAGAGAGAGGTACCTGCGGAGGGCGACGACGGCAGGGCGAGCGGCGACGGCGACTCGACGCGAGCGGCGCGGCGACGGGCTCCGGCGGAGGGGGGCTCGGGCGGGAGGCAGCACGGGGAGGGGGGCTCCGGCGGAGGAGGGGGGCTCGGGCGGGAGGGCTCGGGCGGAGGGGGGGCTCCGGCGGAGGGGGCTCGGGCGGGAGCGGGGAGGGGGGCTAGGGCGGAGAGGGGGCCGCAGGGGAAGGGGGCTCGGGAGGGGGGGCTCGGGCGGGAGGGGGGGGGCTCGGGCGGGAGGGCTCGGGCGGGCGGGGGTCGTAGTAGGAAGTATAACGGCCTCAGCGACCGACTGGAGACCGAAGTTAATTCGGTCGCAATAATAGCGACCGATTAGCGACCGATATACATGCGGTCGCTGAAACGGTCTCTGTTATGCGACCGATTATTTCGGTCTCCGAATTGGTCTCTATTTGGGACCGACTAGCGACCGATTAAATCGGTCGCTAATGCGGTCGCTATAGCCACTTTTTCTTGTAGTGTGGAAAGGGACATCTTTAGCTAGGAGGAGGGTTAAAGGTCGGGCAATTTGAGAAAAATTTTGGATTAACCGGCGATAGAAGCCGGCGTGGCCAAGGAAAGATTGAAATTGCTTAATTGAGGTGGGTGGAGGAAGATTGGAGATGAGGTCGATTTTTGCCTTATCAACCTCTATACCCCGATTAAAAACTATGTGGCCCAAGACTATGCCCTCTTTCACCATAAAGTGACTCTTCTCCTAGCTCAGAATCAACCTCTTTTCTATGCATCTCTCAAGAATCCTTGTAAGATTATCCAGGAATGCTTCAAAAGAATCTCCAAAAACTGAAAAATCATCCATAAAAATTTTCAAGAAGTCCCCCACCATATCCGAGAAAATGGCCATCATGCATCTCTAAAAAGTGGCTGCAGCGTTACACAACCTAAAGGGCATTCTCCTAAATGCAAATGTCCCATAAGGACATGTGAATGTGGTATTTTCTTGATCCCCTAGGTAAATGGCCACTTGGTTATATCCTGAATAATCATCCAAAAATAGAAATATCTTTGGCCAGCTAGTTTCTCCAAGATTTGGTCAATGAAGGGTAGAGGAAAATGGTCTTTCTTAGTGGCAACATTCAATTTTCTGTAGTCTATGCATACCCTCCACCTTGTGGGTAATCTAGTGGGTACCAACTCCCCTTTGTCATTGCTCACCACAGTGAGCCCAGCTTTCTTAGGCACTACTTGAGTTGGACTTACCCATTGACTATCATAAATTGGATATATGATTCCCGCATCAAGCCACTTAACCACCTCCTTCTTAACCACTTCTTTCATGTGAGGGTTCAGTCTTCTTTGCATCTCCCTAGTCGGCTTTGCATTATCCTCCAAATGAATGTGATGCATGCACACTGATGGACATATTCCCTTAAGATCAGCCACTGACCAACCTATGGCTTCTTTATGGCTTTTGAGGACATCAATCAGTTGGTTCTCCTGAGTGGATGTCAAATTAGATGCTATAATGATAGGTAAAGTCCTCTCAGGCCCTAAGAAGACATATTTCAAAGAATCCGGCAAGGACTTTAAGTCTAGCTGTGGTGGGGCTTAGATGGAGGGAATTGAAGGTTCATGTTTCAAATCAGACAAATGTTCAAGCTTAGTGGGCCAAGGTGCGGTGGGTTCAAGAGCATGGACCTCTAAAATGGGCTCTTTGTCTTCAGCCATGTCAAAATTTTTAAGTTGGGTCAAGGGAGGGTCAGTCTCTACCATCTCATCTATCAGATCAATGGTATAACAATCTTCCTCCTCCCTCATGTGTTTAGAGGCTTTGAAGACATTGAGTGTTATCTTTTGATCTCCAAAAGAGATATCCATAAGCCCAGACTTACAGTTGATGTTGGCATTGGTCGTGGCTAAGAAGGGTCGGCCCAATATAATTGGGCTTTGGGCCAAGTCTGACTTAGAATCCATGTCAAGGATTAAGAAGTCAACAAGAAAATAGCATGTGTCTATCTTGACAAGGACATCCTCTACCAACCCTCTAGGTGTCTTAACAGATCGATCAGCCAATTGGAGAATGACAGGGGTTGATTTAAGTTCTCCCATCCCAAACTTTTGGTACACAGATGTCGGAAGAAGATTCACACTCGCTCCCAAATCCAACAAAGCCTTTTCAAAGGTGACCCGCCCAATGACACAAGATATGAGTGGGGCACCAGGATCCTTCATCTTCTGAGGGAGTTGGTTCAGTAAGACATCACTTACATCTTCAGACAATAGAATTCTTTTCGGATTTGTCTTTGGTTCCCTCTTTTGAGTGCACATTTTTTTGAGAAATTTGGCACATGTAGGCACATGTTCGATTGCATCTAGAAGAGGAATATTCATATGGACTTGTTTGAACAACTTCATCAATTCTTCATTTTGAGCTTGAATGTTCTTCCTTTTCTTTTCTTTTCTAGCTTCCAAGACAGTGGGGAAGGGAATCTTGGGCTGGTATGTTTCAGGTGATTCATCAATTCTTGTCTTTCCTTTGTCTTTATTGACTCCCTCACTATCCACTATGGGGATGGCAATGGATTCTTCTTCTTCTTAGGCTTGACTGGATGATGCTTGATTGGATTCATGGGTCTGATAAGGATCTGACAGAATTTTACCACTTCTTAAGGCTGAGATGGCCTTGGCATTCTCAAATTGGGGCCCTTTGGAGGATTTGGGCCTTGTTGAAATTGCCCTTGAGGAGTAGGTGGGAGGGGCTGCTGTTGAAAGCCTGGAGGATAATTTTTAGGATTGGGCATGGATTGGCTTGGAAGTTGACCTAGATCTCTCCTCACATTGGTTTCCAAGAGTTGGCCAATTTGGGCTTTCATGTCCGCCATTTGGGCTTGGAAAGATTGATTTTGGGCCAAAATGAGCTGTTGCAATTGATTGATTCTATCATCGTTTTGGGCCACTGGCGGAGGTAGGGTAGGTGGTTGGTAGACTGGTGGAGGATATAAAGATTTCCCATATGCGGGCTGAACAAATGAAGGTAGGGCATAAGGAGATTGAGAATGACTTGATAATTGTTGTGACAATTGGCCCTTGTGAAAAGTTTGATTTTGAAAATGGCCTTGAGGTTGGGGCTTCGGTTGGTAGTTTTGAGTCTATTGAGGTTTCCAAGAGAAGTTCGGGTGATTTCTCCAACCCGGATTATATGTGTTTGAAAATGGGTCATTGTTAGGCTTTGAGAGTCCTTGGGCTGCATAGACTTGCTCTTGGATAGCAGGGGGTAATTGAGCCGCCACGGGACATTCGTCCACCTGATGGGCTGGGCTCTCACATAGTACACAAGCTTCATGGACCTGACCTTGGCGAGAGTGAAAAGATGGTTGTGATTGGGCATTGAAAGTTTGTTTATTTAATTTAATGAGCTCGCCAACTTATTGCTTTAACAGGTCAACTTTCTCCAATTTTTGAGCCAAGGCATTCACGTCTAATCTAGGCTCGAATTCTCCCCTATCTTTTACCTCATATATCCCAGCTTTCCTAGATGGCCCTACTGACTTTTCATATGAAGAAAGAGAAGCATGATTGATGGAGTTCTCACTCAACATTTCAAAGAGAGCATAAGCTTCTTCTTCACTTTTACTCATAAAAGCACCTCCAGAAGAAGCATCAACCATTTGCCTGTAAGGTTCAGTCAATCCCTCATAGAAAGCTTGCACAATTTGCCATTTTGATAGCCCATGATGTGGGCATTTTCTCAACAACTCCTTCATTCTCTCCCAAGACTCATGGATCAATTTCCCGGGGGTTTGAGCAAAACCCGTGATGGCTCTTCTCATTGTGTTGGTCTGACCTATAGGATAGAATTTTTCAAAAATTCTTTTTGCATTTCCTCCCATGATCGAATGGGTCTTCCTAATGTCCTTAACCAATATTTGGCTTTGTCTTTCAAAGAAAACGGGAAGAGAGTTAGCCTCAGGGCATCATCTGTGAAATTCTGAATTTTCACAGTGGAACATATCTCTTGAAACTCATCTAGGTGCTTATATGGGTCTTCAGTTGTAAGCCCATGGAATGAAGGGAGCATTTGGATAGTGCTAGATTTTATCTCATATTGGGTCGCTGGCACTTCCGGAAGATGGATACATGTGGAAGGTTGATAGTTAGAAGGAATAAAGTATTCCTTCATCTGTTTGGGCAATTCACCCTGATTAGCCATTTGTTGAATGGGATTTTGGGCTTGGTGGATCACTCTCTCAATTTCTTGGATAGGTTCAATTAAATGTGGAAGTTGGGATATTCTACCTTGCATGAACCCCAAGAAATTAATTAAATTTTGTTTTTGTTTTTTGTTTTTATTTTTATTTTTTTTATTTTTTTGGAAACACTTGTTCAACAAATTAATCTACAAGACCTAGGGCTCCTTGGACTTAAAAAGCACAAATAGTGAGAATTCCCCAAAGTTCAATTGTAATCTTGCACACACCGACCTTCAAGTTGGCCAGGTAAGAGGTAGGATCGTGGGAGGTTCCCCTTACTTTCGTAAGCTCCTAATTAATGAACCATGAATCCACTTAGGCGTAGCCTTTTAACCTCTCGCCTAGACACCAACTTTAGATAGTGATGCAAACACAAGTTCCCTTAGGTTCTAACCCCTAAGTGGCCTCAATGTTAGCTTTCTCACAAATCAACTTAAATCCAGCCCAAGTCCACTATCAAATTCTTCCACCAGCCAGGTAAGAGGTGGGGTTGTGGGAGGCTCCCCCTACTTACGTAGGGTCCTAGTTAAGTAACCACAATCCCGCTTAAGGCGTTTACCATTGGATCTCTTTCCTAGACACCAGTTTCCGAATTGATAATGGGCCTAAGTGAACCCAAATCTCAATGTGCACTCTAGGGCCAATGTCTACTGGATTTTATTAGGCTTAGGAAATGCAAAATGCGGAGTTGTGGTTTGTGGGCTAAGGAAGGGTGATCAAATCCCCACCTTATGTGATTATGGGTTTTGCCCTTAAGATAATTTAAGATGAAATGTAACACCACAAATTCAAACAAGGGGTTTTTATGTAAAAATGCATGACATGTGATTAAGAAAAAATTTTGAAGAACTCACCTTGCCCCCGCAATCTTCAGTAATGCATTCAAAAAATTTAATAACAAAATGAATTCAAACCTATATGATGCATGACCTAAAATATGGAAATGTGGTTGCTAATCTTGAGATGAAGATTTTTATTAAAGTCCAAATGGAAAAAAAATTATGAACCTATCTAACCACAAGATATGAAAAAAATGGAGAAAATAAAATCAAATGAAGGAGGGAAAGTGTGAGTACTTACTTGAAAAGCGTTCCCTCGTTCTTTTTTTTTTCAAATAAATGACTAAATTAAAAGACTAAGGGGAAAAAAGACTTACCTCTAATTTTTTTTATTTTTCCTACAAAAATAAAAAAGAGAAATTATTAGTGTCAATTTATGTACAAAAACAAAAGATTGACAACCTAAAAATCATAAACTTCCCCGACAACGGCGCCAAAAATTAATAGGAAAAATGCATGCCGTTAATACGCCCACTACCAAAATTAATTATCGACCCACAAATTAATTAAAAGGAAATAGTTAAGTGGTGAGACCAAGTCGAATCCATAGAGAAATTTAGATTTTAAGATAGAAAATCTTGAGTTTTTTATAATTAAAAAATTAATGGCAAATGGACACTAAAATAAAAGTTGATAAATTAAAGTTAATTAACCTAGGTGAACGAACTTAAGAAACTAAGACACAAATTAAATTAACTAAGTACAAGGAAGACATCAAAACACCACGTTTAGAGAGCAGGAAGAGAGAGAGATGAAGATGAATAAACAAAACACTTATATTAATGAAAGAACGTGCTTACAATGTGTTCATCTAATCTAAGACAACTATGATCAATGACTAATTAAGTTAAACTACAAAGAGAAATAGACAAGGAAAGAAACTAAAAGGAACGACGTGAAAATAATAATGAAAGTAGGAGAAGAAAAATAAACAAAATATGCAGCACGGAAGCTCAGCTCGCCGCCACCCCTTCTCTTCCCATCACGGATACCACACGTGGCTGAGGAAGCTCGCCAGAGCAGAGGAAGCTCGCGGCCAAAACGGCGGGCTTCTGCTGCACGCTCCCTCTCTCCGTCGCGGACGCCACACGTGCAGCAGAAGAGGCCCAGTTGGCTGCCACGGACAGCACCCAGGGGATGCCGCTAACAGAGCCATGGCAGCAAGGGAACTCTATGAGAGACAGGCGGACGCTGCACTACCCAGCCGAGGAACCTCGCAACGCACGGAGCGAACAGAAAACCTGCGAAAGACGTCTGAACCTCCAAACTAAAACCAAAGGAAAAAAAACCCCCTCTATCTCGTCTTTGCGGATCCCTTTTATAGGGAGCTAGGCAACCCAAAACCTCCCACAGGATCGCTTCCGCTTCTCATGCCACCACCGGTCTCACCCATAGCTCCTCACGCCGTCAGCTCCGCATACAGTTGGATGCGAACGGAACCCACGAGCGAACCTCCCGCGCCACTACACACTGAGCGGATGGCCTCCGCTATCTTCGCCATCGCCCCCTTGACTGCATCCACTGAGGCCTCGCTGGCGAATGGAACTCCCGTCCTCACCTTCTCTTGTTAGTCTCCACGTAGGCACCTATCGCAATCTTGCTTCACCCACCGTTCACGCTGCTGCAAACACCGCACACGGAGCGAACTGCCTCTGCAACCTTCGCTGCATCTACCTTATCTCGTCGACGCCATGCACGCGGGAATCCAATTGCTTTTGACGTAAACGCCACCCGTGTGGCTAACCCATCTTCCGCATGCAAGTGGCCATCTTGTCACGTTCGCTGCACACCGTCATTGCATGCCATGCACGTAATGACTTTCTTATGTGCCTCATGCAACCCACCTGTAGCCATCTACGTGAAGGAAGCCCTCTACCACCATGCATGTGTTTCATGCATGCAAGCCTTTGACCCCTCCATGTTACCTTCCTTCATGTAACTAACGAGCACCCATGCATCAATTTCCAGCCTTTGCCTTGCAACGAGAATAAAAGCATCAGATATTTAAGGCCCTTAATACATAGAAGATTAATGCAAATCTTATTCACGATATATGCACTCAAGTTTATGATTATTATTTACAAATTATTCTTCAATAATTATCATTTTCCATGAAAACTCACATATTAATAAAAAAATATTTTTATGAACATTTTTACACATAATCAACAATTTTATTTAGAATTATCTCCCAAGCATATAGAAATAATATGTGAAAATATGAAGTTATCAGAGAGCGGTGGGCACGCGGTTCCGTGTTAGAAGTAGGTGGAGCATCATGGCGTATGCATAGCCACCGTGAGTTGTCACGCGGGCGGACCCGGGATGCGGGTGTGTTCGCCGTTGTCATAACGCCTTATACGCGATGGGGATGGACTTGTGTGAGACGGCTAGACGCCATGTGAGGGAAGTACGTGCGACATACCCTCGACGTGTATGAGCCGATTAACAAGCCAACCACACTCGCACTTAGTTCCTCGCGTTCTGCGTACGACCTTCCCTGGGTGCCTGCGGAGGAACTCCGAGGGTGCAGCGGTTAGGTCATAGGTTCTTCCTTTTCATCCCCCCTCCATTAGCTCCCTAGGGGGGGCTTTTATAGGGAATGTGAAAGGTTGGGGAAGGGTTTAGGCGGACCAAGTTGGGGGCCCGACTTGGTTCGGGTAAACCGTAAAAAAAATACTTTTTTTGGTTACAGAGTGGGGGAGGGGGGGTTTAGGTGGACCAGCTTTGGGGGTGAGGTTGGTCCGCCTAAACCCCTCCCCGGAGGGATTTACGCGGAGTAAAAAAATATTTTTTTTGTTTTTTGTGGGGTTTAGGCGGACCCGCTTTGGGGGTGAAGCTGGTCCGCCTAAACCCCTCCCCCAGGGGGGTTTAGGTGGACCAGACCCAAGGCTGTGTCTGGTCTGCCTAAACCCCTCCCCGGAGGGGTTTACGCGGAGTAAAAAAATATTTTTTTTATTTTCTGTGGGGTTTGGCCGGACCAGACTGGGGGGCCATGCTGGTCCGCCTAAACCCCCTCCCCATGGGGTTTAGGCGGACCAGCCCAAGGGGCTGGGCTGGTTCCCCTAAACCCCCCCCCCCCCCCCCCCGGGGGGGGGGGGGGGGTTACGCGGGTTTGACCGGAGGGTTTGACAGGGTTTGACTGGGGTTTGATTGGGGTTTGACTGACGGTTTGACTGACGGTTTGACTGGGGTTTGACTTGTCGATCCGCGTGCGAGGGCGCACGATGGTGGTTCATGACGCGATGGGTTGCTGGGAGTCCTGAGATGGGCTCCGGCTTGCTGTAGAGTGGCTGGAGTATACGCGCCCACCAGGTGCTCGGGAAAATTCTTGACACCCGTGTGTGGGCCGTATAAGGGTGATGTGAGCTCCTGAAGCTTGTGGTTGGCCCAGATGGGTCTTCCCTTGACTTCAGAGGGCTGGAGGGAGGCAACTCGAGGGTTGACCCATGCCTCGTTGTTGGGTGTCACATGGCGTGGCTTGTAGTCAGGGCGCACCCTAGTCTGCTCGGGTAGCTCTGTTGAACGCGGGTAAACCCGCAAACTGAGTGATCGGGGGTGGGCCGATTGATTGTTGACATTGCCATGGGTCACGGCTAGCTGGTTAGGACCCTTGATTGGGCCCGGTGACTGGGGTGTTGACCTAATGATGCCATTTGTCTGGTGGGCAAGGTGACCCTTGCTCCTTGGCGAAGAGTCGTATGTTGTGGCAGGCTATTCTGAGTCCTGAGTTAACCCGGTTGTTGAGGCGTCGGTGGTGTGCCATCGTATGCAGGGTGTTCGGGGGTGATCCCCGAATCTTCACAGAGTGCCGTAAGGTACGGCAGGTTGTCCCGAATCCCAAAATTGACCCGATTGTCGAGAAATTGGCTGGCATAGTGCCATTTGCTCAGGGCCGATCCCCGGTTGTTATGTTACGCCGCTTGACCTGGTGAAGTGTCTTGATTTTCAAGCTCGACTCGACGGGTAGAGCAGCTTTGGCGATGTGGCGTTTTGCTCTATTTAGGGAGTATTTCCCTATGCTTAATCCTCGATTAATTCAAGAAAATAAGCCGGTGCCAACAAATGCCCCTAAATAGAGCAATGAGCAAATGGCCCGTCTTGAATACTAATGGTGCTGGGACCCAAGACTGGATGTCGGTCTTGGGCATTGTCGAAACTGGAACCCGTGGCTGGAGGCCCATCTCGGGTGCTGATGAAACTGGGACCTGGGGCTAAACGCCTGTCTTGGGCGTTGATAAAGCTGGGACCCAGGGCTGAACGCCCGTCTTGGGTGTGGCTGAAATTGGGACCCGGGGCTGAACGCCCGGTCTTAAGTGTTCATGGAATTGCGACCCGGGCTGAACGCCCATCTTGGATGTGGGTAGGACTGAGACCCGGGCTGAACACCCATCTTGGGTATTGATGGAACTGGATCCCAGGGTACGCGACCCGTCCTGGGTGTTGATGGAGCTGGAACCTGGGGCTGAACGCCCGCCTTGGGTGCTGCTGGAGCTGACTCTGAGAGCTGGACGGCCCCCTTTCTTTTTTGGTATTGCTAGAGTTGGAACCCGGGGCTGAACGCCCGTCTTGGGTGCTGGTGATACGGGAATACTGGGACCCAAGGCGGAGCGCCCTACTTGGGTGTTGATGTAGTTGAGACCCAGGGTTGAAAGTCCGCCTTGGGTGTTGATGTAGCTGGGACTCGGGGCTGGATGCCCATCTCGAGTACTGGTGAAGCTAGAACGCATGGCTGGTAGCCCGTCATGGGTGTTGCTGGAACCGAAACCCAGGGCTAGACGCCCGTCTTGAGTGTTGCTGGCACTGGGACCAAGGGCTAGATGCCTGTCTTGGGTGTTGCTGGAACTGAGACCCAGGGCTAGACACCCGTGTTGGGTGTTGCTGGAGCTGAGACCCAGGGCTAGGCGCCCGTGTTGGGTGTTGCTGGAACCCAGGGCTAGACGCCCGTCTTGGGTGTTGCTGGAACTCAGACCCAGGGCTAGACGCACGTGTTGGGTGTTACTGGAGCTGAGACCCAGGGCTAGGTGCCCATGTTGGGTGTTGCTGGATTTGAGACCCAGGGCTAGACGCCCGTCTTGGGTGTTGCTGGAACTGAGACCCAGGGCTAGATGCCCGTGTTGGCTGTTGCTGGAGCTGAGACCCAGGGATAGACGCCCGTGTTGGCTTTTGCTAGAGCTGAGACCTAGGGATAGACGCCCATCTTCGGTGTTGCTGGAGCTGAGACCCAGGGCTAGGCGCCCGTGTTGGGTGTCAACTCATCTGAGACTCGGGTTGAGAGGCCCGAATAGCATGCAGGGAGGCCTTGATCCAACGGTGGGAAACCCATGCTGGGGGTAGGCTTGGCTGGGACTCGGAGCTGAGAGCCTGAGTGAGGTGCTGAGGAGCCGGGGACCCGGGGCAGAAAGCCCGGGTCGGGTGCTGGAGGAGCTGGGCACCCAGGGGTGAATGACCGCACGGGTCTCTGTTGCTGGAGGACCAGAGGGGCCAGCTGCCTGTATGGGCAGTCGCCGGATTGGGCTGCTTGTCGGCCACGGTAATGGCGAACGAGGATCAGGGCGAGCCGAAGGCCAAGGTAGCATTGCCAAACACGATTGGTGTTGCCAACCGTACGTGCCCGGCGTGGATGGTGATGACGACTGGACCGTAGGTCACTATCGCCACCGGTTTGTTGTTGTTGTTGCTGGTGCATGTTGGTCGTTGTTGGTCGCTCGATGATGACCGGTCGCATGTTGGACGAGGGCCCTCCTCTTGCTCTCCGATAAGAAAAGGTGAGGGCATTGCGGTGTACACTTCACAGGTGTGACTCTTTTTCGGTAGAAAGAATAAAGGTAGGAGACGTCCCACCGGGCATGCCATGTTTGTTATACGTGCGCGGGGAGTCACTTGTGTTTCGTCCTCGCGGTGGGGGGGGCACACTCACCTTTTACGGAAGGTCGAGATAGGTTGACTGGGCACGCGGAGATTCCGGGGGTATTTAGAAGAAGGCAGAGAGAATGATATGAACGCGCTGGAGGGGATGGCGTATGGTTCATCATTCTAGGAGACTAGGACAGGGATGGCTGGGTGGAATGCTGGCGTACCAGTCGATTTCTTGACAATCACCCATGGAACCAAGGATTGACCGGTGAAGCGTCGCCAGGACGCGGCACGTGGCTCGAGAGATCGGGTGACACGTGGATAGAACGGGTTCTACGGGTGCGAGTGCGCAGGCAATTATGGACATTCGTGTACTGGACGTCTTTCCCCACCGGTCGTAATCAACCGGTGTTTATTTTAGATCGGATTGAATCCGAATACCTTTGTTTCTACTATCGAAGAGAGAGTCAGGGACCCTAGGAGCCGCGACGTCGGGAGGGCTTAGTCCGTGCAACAGCGACAGGGCAACAGCAACACAACAGGGATAACTGGGGGCAGAGAGACTGGTTCCGGCGAGGAGGGGGATCCGCTCCCTGACTGGATTACATGACTTATATGCCATGAAAGGCATTTATATGGGGGCATGAGAGCCCGATTACAATTGCTTGCAAGCCATGGGACAATTCCGTCATTCATGACGGTCCCCGGGTCATTGCATTATTGTGTGGGTAGTTCCGTATCTGTACATAATGTCCGTCAGAGGACCTGTGACTCAGAAGGATGGCGCCCGAGAGGTGTCACAATGTATTCCCGACATGAGACAGTGTCGAGGTCGGGGCAGTAGGGGTGCCATGGGCACCGTTGTGTGGGGGAAGTGGAGTGGTCGGGTGCTGCGGGCCCCGATGTGACTGGAGTAGCTGGCAGTCAGGTGCTGGGGGCACCGTTGTGTCTGGAGTTGTTAAGTGATCGGGTGTCGCGGGCCCCGATGTGATTGGAGTAGCTAGCTGGCAGTCGGGTGTCGGGGGCACCGTTGTGACTAGAGTTGTTGAGTGATCGGGTGTCGCGGGCCCCGATGTGACTGGAGTCATTGGCAGTCGGGTGTCGGGGGCACCATTGTGACTGAGTGGTTAAGCGGTCAGGTGCGGGGGACCCCGATGCGACTGGAGTAGCTGGCAATCAGATGCCGGGGGCACCGTTGTGACTGAGTGGTTGAGCGATCGGGTGTCGAGGGCCCCAATGTGACTAGAGTAGCTGGCAGTCGAGTGTCGGGGGCACCGTTGTGTCTGGAGTTGTTGAGTGATCGGGTACCGCGGGCCCCGATGTGGCTGGGGTGACTAGCAGTTGGGTGCCGGAGGCACCGTTGTGACTGAAGTTATTTTGTGGTCGGGTGCCGCGGGCCTCGATGTGGCTGGGGTGACTAGCAGTCGGGTGCTGGAGGCACCGTTGTGACTGAAGTTGTTGGCAGTCGGGTGCCGGGGGCACCGTTGTGACTGGAGTTGTTGGCAGTCGGGTGCCGGAGGCACAGTCGTGACTGAAGGAGGCGGGCGCCGTGAAGAGGCTGAGACCCGAGTACATGTACATGTGCTCAACTAGTTTCATGCTGTATGAGAGCCACGTGGGCTTTACAAATGGGCCAAGGAGGCCAAAGTACAACTGGCACAAGCCACGGGACAATTCCGACGCGCAGGTCGGTCCCCGGGTCAATGCGTAATAAGGCGGATATCCGCGTGTTTTATAGAGGCTCTCCATGAGGAGATCGAGACAAGCCCGACTGAGTAGGTGGCAGGGGCGGTCGTGGGCTGGCGCTTGATGGAGGTCGGACGCGGCTCAAGGTGAGCAGTCGAGTCCAGGCCTCGGAAGGCGAGTGTCGTCATGTTGGGGAGTCGAGGCCGGCCCCAGGAATATTACTCCCGGGCCAGGGTCCGGCTAACTCAAGTCATCCGTGTGAGCGATCGGCGACCAACTTGAGGAGAGCGGTGGGCACGCGGTTCCGTGTTAGAAGTAGGTGCACCATCATGGCGTATGCGTAGCCACCGTGGGTTGTCACGCGGGCGGACCCAGGATGCTGGTGTGTTCACCGTTGTCATAACGCCTTATACGCGACGGGGATGGACTTGTATGAGACGGCTAGACGCCATGTGAGGGAAGTACGTGCGACATACCCTCGGCGTGTATGAGCCGATTAACAAGCCAACCACACTCGCACTTAGTTCCTCGTGTTCTGCGTACGACCTTCGCTGGGTGCCTGCGGAGGAACTCCGAGGGTGTAGCGGTTAGGTCATAAGTTCTTCCTTTTCATCTCCCCTCCATTAGCTCCCTAGGGGGGGCTTTTATAGGGAATGTGAAGGGTTGGGGAAGGGTTTAGGCGGACCAAGTTGGGGGCCCAACTTGCTCCGCGTAAACCCTAAAAAAATACTTTTTTTGTTATGGAGTGGGGGAGGGGGGCATACACGGACCAGCTTTGAGGGTGAGGTTGGTCCGCCTAAACCCCTCCCCGGAGGGGTTTACGCGGAGTAAAAAAATGTTTTTTTTGTTTTCTGTGGGGTTTAGGCGGACCAGTTTTGGGGGTGAGGCTGGTCCGCCTAAACCCCTCCCCCAGGGGGGGTTTAGGCGGACCAGGCCCAAGGCTGGGTCTGTTCCGTCTAAACCCCTCCCCGGAGGGGTTTACGCGGAGTAAAAAAATATAGTTTTTTGTTTTCTGTGGGGTTTGGGCGGACCAGACTGGGGTGCCAGGCTGGTCCGCCTAAACCCCCTCCCCATGGGGTTTAGGCGGACGAGCCCAAGGGGCTAGGCTGGTCCACCTAAACTCTCCCAAGGGGGGTTTATGCGAGTTTGACTGGAGGGTTTAACCGGGGTTTGACTGAGGGTTTGACTGGGGGTTTGACTTGTCGATCCGTGTGCGAGGGCGCACGATGGTGGTGCATGACGCGATGAGTTGCTGGGAGTCCTGAGTTGGGCTCCGGCTTGCTGTAGAGTGGCTGGAGTATACGCACCCACCAGGTGCTCGGGGAAATTCCAGACACGCGTGTGTGGGCCGTATAAGGGTGCTGTGAGCTCCTGAAGCTTGTGGTTGGCCCAGATGGGTCTTCCCTTGACTTCAGAGGGCTGAAGGGAGGCAACTCGAGGGTAGACCCCGGCCTCGTTGCTGGGTGCCACATGGCATGGCTTGTAGTCAGGGCACCCCCTGGTCGGCTCGGGTAGCTGTGTTGAACGCGGGTAAACCCGCAAACTGAGTGATCGGGGGGGGCTGATCGATTGTTGACTTTACCATGGGTCGCGGCTAGCTGGTTAGGACCCTTGGTTGGGTCCGGTGACTGGGGCGTCGACCTGATGATGCCGTTTGTCTGGTGGGCGGGGTGACCCTTGCTCCTTGGCGAAGAGTCCTATGATGTGGCAAGTTGTTCTGAGTCCCGAGTTAACCTGGTTGTTGAGGCGTCGGTGGTGTGACATCGTATGCAGGGTGTCCGGGGGTGATCTCCGAATCTTCACAGAGTGCCGTAAGGTATGGCAGGTTGTCCCGAATCTTGAAACTGACCCGATTGTCGAGAAACTTGCTAGCATAGTGCCATTTCCTCTGTGCCGATCCCTGGTTGTTATGTTACGCCGCTTAACCCGATGAAGTGTCTCGACTTCTAAGCTCGACTCGACTGGTAGAGCAGCTTTGGCGATGTGTCATTTTTCTCTATTTAGGGAGTATTTCCCTATGCTTAATCCTCGATTAATTCAAGAAAATAAGCCGGTGCCAACACTAGCGTACACGGTTATGAAAGTAAGTGGGACAAACTAAGGCCATGGCAGCATCATAGCCGTCCCGATATCCGGACATCCAACCCCGTTCGTAATCACTGCTCCAGTCAGGCAGTCCACGTACAACGACCGGAGCAGAATCGACGTCAACCTCTTTCTCTAACACCGCTGCAATAGGTGAAGTCAGGATCACTGGAGCGCTGCCCGCCTTCGTGTTGGCCCAGAGAGATGGCGGACAAGAAGGGGGGTTGAATTGTCCCCTTACCGAGATGGCGGATTTTAAAAACTTTCTTGACTAATCACAATGGAATGAATATTAACCGCGTTAATTAACTTAAACAGACGTGAGATTAAAAGAGTTCTCTCAAGCTTTCCGATCTCACTCGAATTAAAAATGTAACTAGTCAAAAAGATTAAGCTCAACACAGATAACGGAAGTAGCAGTGTGCGACGATACAGTGAATTAAAAATCTATTTAATGGACCTGTGAAGGGAGATAGAAGAAATGATCAATCACACAGGCAATCACACAAGACACAAGGATTTTTAGGTGGTTCGGGACCACGACGGGCTCCCTACATCCACCCCTCACCGAAACCCGGTGAGGCTTCACTACATGCTACTTGCGTAGCAACACGGGGACGAACCCCAACCACACACACCCTGCTTTCGCAGCAATACACGCACGATGGCACGAGACGTTGCCTCAAAACGCTGCCACTGCAGCACACACACACACACACAACGTCGGGGAACACACCCCGGACTCGACAACCACACGGAGTCACAACTCCGCCTTCACACTACCGACCATGGGGAACCTTTCCCCACAATATGCGTCCCTTGCATCCTGCTGCCGCATCGGCATCCGCCCATCGTCTTCGTCTTTCCTCTTCGTGCAAGGGTAGCTGTTGTGCTACGCTTCTAACCAAGCGCAAGGACGTTGCTGCAGCTGCCGATGTCCTTCCCTTACAGTTGATGTGCCACTGTTGTCCCCTTCATCCTACTTCTTCCTTGTCTCATAAAGACTGCTGCAGCTGCTGTAGTGAAGGCTCCTTCATCCTCAACGTGTTCTTCATCCGTGAACGCATCAAAGGTAGGCAATCTCTCGAGCTTAACACTAAGTTAATCATAGACATCATGTTAACTAGATCATGTCATTCCTCCCTTGGATTTATACCATTATTACATGATTATCTTAATTAATTAAATAATCACATCACATTAAAAATTGTATATCTATGTAATCTTTTATCTAAAAATTTTAAAGTGCATACGACTTGAATCCCCATGTTTTTCCTTAATTTTTCATGCCTTTATATGGATGTTAACTAGTAACATTAACTAGTTAATTAATTTAATGGGTTTTATAATGGTTAGACGACGAATTGAAAAATACACTCTAGCGGGCTAGTTATAGTGTTTTGTGTTGACGGCCTGGTTGTAGACGTCGGAGTGTCGTTTGGTCATGAAATTTCATGAACGTGTTATTGGGGTAGTGACCGAGGTAGTGGAGTTGGTACCTCTTTTTTTCTGGTCCTTCTAACTCAAGATAACCCTACTCTCAAGTAAAAATATTTTTGAACATCAGGTTATATAGAGTTTTTCGAGCTCATCATTTTGATATATAGATCGCACGATTCCGACATGTGTGCGTCAAAAACTCGAAGTTTAAAAGATAGACATTGTTCTTTATTTAAATAACGACAATTGCTTTGTCGTTGTTTCCTTTAGATTATATACATATATTAATATATATTTATATAACGTGAAGCATATTAATATCTTTTAAATTTGTATCTTTAAAAATATATATGTATAAAACTATGTAAAATAAAATTATGAAATATATATTTTTAGAGTCATTAGATTTTTATCTTAATTGTCATATATTTAATTCTGACAGTTTTTTTTATTTGAAAATATTATTATTCATCATGATTAAATTAAAAACTACATATCATGTTTAAATATTGAAAAAATCATATCTTATGATCAAAGTCGGTGAAAATTATAATAAATATATAGTCGTGATCCTTGTAAATTTCCTTTAATTATCATGTAATTAGTTCAAAAAAAATAGTATTCGTCCTTTTAAAGAGATGTTATTATCTAAATTATTAGATTAAATAGAAATTAAAATATGAATTGACATCTACTTGCATGGACGTGATTTATTCTATTTTTCTCGAGATTTGATATGTACCGTGGATCATATTGGCACTACGTCTCAGTCCGTAGATGTAGTCCCACGTTTCACGTTAGTTTCCCGATACACCCTCAACTCTCGGTGACATACGAGCCCTCCGTTGGACATTCCGTTCCTTCGGACTGGCAAGTTAGTCATTGGGACCTCCGTAAGTCTCCTCGTAGTCTTGGATTCCCTCAAGGCCGACTAAGCTGGTTGTACCACAAGAACCTTGGAACCCTATTAGTCATGTCACTCTAAAGAAAACATGACACTCGGCCCTCATAGAACACTGTTAAGGCGATTCTGTGAGAGATCTGTCTCTATCTGACTCATAAGGTGCTAATTTGATTAGCGACTACATTGGTTATCGCCGTTTTATGTCATGAGCATGTTGAAGGGGTGACCTTATAGGTGAGCGCTTAGTGTAAAAGCAACCGTATTATGGAGGCACCAATTCTTCAATGATTTGTTCAGAGAATGAGTGACCACCATTGTGGGCGCGACTTCTTAAATATACGGTGCTCTCACGAGACATCAATCTCCCAGATTTCCCGAATTGTCTCAGTTTTTGTGTGCCATCGTACTAGACTTATCGAGGTCTATCTTGAATCCTTGATCAATGAAATCTACCCTATTATTCGTACAAGCTTGATCCTTGAAATTCTTGACCATTAATATGGAATTAGTCTACACAAAATGTCAGGGGCTATGGGTCCCAATAAAATGACATTTTAAATACTACGGGTTTTGATCTGACCCTATTGAGCGAGGCAAAGTCCAAACGTTTACCGGTATAGGATGATCGAGTGCTGACATTCATCACCTATAGTTGTCTATAACTTATTTCCCTGAGAGGCGGTCATATCTTCGTGATTTCCCCTTAGCGCATTGGCCAATCCTATGTAGTGCTAGATGTGCAAAAGCTCACGTGATAGTGATGATCGAGAGCAATTGTCATCATAGTACACCCTTCCACAACTTATTGTTCATCATGATAAGATCTTGGATGACCTTATTAGAGGGGCTATCATATTATCGTGACTTCCCCTTAGTGTCTTGGCAAACTCTATATAGTGCTAGTAGAAGTGATTGACTTACTTCTATATTGTTCATCGTGAATGTTCTTGAACTACCTTAATGTTAGTACTCGTTATCTTGCCACATAGTTCGTGATATGTTCATTTAATTGACCTCATATCTCTTGATTGTCCTTATAGTTCTTGTTTTTTTCTTGCGCCGTTATAATTCTTGATTTCTTATACTTTGCATGACTTGCATGAGCATGTTAACATGTAATTCACTTAAAGCTAGCTTGGAGCTTGAGATATTAAGTCCTACTAAGCGTTCGCTCACCCTGCGTTTTTCAATATTTTTCAGGTAATGACCTTAGCGATGACGAGACCGAACATGATGGGCAGGGGCAGGAGTGATGAGTACTCCGACATCTAGACGAATCATCTAGTCTGGCTATCTTGTATCTTACGTTAAGTCTAGTCAAGTTTCTCATTGTAATTTTCTGTTATTGAGTCTTTTCTTTACTTTGGGTCCAATATGTAATTAACTTATATTTGAAATAAAATTCTATTTTGTTCAAATTATATTTTGTCTTAACTATGTTCTGATTGACACTACTGTTTAACTGCCACGTTCTGAGCAAACGAACGAGTTCCGCTGCTATCGGTTCGGGGCGTGACAGAAGATGGTATCAGAGACTAGGCTTTCTAAATCCCTAGGTCATCCAGTCCAAGTTATAGATCGAGTTGTCCTTGTCAATTATCCTATAGGAATCTCGTGAGATTTGGGTAGAGCTATGGGTTAAATAATAAAATATGTTACATCCGCGTTAGATAAATACCAAGAGATATGATTAATCATTTATTTAAAACTCGTTTTGTAGGTTAAGAGATGGCCGCCGAGAGAGCCCAATGGAGGGAAATGCAACGTACGGTTCAAGGATTAACACAAGCTTTACAACAAGTCTCACAAGGCAGAGCACAACATGGAGCTGGGGATCTGCATCGGAAATTTCAAAAGATGAATCCCCTAAAGTTTAGTGGGTCTACCGACCCAGATGAAGCGGAGAACTGGGTGCAAGAAATAGAAAGAACCTTTAGGGTCATGCAATGTACCGACAAAGAAAAGATATTACGAGGAACCTATCAACTAGAGAAGGATGCTCGGGTCTGGTGGGGATCCGTGGAAGCTATTTTGCCTAACGATCACGTAACATGGGATGAATTTTTAGAACACTTTAACGAGAATTATTTCTCGAAAAGGATTCGTGAGATAAAGGCTACGGAGTTTGCGGCCTTGAAACAATGTAGTCTATTTGTAGCGGAATATGAAGCGAAGTTTTCTAGATTAACCCGATATGCACCACACCTAGTCTGCACGGAAAAGATGAGGGCGAAACGATTTATGAACGGCTTAAAGGTGGAGCTTATTCCTCAATTAGCTCCATTGGAAATCCAAACATATACAGAGATGGTTAGAAAAGCACAACTCTTGGAGGATGCCATGGATATGATAGAGCGAGTCAAAGGAAATATCGCCAAAAAGGAGCAAGCAAATGGATCCAAGAACAAGGAAACCGTGAATGGCAAGAAGAGGTCCAATGGAGGTAACGGTTTCCGTAAGAATAAGAAATCTCGGAATGATGATCAACAAATTATTCTGGCCAAAGGAAAATGCAAACATTGTAACAAAGGAAGGCATAATCCGGACGAGTGTTGGTATAAACTCGAGAAATGTATCCGTTGCGGAAGCAGAGATCATAAAATCGCCCATTGTCCACTCTTAAAGGAAAAATAGCCGCAAGCATTGGAAGGTAACTCTATGAACCTATCTCATCCATAATTGCATGAATCGGATATGGTGATCTTAGTACCTAGCATGTTATGAGAATGGTCTAGCTAGAATACATGTTTTTGGTATGATGAGCTTACCCCACTATTATGGAAAAAAATTCATGTGCATTTGGGGACCAAATTCTTTTAAGTGGGGGAGGGTGTAGCACCCCAGAAATTTTAATAGAGAATAAATAGAAATAATTATAATTATTAGTCATTGAACAAATTATGAGAATTTAAATTTTGATAAAGTAAAAATGATATTTAGCTAAAATAATAATTAATGGGCATCAATGAAGGTATAACTAAATAATTGAGAAATAGAAATCGAATATATCCTTTTATTTATGGTTTAAATTGGAAATACAATCCAAACATTTAAGGAATCGCATTCCAAAATATATTTATACATATACGTACGTATAAAGACTTTCATAGGATCGAATCCGACTCTGATACCCGAGACAACGATAAAATCTAATAAGATAGATAAATAAAAAAAATTAAGAAGTACTACCCTAATCAAACTCTCAATCGATATCATGACCCACCTACAACATAAGCTTAATACAACTCCATAGGAAATGGGCTTAGCTTAAGGCCAATGGGCCTCACTCACACACACACACACACACACACACACACACACACACACACACACACATATATATATATATATATATATATATATATGCAAAACTATTAATAGATATAAAGTGCATATATGAGGTTTAGTAAAATGACAAATGGGTTTAGTTATATATATATCAAGATATATGAATAATAAATAAAACTCTTAATAACTGCATGATTTATATTAACATATATATATATATATATATATATATATATATATATATATATATATATATATTAAAGAGATTCTACCCATATACTCTGGATAGGTCTACACAAGTATACATATAAATATATGGGGAGGCCTTAACAAATCTAACCCATGTACACATACAGGAGGCCAATAGAGAATAATGGGTATAATTAGATATATTTTAAAACAGCCTAAAACGTCGGATATATAGATATATCCATAAGGCCTTAAACCCATAAAGACAGAACTCTTGCGCTTATGTGAGGAGGCCAAAAGAAATACATAACTGATAACCCATATATATATATATATACAATTATAACCCACCGAACAGCAACCCAACCTCACGTATGTAATATAAAGTCATAACCCACGTAATGGATGTGTATATATATATACATACCCACAACCCAAAACCCAGTTATAGGTTCAGCGTTGCATAGGGAAGCCTTAGGGTTTTGAATACAGAAAGAGGATAGCGACTGCAATTTCGGAAGGGTAAAGACTTGTCATGATAGGTTTCGCTCAAACAAGGACTCCGAGCTCGTATTAGGACTCTACGTAGGAAACCTTGAGGAAAGGGGTTTTATCCCTATAAATACACATGGCCTGACGATCGACAGAAGCTTTCATGCTCCTGCGTTCGTGTTGTTGCCGTTCGTGCATCCCTTGCATCCTGCTGCCTCGTCGACATCCGCCCATCGTCTTCATCTTTCCTCTTCGTGCAAGGGCAGCTACTGTGCTACACTTCTAACCAAGCGCAAGGACATTGCTGTAGCTGCCGACGTCCTTCCCTTACAGTTGATGTGCCGCTGATGTCCCCTTCATCCTACTTCTTCCTTGTCTCGTAAAGACTGCTGCAACTGCTGTAGTGAAGGCTCCTACATCCACAACGTGTTCTACATCCGTGAACGCATCAAAGGTAGGCAATCTCTCGAGCTTAACACTAAGTTAATCATAGACATCATGTTAACTAGATCACGTCATTCCTCCCTTGGATTTATACCGTTATTACATGATTATCTTAATTAATTAAATAATCACATCACATTAAAAATTGTATATCTATGTAATCTTTTATCTAAAAATTTTAAAGTGCATACAACTAGAATCTCCATGTTTTTCCTTAATTTTTCATGCCTTTATATGAATGATAACTAGTAACATTAACTAGTTAATTAATTTAATGGGTTTTATTATGGTCAGACAACAAATTGAAAAATACACTGTAGCGGGCTAGTTATAGTGTTTTATGTTGTCGGCCTGGTTGTAGACGTCGGAGTGTCGTTTGGTCATGAAATTTCACGAGCGTGTTATTGGGGTAGTGACTGAGGTAGTGGAGTTGGTACCTTTTTTTTTTCATTCCTCCTAACTCAAGATAGCCCTACTCTCAAGTAAAAATATTTTTGAACATCAGGTTATATAGAGTTTTTCGAGCGCTTCATTTTGATATATAGATCGCGCGATTCCGACGTGTGTGCGTCAAAAACTCGAAGTTTAAAAGATAAACATTATTCTTTATTTAAATAACGACAACTGCGTTGTCGTTGTTTCCTTTAGATTATATACATATATTAATATATGTTTATATAACGTAAAGCAAATTAATATCTTTTAAATCTGTATCTTTAAAAATCTATATCTATGAAATTATGTAAAATAAAATTATGAAACATATATTCTTATAATCATTACATTTTTCTCTTATTTGTCATATATTTAATTCTGACAATTTTTTTATTTGAAAAATATTATTATTCATCATGATTAAATTAAAAACTACATATCATGTTTAAATATTGAAAATTTCATATCTTATGATCAAAGTCGGTAAAAATTACAATAAATATATAGTCGTGATCCTTGTAAATTTCTCTTAATTATCATGTAATTAGTTCAAAAAAATTAGTATCCGCCCTTTTAAAGAGATGTTATTTTATAAATTATTAGATTAAATAGAAATTAAGATATGAATTGACATCTACTTGCATGGACGTGATTTATTCTATTTTTGTCGAGATTTGATCTGTACCGTGGATCATATTGGCACTACGTCTCAGTCCGTAGACGCAGTCCCGCGTTTCACGCTGGTTTCGCGATATACCCTCAACTCTCGATGACATACGAGCCCTCCGTTGGACATTCCGTTCCTTCGGACTGACAAGTTAGTCATTAGGACCTCCGTAAGTCTCCTCGTAGCCTTGGATTCCCTCCAGGCCGACTGAACTGGTTGTACCACAAGAACCCTGGAACCATGTTAGTCATGTCACTCTAAAGAAAACATGACACTCGGCCCTCATAGAACGCTGTTATGGTGATTCTGTGTGAGATCTGTCTCTATCTGACTCATAAGGTGCTAATTTGATTAGCGACTACATTGGTTATCGCCGTTTTCTGCCATGAGCATGTTGAAGGGGTGACCTTATAGGCGGGCGCTTAGTGTAAAAGCAACCGTATTGTGGAGGCACCAATTCTTCAATGCTTTGTTTAGAGAATGAGTGACCACCACTGTGGGCGCGACTTCTTAAATATACGGTGCTCTGACGAGACACCAATCTCCCAGATTTCTCGAATTATCTCTATTTTTGTGTGCCATCGTACTAGACTTGTCGAGGTCTATCTTGAATCTCTGATCAATGAAATCTACCATGTTGTTCGTACATGCTTGATCCTTGAAATTCTTGGCCATTAATATGGAATTAGTCTAGATAAAATGTCAGGGGCTATGGGTCCCAATAAAATGACATTTTAAATTCTACGGGTCCTGATCTGACCCTATTGGGCGAGGCAAAGTCCAAACGTTTACCGGTATACGATGATCGAGTGCTGGCATTCACCGCCTATAGTTGTCTATAACTTATTTCCATGAGGGGCGGTCATATCTTCGTGATTTCCCCTTAGCGCATTGGCCAATCCTATGTAGTGCTATATGTGCAAAAGCTCACGTGATAGTGATCATCGGGAGCAATTGCCATCATAGTACACCCTTCCACAACTTATTATTCATCATGATAAGATCTTGGATGACCTTATTAGAGGGGCTATCATATTATCGTGACTTCCCCTTACTATCTTGGCAAACTCTATATAGTGCTAGTAGAAGTGATTGACTTACTTCTATATTGTTCATCGTGAATGTTCTTGAACTACCTTAATGTTAGTACTCGTTATCTTGCCACAATAGTTCGTGATATGTTCATTTAATTGACCTCGTATCTCTTGATTGTCCTTATAGTTCTTGTTTTTTTTCTTGCACCGTTATAATTCTTGATTTCTTATACTTTGCATGACTTGCATGAGCATGTTAACATGTAATTTACTTAAAGCTAGCATGGAGCTTGAGATATTAAGTCCTATTGAGCGTTCGCTAACCCTGCGTTTCTCAATATTTTTCAGGTAATGACCTTAGCGATGACGAGACCAAACATGATGGGCAGGGGCAAGAGTGATGAGTACTCCGACATCTAGACGAATCATCCAGTCTGGCTATCTTGTGTCTTACGTTAAGTCTAGTCAAGTTTCTCATTGTAATTTTCCGTTATTGAGTCTTTTCTTTACTTTGGGCCCAATTTGTAATTAACTTATATTTGAAATAAAATTTGATTTTGTTAAAATTATATTTTGTCTTAACTATGTTCTGATTGACACTATTGTTTAACTGCCACGTTCCGAGCAAACGAACGTGTTCCGCTGCTATCGGTTCGGGACGTGACAGAAGGTGCTATCAGATACTAGGCTTTCTAAATCCCTAGGTCATCCAGTCCAAGTTATAGATCGAGTTGTCCTTGTCAATTACCCTATAGGAATCCCGTGAGATTTGGGTAGAGCTATGGGTTAAATAATAAAATATGTTACATCCACGTTTGATAAATACCAAGAGATATGATTAATCATTTATTTAAAACTCGTTTTGTAGGTTAAGAGATGGCCTGTAATACCCCGTATTTAATTAATAATTTTATTTAATTTTTTCTTGTCAAATTAAAATTTTTAGGAATTTATTTGAATTTAGTTGAATTAATAATTGGATAGAAATTGAAATAAATCTTTAAAAAATTTAAATTAAATTGAAATGAAATGAAAATGAAATATAACCCAAATGAAAATAAGGTTTAGGTGAAATGAAACACAAATGCAATTGGGTTGGAATGAAAATGAAATGAAAAGAGAGAATTTGAAATTTGAATTTTGAATTTAATATTTTATTATTAAATAAATAGTGAAGTGAAATTTCGTTGACCATATTAAAATCTTGAAAAATAATAATTAGGTAGAAGACCATGCGATTAGCAATTGTGTCTTCTAGGGCTAAGCCTACTAAAATCATTTATTAGGCCGAATTAGTGGATTAAGTCTTCCGAACTTAATATTTAACTATTTACGGAATAGTAGAAGTGAAAATTTTGTCTACCATATAAAAATTCATAAAAATAGTAATTAAATAATAGATGCATCGACTAACACTTTTTTCTTCTATGACTAAGCCTAATAAAATCAGTATCTAGGCCTAATCAGTGGGTTAAGTCTGACTTTCAACCCACCTAACCCGAAATTCGTGTTCACTATTCACCCCATTTTAAAACATCAAATTAGAGCCCATTTCTTAACCAAATGCGATGAGGTTAGGGGCAAATGAAAGCTAGTGACTCGTAGATTAATAGCCCCCAACAAATTTTGTGTAAGATTAACTAGGATAAGAGTGATTTGACGAGTTTAGTCTAGGTCAATTATTTCGGCGGCGTAAACTACACGCCTCTTCAAGGTCGAAATTCTCCCTTCCTGCAAGGATCCAGAAGGTGTATGAGATATAGATAGAAAGCTCTTCGAGTCTAGTTTCATTTGGTTGCTGTGGTGTCGGCAGAGGAGTTAGATCTAGAGAGATCTTGGCGATTTTGTGGAAGGTGGTCTGCTCCCCGTCGTTTTTCTATCTCCAAGTTTTGGTTCATCAAATCAGGTTAGTACCTCAACCAAAATAGGCATATGAGTAGGGGTTTTTGATCAGGTCGACGAGATCTATCATCTGAGACTACAAGCTCTAATTTTTATAGGGTATTGAGGGAGGAATCAGGAGATCTTTGAAGGGGATTCTTATAGTTCGTGGGTCTAATCCATCTCGTGGTTTAAGTCTTCAATTGAGGTAGGTTATAACTGGCCAAATGTTAATTATTGTATATCAAATTGAAGCTTAGTAGGTTGTCTCTCTTTTGGCGTAAAAAGCCCTTTGATCCATCAATTCCATTTAGAGAATTTGAGGTTTGAACATGAACTTGTCCATATGGTGATTTCATATACTTGGAACCTGATTAATCCATGAATTCGAAACATAAATGTTGAAATTCATAGCATGTGTGATACATGGTTGGAAAGCCCTCTCTGTTAGCTTTCCAGTGATATAAAAAGCCCTAAAAGTTATCATGTATACGTAGAGAATTTGATGTTTTAGTAACACACTGTCCTAATTAGGGTTTTTCTTTTTCCTGTCAATACAGAACTTAATTACAGAACCTAAATCTGAAATTGACCTTACCAAATGATAGTACTCTGTCTTAGCTTTCCATTGATATATCATATGCTTAATTCCATTATGAATTGAGGAAGATATAGGCTTTTTAATCTCAGGATCTCACACACATAACAAGCAGAAAACGGCCTTAATGATCGCGGCCCCCGGCAGGACCGCCATCCTGGTCGCGGTCGCGCGACCAACCGCAACCAGGTGGTCGCGGTCCTGTGGGCGACCGCGACCCCAATAAAAAGGGGCCGGGTGACCGACCTCCGCCCTAAACGCGATCTGAAGTTATTAAATGAATAATTAAAAACCTTGAATCCCTGTAAAACATATTCTTCTGCTACCAGGAGATTTAAAAGTTATTCTTCTGCTACCAGGAGATTTAAAAGTTATTTTTCTGCTACTGGAAAGTATTTTAATCTATTTTTTTATGCATATAAACCTATTTTTCCTATAATTAATAGAATATAAATGTATAAGAAATTATGTCCAGCATGCAAAAATTATTATTAAATAACTAAAATGCATGGAAAATTTGTCTTATAGTAGCAGCATGTGAGAAGTTAAATTCTTGTGGATTTAGGTGGATTTAGAATATTTTATCTTATAAAAATCTATATTTCTTCTATAAAATGAAAGAAAATGCTTATAAATTATATGTGGTATGTTAAAAAGATCTCAAAGGTATGAAAATTCATGAATATTATGCTCTGATATAATTATCATGTGAGAGATAATTTTCTGTGAAAATTTGATATTTTTACCAAATAGAATTCATTTACTCTCCATATAATAGAGAATAAATGCATGAAAATTATATTAACTTGTTAAAAATAACCCTTACAGCATGAAAAAAGTTCTTACAGCATAACAAAAATTTTCCAGCATGTTAGAATGATAACAGCAAGTTATAGAGGAATTTTTATACTTAAACAAATTTCTAATGTATTTCTTCCATTCAATAAATAGTATAAATGGTAGAATAATGTAGAAAAATTAATTTCAGTATGCTAAAAATACTATGGGTATCATGAAAAATGAACAACCAGTAAGATGATTTATTCTTAATAAACCATCCAAAAATTTCATAAGGAACTTTTTATAGCACACCAAATATGGGTTTTTTTGTGTTTAAAAAGGTATTTTTAATGTGTAAAAATTCCATTCCAGTAACAAAAATGGATATTTACTGTCATTTTCCAGAGGAATCATGTGCTGGAGTTACTTAAAAATATTAGGGAGATTTTCACCATGATAGGATTTATTTCTATGAATTAAGTGAAATTTTAGTAATTTACTCTAATAATACTAAATAAATCATTTCTTTGGCTTTTTGCATCCAATTAATTTAAGGCATTTCCAGTATGATAAAACTTGTTAAACCAACAGAATAAAATGTTAATTTATGGAATTGAATGTATTCTAAAGATTGTATTTTTCCTACTTATCCTTTCATTCTTGGATTCCACGACTTAATTGTCGTTAAACATTATGCCAAAGTTTAATCCTTCATTTTCTTGTTATTCTGATTTTTGCTAGATCTGTACTTGTTACATTTTAGCTTATTCCTTGAAATTCATTGGCCATATTTATACAAGAAATGTCTAGACAATTGGGATCATCGATCCATAAAACCAATGTCATCGCATCATAAGGGCCCGGTCTGGTTCTGGCGAGAGCGCCCGAAAATTAGTGAACCCATGGGATGTTAATGACAAGGTGTGGCATTGTAACGAGTACTTGACTAGTGTGTGTCTACGACATTTGACCTATTGTTATTCCTTTTACTTGATTATGAATTATTGAAATACTTGCTTGTTGGCCAATTATTATTGTTTCAATTGCTCTTACTGAATTTCTTATACATGATATTATTGATCATTGGAATTTATTCAATTCTTGACTTTGCAAGACCTTCTACATTGTTCTTGATCTCTTTATTCAATTCCTTGTTCTCTGTTGCATACAACTGGTAATTAAGATGTTAACTACGTAAATATGCCGTTATTTCCTACTGAGCGTCAGCTCATAGTTGTGTTCCCCCCTTTTTCAGGCTTTTCAGGTGACGCGCTTACCGATGGGGAGGGTCAGGAGTGATCCTTGAGTGCTTTTGTACCTAGTTATTGAGTCAGATTAGTATTTACTTCCAGTTTGATTTTACATCAGTGTTGTATTAGAATTTCATTTGGAAGGCATGTTTGATCGAGTCTTAGCATGTTGGTTATTGTAATAAAGTTGGAATTATTTTGATTAATGGAAGTGTTTCTCACTTTATAATTTGTCTAATTGTTTAGATTAGAAATTATTGTTAGTGCTAGCTCGTATCTGACTGTACGCGCCGATTTTCCGCGTCGGGGCGTGACAGTTTAGTTGGTATCAGAGCCCTAGGTTTCATATTCCTAGGTTCCCCTAAGTTTTAGGTTTCTCATTGCATCCAATAACCCGGTATATCGAAAGGTGTTGTCCGAACGTTAGGCTACGTCTATCGGGAAGGTCACACACTTGCGCGAGTGGTCTTCGGACCGATTATCTCCGCCAGGTACCGAGTTTTTGGTCGTGTCTAGGTGCATTAGAACCTTAACCTTGTAAAAGTCTAGGACCTGACCTGGTGAGATTGGGTAGAAACTTGGGTTAAGTCCGTATCTTAATCGCGATATTACCTATCTTATTGGACCTAAGTAATCTTGTTCCTCGTGTAGGCTTTTGCAATGGCAGCTGATCGTGCTGAATGGAGGAACCTGCAGTGCACTGTTCAAGGCCTTACTCAGGCCCTACAGCAAGTAGCTCAGGCAGGAGCGGCACAGCATGGCACCGGTGATTTATACCGGAACTTCTGTGGGATGAATCCGCCTAGATTTGCTGGTTCGACCGACCCTGATGAAGCCGAGCACTGGCTTGATGATATGGCAAGGATTTTTGGAGTCATGCAATGCACCGACCAAGAACGTGTTCTTTTATCTACCTTCCAATTAGAACGTGATGCACGTACGTGGTGGGATTCTATCAAGGCGACTCTCGGTGACCGGCAGGTTACGTGGGAAGAGTTCGAGGAATTCTTCAACAACAAGTACTTTTCTGACCGAGTTCAAGAGAAGAAGGCAGCTGAGTTCGCGGCTCTAAAGCAACGGAGCTTATCTGTAGCAGAGTATGAAGCACAATTCTCCAGACTATCTCGATATGCTACTCATCTCATTTCTACTGAAAAGATGAAGGCGAAGCGCTTTCTTAATGGTTTGAAGCTTCATTATATCAACCAGTTGGCACCTATGGAGATATCAACTTATTCTAAGATGGTAAGGAAGGCGCAAGTTCTGGAGGACACTCTTGAGATGACAGAAAGAATCCGTGGCAAAGGCATGAAGAAAGAGCAACCGAAGGAGTTCAAGAAAAGCAAGATCGGACCTAGCTTTATCAAGAAGAGGCCGGGGAGTGGGTCGAGTTCGTGGACCGGAGCAGGCTCATGGAAGGGAAAGATGCCAAAGCAGGAGGAAAAGAAGCATGTCCCTGTTGTACCCTTTAAGGGCGTGTGCAGATATTGTGACCGTCCTGGTCACAAGATGGAAGAGTGCTGGCGCAAGTTGGGCGCCTGTCTACGTTGCGGAAGTAGGGAGCACCGCATCCCAGATTGTCCATTATTATCGGAGCAAGCTACACCGACAAAGCCTCAGGTCTTCAAGAAGCCGCAAGGCAAGCTCCAGGCACTTCAGGTTGATGAAGCAGACACAGCCGGAGAAGGTGGACTCGTCGAAGGTACTCTCATTATACTCGACAAGCCAGCCTTTGTTCTTTTTGATACTGGTGCTACGCATTCTTTCATTTCTCGGAGATTTGCTAAGTCTTTAGCTGTGGAACCTATTTTGATGAGTTCTTCGTTAGCGATATCTACACCTATTGGTTCTAGATTGGCAATTCAGCATTATTATCCTTCTAGCAAGGTGATGGTTCATGAGCAGAATTTACCTGCTGATTTAGTCTACATGGACATGAAGGATTATGATGCAATCCTAGGAGCTGACTGGTTGGCCAAGTATGAGGCCAATGTTCACTGCAGTTCTAGCTCGGTGTCTTTTAATAGGCACCCGGAACTTTCATTTATGGGAGCTAGATACCATCGCTCTATCTCACTTATTTCGGCCCTTCGTGCTGATAAACTGATGAGGCGAGGTTGCGAGGCATTTCTAGCCTTTGTCTATGCTACTCCCGAGCAGCAGGTGGAGATTAAGGACATCCCTGTTGTCCGTGAATTTCTTGATATATTTCCTGAGGATCTACCGGGACTTCCGCCTGAGCGGGAAGTTATCTTCTCTATTGATGTTATTCCTGGTTCTTCTCCTGTCTCTAAAGCTCCGTACCGTATGTCTTCTGCGGAGCTAAGGGAATTAAAGCAGCAATTGATGGAGTTACTTGAGAAGGGTTTCATTCGCCCTAGTACTTCCCCTTGGGGAGCCCCTGTACTATTTGTCCGGAAGAAGGATGGTTCGTTGAGACTGTGCATCGATTATCGGCAACTGAATCAGATAACTGTCAAGAACAAGTACCCATTGCCGAGGATTGATGAGTTATTTGACCAGATAGCAGGAGCTCAATTCTTTTCTAAGATCGATCTTCGATCTGGATATCATCAGTTGCGGATTAAGGAAGAAGATATTCATAAAACGGCTTTCCGCAGCAGGTATGGTCATTTCGAATTTGTCGTTATGCCTTTTGGTTTAACGAATGCACCAGCGGCTTTCATGCAGTTGATGAATAGTGTTTTTCGACCCTATCTTGATCGATGGGTGGTGGTATTCATTGATGATATCTTGATTTATTCTAAGAGTGAAGTAGAGCATGACGAACATCTGAGATTGGCACTACATATATTAAGAGACCAACAACTGTACGCCAAGTTCAGTAAGTGTGCTTTTTGGCTTCAAGAGGTGTCTTTTCTAGGACACATTATTACCAAAGATGGTATTTCTGTTGATCCTTCGAAGGTGGAAGCAGTGAAGAATTGGGAACAGCCCACCAGTGTGACTGAGATCAGAAGTTTCTTAGGCCTGGCAGGTTATTATCATAGATTCATTCAAGACTTCTCCAAGATCGCGGTACCCCTTACCAGATTGACCCGCAAGGAGAATAAGTTTGAATGGTCGGATGCTTGTCAGAAAAGCTTCCAGACATTGAAGGAATGCTTAACTTCAGCACCCGTGTTAGCTTTACCTTCTAGTGAAGGAGGCTTTGTGGTCTACACCGATGCATCAGGTATTGGCTTAGGTTGTGTGCTTATGCAGCATGGGAAGGTAATTGCTTATTCTTCCAGGCAGTTGAGGAAGCATGAAGAGAACTATCCTATTCATGATTTGGAATTGGCAGTCATCGTCTTTGCTTTGAAGATTTGGAGGCATTACCTGTATAGAGAATCTTTCACGGTATTTTCAGATCACAAGAGTTTGAAGTATTTATCCTCTCAGAAGGAACTCAATATGCGGCAGCGCAGATGGCTAGAGTATTTGAAGGACTTCGACTTCTCTATTGAGTATCATCCTGGCAAAGGTAATGTGGTGGCAGATGCATTGAGCCGGAAGCCTATAGCAAATGTATCCAGTCTTATGATGCAAGAATGGAAGCTATTGGAGCAGATGGCTAGTCTGGATTTGAATTTCAATAATGATCGGGTCATTATTGCACAAATGCAACTTAAACCTGAATTATTGATGGAGATCAAGTCCTTGCAAGATAATGATCCCGAACTGGTAGAGATCAAGGGAAGTTTGAGCAGCAGACCGGATTTCATGATTTCTGAGGATGGAAGACTTCTATTTCAAGGACGAACGTGTGTACCTGACGTAGCTGAAATCAAGAACAAGATTCTCGACGAAGCTCATAGATCTAAATACACGATTCATCCTGGAGGCACTAAAATGTTTAAGGATTTGATAAGATCCTTTTGGTGGCCGAATATGAAAAGAGAAGTTGCAGATTTTGTGAGTAGCTGTAACGACCCGAGAATCCGATTACTGGGAAGGCCCGATAACCCGAGACTCGCACCGCCACCTACGAGCCCGAAGACTCGGAAGGGTTAAAAGGATGGTGTGGAAACTACACAAGCATCACAAATAATTACAGAAGTTAAACAGTTATAATATTAAGCAGGAAATAAATTAACATTTTACATGGTCCACAATCAAATAACAACAACAGCAACAGTAGTCCACGACTGGTACAGTTACAAGAAAGAAAAGTACAGCTACACGGGGCATACCCCGGCTCTGACCTCTGGCACTACCTCTGGGCACCCGCACCACGCTGCACTCCTGACGCGCTCCCCGAAGGCGGCGCCTCACCTGAAACACGGTGAAAATACGCAGGGAATGAGTCTCGGAATAAGACTCAGTAGGGATCACTCGAACCCTACCTCGTAAAATGAGAAACCACTACACTAGCGGTAGGAAAGTACCTCGGAAAGGAAAGCCTTGTACTCTACAGAACCAGGCCCTACGGCACGCAAACCGACATACGTGCCACGGTACGAGACCGAAACTCAACGGTCGAACCGTAAAACCCGAAGGTCGGAAACACACGACTGACAGTCTGTCACTCTGTACTCGACAGGAGTACCACCCACTAGAAGCACAGCCGGTAGCGTCCCCTGACGTCTTACACCGCGCCGCAGGTGAACCACCTGACGTGGTAGGTCCTACCCGAGGTGCAGACACCGTACAAGTAACCACAAACAAGTAACTAGCTGGGGTCACGCCCGTCGACGTGGGTCCAACCGCCCCCAACCACGTGTGCACACACAGACCTTGCGTCACTAGGTCTGGTCCTCTGACCGGTTTTCTCCCATAGCCGGACTCTGGCTACCGACGAGGGGCCTACGGTAACCGGTCCACAAACCGTCTCAAAGGTGAATGCCCGTACACCACTCCCAAGTGAGACCAGCACCTCGTACTGGTGGGCTACGACCAGTGGAGGGTCACTGAAGGAGTAGACTCTCAAGACCACGGAAAACAACATCCGAACCTGACGAAGTACGGGGGCCGTCCCACGTACCATCACCATCGCACGGTGACCACGGTCGGAGAAGAAACGGACGCACCGCCCACAGCCAAACGCATGACCAAGGCAAACGGAACCTCTGGACACCCAAAGACACGGTCCTGAAACTCCACGGGGTGTCCAGGACACACACACGGCCCAAGAGGAACACCCGACGACAGGACAGATCGCGCTAGGGACCCCTAGCGCGACAAGGAAGAACGCGCTAGGACCTCCTAGCGCGACAGGGAAGATCGCGCTAGGGCCTCCTAGCGTGACCAGAACCGCCCTACTGTTCATCTTCTCCGATGAACGCACCCCATCGGGGCAGCGCGACCATCAAGAACGCGCTACTAGAGTATAGCGCGTTCTCAGTCCGCGCCCGAAAACGGTGGAAACGCCTAAAAATTCCAACCATGCCCCCATGCCTCCGCCAGAGAGGGGGAAATCAAGGGGAATGACCCCTAAGGACCCCTAGCATGCTTCTAAGCCACCAAAACATGAAATAGCGGGCTAAAACCATAGATCGGGCGAGCTCTCCCCAAATCATGAAAAACCCCAAACCCGCTCAAACAAGCCTCTCTCGGCCTCCCCGCGGCCTACAAATCACGGAAACGAACGGCAAGAGACTAAGGAACGTCACCCTACCTCAATGGAGCGAATGCTCCGCCGGATCGTCCACAAACCACGAAGAACGCTTTTAGAAACCTCGCCTCCCCACGCTTGCCGCACGCCCACGAGCTCGCCTCGCCGCCACCCACGCGTCGCGCCGTCGCCGTGCCGCCGTCCACAGCCGGGGAGGGGCTCACCGCGTCCGAATGGGAGAGAGAGGGAGAGAGGAGGGCGGCCACGGTTGGGGAAGGAAGGAGGAAGAAGAAGAAGAAGAAAGAGGAAGAGGAAAAGAAAAAGAAAAGAAATAGGAATATATAGAAAATCTGATTTTTTAAAAAAATACCAAAAAATAGAAAAATACATTTCCAGAATCCTCGGAACGCACCGATCGTAATGGTACCACTCGTGCCCGGGTGAACCGCCCGGTTCGCCCGCAGCGAGCTTCCGAAGAAAGAGCCGAAACACACACCGGGAATCGAAAAACACACGCGGAAAAGCCGCGGAACGCCTCCGGGCCTCCGAAATGACTCCGGATCGCGCCGATCCGAACACGAAAGATGTCCGAAACGAAATTTCGGACACAACAGAGTCGGACGCTCCGAAAATCAGATCCAGGACCCACGAAGAAGGATCCAAAAGGTCCGGGATATTACAGCCCTCCCCCCTTAAGGAATTTCATTCTCGAAATTGAGAACAACCAAAGGGGAAAGAAGAGGAAGACTCACTCAAACAGATACGGGAACTGCTGACGCATCTCGTCCTCACGTTCCCACGAAGCCTCACCACCAGAGTGTCGCTGCCACACGACCTTCACCAAGGGAATGACCTTGTTCCGCAGCCGCTGCTCTCGCCTATCCTCCACGCGGATCGGAAACTCTGGGAGAGAAAGATCTGGAGTCACCTCAGGCCAAACGGAAAACTCGAGCACATGAGAGTCATCGGGCATATACTTCCGCAACATCGAGACGTGAAACACGTCATGCACCAACGCCAACTCAGGAGGTAACTGCAACCGGTAAGCAACCTCACCGATGCGCTCCACAATCGCGAAAGGACCAATATAGCGGGCACTCAGCTTCCCACGCCGTCCAAAACGCATCACCCCCTTCATCGGAGAAACTCTCAAGAACACATGATCGCCCACGGTGAACTCGAGGGGATGCCTCCTACGGTCAGCATAGCTCTTCTGCCGACTCTGGGCCGCCAACATGTTCTGACGAACCAGGTGCACAACATCCACACACTGCTGCACCAATTCTGGTCCCGCCAAAACATGCTCACCCACCTCGAACCAATCAAGTGGAGTCCGACAAGGACGCCCGTACAAAGCCTCATAGGGAGCCTTGCCGATGCTCGAATGATAGCTGTTGTTATAAGCAAACTCCACCAACGGTAGGTGATGAATCCAACTCCCCTGCCACTCCAGGCAGCAAGATCTCAGCATATCCTCCAAAGTCTGAATGGTCCTCTCAGACTGACCATCTGACTGAGGATGATACGCCGAGCTAAAAGCCAACTCTGTGCCAAGAGCTCGCTGGAAACTCCTCCAGAATCCAGAAGTGAAGCGTGGATCCCGATCCGACACGATCGAAATAGGAATCCCATACAACGGCACGATCTGCTCCACATAAAGACGAGCCAACTTGGACACGCTCCAGCTGACTTTGACCGACAACAGCCGCGTCACCTTCGTCAGCCGATCCACCAGCAACCAGATACTGTCCTGCCCAGTCGGGGTCCTCGGCAACCCCACCACAAAATCCGTGGTCACATGGTCCTACTTCCAAGCAGGAACATCCAAGGGTTGGAGAGTACCGCCTGGTCGCTGATGCTCCGCCTTCACCTGCTGACAGATCAGGCACCTGGCCACAAATTCGGAAACATCTCTCTTCATGCCAGGCCACCAGAACTGCCTCCGCAAGTTCCGATACATCTTCTTCGCACCCGGGTGTACGGTGTACCTGCTCCCATGAGCCTCGCGTAGCACCGCACGATGAATCTGCTCCTCCGCTGGGACGTACAACCTGCCACGAAACCTCGCAGTACCGTCCTCGCCGAGCTCCACGTCAGCCATCGCAAGAATCCGGGGTAACTCAGGGTCCGCATGCTGAGCCTCTGTCACCTAACGACGGATAGCAGGAGTGACAGTCAGACTCGCAAGCACCGCCAACCCTGGCTCCTGGGGAATCTTGAGCCTGAAAGATATTTCGGACACTTGTTCCCAGAGCCTCCACTTCCTCAACATCAAGGCACTGACCGCAACCTTCCGACTTAAGGCATCGGTGACGACATTCATCCTGCCCGGCTGATAAGACAGGGTGAAGTCATAGTCCTTCATGAACTCCATCCAACGGCTTTGCCTGAGGTTCAGGTCCTTTTGCGAGAACACATACCTCAAACTCTGATGGTCAGTGAACACCTCGAACTTCTCACCGTACAGATAATGCCTCCAGATCTTCAGCGCAAAGATCACCGCCGCCAACTCAAGGTCATGGGTAGGGTAGTTTTCCTCGTGGGGCTTTACCTGCCGAGATGCATAAGCCACCACTCTACCATGCTGCATCAAAACAGCGCCCAATCCAACACCGGAAGCATCCGTACACATCACGAACCCTCTCGATCCAGAAGGCAAAACTAACACCGGAGCCGAGGTGAGCAATCTCTTCAGTTCCCTGAAGCTCTGCTCACACTCCTCAGACCATATGAAAGGCACATCCTTCCGCGTGAGTCTAGTCATCGGGGTCGCAATGCGAGAAAAATCCTGGATAAACCGGCGATAATAACCCGCCAGCCCCAAGAAACTCCGGATCTCCGTCACCAACCTCGGCCTCGGCCACTGCATTACTGCCTCGACCTTGGCGGGGTCCACGAAAATGCCATCACCAGAAATCACGTGCCCCAGAAAGTGCACCTCGCTGAGCCAAAACTCGCACTTGCTGAGGTTCTCATACAACTAGTGACCTCGCAACGTCTGCAGCACCACACCCAAATGGTACGCGTGCTCCTCAGCAGACTGCGAATAGACAATGATGTCGTCCACGAAGATGACCACGAACTGATCCAAATACGGATGAAACACCCTCTGCATCAAGTCCATGAAGGCTGCTGGGGCATTGGTGAGCCCGAACGGCATCACCAAAAACTCATAATGCCCGTACCTCGTACTGAACGCAGTCTTCTCCACATCGGACTCGCGAATTCTCAGCTGATAGTAACCTGACTGCAAATCAATTCGTGAGAACACTTGCGCGGACTGAAGCTGGTCGAACAAGTCATCAATCCGCGGCAACGGATACTTGTTCTTAATGGTTACTTCATTCAGCTACCGATAGTCAATGCACAGCCGCAGACTATCGTCCTTCTTCTTCACAAACAACACGGGCGCACCCCAAGGGGAAAAGCTAGGACGAATATACCCCTTGGCCAACAGTTCCTGCAACTGCGCCCTCAACTCAGCGGGGGCCATACGGTAGGGAGCCTTCGCCAAAGGTCCTGTACCAGGCACAACCTCGATCACAAAATCGATCTCCCGCTGGGGAGGTAATCCAGGCAATTCCTCGGGAAAAACGTCGGGGAACTCGCACACCACCGGAATGTCCTCGACACTCGGTTCCATTCGTTCAGACACCACCACGGACGCGAGAAAATCCTGACAACCAGAATCAAGCAATCGACGGGCTCGAATAGCAGAGATAAGGAATCGAGAAGAGGTGGAACGGATACCTTGGAAATAGAAGGTCCGCTTGCTCGGATGCTGGAAGTAGACCCTCTTCATCCCACAATCCACCACCGCTCCATGAGTCTCGAGCCAATCCATGCCTAGAATCACATCGTAATCCCGAAGCTGCAACAAATACAACCTGCCTGGCATACTCCGCCCATCGATCCAAACCAGAACCTGATCGAAGCAATACGGAGTGATCATAAAGTCACCCGAAGGTAACTCCACTGCCAAATCAAAGGACAACTGGGTCACCGGCTCCTCGACGCTCGACGCAAAATCCTCCGAAATAAACGAATGAGACGCGCCAGAGTCGAACAAAACCCGAGCCGCACAACCCAAAATCTGAACGGTACCTTCCACGAGCTGCGACGCCACTGCCTCTGCCCTGGTCATGTGCGTGATCTGGCCTCGAGCCCTCTGCCTGCCTCCCACGCTGGCTGACCTGGGTAGCGGCGGATACTGTCCCTGCTGCTGCTGCTGCTGCCTCTGCTGCTGGGGAAACTGCTGCTGTTGAGGAAACTGCTGCTGCGGCAGTCTCTGAGGACAGTCACGCGCCATATGCCCTAGCTGGTCACACCGAAAATAGATGATCGGCGCCGTGCACTGCCTGCCTGGGTGGGTCCCACCACACCGTGGACAAGGTCCTCGCCATCCACCCACTGATCCCTGACGCTGCAAAGGAATCGGCTGCTGTACACTGCCCGATGAGGCATGCCCCTGATCCTTGTGCTTCTTACGGAAACTCTTCTTCAAGAACTTCTTGACCTTCGAGCCGAAGGACGCAGATCCTGTCATCGAAGCTGCCGATGCCGGTACTCCTGAACCACCCGACGCAGATTGAAAGAAACCCTGCTGATGGGTAACCGGCTGATGGCTGCGACCTGAAAAAGACTGTCCCTGGCTGATCGGTCCTTGGGTCCTCTGCATATCCATCTCCAAAGAAACTGCAACATGAGACGCTGTCTCTAGATCAGTGGCCCCATTCGCGATCAGATGGTGCCTCAGCTCCAGCCTCAAGCCCTGTACAAACTGCGTGGTCCTCACCCTCTCATGCTCCATGATCTGAGGGGCGTACCGACCCAGCTCGATAAATCGGGCCCTATACTGCAACACGGACATGTCACCCTGCACCAGCTCCAGAAACTCCCGCATCCGCTGCGTAGCCACAATATCTGGACAGTACGTACGCTCGAAAGCACTAACAAAGTCATCCCACTCGATCTGCTCAAGTGGACGAAGCTGAAAGGACGTCTTCCACTCGGAAAACCACCACCTCCGAGTCGTACCCTGTAACTGGTTGTAGGCCAACATAAATCTGTCCTCGGCAGCACTCTTCGCAGAACTAAACACCCGCTCCATCTCATCAAGCCAATCGCGAGCCGCATCAGGGTCTGCCTGGCTGCTGAAATAAGGTGGATGGAACTGCAGAAAGTCCCTCACTGCTCGGCCTGGCCCACCCCTAGCAGACGAGCCCTCACCAGCCTCTCCGCCGAACTGTTGAGACATAAGCTGGTACATGCCACGGAAGAAATCCTCGGCCCCCGGAACCCTCGCAGTAGCCGCGGCCTCGGTAGCTCCCAGTGGCGCTCTGCTATGCTCCTCCTGGTCCCCCTGGACCCCCTGCTGAATCTCCTGACCTCTAGCCGACTGCCCCTGCTGAGAGCGAGAGCCCCTCCTTGGCGCCATCCTCGCTCCTGAAGCACAAGACAGAAAACACGGAGACGGCAAGGTCAAAATAAACACGCGGTGCCCAATGCCAGCGTCACCTGTACATCATCGGTGTGGACTAGTGGACCACTACAATTACCTATGATTCTCATGTAATTCCACCACCGCGCTATGATACCAGCTGTAACGACCCGAGAATTCGATTACCGGGAAGGCCCGATAACCCGAGACTCGCACCGCCACCCACGAGCCCGAAGACTCGGAAGGGTTAAAAGGATAGTGTGGAAACTACACAAGCATCACAAATAATTGCAGAAGTTAAACAGTTATAATATTAAGCAGGAAATAAATTAACATTTTACATGGTCCACAATCAAATAACAACAACAGAAACAGTAGTCCACGACTGGTACAGTGACAAGAAAGAAAAGTACAGCTACACGGGGCATACCCCGGCTCTGACCTCTAGCACTACCTCTGGGCACCCGCACCACGCTGCACTCCTGACGCACTCCCCGAAGGTGGCGCCTCACCTGAAACACGGTGAAAACACGCAGGGAATGAGTCTCGGAATAAGACTCAGTAGGGATCACTCGAACCCTACCTCGTAAAACGAGAAACCACTACACTAGCGGTAGGAAAGTACCTCGGAAAGGAAAACCCTGTACTCTACAGAACCAGGCCCTACGGCACGCAAACCGACACACGTGCCACGGTACGAGACCGAAACTCAACGGTCGAACCGCAAAACCCGAAGGTCAGAAACACACGACTGACAGTCTGTCACTCCGTACTCGACAGGAGTACCACCCACTAGAAGCACAGCCGGTAGCATCCCCTGACGTCTTACACCGCGCCGCAGGTGAACTGCCTGACGTGGTCGGTCCTACCCGAGGCGCAGACACCGCACAAGTAACCACAAACAAGTAACTAGCTGGGGTCACGCCCGTCGACGTGGGTCCAACCGCCCCCAACCACGTGTGCACACACAGACCTTACGTCACTAGGTCTGGTCCTCTGACCGGTTTTCCCCCGTAGCCGGACTCTGGCTACCGACGAGGGGCCTACGGTAACCGGTCCACAAACCGTCTCAAAGGTGAATGCCCGCACACCACTCCCAGGTGAGACCAGAACCTCGTACTGGTGGGCTACGACTAGTGGAGGGTCACTGAAGGAGTAGACTCTCAAGACCACGAAAAACAACGTCCGAACCTGACGAAGTATGGGGGCCGTCCCACGTACCATCACCATCGCACGGTGACCACGGTCGGAGAAGAAACGGACGCACCGCCCACAGCCAAACGCATGACCAAGGCAAACGAAACTTCCGGACACCCAAAGACACGGTCCCGGAACTCCACGGGGTGTCCAGGACACACACGCGGCCCAAGAGGAACACCCGACGACAGGACAGATCGCGCTAGGGACCCCTAGCGCGACAAGGAAGAACGCGCTAGGACCTCCTAGCGCGACAGGGAAGATCGCGCTAGGGCCTCCTAGCGCGACATGCAAGGCAGATCGCGCTAGGGACCCCTAGCGTGACAAGGCAGATCGCGCTAGTGACCCCTAGCGTGACCAGAACCGCCCTACTGTTCATCTTCTCCGATGAACGTGCCCCATCGGGGCAGCGCGACCATCAAAACGCGCTACTGGAGTATAGCGCGTTCTCAGTCCGCGCCCGAAAACGGTGGAAACGCCTAAAAATTCCAACCACGCCCCCATGCCTCCACCGGAGAGGGGGAAATCAAGGGGAATGACCCCTAAGGACCCCTAGCATGCTTCTAAGCCACCAAAACACGAAATAGCGAGCTAAAACCATAGATCGGGCAAGCTCTCCCCAAATCATGGAAAACCCCAAACCCGCTCAAACAAGCCTCTCTCGGCCTCCCCGCGGCCTACAAATCACGGAAACGGACGGCAAGAGGCTAAGGAACGTCACCCTACCTCAATGGAGCGAATGCTCCGCCGGATCGTCCACAAACCACGAAGAACGCTTTTAGAAACCTCGCCTCCCCACGCTTGCCGCACGCCCACGAGCTCGCCTCGCCGCCACCCACGCGTCCGCGCCGTCGCCCTGCCGCCGTCCACAGCCGGGGAGGGGCTCACCGCGTCCGAATGGGAGAGAGAGGGAGAGAGGAGGGCGGCCACGGTTGGGGAAGGAAGGAGGAAAATGAAGAAGAGGGGAAAGAGAAAGAGGAAAAGAAAAAGAAAAGAAATAGGAATATATAGAAAATCCGATTTTTTGGAAAAATATCAAAAAATAGAAAAATACATTTCCGGAATCCTCGGAACGCATCAATCGTAACGGTACCACTCGTGCCCGGGTGAACCGCCCGGTTCGCCCGCAGCGAGCTTCCGAAGAAAGAGCCGAAACACACACCGGGAATCGAGAAACACACGCGGAAAAGCCGCGGAACGCCTCCGGGCCTCCGAAATGACTCCGGATCGCGCCGATCCGAACACGAAAGATGTCCGAAATGAAATTTCAGACACAACAAAGTCGGACGCTCCGAAAACCAGATCCGGGACCCACGAAGAAGGATCCGAAAGGTCCGGGATATTACAGTAGATGCCTGGTATGTCAGCAAGTTAAGACCGAGCACTTCAGGCCGGCAGGAAAATTGAAGCCACTCGATATACCCCAGTGGAAATGGGAGAGTATTGGCATGGATTTCATCATGGGTCTGCCTATTCGTGGCGGTTTCGATGCAATTTGGGTGATCGTCGACAGACTGACAAAGTCAGCCCATTTCTTGTCCATTAAATCTAAATGGACAGTTGATGTTCTAGCAGCTCTGTATATAAAGGAAGTGGTGAGATTGCATGGTATTCCAGTGAATATAGTATCCGATCGAGACCCTAGATTCACTTCTCATTTCTGGAAAGGACTGCAAGAGTCTTTGGGTACTCGTCTAAATTTCAGCACGGCATTTCATCCACAGACAGATGGGCAGACAAAGAGAACCAACCAGATAGTGGAAGATATGCTGAGAGCATGTATGATTGACTTTGGTGGTAATTGGAATGAGCATTTGGCATTAATTGAATTCGCCTACAATAACAACTATCAGTCTAGTATCCAGATGGCTCCATTTGAAGCGTTGTATGGGAGAAGCTGTCGATCCCCGTTATGTTGGGATGAGGTAGGTGAGAAACAATGGCTCAGACCAGATCTTATCTCGGAATCGTCACAGAATATCCGTATTGTCGAGATCGGCTACAAGTGGCTCAGTCAAGACAGAAGAGTTATGCCGATAACAGAAGAAGAGCATTGAAATTCCAAGTAGGTGATCATGTGTTTCTAAAGGTCTCTCCTACAAGAGGAATTCGCATATTTGGTATTCATGGCAAGCTGAGTCCGAGGTACATTGGTCCGTTCGAGATTTTAGATAGAGTGAGAGAAGTGGCTTATCGATTGGCGTTACCGCCGCAGTTGTCTGGCGTGCACAACGTCTTCCATATTTCTATGTTGCGGAAGTATGTGTACCACCACACTCACGTTATTCAGCATGTGGACTTCGAACTGAATGAGGATTTGACCTATGAGGAAAGACCGATAAAGATTTTGGACCGGAAGCAGCAACAACTCCGGAGTCGATCTATACCTATGGTCAAGGTCCAGTGGAGTCGGCGTGGAGCTGAAGAAGACACCTGGGAATCCGAAGATGTTATGCGAAAGCGGTATCCCGACCTTTTCTAGGTGAGCTAGTTGTCCCTTGAAATTGTTGTCCTTTATTTTCGCATCGTAATGCAGTGAATTTGAGGACCAAATTCTTAAAGTAGGGAGGGTGTAATACCCCGTATTTAATTAATAATTTTATTTGATTTTTCCTAGTCAAATTAAAATTTTTAAGAATTTATTTGAATTTAGTTGAATTAATAATTGGATAGAAATTGAAATAAACCTTTAAAAAATTTTAATTAAATTGAAATGAAATGAAAATGAAATGTAACCCAAATGAAAATAAGGTTTAGGTGAAATGAAACATAAATGTAATTGGGTTGGAATGAAAATGAAATGAAAAGAGAGAATTTGAAATTTGAATTTCGAATTTAATATTTTATTATTAAATGAATAGTGAAGTGAAATTTCGTTGACCATATTAAAATCTAGAAAAATAATAATTAGGTAGAAGACCATGCGATTAGCAATTGTGTCTTCTAGGGCTAAGCCTACTAAAATCATCTATTAGGCCGAATTAGTGGATTAAGTCTTCCGAACTTAATATTTAACTATTTACGGAATAGTAGAAGTGAAAATTTTATCTACCATATAAAAATTCATAAAAATAGTAATTAAATAATAGATGCATCGACTAACACTTTTTTCTTCTATGACTAAGCCTAATAAAATCAGTATCTAGGCCTAATCAGTGGGTTAAGTCTGACTTTCAACCCACCTAAGCCGAAATTCGTGTTCACTAATCACCTCATTTTAAAACATCAAATTAGAGCCCATTTCTTAACCAAATGCGATGAGGTTAGGGGCAAATGAAAGCTAGTGACTGGTAGATTAATAGCCCCCAACAAATTTCGTGTAAGATTAACTAGGATAAGAGTGATTAGACGAGTGTAGTCTAGGCCAATTATTTCGGCGGCGTAAACAACACGCCTCTTCAAGGTCAAAATTCTCCCTTCCTGGAAGGATCCAGAAGGTGTATGAGCTATAGATAGAAAGCTCTTCGAGTCTAGTTTCATTTGGTTGCTGTGGTGTCGGCAGAGGAGTTAGATCTGGGGAGATCTTGGCGATTTTGTGGAAGGTGGTCTGCTCCCCGTCGTTTTTCTATCTCCAAGTTTTGGTTCATCAAATCAGGTTAGTACCTCAACCAAAATAGGCATATGAGTAGGGGGTTTTGATCAGCTCGACGAGATCTATCATCTGAGACAAAAAAATAGGGTATTGAGGGAGGAATCAGGAGATCTTTGAAGGGGATTCTTATAGTTCGTGGGTCTAATCAATCTCGTGGTTTAAGTCTTCAATTGAGGTAGGTTATAACTGCACAAATGTTAATTATTGTATATCAAATTGAAGCTTAGCAGGTTATCTCTCTTTTGGCGTAAAAAGCCCTTTGATCCATCAATTCCATTTAGAGAATTTGAGGTTTGAACATGAACTTGTCCATATGGTGATTTCATATACTTGGAACCTGATTAATCCATGAATTCGAAACATAAATGTTGAAATTCATAGCATGTGTGATACATGGTTGGAAAGCCCTCTCTGTTAGCTTTCCAGTGATATAAAAAGCCCTAAAAGTTATCATGTATACGTAGAGAATTTGATGTTTTAGTAACACACTGTCCTAATTAGGATTTTTCTTTTTCCTGTCAATACAAAACTTAATTACAGAACCTAAATCTGAAATTGACCTTACCAAATGATAGTACTCTATCTTAGCTTTCCATTGATATATCATATGCTTAATTCCATTATGAATTGAGGAAGATATAGGCTTTTTAATCCCTGGATCTCACACACATAACAAGCAGAAAACGGCCTTGATGATCGCGGCCCCCGGCAGGACCGCCATCCTGGTCGCGGTCGCGCGACCAACCGCCACCAGGTGGTCGCGGTCCTGTGGGCGACCGCGACCCCAATAAAAAGGGGCCGGGTGACCGACCTCCGCCCTAAACGCGATCCGAAGTTATTAAATGAATAATTAAAAACCCTGAATCCCTGTAAAACATATTCTTCTGCTACCAGGAGATTTAAAAGTTATTCTTCTGCTACCAGGAGATTTAAAAGTTATTTTTCTGCTACTGGAAAGTATTTTAATCTATTTTTTTATGCATATAAACATATTTTTCCTATAATTAATAGAATATAAATGTATAAGAAATTATGTCCAGCATGCAAAAATTATTATTAAATAACTAAAATGCATGGAAAATTTGTCTTATAGTAGCAGCATGTGAGAAGTTAAATTCTTGTGGATTTAGGTGGATTTAGAATATTTTATCTTATAAAAATCTATATTTCTTCTATAAAATGAAAGAAAATGCTTATAAATTATATGTGATATGTTAAAAAGATCTCAAAGGTATGAAAATTCATGAATATTATGCTCTGATATAATTATCATGTGAGAGATAATTTTCTGTGAAAGTTTGATATTTTTACCAAATAGAATTCATTTACTCTCCATATAATAGAGAATAAATGCATGAAAATTATATTGACTTGTTAAAAATAACCCTTACAGCATGAAAAAAGTTCTTACAGCATAACAAAAATTTTCCAGCATGTTAGAATGATAACAGCAAGTTATAGAGGAATTTTTATACTTAAACAAATTTCTAATGTATTTCTTCCATTCAATAAATAGCACAAATGGTAGAATAATGTAGAAAAATTAATTTCAATATGCTAAAAATACTATGGGTATCATGAAAAATGAACAACCAGTAAGATGATTTATTCTTAATAAACCATCCAAAAATTTCATAAGGAACTTTTTATAGCACACCAAATATGGGTTTTTTTGTGTTTAAAAAGGTATTTTTAATGTGTAAAAATTCCATTCCAGTAACAAAAATGGATATTTACTGTCCTTTTCCAGAGGAATCATGTGCTGGAGTTACTTAAAAATATTAGGGAGATTTTCACCATGATAGGATTTATTTCTATGAATTAAGTGAAACTTTTAGTAATTTACTCTAATAATACTAAATAAATCATTTCTTTGGCTTTTTGCATCCAATTAATTTAAGGCATTTCCAGTATGATAAAACTTGTTAAACCAACAGAATAAAATGTTAATTTATGGAATTGAATGTATTCTAAAGATTGTATTTTTCCTACTTATCCTTTCATTCTTGGATTCCACGACTTAATTGTCGTTAAACATTATGCCAAAGTTTAATCCTTCATTTTCTTGTTATTCTGATTTTTGCTAGATCTGTACTTGTTACATTTTAGCTTATTCCTTGAAATTCATTGGCCATATTTATACAAGAAATGTCTAGACAATTGGGATCATCGATCCATAAAACCAATGCCATCGCATCGTAAGGGCCCGGTCTGGTCCTGGGAGAGCGCCCGAAAATTAGTGAGCCCATGGGATGTTAATGACAAGGTGTGGCATTGCACCGAGTACTTGACTAGTGTGTGTCTACGACATTTGACCTATTGTTATTCCTTTTACTTGATTATGAATTATTGAAATACTTGCTTGTTGGCCAATTATTATTGTTTCAATTGCTCTTAGTGAATTTCTTATACATGATATTATTGATCATTGGAATTTATTCAATTCTTGACTTTGCAAGACCTTCTACATTGTTCTTGATCTCTTTATTCAATTCCTTGTTCTCTGTTGCATACAACTGGTAATTAAGATGTTAACTACGTAAATATGCCGTTATTTCCTACTGAGCGTCAGCTCATAGTTGTGTTCCCCCCTTTTTCAGGCTTTTCAGGTGACGCGCTTACCGATGGGGAGGGTCAGGAGTGATCCTTGAGTGCTTTTGTACCTAGTTATTGAGTCAGATTAGTATTTACTTCCAGTTTGATTTTACATCAGTGTTGTATTAGAATTTCATTTGGAAGACATGTTTGATCGAGTCTTAGCATGTTGGTTATTGTAATAAAGTTGGAATTATTTTGATTAATGGAAGTGTTTCTCACTTTATAATTTATCTAATTATTTAGATTAGAATTTATTGTTAGTGCTAGCTCGTATCTGACTGTACGTGCCGATATTCCGCGTCGGGGCGTGACATGGCCGCTGAGAGAGCCCAATAGAGGGAAATGCAACGTACGGTTCCAGGATTAACACAAGCTTTACAACAAGTCGCACAAGGCGAAGCACAACATGGAGCTGGGGATCTGCATCGAAAATTTTAAAAGATGAATCCCCCAAAATTTAGTGGGTCTACCGACCCGGATGAAGCGGAGAACTGGGTGCAAGAAATAGAAAGAACCTTTAGGGTCATGCAATGCACCGACGAAGAAAAGGTATTACTAGGAACCTATCAACTAGAGAAGGATGCTCGGGTCTGGTGGGGATCCGTGGAAGCTATTTTGCCTAACGATCACGTAACATGGGATGAATTTTTAGAACACTTTAACGAGAAATATTTCTCGGAAAGGATTCGTGAGAAGAAGGCTACGGAGTTTGCGGCCTTGAAACAACGTAGTCTATCTGTAGCGGAATATGAAGTGAAGTTTTCTAGATTAGCCCGATATGCACCACACCTAGTCTGCACGGAAAAGATGAAGGCGAATCGATTTATGAACGGCTTAAAGGTAGAGCTTATTTCTCAATTAGCTCCATTGGAAATCCAAACATATACGGAGATGGTTAGAAAAGCATAACTCTTGGAGGATGCCATGGATATGATGGAGCGAGTCTAAGGAAAGATCGCCAAAAAGGAGCAAGCAAATGGATCCAAGAACAAGGAAACCGTGAACGGCAAGAAGAGGTCCAATGGAGGTAACAGTTTCCATAAGAATAAGAAATCTCGGAATGATGATCAACAAATTGTTCTGGCCAAAGGAAAATGCAAACATTGTAACAAAGGAAGGCACAATCCGGACGAATGTTGGTATAAACTCGAGAAATGTATCCGTTGAGGAAGCAGAGATCATAAAATCCTCCATTGTCCACTCTTAAAGGAAGAAGCGCCGCAAGCATTGGAAGGTAACTCTATGAAACTATCTCATCCATAATTGCATGAATCGGATATGGTGATCTTAGCACCTAGCATGTTATGAGAATGGTCTAGCTAGAATATATGTTTTGGGTATGATGAGTTTACCCCACTATTATGGAAAAAAATTCATGTGAATTTGGGGACTAAATTCTTTTAAGTGGGGGAGGGTGTAGCACCCCAGAAATTTAAATAGAGAATAAATAGAAATAATTATAATTATTAGTCATAGAACAAATTATGAGAATTTAAATTTCGATAAAGTAAAAATGATATTTAGCTAACATAATAATTAATGGGCATCAATGAAGGTATAACTAAATAATTGAGAAATAGAAATCGAATATATCCTTTTATTTATGGCTTAAATTGGAAATACAATCCAAGCATTTAAGGAATCGCATTCCAAAATATATTTATACATATACATACGTATAAAGACTTTCATAGGATCGAACCCGACTCTGATACCTGAGACAACGATAAAATCTAATAAGACAGATAAATAAAAGAAAATTAAGAAGTACTACCCTCATCAAACTCTCAATCGATATCGTGACCCACCTAAAACATAAGCTTAATACAACTCCATAGGAAATGGGCTTAGTTTAAGGCCAATGGGCCTCACACACACACACACACACACACACACACACATATATATATATGCAAAACTATTAATAGATATAAAGTGCATATACGAGGTTTAGTAAAATGACAAATGGGTTTAGTTATATATATATCAAGATATATGAATAATAAATAAAACCCTTAATAACTGCATGGTTTATATTAACATACATACATATATATATATATATATATATATATATATAGATATATTAAAGAGATTCTACCCATATACTCTGGATAGGTCTACACAAGTATACATATAAATATATGGGGAGGCCTTAACAAATCTAACCCATGTACACATACAAGAGGCCAACATAGAATAATGGGTATAATTAGATATATTTTAAAATAGCCTAAAACGTCGGATATATAGATATATCCATAAGGCCTTAAACCCATAAAGACAGAACTCTTGCGATTATGTGAGGAGGCCAAAAGACTCTACGTAGGAAACCTTGAGGAAAGGGGTTTCATCCCTATAAATACACGTGGCCTGACGATCGACAGAAGCTTTCATGCACCTGCGTTCGTGTTGCTACCGTTCGTGCGTCCCTTGCAGCCTGCTGCAGCGTCGACATCCGCCCATCGTCTTCATCTTTCCTCTTCGTGCAAGGGCAGCTGTTGTGCTACGCTTCTAACCAAGCGCAAGGACGTTGCTGTAGCTGACGACGTCCTTCCCTTACAGTTGATGTGCCGCTGTAGTCTCCTTCATCCTACTTCTTCTTTGTCTCGTAAAGACTGCTGCAGATGCTGTAGTAAAGGCTCCTTCATCCTCAACGTGTTCTTCATCCGTGAACGCATCAAAGGTAGGCAATCTCTCGAGCTTAACACTAAGTTAATCATAGACATCATGTTGACTAGATCACGTCATTCCTCCCTTGGATTTATACCGTTATTGCATGATTATCTTAATTAATTAAATTATCACATCGCATTAAAAATTGTATATCTATGTAATCTTTTATCTAAAAATTTTAAAGTGCATACGACTAGAATCCCCATGTTTTTCCTTGATTTTTCATGCCTTTATATGGATGTTAACTAGTAACATTAACTAGTTAATTAATTTAATGGGTTTTATAATGGTTAGACGACGAATTGAAAATTACACTGTAGCGGGTTAGTTATAGTGTTTTGTGTTGTCGGCCTGGTTGTAGACATCGGAGTGTCCTTTGGTCATAAAATTTCACGAGCGTGTTATTGGGGTAGTGACCAAGGTAGTGGAGTTGATACCTATTTTTTTCCGGTCCTCCTAACTCAAGATAGCCCTACTCTCAAGTAAAAATATTTTTGAACATCAAGTTATATAGAGTTTTTCGAGCTCTTCATTTTGATATATAGATCGTGCGATTCCGACGTGTGTGCGTCAAAAACTTGAAGTTTAAAAGATAGACACTATTCTTTATTTAAATAATGACAAATGCGTTGTCGTTGTTTCCTTTAGATTATATACATATATTAATATATGTTTATATAACATAAAGCATATTAATATCTTTTAAATCTGTATCTTTAAAAATCTATATCTATGAAACTATGTAAAATAAAATTATGAAATATATATTTTTAGAATCATTAGATTTTTCTATTATTTGTCATATATTTAATTCTGACAGTTTTTTATTTGAAAAATATTATTATTCATCATGATTAAATTAAAAACTACATATCATGTTTGAATATTGAAAAATTCATATCTTATGATCAAAGTTGGTAAAAATTACAATAAATATATAGTCGTGATCCTTGTAAATTTCCCTTATTTATTATGTAATTAGTTCAAAAAAATGGTATCCGTCCTTTTAAAGAGATGTAATTTTATAAATTATTAGATTAAATAGAAATTAAGATATGAATTGACATCTACTTGCATGGATGTGATTTATTCTATTTTTCTCGAGATTTGATCTGTACCGTGGATCATATTGGCACTACGTCTCAGTCCGTAGACGCATTCCCACGTTTCACGTTAGTTTCCCGATACACCCTCAACTCTCGGTGACATACAAGCCCTCCGTTGGACATTCCGTTCCTTCGGACTGACAAGTTAGTCATTGAGACCTCTGTAAGTTACCACAAGAACCATGGAACCATGTTAGTCATGTCACTCTAAAGAAAACATGACACCCGGCCCTCATAGAACACTGTTATGGTGATTCTGTGAGAGATCTGTCTCTATCTGACTCATAAGGTGCTAATTTGATTAGCGACTACATTGGTTATCTCCGTTTTCTATCATGAGCATGTTAAAGGGGTGACCTTATAGGCGGGCGCTTAGTGTAAAAGCAACCGTATTGTGGAGGCACCAATTCTTCAATGTTTTGTTCAGAGAATGAGTGACCACCACTGTGGGCGCGACTTCTTAAATATACGGTGCTCTGACGAGACACCAATCTCCCAGATTTCTCGAATTATCTCAGTTTTTGTGTGCCATCGTACTAGACTTGTTGAGGTCTATCTTGAATCTTTGATCAATGAAATCTACCCTATTGTTCGTACATGCTTGATCCTTAAATTCTTGGCCATTAATATGGAATTAGTCTAGACAAAATGTCAGGGGCTATGGGTCCCAATAAAATGACATTTTAAATGCTACGGGTCCTGATCTGACCCTATTGGGAGAGGCAAAGTCCAAACGTTTACCGGTATACGATGATCGAGTGTTGGCATTCACCACCTATAGTTGTCTATAACTTATTTCTATGAGGGGCGGTCATATCTTCGTGATTTTCCCTTCGCGCATTGGCCAATCCTATGTAGTGCTAGATGTGCAAAAGCTCACGTGATAGTGATGATCGGGAGCAATTGCCATCATAGTACACCCTTCCATAACTTATTGTTCATCATGATAAGATCTTGGATGACCTTATTAGAGGGGCTATCATATTATCGTGACTTCCCCTTAGTGTCTTGGCAAACTCTATATAGTGCTAGTAGAAGTGATTGACTTACTTCTATATTGTTCAGCGTGAATGTTCTTGAACTACCTTAATGTTAGTACTCGTTATCTTGCCACAATAGTTCGTGATATGTTCATTTAATTGGCCTCATATCTCTTGATTGTCCTTATAGTTCTTATTTTTTTTCTTGCGCCGTTATAATTCTTGATTTCTTATACTTTGCATGACTTGCATGAGCATGTTAGCATGTAATTCACTTAAAGCTAGCTTGGAACTTGAGATATTAAGTCCTACTGAGCGTTCGCTCACCCTGAGTTTTCTAATGTTTTTCAGGTAATGACCTTAGCGATGATGAGACCGAACATGATGGGCAGGGGCAAGAGTGACGAGTACTCCGACATCTAGACGAATCATCTAGTCTGGCTATCTTGTGTCTTACGTTAAGTCTAGTCAAGTTTCTCATTGTAATTTTTCGTTATTGAGTCTTTTCTTTACTTTGGGTCCAATTTGTAATTAACTTATATTTGAAATAAAATTTGATTTTGTTCAAATTATATTTTATCTTAACTATGTTCTGATTGGCACTACTGTTTAACTGTCACGTTCCGAGCAAACGAACGCGTTCTGCTGCTATCGGTTCGGGGCGTGACATATAGGGTAATGAACTCTCTTGGGACCCGGCCGAGCTGGTGTGTAACCATTGGGTGGCGGGACGTTATGGTACTGCAGTGGCTGTTTTGGCTGCTGTGGTGGTGGTTGTTGTGTACGACGAGCAGGAAATGATGGTTGGGTATTTGATGGAGCGATGAACTGGGGATTGCGGGGATGTTGCTGGAAGCGTGGTGGAGCGGGTTGGTTGTGGAATTGGATAGCATGTACCTGCTAGTTCGTCTGGACTCCTTCAGTGACTGGGCCTTGAGGCTTTCTGGTGGTTTTGGGCTTTGGGGCCTTAAACAAGGAATGAATGGGAGAGTCCTTAAATTGGGTTTGGATAAAACGAGCCATGCTGTACAACTGGTGCATATTCGATATATCATTCATTGTCAGAATGTTGCGGAACGTAGGTGTAGCATTTGAAATCAATAATTTTACCTTCTCTTCTTCCGGGCTTTACCCGGGCACACGGGAGGCCATCTGCCTCCATCTATTTGCATAAGTTGCAAAGTTTTCATCGGCCTTAATCTTTCCGGCCACTAAGTCGGTGAATGAATATTCCGGGCCCACTCGGTCTTGAAATCGCTGTATAAACTTTTCCTTGACAATCTTGAAACTCTCCGCCTCCTCCAATGGCAGAGTGTAGAACTATTCTAATGCAACCCCGTCCAACGATCGGAGGAAGAGATACGCCATAAGGTGGTCGTCATGATGGAACTGCGCCGATTTGTATAGAAACTCCCTTACATGAATGAATGGGTTGCCATTCCCGTCGTACTTCCGGTACGTAGGGAGCTCAGACTGCGGAGGGAAACGAATGTCCCGGAAGTTAGAAATGGGGACATCATCGAGAGACTGTGGGCCGACCCATTTATGAAGAAGGTCAATTTGCTGCTGCATGGCAGCCCACTTATCAAGAAATTCTTGTTCCCGGGATGGAGGAGGCAAAGACGGGAGGGCAGGCCCGGCATATGGGGCCGAAGGATAGACGGACGGAGGGGGAAGCCCGTAGGAAGGATAATGGGCCAGGGAAGGGCCCATATCAACATGAGCAAGATGGGCAGCCCCTGCTTGAAGGTGAACAAAATCAGCTAGGGCCACGAGAGCCTGCGGCGCTGGAGAGATGGTGGTATAAGGATCAGAATAAGACGACAAGGGGATCTGGGTCTTCCCCTTGTCAAAATCCTGATGGGCCGAGGTAGAAGCCTAGCCCACTTCCATCCTATGAAATTGGAGAGTCCGGGGATGGACAGGAGTAAGATTAATGGGTGCAGTAGAAGCAGCCTCTAACCCAACAACTGGAGAAGACATGGTGGCTGCAGACACGCTATGAGGAGAAACAGGAGACGGGGCATCCTGCCCTTGCAAAGCCTGACGAAGAAGGTGGAGCTGGGTAGGATCCAACTGAGCCATCATGTGGAGAACATGATTGGCCGAATTGTGGGTAGAGAAATTGGAATGGGAGGGTTGACCACCCTCAATAACAATGGTTGGAAGGGGAGGGGCGAACCCCTCTCTCCCCTGTATAGTGGTGACCCTAGGTGGGTCCTCCAGAAGTCCTTGAGGAAGAGAGTCCTTGTGAGAGTGGGAGAAATTATAGGAAGACATGGTAGGAGAAGAATCAAACAACGGGTTGAAGTAGGAAAAGAAATGGGAATTGCCCCTAGAAGATGATCTTGTGGGTGTAAAGCACCTCCACATGCACTAAACACTCTGGAAATGAAAAGAATCAATACCAAACAAGGACCTAAACAGACAATATCAACCAAATGCATGCCCAAAGAAAGGAGAGAAGAGGCAACCAGTTAAGCAACCAAGTTTCAAATGATGGACGGAAATTTTATAAATTCTCGTTTTCAGAACTTTAGTGGATTAATTTGAAATGAAAATTCTCTCAACACAAGGGTTCCTAACAAGGATGAAATGGGGACTTGGTTGACTCTAAAAGTACTATCTCTCTCGCGGATGCAATCCTAGACTCGGTGTGGTAAGGTACAACATGTCCGACGTCCGTGTGGGAATCCACGGCTCATGGGGACTTACGGAGGTCCCGAGTAAGGTCACCTAGTCGGCTCTAAGGAATATGGAGATGAGAGGATCCCCTACTAAGGTAGGAATGCAACTAATATGGAAAGATGTATGGTCCTATGTGCACCGGAGTGCATGAAGAATCTAGCCTAAATCTAACAACAATGATCAAACAATGATGACAAGTATGGCAATAATCATGCAAAACAAATGATAATCATGGGAGGTCAAAATAGCACCCATACAAATATGAGATGATGTGAAATAATAATAAAAATGACAATCCCGGGTGCACTATAGCTCAACCGTGGTCTGATGGGGACCGCTCAGGGAGATAAACGGCTCTGGGCAAAACCGTGCAGCGACAGGGAGCAGTAAAAAAAAAACTAAAGACACAGAACTAACATGAACTGAAACAATCAAAAATTGAACGTACCTGAGGGGACTAGACGGTCTATCGATCGACTGTGCAAACTTTGGAACGGCCCTGGACAGACCGCAAGAAGTCAATAAACCTACAAGAGTATGAAGAACAGCACGTACCTGAGCCAGCATATGTACATGGCCTATTGACAGATCATGGAAACCAGCGCACGGCCTAAAGAGGACCTCTGAAACTATCAGGCTCACAGAAACGCAAACGCTCGTGAGATGTGAAGGAACGGTCTATCGTCCGACCGTGGAAACGGAGGATCGGCCTAAAGTAGACCGCGCAATCAATGGTGAAGTCCCGCGATCAATGACACCCAAGAGGGGGGTGAATTGGGTGATAACAAATTTTACGAAAACTTTTACCCTTTTTACAAAATATGTGATAAAAAATAATTAACCGATGATAACTAATTAACCAATTCTCTCAAACTTTCCGTTCATACACGACCATACAACGAAAACAATCAAACCACACAAAAAACACACAATGCATAGCGGTTTTTAAGGTTTTTCAGATGCAACGACGGTAATCCCACGTCCACCCCTCACCAAACCCGGTGAGGCTTCACTCGGGGATAAAATCCCAAACGGAGACGACGCTCCAACCACACACGCAGGACGACGCCTGCCCACACACACGGGGACGCGCCCCAAAACATACACACACACGGAGATGAAGTCTCCAACACGATCCAACAAGCGGATCAACAAGACATACACACGCTGCGACAAGTGCAGCACTCCACACACACAAACACTAAGATCTGGATAAATCCACACACACGCGCAGATCTGAGAAGGCCTACGCACACACGAATCAAATACGACACACACACACACACACGACCACGGATCCAACAACGATCCACACACACACGAGTTTGCAGTTTATAAGAAACACAAATATGAAACTATAAAGCACAAAACACCAATATGAATAAACCACAGTTTAGAAAGCCCCTGATTTAGGCTCCCCCTGAGTGTGTGCTCTAGATGTTCACGTTGATTCCTTCTTCACTTGAACAGCTTGAGACTCAGCTTGAATGGCCTTGTATTTGATGTAGATCTTCTTGCACGGAGTACTGTTCACGGCTACAGTACCCTTCCTTCTTCCTTGGATAAATCCTTGTATCTTCTTGATGCTTGTGAGCTTGTTCTCTTCCTTTGAGATTGCTGACCTCAAATGGAGCTAGAGTACCTTCATGATGATGCTTGAATGGCTCCTTCTTCCTTGTAGCATCCTTCTTCTTCTTCCCTTGGATCACCTTGAGTTGATGAAGAGGTGTATGGATGTAGCTTTGAGCCTTGATTGCTTCTACACTTTCTTGGAGGTAGATGGCTTCAGAAATACCTTGAATGGGTTGGAGATAGATGAAGAGCTTGCTGCACGAGGTACTGTTCACGGAGCTACAGTACCTCTTCTTCCTCCTTGGACAGCCTCCCATTTGGATCTCTTTGATGATTAGGGTTATGACTCTAATAGGATGTTTTATAACCCTTGGAAGGTCTATGGACAAGCCTTAGACCAGATCCATAAATTCTGGAGGGTTTGGTGGCTTTGGGATTAAACAATAGCAAGAGGAGATGCTTCTTTCGAGACGGACAAAAGTCAATATTTTTGGCTTATCGGGGCTGGCGGTTGACCTGCAGGGGCTGGCGGTCGACCGCTACTGAGAAACCTGCAGACATATGGTTCCTGGGAATCCCGGTCGACCCCTACTGGGCTGGCGATCGACCGCCACTGAGTGACCGGTAGACTGGGGGTTGCAGGTAGGGGCGGTCGACCGCCCTTGTGCTGGCGGTCGACCGCCCCTGTGCTGGCGGTCGACCGCCAGCTGGGCAGACCCCGGGTTTTCCTGGGTCGGTACGTTAACCCCTTCAGCTCCGTCGCTTAAGTCCTTTAGCAGCCCGTTCATGTCTGTGGCATCACCCTTGACAGTTTAGAAGGTGTCAACTGAGTCTTTGACCTTGGGCTCTCTTGGCTATGCTTCTTGGTGCATTGACCTTGGATATGTGACGAGCCGAATATGAAGTGTCAAATTTTGCTTGTAAAAGATATTTGCATCCTTACTTGGGCGCTATCAACAAGCTTTCACTTTTGCCATCTCCACTCCAATTCTCGGCATATCTGTCATGAAAGCACATCAAGTAGTTTAGTCATATAAGAGCATCAAGTAGTTTCGTCATATAAGAGTGGAAAAACATCAATGACTAATAGTGTTTAGTCATTAACATGATGATGTCGAAAGACCCAAGTAACCACAGGATGACTCCAATGACCACATGGGCACTACAATAAAGAGGTTATGAAACCTCTTGCCTCTTGTAAATATGAAACATTTTCCCTCTTCTAAAAACAACAAGATCACCCATGGAACAAGACCATATGACCATGCATTCAAACAATCATGTTGTAGCCTCAAAAGCCATTTGTCAACTCAATCATATTTAAACACCAACATGAATGTACACAGTCAACAAGAACATGTGCAATCAACCATAAATTTAGTTATCATCACGTAATCACATATTAAGTTTAGTTATCATCAAAATCATAACTTAACATTCGCAACAATCATCAAAACCATAACTCAACAATCTCCCCCTTTTTGATGATCACAAACTTATTGGTGATGACAAACTTAATGATAAACTAATTAATGATGATACAACAGAATGGATGAATGGATACAGCAGAATGGCACAAATGTTCTTCTCCCCCTGTCACACACTGTCACACACAATCATCAATTTTTCTCCCCCTTTGACATAATCAAAAAGCGGGATAATGTAAATCTATCTCCCACAACAACAGTATCAAGCGAGCTGGAAGAATCCAAATAAGGAAGAACATGCTTAACTCCATGTGAAACAGCAATAGCCCATCATATCAAATCAGAAGAAGCAAGGGCAAAACATGGACGAACAAAGCAATATGATTCTAATCAGAGGAAACCAATTAGTGATTGTTCTCACAAATCAATATGATATCATCCAAAGCAAATACAGTCAAGCATGTATTGATACCAATTGAAGGTGGTGATTGGCCTCAAAGATATGAACCAGTGGAGGAAGATGTGCACAGGATGAGGTCTTCAGCATGATAGCATTCAGAATCTAGATCCCATGTCAGATTTTCTCAATAAACAAGAGCAGGAGGGGATATCAAAAGGATTTTCTTTGATTATCAAATTTTCTAATTTTTATATTTTGGTTTGAAATGCATGAAATGTAACACATGTAAATGGTGACTCATGAAGTGCACACAATGCAACCAAACAGTTACATATAAACATACAGGCAATCTCCCCCGTACATATGGAAGAGGGGAATGGGTATAAGAAAGATGCAAGAGAGTCATGCTAACCGGAATGCACATGTGTAGCACATGGGAGATTGTGAAATCATATAGGAGATTCATGCAATTGCTAAAGAAGTCAATCAACTTTCTGAATACATATTAAATCAAATTTCTAGATGTGTAAGTGAGTAACATGAAAAATGATAGTTGAAAAATGATAGTTGCAATATGGATATTCAGATTTTCAGATCAACACAAGGAGATATTTTACAGACTGCACTCTAATTTTGAGAACAGCGTATTGGAGGCTACGCTCTATTACAATGAGTTTTCACCAATATTTTTCAACTCAACCAATATCACATGATAGTCAGAATTTTTCAAGAGTGATCAAGTTCAAATAATTCCTTTTTACACGAGTAGACGCATGGAGCTAATGCCAGAATCTCCGGTTACTCAGAATACTAAACCATTTCACCTCATTTTAAATAGTGATACTAGTAAACACTTTTTAGATATGAACCACATCACGTCTCAGGTGACATGTTGCCCAGTTTACTCAGTGAGACCGAGCATTGCTCTATCTTTCATTTTCATCCTAAATTTTTAAATAGGATAGGTAGGCAGCTTTTTTCTCAACTGTCTCTTCAACATACATGCAGCAAGTTTAACATCTCGAGAGTGTTGAAAAGAAATTCATATATCCTTATCTTTAACACTCATTTTCACATTTTGTGCATGAAGTGTGCGAATTTGATTCAGCATGTATATCGAAAATATCATGAACTCATAACAGGGCAGCTCCTCTTAAATAGATGCACTTATGAAATAAGAACTCCCCCAGAGTGTACGACATGAAACACTCTAATAATGACTCAAATACAACATTATTTATCAAGAAGACATAAGGCCATAGAAATGCCAAGGGATGGGGTGAATAGCATATAATATCAAGCAAGCACATAGAGGGAATGTATGCAGCATGCAATGCAAATGTGCAACTGATGCCAAACAAATGGATACCAATTGAATGAAGTGAATGCAGCTAATGCATGAGTACTGATACAATGTAACTTGATCATATAGTAATGAAATGCAACATGCCAAGATAGAATCCAATGTGGTGCAAAACTTTTGATACCAAATAAATGAACTAACTTCAGCTAATGCATGAATTCATTCTAATGCGTGCAACCTATACTTAGATGAGCATGTGATGCAAGATGCAAATGTAGTATATGAGGGCTTGATCTTCAAATCTTGAGGCAAATTTGACATTGGAGCATTCACATTATATTAATGTGTCAACAACATTTTTCATGACATGGCCTTTATGAATAAGGGTGCATAAATGATCAAAATTAAGCAATGCAACCCAATTTTCAGAATTGTTCAAAATCAGATATTCAAGAGCATTTCACGAGTTTTGAAATTAGAAATCATCTAGAAGCTACATGTTTGAATCATTTGATCAGAAACATATTTTCAATTTAAGGAACTCAGCTCAAGGATTCATTCATAACTCCACCAATCACAAGGCAGTCACAATTTTTAAAATCTGGTACGAGACGGAGATTTTAGTCCGAAGACCCAGCTCAACGCATAGGGAATGCTTCCAAGTGGACATAATCCACTCTTCCACAAACGCCATTTGATATACCAGATATGCAGTTAAATTCAGGTGTGGTTGTGTAATTCAAAATGAGAAATATTCAATACACACTTCTCAAGCCAGTTAGACAAGTTCATCACAGCAGACTAGTGAATGATAATTCAAGTTTTGAAATAATACATGTCATCCTAAAGTGTCAACAAGTGACAAAAGACCATTGCATGAATTGACGAGGTTGAATTACCTTAGTTTAGATGACAAGATCGAAAGCCTTCATGTCACTAGAATCACCAACCTCACGATGGTTGATATTTCAGCTTTTGCTTTCTTACCTTTGCCTTGAGAATCCATTTTCTTCCAAGCCTTTCACCTGATTTGCCTTGGGTACTTACTTCAACACGTACAAGACTTTCACCACCTTGTACTTGAGTTGATCTTGGAAGTTGTTCTACATAAAGTAGTCCATCTTCTTGTAGCAACTTGAGAGGGTTCTCATCATTTTCATCCTTGCAAGGTATTCTTCCAGTTGATTCAAGCTTAGCCCATCATCATTTAGATTTTGGGAGTATAATCTGCATCCAAAGACAGAAAGGTTAGATTTGTCAATTTCGATTCAAATTTATTAATAATGACATGACAAATAATTTTAACAACCAACACCCCTAGATAGTTCTAGATGCAATGCATGACTCATGTGTGAACCTAAATGTTAAGCCCATATCATGAATCTGATGACTCCCCCTCAATGTGTGCATGACTGTGATATGCTCAGTAAAAATCTAATGCCATGTGCAGTCTGTGACTGATTGACTCATAGTACCGGGCGGAGAACTTTGATCTGAAGATCACCTCACGCGTAGTGATAGCTTTCAAACAGGCGTAACCTGCCCTTCCACATGTCACCATTTGATATACTATGTAGTCAAGGGTGGTGAAGGTAGGAGGATTGCTATGCATTATGACATGAATTAACAATATTCAATTTATACATGACAGTACGTGAAGGCTTATGTAAACTCAGTATATGCAGCGAGATTTATTGACGGTTTCAAAACTCCACTTCAACAAGATGCTATATGAGGATGATATGCACAAGGGTATGCAACTATCTATGGATGGAATGCATGTACAGACTCATGCATGATCACATAACTATACAGCACATGGTAAAACACGACATAACACTTTTAGTGGAGAGAGTGAGAGGGATATCACCTGAGAAATCAAATTCAGTTTTTGATTTTTCTTCCAACCTTGCTTGAGTCACTTGACTCGTATGCCTTACCTTCTTGATGAAAATAGATGTCATACTTTCCATTTCCATGGCACTCCTGCAAGATAAATTTCTCAATTTGCATTCTTAGGTACCCAAATCATCTTGGGTCCTTGTGGGTTAGCAGCATTCTTGGCACGTGGCTTTCACTCCTTAACAACATTCAAATCATCATCTTTCACAAGAAAATAATCATGCTTAACATTTCCAGATTTGCCAAAGTGATGGTAGACGGCACGTGGCACCATCTTCTTTCTTCTCATGGATTCTACTGATTTGTGTGTGTGAGCATGATGTGTTGAGTAGGAGTTCTTTCTCTTTAATAATAACCAGCAGTGTGAAGTTGTATGACTCTTTTTACCACAGTGATTGCAATACATGGAAGATTTTGTGGTGAAGGCTCTCTTTGTATTTTTTAAAACAGCTTGGTTTCTACATGCTCTCAAATCATCATTATTCATAATGAAACAATTATGCATAGCATGTCCATATTTTCCACAATAAAAATATGTGAGTTTCTTTCTAATTGGTTGTGTGTGTGTGGAAGAGATATGTTCAACATGCATGGAGGTGCTAGTAGTATTTTTAGATTTTTGATGCAAATTGATTTTTTTATGGATGCATGTGTGTGTGCAACATGATTTTTATTTTTCAGATTTTCATTTGATCTTTTTATTGTCTATGAAGAAGATTGATTTGGGGACCCATTTGATGTACTGACTATGTTTGAACTGTGCACAAAAGATGTATAAACTTTATTTTCAAACTTCTTTTTGTTTATAGGATTAAAACCCAGCCCTTCCCTTTGAAAATTCACTTTCGTCCCCAACAATTTGTCCAAATTTTCTTGATCATTCACAAATCTAGACAATGAAGCATTCAAGTCAATAATCTCTTTCTAAATAGATGCAATGTGCAATTCATAGGAAGGAAGTTTATTTTCACAGGAGTTGACTTGTTCATGTAAAGTAGCATTGATGGTTTTATGACTTTCAATTTCTTGCAACAAAGCATGTACTTTTTCAGATTGATCGATATTCATAGATTTTTCTTTTTCAAAAGTAAGCAATCTTTCAGAAATGGTTCTATTCAATTCCTTCAGTTTCTCATTTTCTATTTCAAGATTTTTATCATGAGCAAACTCATTTTGACCATTGTTCATAAGACTTACTCTCTCTCTCAGCTCTTTATTTTCATTTTTCAAAGAAGAAATTTGATCTTTATGAATTTCAATGTCAAACACATGACCATCAATCAATTCCTTTAAGTGCGAGCATTCTTTACATGGAGAATCACATTTATTTTGTCCAACATTCTTTTTCAATTTTTTATTTTCAGACTTAACCTTCTCATATTTATCAGCAAGCTCATCATATACAATCAATAACTCCTCATAGCTAAATTCATCTTCATTATCAGAATCAGAATTTACCTTTGAGCTTGAGTCAACTTGTTGATCACTCCCTTGATCACTCGTGCCTGCCACAAGACATTGATCTTCATGCCCTTCCCGGACTTTGGTTAAGCCAACCAAGATATCTTTCGCGGATCTGCAATGGAAGACAAAAGGGAAATGATTAGAATCAATTGCAACAATAAGCAATTTTAGAACCAAACAATTTTGATCATGTTTAAGCTTGGAATCTGCAGTCCAGACAAATTTATTTTTAGGCAACTCATAAGGACCATGTGAGATAAGCTTCCATAGCTTAGGATCATATGAGTTGACTAGACTGCACATCCTTCTTAACCACAAATTAAAATTGCAACCATCAAACACCGGTGGAGAATTCAAAGTGTACATAATGGTAGTCATTGATCTGGATCACTCTAGATCGTTAGATCTATGAAATTAGAGCCTTGGCTCTGATACCAATTGAAGTCCCGCGATCAATGACACCCAAGAGGGGGGTGAATTGGGTGATAACAAATTTTACGAAAACTTTTACCCTTTTTACAAAATATGTGATAAACAATAATTAACCGATGATAACTAATTAACCAATTCTCTCAAACTTTCCATTCATACACGACCATACAACGAAAACAATCAAACCACCCAAAAAACACACAATGCACAGCGGTTTTTAAGGTGGTTCAGATGCAACGACGGTAATCCTACGTCCACCCCTCACCAAACCCGGTGAGGCTTCACTCAGGGATAAAATCCCAAATGGAGACGACGCTCCAACCACACACGCAGAACGACGCCTGCCCACACACACAGGGACGCGCCCCAAAACATACACACACACGGAGACGAAGTCTCCAACACGATCCAACAAGCGAATCAACAAGACACACACACGCTGCGACAAGTGTAGCACTCCACACACACAAACACTAAGATCTGGATAACTCCACACACACGCGCAGATCTGAAAAGACCTACGCACACACTAATCAAATACGACACACACACACACGACCACGGATCCAACAACGATCCACACACACACGAGTTTGCAGTTTATAAGAAACACAAATCTGAAACTATAAAGCACAAAACACCAATATGAATAAATCACAGTTTAGAAAGCTCCTGATTTAGGCTCCCCCTGAGTGTGTGCTCTGGATGTTCACGTTGATTCCTTCTTCACTTGAACAGCTTGAGACTTAGCTTGAATGGCCTTGTATTTGATGTAGATCTTCTTGCACGGAGTACTGTTTACGGCTACAGTACCCTTCCTTCTTCCTTGGACAAATCCTTGTTTTTCTTGATGCTTGTGAGCTTGTTCTCTTCCTTTGATATTGCTGACCTCAAATGGAGCTAGAGTACCTTCAGATGATGCTTGAATGGCTCCTTCTTCCTTGTAGCATCCTTCTTCTTCTTCCCTTGGATCACCTTGAGTTGATGAAGAGGTGTATGGATGTAGCTTTGAACCTTGATTGCTTCTACACTTTCTTGGAGGTAGATGGCTTCAGAAATACCTTGAATGGGTTGGAGATAGATGAAGAGCTTGCTGCACGAGGTACTTTTCACGGAGCTACAGTACTTCTTCCTCCTCCTTGGACAGCCTCCCCTTTGGATCTCTTTGATGATTAGGGTTATGACTCTAATAGGATGTTTTATAACCCTTGGAAGGTCTATGGACAAGCCTTAGACCAAATCCACAAATTCTGGAGGGTTTGGTGGCTTTGGGATTAAACAATAGCAAGAGGAGATGCTTCTTTTGAGATGGACAAAAGTCAATATTTTTGGCTTATCGGGGCTGGCGGTCGACCTGCAGGGGCTGGCGGTCGACTGCTACTGAGAAACCTGCATACGGATGGTTCCTGGGAATCCCGGTCGACCGATACTAGGCTGGCGGTCGATCGCCACTGAGAGACCGGTAGATTGGGGGTTGCTGGCAGGGGCGGTCGACAGCCCCTGTGCTGGCGGTCGACCGCCAGCTGGGTAGACCCCGGGTTTTCTCGAGTCGATCCGTTAACCCCTTCAGCTCCGTCGCTTAAGTCCTTTAGCAGCCCGTTCATGTCTGTGGCATCACCCTTGACAGTTTAGAAGGTGTCAACTGAGTCTTTGACCTTGAGCTCTCTTGGCTATGCTTCTTGGTGCATTGACCTTGGATATGTGATGAGCCAAATATGAAGTGTCGAATTTTGCTTGTAAAAGAGATTTGCATCCTTGCTTGGGCGCTATCAACAAGCTTTCACTTTTGCCATCTCCACTCCAATTCTCGGCATATCTGTCATGAAAGCACATCAAGTAGTTTAGTCATATAAGAGCATCAAGTAGTTTAGTCATATAAGAGTGGAAAAACATCAATGACTAATAGTGTTTAGTCATTAACATGATGATGTCGAAAGACCCAAGTAACCACAGGATGACTCCAATGACCACATGGGCACTACAATAAAGAGGTTATGAAACCTCTTGCCTCTTGTAAATATGAAACCTTTTCCCTCTTGTAAAAACAACAAGATCACCCATGGAACAAGACCATATGACCATGCATTCAAACAATCATGTTGTAGCCTCAAAAGCCATTTATCAACTCAATCATATTTAAACACCAACATGAATGTACACAGTCAACAAGAACATGTGCAATCAACCATAAATTTAGTTATCATCACGTAATCACATATTAAGTTTAGTTATCATCAAAACCATAACTTAACAATCGCAACAATCATCAAAATCATAACTCAACAAATAGCAGTATGACAGAAACCATAACAGGAACGCACCTGAGACCAGACAGAACAGCCTATCGCCCGACCGCGGGAAGACGTGAGCGGTCTTGGGAGAACCGCATACAACTCCAGGAACAAAAACCCGCAGTGGACGAGATAACAACCTGAAAGAACTTGAAAGAAAACCCTAACCAAACACAGGAACGCAGGTCAGCAAAACAACAGCACGATGGGCACTAGGAGTCCCACCGTGATTGCCAAAAAATGGGATGTTGATATGTTTTTCCCCCTCCTCTCCCTTACCTTTCTATATCAAGATATAAAAATCAAAGTAAAGGCTAAAAGGGTGTAGAGGTGTATGCATGATCGTGATGGCCACCAAGACATGAGGTACCGAAGAATACTACGTACCTTGGAAAGGGGGGAAGACACTCGCCCAAAGTGCAGCGCTGGCAGTTGTGCATGGTTCAGTTAAGACCGCTTAATGATGTGGACGGCTGCTCGATAGGCCACGTGCAGCGCTGGAGAGAGAATGCGGGATGAAGACTGATTGGCTTCAAACGGTCTGCAGTTGGCCGCAAGAAGGCATTGCACGGTCCTAGATGAGCCGTGTACACCTGCCAACGGATGGAAAACGACCGTGCTATGCCGCTAGACCCCAAGTTGTGGAACTTGATCATCCACCCCTTCCGGCCGGCCAGAGGGGATGGACCTCGTGCTGAGCTCGTGCTAACCTTCAAAACAACGTAGATAACAAGAAAACAAAGCCCAAATCAATCCTGGAATGTGTAGTAACTATAAAAGAACGAAAAAACACCCATGTAATTGGAATGGGGAATACCTGGGGGTTTGGTTTTTAACCCCTATAGGGCGTGAGAAAACAATAGGAGGGGTGATAGAATGGAGATGACAGTGAAAAACGTGGACGGAGATGGGAAGAAAATAAGCATGCAATGTATAAAAGAAATGACTTAGACACTTAGACCAAAACATGAAATAAACACTACTCCCTGAACCGGAGGCTCAAATGGACGTAGAGAGCCTCCCTCCTTGACTACAGTTCACTTAGGAATTCGGAAGCACTTCGTCGCGAACGCTGAATCTCCCCCCTTTTCAAGCTTGGACTAAGGGTACTATTTATAGACCCCTGAAAGTCCACTCAAAATTGAGGGATTTTTAGCGAAAATTAGGCCGAGATTATGAAAGATAAATCAAAGATAATATCCCCAGCTTTTACCAGGATCAAACGGAACTCAATTTGGTTGAGAATCCATGGAGAAAATGACAGAGTAAGTGAGAGGTTTAACCACGGGTGGACAGAGAAAATCCAACGAAACCAAAGATCTCGGGCGAGTACGCGGTCGATCGATAGGTCGTCCAGCCCAGTACACGGTCCATTGCTAGACCGCCTACCGCTATCGATGGTAAATAGATAAATCATTAAATTATCCAATTATCCCATCGAACCAACTGGCTATCACGGCGCTGGACTCTTTAGGATAAAACGGTCTAATGCTAGATCACTCAATAAATGGCACGGTCAATGCTAGGCCGTGCAAAATGCGTCGGTGATAAATCCAATAAAATAGAATAAATAGATAATTATCTGAAAAATCAACCGACTTAGGACTTTGGGAGCTGAACGGTCTAAAGATAGACCGTTTAATGGGAGTAAACGGCTGAACTCAGACCGTGCAAAGGCTTGTCAGTGAAAATTCAGGAAAATCAAATAAATATCCAATAAATCGCTTAGAGTATGTAAACGGTTCTAAACAGACCGCTCCACCACTGCACGGCCCATCACTAGACTGCGTACATGCTGGACGTTTGAAATAAATAAAATAGGATAAACAAACCCATTTACCCAAAAACCAAGTGAAGCCAAGGCCCAATAAGCCCGATTCCAAGAGCAGACCTAGTCAGGGAGGGAGATACCTATAGAATAAGCCCAAAGATGTGCCTGGAAATGGCCCAATGAGTAATGGACAACTCGAGGCATCAATAAATGGTGATAAGAAGAATGACCCAACTCCAAGGTAAAAAAATGGGTGTCAACATTGCTGTGGCAGACTTGGTCGGCGAGCTGCCTTCTTCTGATGTTGCTGCTACACGTGCGCCTGCAGTACCCAGGGCACGTGCTGATGTAACTGGGGCAGGTCCTTGAGAGGACGCCCCTAGCTGTCTTTTTCTTTTCTTCCTTTTTATCCGCACTTCCCAAGGCAGTAGCCTTCTTTTGTAATTTCCTTACTTAGAAATGTAAGCCTTCCCTTTGTTTGCGAAATTTGAGATTTCTTCCGTGTACTTCCCTCTTCCTGAACTGTCGTGAGATCCTCTGGGGATACGAAGCGGCGTCCTTGATGAGGGCTCTAAAGGAGCACGACTTTCGGGATGCGTCGCTTTGGTTTCCACAGATTTGATTGAGGCGGTAGGAGTCCTCATGCTTCTGGGGACTTCGCTTCCTCCTATAAATGGTGGCCTTCGTGGTAGTCCGCCTTGCACGAGCGGACCCTCGAAGGTCGCCTTCTTAAAAGACGTCATCGGGAGAATCTGGTACTTTATCGGATGACCAATTTCTGTAGGCTCATCATCAACCTTTGGTCCTCCGAAGAAACCCAGCGCCGGTACCATGGTGACCCTGACCTGTGCCTGGGGAGGGTGGTCCGGTCTCTGAGCAGTACCGCCTCGGGTACCTAGACGGCTGGCGGGAGGCCTTGGAGAAGGTTAACCGCTTGTATGCCGGCAGGGGAGTCCTGCTCCTTGAGCCTGATAAGTTTCATCCCTGAAGGGACGAGACGTCTCTGGGTATTGTGGCTTTTCTTTCTCCCAATGAGATCATGTCACTTGCCCTTGCGGTATGTAACCGTTGTTTACTTTTTGCAGGTGCTTGGTGAGATGCTCACCGTTGTTGGAACATCTTCCTATCTCCTGGTAGGAAGGAGCGTAAGGAAGGGTGGGAGTTATTTTCCCTTCTTCCACTTTGCAGACAAGGCCATGCGGCTGGACGACGGCGGTGGTCTCGTCAGTTTGAAGGCATGGCCAGTACGCCGGGGTGGCCTTCTTAATGAGTTGGCCTCATGGTACTGCTGCCCCTCGTTGGCTTATGTAGGCTTGCTTGTTCCCTGTAACGGTTGGGCCTCGTTGCTCCACTGTCCCCTGTCCGACCAAGGGTGGCTGGAGCAGTCGGCCTAGTTTTCCTGGTGCAGGTCTTCTACCAGTGAAGCTCTTTGCTGGGCTGGGGGCTTTGTCCCTCTTCTCTGGCATAGGAGGCTTCGCCGTTGGCACCCTTCCACAGAACAAAAATGGGTGCTGGGTGTCTGCTCAAAGACTCAGCATGATCGTTGGCAGAGGACAGTGCCCAAAAAGTGAGTGGTTGAAGTCGTATATCACCATGGTCGAGCACGTTTTGTCTCTCCACGTACTTGTATTTGGCCCATGTATGGGTATTTTGCCAATTTCTGGCAACTTGTATTTTGACTAAAGAAATATAAATTCTTTATTTTGAGCCAACACTGTTGTGTACCTTTTACTAGAGTACTTTTGCGTGCTTTCTGGATGATTCTTCGCGCTCGCATTCTGCAGCGTCCGCGTCCTCCATAGAAACCCTTAGGCTGCCTTTCATTTTCAAGGGGAGCGGTGCTCGCCTCTAGGAAACCCTTAGGCTACCTCTTCATTTTTAAGGGGAGCAGTGCTCACCTCTCAGAAACCCTTAGGTCACCTTCTTGTTTTCAAGGGGAGCAGTGCTCGTCTCTAGGAAACCCTTAGGCTACCTTCTTATTTTCAAGGGGAGCAGTGCTCGCCTCTAGGAAACCCTCAGGCTACCTTCTCTTTTTCAAGGGAAGTAGTGCTCGCCTCTAGGGAACCCTTAGGCTACCTTCTTATTTTCAAGGGGAGCAGTGCTCGTCTCTAGGAAACCCTTAGGCTACCTTCTCTTTTTCAAGGGGAGCAATGCTCGCATCTAGGAAACCCTTAGGCTACCTTCTTATTTTCAAGGGGAGCAGTGCTCACCTCTAGGAAGCCCTTACGCAACCTTCCCATTATTCGTAGGTAACTTACCTTAGCGGAGTACTACTAGTGACGATTTACTGGAAGTATTTCCTGAGGTTGACGGAGTTTCACGTCCGGGGTACCTCTCCCCCCCCCCAGCGTCACTAGCCTGTATGCTCATTTTTCGAGTGTTTCCACTACTCTGTATGGGCCTTCCCAGTTTGGTGCAAGCTTTCCTGAGGCTCCTCGTGGGTCAGCCACGCTTGCTCACCGTAGGACTAGATCACCGGGGAAGAAGTGTCGCTCCTTAACTCAGGCGTTGTAGTATTGAGCCAGTTTCTGCTGATATGCCATGAGTTTTACCTAGGCGTTGGCTCTTCCTTCTTCGAGCAGGTCTAGGTTCTCTCACATTGCTTGGTTATTCCTGGCTTCATCAAAGTGTCCCACTCGTAGCGAGGGGTTGGATATCTCCACCGAGACCACTGCTTCAGCCCCGTAGGCGAGATGAAAAGGTGTCTCTCCGGTGGCAGCTCTGGCGGTGGTCTGGTGGGCCCATAGAATGTTAGGGATCGAGTCGATCCATGAGTCACCTGCTTGGTCCAGGCGGGTCTTGATGCCGTGGAGGAGAGTTCGGTTGGCATTTTTCACCAACCCATTAGCTTGGGGGTGCCCCACCGAGGTGTAGTGGTTCCAGATCCCCAACTTCAAACACTTTCCTTGAAAGGCAGTGCTCGTGAACTGTCTGCCGTTGTTAGTTGTGAGAACCCTTGGAATCCCAAACCGGCAAATGATGTTTCGCAGCATGAATCTCCAAGCTGGATCACTTGTTATCTTCCCCAGTGGTTCAGCTTCGACCCACTTGGTGAAGTAGTCGATGGCGACTATGAGAAACTTCTTCCTCCCTTGTGCTTCAGGGAAGGGTCCCAGTATATCAATTCCCCACTGAGCAAACGGGCGAGGCTCCGTCAAAGCGTGGAGCTGCGTAGCTGGCTGGTGGTGCAGGTGAGAATATTTCTGGCATTGGGGATACCTCCGAACATAGTTGAGACAGTCTTGCTGCAAGGTGGGTCACCAATACCCTTGTCCGATCAGCGTCCGTGCAAGTGCTCTCCCTCCCACATGGCTTCCGCAGAGTCCTTCATGTACTTCTTGGACGGCCTGGTTGGCCTCCGTGGGGAAGAGGCACTTGAGTAGAGGGGCTGAGAGGGATCGGTGATATAACCGGCCGTCCACCAGGGTGAAGTGGGCTGCTCTTGCTCGTGTGCGCCGCGCCTCAGCATGGTCACTCGGGAGTTGTTGCCGAAGGAGGAAATCGAGGAGAGGATCCATCCAGGAAGGTTCGTAGTCGATGGCGTTTACCTGGAGCACCGGATCATCTATGCTTGGTGCTGATAACTCCTCTATCGGGACCGATCTTGAACTAGAGACTGCGGTGGCCGATGCTAGGCGGGACAGAGCGTCTGCTCGGACGTTCTCTTCGCGTGGGATGTGGATCACCTCAAAGCGGGCGAACTTGCTTGCCGCCGCCTTGCCATTCTCTAGATATTTCATCATGGAGGGGTCGCGGGCCTCGAACTCTCCCCTGACCAGGTTGGTGATGAGCATGGAGTCGATGTACGCTCGCACACTTGACGCCCCCAGGTGCTTTGCCATGCGTAGCCCGGAGAGGAGCGCCTCATACTCGGCCACATTATTCGTGGTTGGGAAGTTGAAACGCAGGGCGTACTATAGCTCCACCCCTTCTGGTGAGAGTAAGACCAATCCTGCGCCGCTGCCCCCCGCGCAGGAAGATCCGTTGACGTATAGTTCCCAGGTGGGCCCCGAGGACTGCTCGGGCGCATCCTCGGCGAGTATGGTGCATTCGGTGACGAAGTCAGCGAGAGCTTGGGCTTTGATTGCTATCCTCGGTCAGAACTTAATGTCTAATTCTCCTAACTCGGTGGCCCACTTGACCAACCTTCCGGAAGCGTCAGGGTTCTTCAGAATTTGTCGGAGAGGCTGATCGGTGAGGACAATGATCGGGTAAGCCAGGAAGTATGGCCGTAGCTTGCGAGTAGCCGTGATCAGCGCGAGGGTGAACTTTTCAGTCCATGAATATCGAAACTTCGGTCCTTGTAGTGCTCGACTCACGTAGTAGACGGGCTTCATGACTCCTAGTTCTTCTCGTGCGAGCACAGCGCTCATAGTGCTGGACGTCACGGACATGTACAGGAGTAGCTGTTCTCCCCTTTGGGGTTTGGCGAGGACAGGACCTGTCATCAGGTAGCATTTCAACTCTTTGAATGCCTGCTCGCACTTCTGATCCCAGTCGATCCATCCCTTCTTTTACGGTGCCAGGTTGGCTTGCTTGATCAGTCGGAAGAAGGGAAGACACCTTTCGGCGGCTTGGGATAGGACCCAAGCCAGGGCGGCGATGCACTCGGTGAGGCACTGTACGTCCCTCACCCATTTCGGTCGCTCCATCTTTAACATTGATCTGATCTGGTCGGGGTTGGCCTCGATCCCCCGATGGGTGACGAGGAAACCTAGACATTTTCTCGACCGCACCCCGAACGCGCATTTAGCAGGGTTGAGCTTCATGTTGTACCTTCTGAGTGTGGCGAAGGTCTCCGCCAGGTCGCGCAAGTGCTCGACTGCTCGGAGGCTTTTTACGAGCATGTCGTCGATGTAGACCTCCATGTTGCGGCCGATCTGTGAGTCAAACATGTGGTTGACTAGGCATTGATATGTAGCTCTAGCGTTCTTTAGTCCAAACGGCATGCGAATGTAGCAGTATAGGCCGTGGTCGGTGACGAACGCAGTCTTGTCTTGGTCGGGTTGATGCATGATGATCTGATGATACCCAGAGTGTTGAGTTATGGTTTTGATGATTGTTGTGATTGTTAAGTTATGATTTTGATGATAACTAAACTTAATGTGTGATTAAGTGATGTTAACTAAACTTATGGTTGATTGCTCATGCTCTTGTTATCTATGTATGGTTGAGATGGCAAATAGAAACGGTTACATGGTCTTGATCCTTGGTTTGCATATGTTGGTTTACAAGAGGCAAGAGGTTTCATAACCTCTTTAATGTGAAAAAGTATGGTATTAACCTCAACTATCTTGCTTGCAGGGTCAACCTTATAATCCCATGGCAGTCGCCTGGTAAACCAAACATGTGGACAAGTACCTTGCTCCTCTACAATCCAAAATAGGTGGTATATGTCATGTACTATCAAGAACCATTGGTAAGGCTCTTACCCTGTTATACACTCCTTGTTATTGAGTGTTCCATGATGTTAGTTCATGATTAATGTACTTGGGATGATTGAGTTTTATCTCTTGATTCTTAGCCCAAAACTTGATCCTTACCTCAGAACATGTGTGTTTCAAAGTGTTCATATGCACCTAGTTCATGAGATTTCAAGCCCTTGCAAAACTCGCCATCGGGCGCCCTCGCACGCGGATCGACTTGTGCAGTCAGGTCGCGGGGATTTCTGGGGGCGGAGCCCCCGGAACAAAATTTTGATTATAGGGAAGAGTGAGCATTGAACTTGTTTAAGACAATCTCATGTAATGGCAAGTGCTCATTTGCTTTGAACCTTCCATATGCATAAACCAAGTTAAATCCAAACCCAAAATGCATGAAATTGATAAGGACATGAAGCTCTTGACTTATGGACATGATTTGCTAGGCTAACAACTTGTTTTTGCAGGATCTTCACTGTTCGGTCGACCTGAGGACAAGGTCCGGTCGACCTAAATTTCCAGGGACGAAAAAGCTACAAAAATCTCAGTAGCGGTCGACCGCCACTAGGCATCCGGTCGACCGGTTTTGCTAGAACTAAAATGTTCTGACTGCAGCAGGTTCCGATCGACAGCCCCATGACTTCCGGTCGACTACCAGTCCCGAGGCCCCCTTTTGTTGACTTTTGTTTCAAGCTCGAGGAGAGGTCTTTCTTCCCATTTGTTTAATCCCAATGACCCCAATTACACCATGATTTGTGGATCTGGTCTGGGGCTTGTCTATGGACCTTTCAAGGGCTATAAAACATCTCATTGGAGCCATAAACCCTATCCATCCAAGAGATCCAAGGGGAGGCTATCCAAGGAGGAAGAAGAGGATACTGTAGCTCCGTGAACAGTACCTCGTGTAGCAAGTTCTTCATCTATCTCCAACCCATTCAAGGTGCATCTGAAGCCAACAAGCATCTATGAAGTGAAGAAGCAAGCAACCAACAAAGAGAGATCAAGGGGGAGGCTATCAAGAAGCAAGCAAGGGTTTCAAGAATAGATCAAAGGAAGATTGTCCAAGTGAAGAAGAAGGGTACTGTAGCCGTAAACAGTACTCCGTGCAGCAAGTGTTCTGCACCCATTCTCAACCTCGTAGCATGCATTCAAAGGGAACCCAAAACAGGAGTTTTCTAAACTAAGCCTCATCGTCTTTATGTTTTGGGTGTTGTAATTGTGTTCATCATAAACTGCAAGAACTTGTGTGTGTGTGGATCGTTGTTGGATCCGTGGTCGTGTGTGTGTGTGTACCGTATATGATTCGTGTGTGTGCGTGGATCTTCCTAGATATGTGTTTGTGTGTGTGGGGGGGTCTTTTAGATCCGTTCTGTCTCGTGTATGTGGATTGCTGCACTTGTGGCAGCATGTGTTTGTGTTGGTGATCTGGTTGTCGGATCGTGTTGGAGACTTCGTCTCCGTGTGTGTGTGTGTGTATTGGGACGCGTCCCCGTGTGTGTGTGCAGGCGTCATCCTGCGTGTGTGGTTGGAGCGTCGTCTCCGTTTGGGGATTTATCCCCGAGTGAAGCCTCACCGGATTTGGTGAGGGGTGGACATAGGATTGCCGTCGTTGCATCCGAACCACCTTAAAAATCATTATGCAGCGTGGTTTGAATTGTATGGTTTGATCCATTTCCTCTACCTCCATTCTACATGAGTGTTAGTGTAAATTATTGTTCTGGATTTATCTACGTATATCTTTGCATAATCTATATCTCATCATATAAAGATTGATAAATCCAATTTGTGTTCAAATAGTTTTGAATCTCTTAACTAGCTTTCTATCACATATTTCAAAAAGGCCAAAAGATTCCGTAAAATTTGTAATCACCCAATTCACCCCCTCTTGGGTGTCATTGATCGTGGGACTTTACAGAGTAGGCGTCAAGGAAGCTCAGCATCTCGTGCCCAGCCGTAGCGTCGACCAGTTGGTCGATCCGTGGCATAGAGAAGCTGTCTTTGGGCGTGGCCTTGTTGAGGTCAGTGTAGTCCACGCACATCCGCCACTTCCCATTGCTTTTGGGCACCAAGACTACGTTGGCCACCCAATCGGGATACTAGGTAGGTCAGAGCAGCCCCGATCGCAACTTTCTCCTACTTGCTCCCTGATGATGGCATGTCGCTTGGGGTTGTAGCGCCTTCGGCGTTGTTGTACCGGGCGGTAGGTGGGGTCCTACCTTAGTTGGTGCGTGATGACCTCCGGAGGAATTCTGGGGAGTTCGTCCTCGGACCACGCGAAGACGTCTTGGTTGGCCGCGAGGAAGCTCGCATATTCCAACTTTTCATGCTCGGTCAGGGTAGCGTCGATCTTCAATGTCCTACTTGGGTCGTTCCCAACCTGGATGAGGTACAAGTCCTCAGCTGGTGCACTCGTGCTCGGCCCTGGATTTTCGGTCCTCGCCCTATCGCCGGTGGCACTTCTTCAGGATGTCGATCATGAGTGGAGATAAGATAGCACCTTCTGGACTCCCATTGATTGCCCTGGACTTCCCCTACCCCACGGGGGGTAAGGAACTTAAACTTCTGGTGGTAGGAAGAAGGGACTCCTCGAAGCGTGCCGAGGATCCCTCGGCAAATGATAGCATTATACCATGTCATTGCATGAACCACGGTAAAGTCGACGAGGAAGGTTACCTCTTTTGGTGCCGTCCCGAACGTGATCGGGAGCGAGATACGCCCTTCTGGCCGGATAGTCGTGCCGGAGAACCCGTACAACGGCGTGTGCAATGGCGCGAGTTGTGACATATCCACACCCATGAGTATAAGACAGTCGTACGCAATAACATCGGGTCCACTTCCATTATCTACCAGGATGCGCCGTACAGTACATTGGTTGATGGTGGCAGAGACAACCAGGGCATCGGAATGGGGCATCGTGACGCCTTCCAGGTCATCCTCGGAGAAGACTATGGGGTATCTCATATGACCCAAGGGGGGACAGTCCTCGCGTGGTGTCACCGCCTCGGTCCGCCGTGTCGATGGCCGTCACGTACCAACACCTTCTGCTCGCGCTATCTCCCCCCGCGGCGGGTCCTCTAGAGATCATCATGATCTCTTTTCCGTAGGGCCGGTTGTCAATCGGAGGAGGCGTCTTCTGTCGTCTCTCGACGGCCTTGGCGAGGAACTTGTCGAGGAGTCCTCTGCGGACGAGGTCTTCGATAGCATCCTTCAGGCTGATGCAGTTGGCGGTGTCGTGACCGTGGTCTCGATCAAAGTGGCAGTACTTCTTCTTATTCCTCGAATTTGGATCTGACTTCATCTGCGAGGGCCACTTAAGGAACGGCTCCTCGTGGATCTCCATCAAGATCTGGTCGGGTGCAGCCGTTAGGGGTGTATAGTGGCGGTAGCCACCCCTTTCCTTCTCAGAGTGGTCGCGGTGGTCCCCGTCGCGTCTCTCCCGTTTACTCCGACCCTCTCGTGGTGGGTCGGTGGCTCTATTTCGGTCGGGTTGGTCAGTCCCGGCCACACAGCGCAGGGCCGCGGTGTTCTCCTCGCAGTGCGTGTGCTTCTGGGCTAGCGCGAGGAGGTCCGGAAGGGTCATCGGGACTTCGACTACGAGTGCACGCCAGAGAATGTGCTCCCCCGTCCCCTGGGTTAGTGCCGTGGTGGCGAAGCCAACGTCAACGTGGGGGATGCGGAGCGCCTCCGCGCGGAAGCGAGAGACGAAGTCCCACAACGTTTCTTCTTTCCCCTGCCTGAGAGCAAGCATGGTTACAGCAGACTTGGCAACCTTTCGGCAGCCCACAAAGGTCTCCTTGAACAGCCTTTTAAGCTGTTGGAAGGAGGAGATCGTCCCGGCCGGCAGGGACTCGAACCACGCTCGGGCGTTTTCCCGGAGAGTTGTGACGAACGCCAAGCATTTCACGGTATCCGAGGCCCGGTGAAACATCAGGTGGGACTCGAAGCCGTGCAGGTGATCGGCCGAGTCGGTGGTGCCGTCGTAAAAGGGGAATGACGGCAACTGGAGCGTTAGCGGGATCGGGGCTTCCATGATCTCTCTGGAGAAGGGAGCATGGAAGTCCAGGTCATCGTCGATGAGGCCGCGATTCTTGGTGGCCAGGAGGACGTCGTCCAAGTACCGGACCTTGTCCTCTATCTCTTCGAACCGTTGGAGCCGGCGGTCCATCTCCAGGTTGGAATGAAGTGGGTTGCATACCTTGGGTTCAAGCACGCTACGTGACCGTCGGGTCCTTGCGACAGAGGAATGGGATGCCTCCCATACCTGTCGGAAGTTCTCTCCGGTCTGGCCTCCTTCGCCCTCCCGTCGTTCGGGTGGGGCGTATTTAGGCCTCTGGTCCCGAAGCTCTCGACAGAATTCAGCCAAAGCTCGGATCTCCTGGCGGAGCTCATTTAGGTCACCTGTGAAGTCCCGCGATCAATGACACCCAAGAGGGGGGTGAATTGGGTGTTTACCAATTTTAAGAAAACTTTTGGCCTTTTTGAAATATGTGATAAAACACTAACTAGGAAGTTGAAATCTATCTAACTACAAGTTAGAATACAACGTACACTAACGTTCACACAAAATGGATGTAGGAGAAATGAATCACACCACACAATCCAAACCACAATGCACAACGATTTTAAGGTGGTTCGGATGTAATGAAGGCAATATTACGTCCACCCCTCACCAAACCTGGTGAGGCTTCACTCGAGGATAAATCCCCAAACGGAGACGACGCTCCAAATTCACACGCAGGATGACGCCTGCCCACACACACACGGGGACGCACCCCAACACACACACACACACACGGAGACGAGGTCTCCAACACGATCCGATAATCGGATCAACAATACACACGCACGCTGCGACAGATGCAACACTCCACACACTAAATCGACCGGATCTAAATAGATCCACACACATACATGCAGATCTAAGAAGACCTACACACACACACACGAATAGAACACAATGATCACACACACCACCACCACACACACCACCACAGATCCACAACGATCCACACACACACGAATGTTTTCAGTTTATGAGGAACACAAATGTAACACCCAAAACACAAAGGCAATGAGGCACAGTTTAGAAAACTCCTGATTTGGCTTCCACTGAGTGTATGATGTAGAACTTGGAACGATGCTTCCTGCTTCACTTGATTGGCTTTATTTTGAAAACCTTGTTCTTTCACCCTTTGGTAGTCCTCCCTTGATCTCTTACTTGCTTGCTTGCTTCTTCCCTTCTTGCTCCTTGGACGGCCTCCCCTTGATCTTCCTTGAATGCTTGCTTGCTTCTTCACTCCCTTGGAGGTTGCTAGCTTCATATTTGGCTTGAAACACCTTGGAGATGGATGAAGATCTTGCTGCATGAAGTACTGTTCACGGAGCTACAGTACCCTCTCCTTCCTTTGATAGTCTCTCCCCTTGATCTCTCTTTAGATCTCTTAGATGGTTGGAGTTTTTTGACTCCAAATAGATGTTTTATAACCCTTGAATGGCTCATGGACAAGCCCCAGACTAGATCCACGAATTCCTCCTTGATTGGGGGCAACAATTGGGTGAAGATTCCTCTCCACGAGATTGAAATTGAAAGTCAATTTTGGAGGCTTTGGGGCGTTCGGTCGACCGGTGGCACTGGGTCGGTCGACCAGAAATCTGCAGACAGATAACATTGTGGCATTCTGTAAAATCCGATCGACCGGCCCTGTGGTGGCGATCGACCGATAGCCACCGGTCAACCGACCACAGGTAGGCGGTCGACCTAAACTTCTGCAGAAATCCATCATTTCGGTTCTGTTAATTCTGCTCGACCGGTCAAGGTCCGTTGGTCGACCGAAATTACCCAGACCTGCAAAAATGAATAGTTAGCCCAATGAAACATGTCCAAATGATAAAGGCTTCATGTCCTCATTTATTTCATTCATTTTGGGATTGGATTTGACTTGGTTTATGCATTAGACCATTTGGGCATTTCTCATTACATGAAATCTCCTTAAACAAGTTCAATGCTCACTCTTGAAGATTATACATGAGATGCATTTATGAACAATGCAAAAGACTTATAAAACCTTCATTCGCAAGCCACATTCAAGCTAAAGGGTTTCATGTTTAAGGTTCATGAATGAGGTGTATTAAGAAGAGGCATATGAAATACACTAGGTGAGATCGATGCTAAGATAAGGTAAGAATCTCACCAATGGTTCTTGACAGTTCATGCCATATACCACCTGTTTTGGATTGTAGAAAAGCGCGGTGCTTATCGACATGTTTGGTTAACCAGGCGACTGTCATGAGATTATAAGTTTGATCATGCAAGCAAGATAGACAAGGTTTAATACCATGCTTGTTCACATTAAAGAGATTATGAAACCTCTTGCTTATTGTAAAACCAACATATGCAAACCAAGTATCAAGACCATGTAAACGTTGTCATTTGCCATCTCAATCATATTTTAACAATAACATGAATGTACACAGTCATCAAGAACATATGCAATCAACCATACGTTTAATTATCATCACTTAATCACACATTAAGTTCAGTTATCATCAAAACCATAACTCAACAATCATCAAACCTTAACTCAATAATCTCCCCCTTTTTGATGATGACAAACTTAATGATGATACAATCTCATAGGCACAGATATTCTTCTCTCCTTGTCACACACAATCATGAACTTTTCTCCCCCTTTGACATTATCAAAAAGCGGGATAATACAAAACTTTCTCTCACAACAACATTATCAATCAAGTTGGAAGAAGCCAACGAAGCAAGAGCAAATCATTCTCCCTCTTTGAAACAGCAATAGCCCAGAAATCAGATGAAGCAACAGCAAATCATGGACAAACAAATCAAAATGATTCCAATCAGATGATGTCAATTGGTGATTATTCTCACATGGAAAGATGAGTAGACCTGAAACCAACAAATCAAAATGATCCCCATTGTCCATTCAACACCTTAAACTTATTGAGCAAGTGTCAAGCATTTGAAGTCCATTCAATTTTTGAATTTTCATCATTTTCCAGATTTTTAAATTTTGGTTTGAAATGCATGAATTGTAACACATGCAAGTGATGACATATGAGATGCACAATCAAACAAATATGTATATATACATACAACATGTTAGACAGGAGGACGGTGAGCTAGAAGGGGAGGGGATGAATAGATCACCGTTTTAAAAAATTCTTTGACTGAGTCGAGGCAGGACCCTTAACCAATATAACGTAATTCACGAGCGCAGAACATAAATGACTCAAAGAGTCATCAGCACATATGCACAACCACCTAGCGAGCGGTCAGACCAAGATTTCAATCATCAACATTCACATTTACTTAATGAACCCAGACAAAATCATAAGGAATAGAGATGCGCACAACCATACCACGGAGAACAGGAGAGTTAGATGGTTCAGTCTGCAACCTGCAGACTTACGTCCATCCCTCACTCAAGGCCGAGTGAGGCTTCCTTTCACAAGAAAGAACCGCAGACTCAGTCTGCCTACAAGACGCTGATCCACAGCTTGGGGATCGAAATCCCTACAGACGCTGATCACACAGCTTGAACCCAGGTCTCACACCCCAAGACCTGACCAGGAGATGACTCTCCCTTCCTCTTAGACAAGAGGGAACCCAGCAGTGACTCACCCTCACTGCAATTCAGAGACACTGTCTCTCTTCCTCCACAGCCGGAGGGAACAACCCAGATAGCCTCCTCACTATCTGATCACAGCAACCCCTGGAGACCACCTCCCTTCCTCTGATCTGATTCAGAGGGAATCACAATGCAACCCAGAGGATCCACCTCTCTTCCTCTACACCTAGAGGGAACGATAAAGCAGAGTATCAGAATTTAAGAACAGACAACTGAAAACATAAAGAGATATCGAAGACAATCGAACGAAGAAACAATGTAGCTTCTTAAAGAAGCATAGACAAAGCATAGCAGAAAACCATCCTCTCCTTCACCACTCTCTCTCTCTTCCAGGTACGATCAATGAGTGGATCAGGCAGGCTTCTCCTCTCCTTCCTCTCGCTCTGGCCTCACCCTCTTCCTTGTGGTTTTTCGGCAGCTTTTCAAGAGCAGAACCCTTCATATATATATCCAACCTCACGAGAGAGTGAGGGTTTGGAAGACACGCGCGAAGACATGCTTCCGGATGAACCGAGCCACGTGTTAGATGATTGTTCCCTCGGATCACGTGCTCACATGATTGGAGTAACGTTCCAATTTGTCTTTAAGTCCCTGTAAGGTTTCAGAGAACATTCAGACAATCTCAGAAATATTCAAGTCATAAATTGTTCACACAGATTGCACGGGACTTATGAAAGGACAGAAGAGCGCGTCAACGCACTAAAGCCAAGACGTTAACGCAATGGATATAAAGAGAACAGGTGCTTTGACAAAACACACTAATGCGTCAACGCATCAGTTGACAGCGTTGACGCTTCTGCTGGGTGGTTGATCAAAAGAACCTTTGGTCAAAAACTCAAGGCGTCGACGCTTCCATTGTGTAGCGTCGCCTCAGCTCCTTGGACGAGATGCACAATGTCTTGGTAACAACCCAATGCGTCAACGCTCCAGGTGACAGCGTCGACTCAGCTTCACATGCGAGACGCTCAAGCCCTTGGCACCAAGCCAATGCGTCTACGCTTCCATCGTGCAGCGTCGACGCAGTGGACAAAACAGCAAGCGAACGACGCACTAATGCGTCTACGCACCCAGCCAAGTGCGTCAACGCACTCAGTGTACAGAACCCATATAATCAAGACAAGTGTGAGCTCATGGGTGTACATGATAGAGGAGCATCAAAACAGAAAAAGCATGATGAAAAAGCATTTGATCCATAGATGTGCATGCAAGACAACAACATTAGATCCTGAGAATATTTAGACAATTCAAGATCTTTATCATTCATTTAGGAGCAACAAGATGATTATCATATAAATAATTTGATTCATAGTGTTAGTCATCATCAAAACTACAGAGATGCAACAATCTCCCCCTTTTTGATGATGGCAACACCTTGAGTCAAATTTAGTGAAAGGAGAATTACCAACTTAAAACATTCTCAATAAAGGCAGCAACCCCTTTCAACCTTCTCCCCTTGTCAGACTTTTCAACCCTTTTTTTTTAACTTTTACTCCCCCTTTTTTAACTACTCCCCCTTTTTTAACTTTTACTCCCACCCCTTTCAACCTTCTCCCCCTTTGACATCATCAAAACAAGGAGAAAGAGAGATGTTGACGCTGGACTGATGAGAAAAGATGGAGAGGATTCCAACAGTAGACACTCATTGTCAAATCTTAGATGCTTAAGTGGGGCTGTAAGGTCCAGTGAAGAATCTTGGAGTTCTTGTAAGAGAAGGAGATTCAGAATAAACTTGAAGTTTATCAACTTACTATGATTATGAGAGAAGAGCAAGTGGCAACAAGTATGACTGAGGTAGCTGTTAAGGCTTGTCAAAGAGACAACAAGAGTTTGAACCACTAAAACAGCCTGTAGGCATTGAGGACAAACAGTCCAGGCAGAGAAGGCACAGTTATAGAGTGTATTTGGCCAGTTACACTTTTGACATTAAGTATGCACCTTGGTCAGAGGCCAGCATCCTCAGTTACTCAGTGTAAGAGCCTCATCACTTCTCAATTAGAGAACAGAGATAGTGACCATTGGTTGTTTCATGAGGAGACACCTTGATCAGAGGCCAGAATCCCCAGTTACTCACCATTTTGTCATCATTGCTCTGCCAAGCATAATTTTGAATAGTATTTCTTTCTTTTGATTTTGTTTTTGAGAACTGATACCTCATGACATAGGAAATTCTCATTTCATTGATGGGATTCCTAGTTTCTCAGTATGCAGTTTTAAGCACAGATAAGTTTAACTAGCTCAACAAGGGGTTGTTTGAAGACAAAGCCCAGGGCAAATATTGGAGGTCTTATCAAGATGTCCAAAGAGAAGCTCATAGACAGAAACCATTTCTTACAAGTCTAGCTTGTTCATGAGTCATGCAACAAGGTAAGAGGATATACTTGTGAAGGTTAATCTTAGCCTCTTAAGACTTACTAGAAGAGGATTCTAGCTGGACTTTAATTGCACAAACTTAAGAATGTAGGAAATGAATGAGGTTCTATTAAGAGGAATTTTCAAGATCAATTCAACATTTAATCCAGCAATAACACCCATCTTTCAAGTGTTTTTAACTAGTCAAGCTCCCCCTCTCTAGTAGCTCTATCTCCCATTCTACCCAGAAAACAGCAGAGAAGCAGAATTGACTATACTCAAGGCACACACCCGCTCCCCCTCACATAGGGACCCCCACCAGAAAAATAAGACAAAACTACCACTAACTTTATGGAGATACATGAACCAGAATCCATTGCCTCAAATCAGTCAGAGTTTGTAAATACCAAGTTCTCTTCTCAAGGAAGTGAATTTTTCAGTATCTAGAGGTTTTGTAAAAATATCAGCAATTTGATCTGCAGTCCCAACATGAATTAATTCAAATGTTTTATTTGCAATTTCATTTCTGATAAAGTGGTGCCTGATTTCAATGTGTTTTGTTCGTGAGTGTAAAACAGGATTCTTTGCAATGTTTATGGCACTAGTGTTATCACAAAAGATGGGAGTGCAACCTGTCTCTACTTGGTAATCCTGAAGTTGATGCTTGATCCAGATAACCTGAGTGCCACAGCTGCTTGCAGCCACGTATTCAGCCTCAGCAGTGGAAAGAGCCACTGAATGTTGTTTCTTTGAACTCCAAGAAACTAGGCATCCTCCTAAGAATTGGCAGTGGCCACTGGTGCTCTTCCTATCTAGTTTGCATCCAGCAAAGTCTGCATCAGTGTATGCAACTAAATCTAAAGTGCGTGAAGCAGGATACCATAAGCCTAGTGTATGTGTGGTAGACAGATATCTAAAGATTCTTTTTACAGCAGACACATGTAATTCAGTAGGCCTAGACTGATATCTTGCACATAAACCAACACTGAATTGTATGTCTGGCCTAGAGGCAGTTAGGTACAAGAGGGATCCGATCATACCTCTGTAGAGTTTTTCATCCACTTGTTTACCTGACTCATCTGCATTAAGGGTCATGCTTGTGCTCATTGGGGTGGAAATTTGCTTCAGGTTGGTCATCCCAAACCTTTTTAGGATATCCAGCGTGTACTTGGTTTGGTGGAAGAAACAGCCATCTGTCATCTGATTTATCTGCAAGCCAAGGAAATAAGTCAGTTCCCCAACTAAGCTCATCTCAAATTCAGCTGACATAAGCTGTGAAAATTCTTTACACAGTTCAGGATTTGTTGATCCAAAGATGATGTCGTCCACATATACCTGAACTATGATGAGATCTTGTCGTGAATTCTTAGTGAATAAGGTTTGGTCAACTTTACCTCTGTTATATCCTTTATTTAGTAAGAAACTGGTCAGCCTTTCATACCAGGCCCGAGGAGCTTGCTTTAATCCATAAAGAGCTTTGTTTAACCTGAAAACTTGATCTGGTTTAGTCGAAAACTGAAAACCAGGAGGTTGTTCAACATAAACTTCTTCTTTTAGAATTCCATTCAAGAAAGCACTCTTAACATCCATTTGTTGAAGTTTTATGTTGTTTGAACAAGCAAATGCTAATAGAATTCTGATAGCCTCCATTCTAGCTACTGGAGCAAAGGATTCATCAAAGTCCACTCCATACTCCTGACTGTAGCCTTTAGCTACAAGTCTAGCTTTATTCCTAGAGATGACACCTTCCTCATTCAGTTTGTTCTTAAAAACCCATTTTGTTCCTATTACATTGAAATTTTCAGGTCTAGGTACAAGCTCCCAGACATTGTTTCTATCAAATTGCCCTAGTTCTTCACACATAGCAGTTACCCAATTCTCATCACTTAAGGCTTCTTCAATGGTTTTAGGCTCAATTTGAGAAACTAAAGCAATTAAGTCCTGATTCTGAACATTTCTAAAATGAGATCTTGTCCTAGGGGGATCATTAAGACTACCAATAATATTGGTTACAGGGTGGTCTTTTAAAACTCTGACATTTGTTGATGACTCACCTTGTTCAGCTGTACTTACTGGGTTCAGATCAGTGGGTTCTTCTGCCGGTTGTACTTCCTCCTCTTGCATTTGTTCCAGGAACTCTCCATCATGACTTGTAGACCTGTTATCATCATTTGGACTGTTAGAGATTTTTGTTTCATCAAAAATAACATGAGGGGTTTCCTCTACAGTTCTATCAGTTTTATTAAAGACCCTGAAGGCTCTAGATGTTTCAGAGTATCCTAGGAATATTCCTGGAATACTTCTAGCATCGAATTTATCTAAGTCTCTCTTGTTGTTATTATGAATGAAGCATTTTGAACCAAAAATTTTGAAGTATGAGACATTAGGCCTCTTACCTTTCAGGAGTTCATATGGTGTTTTCTTATGTATGGGTCTTACCAAAGCTCTATTAAGTATGTAGCAGGCTGTGTTTGCTGCTTCTGCCCAAAAGCTCTTAGGTAGCTGACTCTCCATTAGTAGTGTTCTTGCCATTTCCACTATTGTTCGATTCCTTCTCTCCACAATTCCATTTTGCTCTGGGGTCCTGGGAGAAGAAAATTTGTGAGTCAGTCCCTCCTTGTCACAGAAGCTAGAAAATGAGGAGTTCTCAAACTCTCCTCCATGATCTGATTGAATAACAGTGATCTTGTGCCCTATATGTTTTTGCTTATTGAAAAAATGTTCAAATTTTTTAAAAGCATCACTCTTATTTGCCAAGAAAAATAGCCATGCAAATCTAGAGTAGTCATCGACAATGACAAACCCAAATCTCTTACCATTTAGACTCTGGGTTCTGGTAGGACCAAAGAGATCCATGTGCAAGTGTTCCATGATCTTTGTTGACAAGCTCTCAGACCTAATTTTAAAGGAAGCTCGAGTTTGCTTGCCTAGAGCACAGGCCTCGCAAGGCTTAGAGAATGAATTGAACTTCAAGCTAGGCATGCCTCTAACTAAATCAAATTTAGCTAATTTATGCAAGGTGTTAAAGCTAGCATGGCCTAGTCGCCTATGCCAGTCAAACATGTTATTCTCTGAATCAGCAGTGAGACACAGATTAGACTCAGACTCAACATCAAGATCCACAATATAGACATTATTGACTCTATTTGCAATGAACTTTATTTTATCGGAGTTTGGTTCTAAAATTTTGCATACATGCTCATCAAAAAGAACCTTGTGACCCTTGTCACACAATTGACTAATACTCAATAAATTGTGTTGGAGACCTTCAACCAACAAGACTTTCTCAACAGAGTTGGAGGTTTTCTTACCAATGGTTCCGGTCCCAATGATTTGGCCTTTGTTTTTACCTCCAAACTTAACTGACCCTCCTGCTTTCAATTCAAGCTTGCTGAACTTTCTTTGATCCCCTGTCATGTGCCTCGAGCAGCCACTGTCGAGATACCACTTGTTGTTCTCGGCTGCTAGGCCCACCTGCACAATAACAATTTAAGTTGTGTGCTTTGGAACCCAAGGTAAGTTGGGTCCAAAAATACCGTTCAATTCATTAAGCACAGTCTTGGGAATCCAGATCTGTTTTAACCCCTTTTTCTTTTTGTGCTGAGGGTTGACAGGTTTGTTATTGATGTGCATTTCATTTGTTTCTTTTTGTTTCTCAAGTTGTGTCCAGTTTCTGTTGATGAAAGTTTGGGTCCCTGCCAGACCATAATTTTTAACCTGTCTGGATGAAGGCATTTTATTGACAGTATTCTGTGTGTAATTAGTCGTTCCCATGTTGCTTTTAAAATAGCCCATTCTTTTATTAGAGTCATAGTTGTTGAATTGACAGACACCTTGCTTCTGGTGCGTGGGCTTGTTGAATTTCTTGAACATATTTTTTCCAAAATCAGCCTGTTGTCTATGGATGTTCTTTTGTTGTTCAGTGGTTTTGGAACTGGATGGAATGTCCAGTTTCTCTTTTCCTTTCTCAGTGCAGAAGGTAGTGGTTTTTACCCCAAATGCTTCCTTCTTACTTGGGTTGAAACCCAACCCCTCTCTGTTAAAGTTTACTTTGGTGCCTAACAAGGCATTCAAATTACTCTCTCCCAAAACAAACCTCTCAAGGGTTTTCTTCTTATCTTCCAGCTCCTTCCGCAGACATATATTGTTTTCCAGCAATTCATCATTGACCCTTTTAACAGCTTCATACCCTTCCCTGAGTAAGTCATTTTGTCTCAGGTTTTCTTCAGTATGTTGATTGGTTTCATCAAGCTGTTTTCTTAGTTTTTCAAGCTCCTTTTTAACAAGATTGTTCTCATTTCTTACATTTTCCATTTGATCTAATTCAGCTATCAGTTTGGAATTTTCTGTCTTGATGAGTTCTTGTTCTTCATTAACCACATTGAGTTTGCGTTTGGTGACTCTATGTTCTTTAGCTAAGGCATTGTACATATCTAGCAGTTCACCATACTTATCTTCCCAGTCATCAATAGAGTAAGTCACAAAGGGATTGATTACCTCATTTTCCTCGTCGGCCATCAGACATACTCCTTCAGTCTCCTTTCCTGAGGAGTTAGTCTCTGAGTCTTCTTCTTCATCGCTCCAAGTGCATACCATAGCTTTTGGCTTTTTCTTGTACACCTTGGAGCCTTTCTTATGGTAATCCAGTGTCTTCTTCTGAAGCTCAGGGCAATCTTGCTTTATGTGCCCAAGGTTCCTGCAATGATAACACATCACACTTTTAGCATTCCTATCCTTGTCATTGCCATTGTTTGGATATTTACCTGATGAGTAATTTCTTCTTCTCCCATATGATTTTCCCTTCAGTTTCAGGAATTTCCTGAACTGACGTGTGAGCAGAGCTTTTTCACTCCTGTCAAGGTCTGGAGTTTCATCAGAGTCTCCACTGCTGCTGCTGCTACTACTATGTCGTTCAACTTTAAGAGCAACATTCTTGCCCTTTCTGTCACTTCCTTCTCCTGTTTTCTTGAGATTCATCTCATAGGTCATAAGAGACCCTATGAGTTCAGTGACAGTCATGGTTGTTAAATCCTTCGATTCCTCTATCACAGTGGCCTTTGTGTGCCACGCTGGAGTCAAAGATCTCAAGATCTTCCTGACTATATCCCCTTCAGATATTTCCTTTCCAAACCCCTTGAGGCTGTTTGTGATCAGTGACAGCCTAGCGTACATATCAGTCGCGCTCTCCTCTGACTTCATCTTAAATAATTCATACTCAGAGGTTAGGTAGTTTACCTTGGTAGCTCTGACCTGAGAGGTACCCTCGTATATCAGCGCTAGTTCATCCCACATCTTCTTGGCTGTCTTGCATGCTGAAATTCGGGCATATTCTTCAGGGTGAACTGCGCACTGGATGATGTTGAGCGCAGACCAGTTCAGTCCGGATAATTTGACTTGTTCTTCAGACCACATCTCCTCATTCGGAGGTAACTCATAAGGTCCAGTTGTAATGACTCTCCACAGCTTGTGGCTCTGAGATCGGATGAAGACTTCCATCCTGTTTTTCCAAAAGAAATAATTAGAGCCATCAAAATATGGGGGACGGGAGATTGACTGTCCTTCAGCTATGTAGCTGCGAGGACCACTGGTTCCAAGATTACCCTGGTCGTTGGACCACATCTCGGGTAAACCTGCTCTGATACCAACTGTTAGACAGGAGGACGGTGAGCTAGAAGGGGAGGGGATGAATAGATCACCGTTTTAAAAAATTCTTTGACTGAGTCGAGGCAGGACCCTTAACCAATATAACGTAATTCACGAGCGCAGAACATAAATGACTCAAAGAGTCATCAGCACATATGCACAACCACCTAGCGAGCGGTCAGACCAAGATTTCAATCATCAACATTCACATTTACTTAATGAACCCAGACAAAATCATAAGGAATAGAGATGCGCACAACCATACCACGGAGAACAGGAGATTTAGATGGTTCAGTCTGCAACCTGCAGACTTACGTCCATCCCTCACTCAAGGCCGAGTGAGGCTTCCTTTCACAAGAAAGAACCGCAGACTCAGTCTGCCTACAAGACGCTGATCCACAGCTTGGGGATCGAAATCCCTACAGACGCTGATCACACAGCTTGAACCCAGGTCTCACACCCCAAGACCTGACCAGGAGATGACTCTCCCTTCCTCTTAGACAAGAGGGAACCCAGCAGTGACTCACCCTCACTGCAATTCAGAGACACTGTCTCTCTTCCTCCACAGCCGGAGGGAACAACCCAGATAGCCTCCTCACTATCTGATCACAGCAACCCCTGGAGACCACCTCCCTTCCTCTGATCTGATTCAGAGGGAATCACAATGCAACCCAGAGGATCCACCTCTCTTCCTCTACACCTAGAGGGAACGATAAAGCAGAGTATCGGAATTTAAGAACAGACAACTGAAAACATAAAGAGATATCGAAGACAATCGAACGAAGAAACAATGTAGCTTCTTAAAGAAGCATAGACAAAGCATAGCAGAAAACCATCCTCTCCTTCACCACTCTCTCTCTCTTCCAGGTACGATCAATGAGTGGATCAGGCAGGCTTCTCCTCTCCTTCCTCTCGCTCTGGCCTCACCCTCTTCCTTGTGGTTTTCGGCAGCTTTTCAAGAGCAGAACCCTTCATATATATATCCAACCTCACGAGAGAGTGAGGGTTTGGAAGACACGCGCGAAGACATGCTTCCGGATGAACCGAGCCACGTGTTAGACGATTGTTCCCTCGGATCACGTGCTCACATGATTGGAGTAACGTTCCAATTTGTCTTTAAGTCCCTGTAAGGTTTCAGAGAACATTCAGACAATCTCAGAAATATTCAAGTCATAAATTGTTCACACAGATTGCACGGGACTTATGAAAGGACAGAAGAGCGCGTCAACGCACTAAAGCCAAGACGTTAACGCAATGGATATAAAGAGAACAGGTGCTTTGACAAAACACACTAATGCGTCAACGCATCAGTTGACAGCGTTGACGCTTCTGCTGGGTGGTTGATCAAAAGAACCTTTGGTCAAAAACTCAAGGCGTCAACGCTTCCATTGTGTAGCGTCGCCTCAGCTCCTTGGACGAGACGCACAATGTCTTGGTAACAACCCAATGCGTCAATGCTCCAGGTGACAGCGTCGACTCAGCTTCACATGCGAGACGCTCAAGCCCTTGGCACCAAGCCAATGCGTCTACACTTCCATCGTGCAGCGTCGACGCAGTGGACAAAACAGCAAGCGAACGACGCACTAATGCGTCTATGCACCCAGCCAAGTGCGTCAACGCACTAAGTGTACAGAACCCATATAATCAAGACAAGTATGAGCTCATGGGTGTACATGATAGAGGAGCATCAAAATAGAAAAAGCATGATGAAAAAGCATTTGATCCATAGATGTGCATGCAAGACAACAACATTAGATCCTGAGAATATTTAGACAATTCAAGATCTTTATCATTCATTTAGGAGCAACAAGATGATTATCATATAAATAATTTGATTCATAGTGTTAGTCATCATCAAAACTACAGAGATGCAACACAACACAGCTCCCTCGTACTTATTTAAGAGAGGATAGGTATAGGAAGGGTGCATGAGGGTCATGACAATCGGAATGCACATGTGTAGCACATGAGAGATTATGCAATCATATAGGAGATTCATGCAATTGCTAATACAGTCAATCAATTTTCTGAATACATAATAAATCAAATTTTCAGATGTGTAAGTGAGTAACATGAAGAACGATAGTTGCAATATGGATATTCAGATTTTCATATCAACACAAGGAAATATTTTACAGATTGCACTTCAATTTTGAGAACAGCGTATTGGAGGCTTCGCTCTACCACAATGAGTTTTCACCAACATTTTTTAACTCAACCATTATCACATGATAGTCAGAATTTTTCTAAGAGTGATCAGGTTCAAATAATTTTTTTTTAAGCGAGTAGACGCATGGAGCTCATGCCAGAATCCCCGGTTACTCAGAATACTGAATCATTTTATCTCATCTTGAACAGAGATACTTTAGTCAACACTTTTCAGAAATGAACCACATCACGTCTCAGGTGACATGTGCCCAATTTACTCAGTGAGACTGAGCATTGCTCTGTCATTCTTTTTCATTTCAGATTTTTCAAACAAGGATAGGTAAGCAGCTTTTTCCTCAACTATCTCTTCAACATACATGCAGCAAGTTTAACATCACGAGAGTGTTGAAAAGAAATTCATATATCCTTATCTTTAACACTCATTTTCACATTTTGTGCAAGAAGTGTATGAATTTGATTCAGCATGTATATAGAAAATGTCATGACAACATAACAGTACAACTCCCCCTAAATAGATGCACTTATGAAATATGAACTCCCCAGAGTGTATGACATGAATCATGCCAGTAATGACTCAAATGTAACATTATTTAGCAAGAAGGCATAAGGCCATAGAAATGTCAAGGATGGGGGTGAATAGCATATAATATCAAGCAAGCACACAGAGGGAATGTATGCAACATGCGATGCAAATATGCAATGTAATGTATGTAGATACCAAATGAATGGATACCAATTGAATGAACTAAATGCAGTTAATGTATGAGTTCTAATGCAATGCAACATATGAGCATATAATAGTGCAATGCAATATGCCAAGACAAAATGTAATGTGGTGCAAAGCTTCTGATACTAAAGGAATGAACTGACTTCAGTTAATGCATGAATTCTAATGAATGCAACCTATGCATGGATGAGAATGTGATACAAGGTGCAAATGCAGCATATGAGGACTTGATTTTCAGAACATCTTTCATGACATGACCTTTACGAATAAGGGTGCTTAAATGATCACAATTAAGCAATGCAACCCAATTTTCAGAATTGTTCAAAAATAGATTTTCAAAGGTCTTTCACAAGTTTTGAAATGAGAAATCAACCATAAGCCAAATGTTTGAATCATGTCATCAAAACATATTTTCAATTTATATAACTCAGCTCCAGGATTCATTCACAAATCAACCAATTATAATTTTCAAGATCTGGTACGAGGCAGAGATTTTAGTCCGAAGACCCAGCTCAACGCATAGGGAATGCTTCCAAGTGGACATAATCCACTCTTCCACAAATGCCATTTGATATACCAAATGTGCAGTTCAATTCAGGTGTGCTATCAAGCATGCAGTTTTAGACATGAATTATTCAAAAATAGATTTCATCACATCAGAATATAGGAACAATCAGTTCAGCAATTTAGAGGCAATACATGTTTCCAAGTGGCACATGAGAATGCATGCCTTTTTCATTTCCATAGCAAAAAGGTTGAATTACCTTAGTTAAGGAGACAAGGCCGGAAGCCTCCAAGCACTCAACCACTAACCTCATGAAGGTTAGGACTTCAGAATTTGTTTTCTTACCTTGGCCTTGAGAATCCATTTTCTTTCAAGCCTTCCACCTACAATCCAAAGAAGAATAAAATTCAGTTTGCCCATTAAGCTTATTTCAAATTTCTCCTTGCATAATCCCTGTAAATTATTCACAAAAGGGATTATTAGTAGCTCCAGAAATGATATCATCCACATATATACTTGAACCACTAGAATGTCCTTACCTATTTTTCTCATGAAAGGTGTTTGGTGAACCTTACCTGTTGAATCCATTCTCAATCAAAAAAGGTGTAAGCCTTTCATACCATGCCTTGGGTACTTTCTTCAGCACGTACAAGACTTTCACCAGTTTATTCTTGAGTCGATCCTGGAGGTTGTTCAAGTTCTGGTATCCCATCTCCTTGTGACAATTGAGAAGGTACACATCATTTTTTATTTTTGCAAGGTATTCCTTTTATTGACTCAAGTTTGGCCATGACTAGCCCATCATCATTTGGATTTTGGGAGTATAATCTGCATCCAAAGATAAAAAGATTTGATTTGTCAATTTCCATTCAGATTTATTAACAATGATATGAAAAATTCCCTTAACAACCAAACATCCCCTAAAGAAGCTCTAGACTTGATGCATGACTCAAGTGTGAACCTGACACTAAGTCCATATGATGAATGTGGTTGCTCCCCCTTTGTATGTGCATGAATGCAAGATGTTTAGTAACATCTAAATGCCATGTGCAGTCATGGATATGATGAAGACAAAACATGCATGTTATGAAGGCAAGAGAGTTGCAATTACATTATGGCATGAGTTCACAATGTCGAATTTTGCATGGCATGATAGGATGTGAAAACATATGGCAAACTCAATGTATGTGGTGAAGGTTAATTGAAGGTATACAAACAACTCTTAACAGTATGCCATGTGACACTCGACATGCACAAGGATATGTAATTGACAACGAATGAAATGCATGTTCAGACATATGCATGATTACATGACTATATGACACAAAATAAATCAAAACATGACACAGTCATTGGAGAGAGTAAGAGGGATATCACCTGAGTGTTCAGATTTTAGTTTTGAATTTTCTTTTAACCTTGCTTGAGTCACTTGACTCGTGTTCCTTACCTTCTTGGCGAAAACTGATTTCTTACTTTTCATTCCCATGACACACCTGCAAAATAGATTTCTCAATTTACATTCTTAGGTACCCAAACCATCTTGGGTCCTTGTGGGTTAGTAGCAACATAGACATGTGATTTCCAATTTTTGATAGCATTCAAATCATCATTTTTCTTTAGAAAGTGATCGTGCTTAACATTCCCATATTTGTCAGAATGATTGGAGGAAACACGTGGCATTACATTTTTCCTTCTCATTGGTTCTATTGGTTTGTGTATGTGAGCATGACGTGTTGAGTGAAAACACTTTTTCTTCATTAGTAACCAGCAATGTGAATTTGTGTGACCCCTTTTACCACAGTGATTACAATGCATGGAAGGTTTTGTGGTAAATGATTGCTTTGCATTATTCAAAACAGCTTGGTTTCTACATACTCTCAAATCATCATTTTTCAGAATGAAACAATCATGCATCATGTGTCCAAGTTTTCCACAATAGATACAAAAAATATTTCTTTTCTTGGATGCATGGGGTTTCACATGACTATTTCTAACATGCAAATTGATTTTATGATTTTTGTTTTCTTTTTGAATCTTTTGGATATTCACACTATTTTTCAGATTCGATTGGGTTCTTGTTACAATGGGCTGCTGGGAGTCAGATTTAGAGGTGTTGGGTGTACATGTAGTGTGAACAAAAGAAGTGTGTAGCTTGCTTTCAAATTTCTTTTTATTCATAGGATTGAACCCCAACCCTTCCCTTTTAAAATTCACTTTCATGCCCAACAATTTGTCTAGGTTATTTTGACCATCCACAAATCTAGATAATGAATTATGCAAATCCTAGATTTCAATTTCTAGAGATATGATGTGCAATTGGGTGTTGGTGAGTTCTTCTTCGCACGAGGTAAGACTGACATTTAACATGGTATTAGTTTTTCTAAGACATTCGACTTCTTGCTTAAGTTCATCCACATTTTCACATTCTCTTACAACCACAGATTTTCCTTTTTCAAGAATCAACTATCTTTCAGAAATGGCCATGTTCAATTCCTTCAGTTTCTCATTTTCTTTAACAAGCTTTTCATCATGAATCAGTTCATTTATCAAGGTTTGATTATCGGCCATTGAATTTAGTTTTACAGTCATCTCCTTGTTTTCATTTCTTAAAGAACATATTTGATCTTTGTGAAATTCAATGTCAAACACATGAGCCTCAATCATTTCCTCTAAATGCAAGCATCTTTTACAAGAGGAATTACACCTATTTTGTTCGGCATCCTTTTTCAATTTTTTGTTTTCCGATTTTATCCTCTTGTATTTATCAGCAAGATCATCATATGCAATCAACAAATCTTCATAACTAAATTCATCTTCATTATCAGAATCAGAATTTACCTTTGAACTTGATTCAATTTGCTGATCACTCCCTTGATCACTCGTGCCTGCCACAAGACATTCGTCTTCATGCTCTTCCTTGAAGTCTGCTAATCCATCCAATATTTCCTTCGCGGATCTGCAATGGGAGACAAAAGAAAATTGATTAGAATTGACTGCAGCAATAAATAACTTTAAAACAAAATAATTTTGATCATGTTTAAGCTTTTAATTTGTAGTCCAGACACAATGGTCATTAGGCAATTCATATAGACCATGTGAAATAAGCTTCTATAGCTTTGGGTCATATGAGTTGACAAGACTATACATTTTACCTAACCACAAATCAAAATTGCAACCATCAAACACTGGTGGAGAATTCAAGGTGTACATATTGGTAGTCATTGATCTGTATCTCTCTAGATCGTTAGATCTATGAAGAATAGAGCCTTGGCTCTGATACTAATTGAAGTCCCGCCATCAATGACACCCAAGAGGGGGGTTGTAATATTCTGGACCTTTCGGATCCTTCTTCGTGGGTCTCGGATCTGGTTTCTCGGAGTGTCCGACTCCGTTGTGTTCGAAATTTTGTTTCGAACATCTTCCATGTTCGGATCGGCGCGATCCGGAGTTGTTTCGGAGGCCCGGGACCGTTCCGCGACTTTTCCGCGTGTGTTTTCCGATTCCCGGTGTGAGTTTCGTTAATTCCTTCGGAACCTCGTTGCGGGTGAATCGGGTCGTTCACCTAGGCGAGAGTGGTACCATTGCGATCGGTGCGTTCCGAGGATCGCGGGAATGTAATTTTCTATTTTTTGATATTTTCCAGAAATTCTGGATTTTCTATTAATACCCCCATTTTCTTTTCTTTTTCTTCTTCTTCCTTTATTCTCCTTCCTCCCTCACGACCGTGGCCGCCCTCTCTCTCTCTCTCTCCCGTTCGAGTGCGGCGACCTCCGTTCCGACTGCAGACGGCAGCGGTGCGACGGCGCGAGGACGTGGGTGACGACGAGGCGATTGTGTGGGCGTGCGGTAAGCGTGGGAAGGCGAGGTTCTAACGGTGTTCTTCGTGGGTTTGAGCTTGGATCGGTGCGTCTCGTCGCGGACCGGAGGTAGGGTGATGTTCCTTAGCCTCTTGTCTTCCTTCCCCGCGAGTTTTAGCTCGAGACGAGGTCGAGAGGGGTCAATTTCGCGTCGGGAAGGGCCGTTCAAGCCGTGGGGAGAGTCCGTCCGATCCGCCATTTTGAGCCCCGATTTCATGGTTCGTGGGCGTATGAGCATGCTAGGGGGCTTGGGGGTCCTTCTCTCACCGTTTCCCCCTTCGTGGGGATTGGTTGGGGTTGGAATGGGTGATTCCAGCGAGGTTCGCCGTTTTCACGTTGATGGGCAATTTTCAGTCGAACCAGGGGCCGCACAACCCTTGTGCGGCGCCGTTCTGGCCCTCCATCGGCTTGGCGCGCTGTGGCTAGGCTTAGCACGCAGTGGGCTTGAGCGGTCTATCGTGGGACCGCATATCCTAAGGTGCGGCCCCACAACGACCGCACAACCCTGGGGTTTTCGACCGTTGAATTTTATCATTGTACAATGCACCGAGGTGTGCGGCAAGGAGCTAGCCGCATAACCCTTCGTGAGGCCAAGTTCTGGCCGTACGACTGCCTGGGTGTGCGGCCAGATCTGGACCGCACAACCCTTGAACGGTGGAATCGTAGCCGCCCTTCTCTAGTGCGGCTAAGGGAAGACCGTTCAGGTTTTATCACCGTTAGGAGATGAGCGGCCAGGAGCTGACCGTCCTTCACCCTCGTGCGGCCAGGAGCTGGCCGCACATCTATTGAACGGGCCCTTGTTGGCCGTGCTTCACTCTATTTGGGCCTGGGTAGAACGGTCCTGTTCTGGCCGTTTAACCCTAGGTGCGGTCCTTATGCGACCGCACATCCCTGAGCGGCCCAGTGTGGACCGTTCAAGGGGACAGATCGTGTCGACGGGTCTCCCCGTCATACCGAGTGGTACCGGGAGATGTCGTTGTCAGCCTCTGTCACCCTGCGACGGTATTGGTACGAGGGGCGTTCCTTGTACCGTCCGGTTGTGACGCTGCTTTTCGTTGACTTGAGAGTCTACTCCGTAGTGACCCTCCACTAGTCGTAGCATGCTTACACGCGTGTGGTCCCACCAGGGAGTGGTGGAAAGGCTACCCTTAGAGACGGTTTGTGGACCGATTTCCTTCGGGCCCCACGTCTTGCAGCCAGAGTCCGGCTGAGGGGAAAACTGGTCAGAGGGCCAGACCAGGGACGTGCGATCTGTGTGTGCACACGTGGTTGGGGAAGGTTGGACCCACACTGACGAGTGTGACCCCAACTAGTCACTCGTTTGTAGTTCTTGTGTGGTGTTCGTGCCTTTGGTAGGAGCTACCATGTCAGGCAGTTCACCTGCAGTGCGGTGTAAGACGTCAAGGGATGCTACCGGCTGTGCTTCTAGTGGGTGGTAATCCTGTCGAGTCGGGAGTGTCTGACTGTCAGTCTTTGCGACTTCGACCTTCGGGTTTTGTCGCATTGGTCGTGGTGTTCCGGTCGTTTTCACTATGGCACGTGTTTCGGCTTTCGTGCCATGAGAGCGATGTTTTATAGATTGCAGGGCTTCCCTTTTCGAGGTACTCACTTACTGCTTGTGTAGCGGTTTTCTCCATTTACGAGGTAGGGTTCGAGTGATGTCTACTAAGTCTTGTTCCGAAACTCATTCTCTGCATGTTTTCACCGTGTTTCAGGTGAGTCGCGGCCTCAGGGGAGCACGTCTGAGGCTCAGCGTGGTTCGGGTGCCCAGCGTTAGTGCCAGAGGTCAGAGCCGGGGTATGTCCCATGTAGCTGTACTCTTCTTTTTTTTCTCTGTACTAGTTGTGGACTATTGCTGTTGTTATTTTATTTTATCTTGTGGACCATGTATCTTGTAAAGTGTTAAATTTATTTCCTGCTTAGTGTGCTAACTGTTTCTTTTTTGCAATTATTTGTGATACTTGTGTAGTCTCCACACCTTCCTTTAACCCTTCCGAGTCTTCGGACTCGTGGGTGGCGCTGCGAGTCTCGGGTTATCGGACCTTCCCGGTAATCAGATTCTCGGGTCGTTATAGAATGGTATCAGAGCAGCGGTTGTGGGATTATACGAGAATCATAAGTAATTGTAGTGGTCCACTAGTCCACAGCGATGTTGTACTGTTGACACTGGCATCGGGCATCGTGCGTTTTTCTTGACCTTGCTGTTTCCGTGTTTTTTGTCTTTTGCTTCAGGAGCGAGTATGGCGCCGAGGAGGAGCACTCGCTCTCAGCAGGGGCAGTCGACTGGAGGTCAGGAGATCCAGCAGGAGGTTCAGCGAGATCTGGAGGAGCATAGTAGAGCGCCACCGAGGGCCACCGAGATAGTGGATACTACGAGGCTTCCGGGGGCCGAGGATTTCTTTCATGGCATGCACCAGCTTATGTCGCAGCAGTTCGGCGGAGAGGCTGGTGAGGGCTCGTCGACCAGGGGTGGGCCGGGCCGAGCAGTGAGGGATTTCATGCAGTTTCGTCCACCTTACTACGGCGATCAGCCAGACCCTGATACGGCTCAGAGTTGGCTCGACGAGATGGAGCGGGTGTTCAGTTCCGTGCGGAGTACTGCGGAGGACAGAGTGATGTTGGCCTCCAACCGATTGGAGGGTACGGCTCGGGAGTGGTGGTCTTCCGAGTGGAAGACGTCTTTCCAGCTTCGTCCACTTGAGCAGATTGCGTGGGGCGACTTTGTCAGTACTTTCGAGCGTACCTACTGTCCAGAGTTTATTACTACGCAGCGGATGCGTGAGTTTCTGGAGTTGGTTCAGGGTGATATGTCCGTGTTGCAGTATAGGGCCCGATTTGTTGAGCTGGGTCGGTATGCACCCCATATCATGGAGCATGAGAGGGTGAAGACCGCACAGTTCGTGCAGGACTTGAGGCAGGAGCTGAGGCACCATTTGATCACGAATGCGGCCACTGATCTGGAGACAGCGTCTCGTGGTGCGGCTTCTTTGGAGATGGATATGCAGAGGACTCGAGGACCGATCAGCCAGGAGCAGTCTTTGTCGGGTCGCAGCCAGCAGTCGGCTACCCAGCTGTTGCATCCCCTAGTTCATGTTTGGTTTCAATGATATCAAAACGATTGTGTTTGTGTGTGTATGTGTTTCATTGAGCAACATGTTCATGTTTTATATCTTGATTTGATGAGTGGAAATATGGAGTCAATGTTCAATCTTGAAAGCCATGTGAACCCTTGGTGTTTAAGGAACTAATGTTATATTTATGTTGGTTTGTAGGAACACAAATTCATGGCTCATGCTTGGAATCAATGAAGCTCTTCTTCTAAAAGGGAGTTAACTATGTTCATATTTGAAAGTTATATGAATGATTTGTAATTAAGGATCTCATGCCTTGAATATTTTGATTTGCAGGATCAAAATCCATGATTCATGTTTGGAACTCAAAGGAGTGCATCAATGAAAATCTTATAGAAAAAGGGAGTTGACTCACTCATTGCATTGTGTTGACTCTTCTATATTTCATGCATTTCATCAAATAGCTTTTCAAAGTCTTAATTGGGTATTTTCATGGGTTCTCATCATAAGATTTTTTGGACTGGAAATATCCTCAACCTTATAACTTGGAATTTGATGGATGTGATTTTAATGATGCTTGCTCGTTTCTTGGACTCATGATAATTTAATTTGGGAAGATTATATCAATGCTCCTCTTGAGATAATGCTTCATGAATGTTAGCTTTTAATCAACAAGAATGTCATTTGAATGAATGTGGTTCCATGATATTATGCATGCTTTGCATTTGGCATATTTGTTAACACTTGGGTGATGAAGCATTTTGTTGTTGAAGATCTGGTTACCTTGTGACTGAATGGTTAAGCTCCCATGTCATTATTTTTGGTTGATTGAGATGTCCTTGTTTATCATAACAAAACCTAGTCATTTGGTGGAATGTATTTTTGTTGATTGATTTGAGAAGCCAAATACTTGGTTGAGTTAGTTCCATGATGTATTTTTATGTGAACTAGTTCAAAGAGTTAATACTTGGTTCTTGAGTTTTGATTATCATCTAACCTCTTGGTTTATCATGTTTTTACAGGTTCAAAGATGGTTTTTAAACCCTCTCATGTCAAGTGGATGATGGTAACATCTAACCATTTTTTATGCTAAGTTCCGGGTCGTTTTCATGAACATCTTTCATGAGGTTGCATTGCATTGGAAGTATTTTATGCATCCTTAAAATGAGATTTTTGAGCCTTTACAATGTGCTTAATGTTTTCTCATAAATCTTGTTGAAATGTGGCTTAGATGGTCTTAATACTTTGTTGAATTCATGGTAATTTATTCTTGATTTTTGGGAATTTTTTCGACACTTAATCGGGGTTAAAACTACCTTTTCTTGACCCTCAGCAGAAGGGGTCAACCCCAGGGGTCGACCCCCCTGGGCTATGTGATGTCTGCATAGCAGATAGCCCAGCCAACTGCATGGGTCGATCCTTGGGGTCGACCCACTGCAAGGGTCGACCCCTGTAAACAGAACCTATATTTGGTTCTGTTTGGCCCACTGCTGCCCGAGGGTCGACCCCTTCCGGTCGGGATTTGCGAAAGTTTTTAAACCTCATTGTAAACCCTATCAAGTATTACCATACTACCCCCCAATGGTTCCTAATGTTATTAGGGTGTTTCTAACATGTATGGGATGGGTTTTATGTGTCTTTTCCCCTCTCTTTGGTGTGCATATATATGAGTTACGAATTTGTGGAGAAGGAACACTAATGCTCATTCGTTCATTCTTGTAGGTGAAGAAAAGGGGGAAAACGTGGTAGAGCTCTTGCAAGGTGGTTTTCATCTACTTCCATGGAGATCTGGAGATCGTGGTAGAAGAAGAAAAGAAGCATCTCGAAGAGAGGAACGCGAGGACGTCGAAATAACCATCATCCGACATCAAACCAAGAAGAGCCGAAGATTCAATTGAAGGGGGAGCCTTGTGCTTGTTGAATCCTTCTTGTTATAGTCTTTAGCACATGTTTTGAGCTTAGATTCATTTGTTAGCTTGTTACAAAACTATAAACGATTTTCTATGTGTGGGTTCGGAGAACGGTTTCTCCGAGTGGTTTGAGTTGACGCTTGTGCGTCGTTTGGTGCGGAGCATATCCGCGTGTGTGTTGGGTTTTTGCCTCGTGCGTGTGGGGAGAAATCCCCGTGTGTGTGTGCTACTTTTGTAGCGTATTTGTGTTGGGGTCTTTATCCCGTGTGTGTGGGGAGAAATCCCCATGTTTGCTGCATTTGCAGCGTGTGGAGAAAGCCTTACCGGTTTGGTGAGGGGTGGACGTAGGGAGCCCGTCGTGGTCCCGAACCACCTTAAAAATCCTCATCTCATGTGTTTTGAATAGTGTGATTGTATGGTTAGCTTGTTATACTTATTTGTGCGATCAAGTGTGAACGAAGAGAGTGAGAGAATTTAGTTAACTTGTGTAGCATTAAATTCTTCTATCTTATCAATCTTGTTAATTCCGTTGTGCGCTAGTTTGTGTTTTTAATTGGACATAGTTTTTAGTAGAAGGATCTATTCACCCCCCCTCTAGATCCGTGTTCCTACACTACGGGACCCAACATTTGGTATCAGAGCGAGGCTCTGCTGTCCCTAGATCTCACGATCTATAGAGTGATCCTAGTGCATTCTACAATCATGAAATTTTCTGTTGAGCATATGACGATGAATTGCCTTACTATTTTTAATGGTTCTGATTTTACTTCATGGTTAGGTAAAATGTGTGGACTGATCAATTCAGTTAATCCTAATCTTTGGAAGTTGATCTATGATGGTCCTCACATATTACCTCTAGATGAGACCAAGTGGTCTAGTCAAGATAAATTGAAGAACCATGAAAATGTCATTGTCTTAAGTTTATTGAAAAGTGCCATTGATACTCATATGTTTCCATTTGTTTCTTCTTGTAGAACGGCAAAGGAGCTTATGGATCAGTTGATCAAAGCTCAAGAGATGGAAGGACAAAATTGTCTCATGGCCGACAATGATGATCAACTCAATGAAGAAAATTATGATGAGGTAAATTCTGAATCCGAAGAACTCTCTATTGAGGAATGGCAAGTGGCATATGCTGAACTGTATGATAAATGCAAGAAACTCAAATCTGAAAATAAAACCTTGAAAAGGAAGATTAATGAGAATGTGCATGATAATCTTCCTGTGAAAATTGTAAAACTTTGGAGTCAAAGATTGAGAACCTAGAATATAAAAAAGAACTTCTAGAATCTAAAGTTGAATTATTTTCAGATGAGATGTCTTGTATGAATGAAGAGCTTGAGATGTTTAGAAAATCTAATACTGCTCTTGAAATTGATAATGATTCCCATGATTTGCTTGATCAAAACAAACATTTGTTGTCTAAGATTTCATTGCTTGAAGAAACAGAAAAATATCTTAGAAACAAGTTAACTTCTTTGTCTGATGATGATAAGTTGTTTGAGAAATTGCTTGATTCTGAAGTTGATAACAAGAGCATCATGGATGAAAATGAAGTTCTTAAAAAGAAAAATGGTGCTATGTTAATTCAGAATTCCTTGCTAGAGGGAAGATTGAGATGCTTTGATAAGCTTGAAAAAGAAATCTCATTGTTGAAACATGAGAATGAACAGTTGCTTGCTAAGATCTCAAAGTATGTTGAAACTGAAAAGGTTCTTGAAAAGCTTGCTGAAAAACTTCACTGCACAAATCTGGAAAATAAAAATCTTATGCAAGAAAATGAAAAACTCACATCAAAGAATTATTTGCTTGACGATAAAATCCTTGCATGTGAAAAAGAGATCAACAACTTGAAGCTTGATTTATCTAGATTTGTCAAAGGGAAGGAGAACTTAGACACATTGTTAGGTGTTAAAGTGAACTTTCAAAAAGAGGGTCTTGGTTACATCCCCGTCAACAAAAAATCTTTTGAATCAAAAATGAAAACCTCTTTTGTTCATGTCTCCGACATTCCTAGCACCTCCAAAACACCTCCTCCCGTTGCTCAAGTGAAAATCTCTTAAAATAGTTTTGATAAAAAGAAAAATCTCAACAAAAAGCCTTCCATGTCAAATAGATCTCAAAAATCAAAGTTGAATGTTGAATGCTTCTATTGTGGCATGTTTGGTCATGAAATGAGTGATTGTGTTGTCTTGAAAATGGATGATCAAAATGCATGCAAAGATAAATCTTCCTTCAAAAGAAAGAAAAATGTCTCATGCTTTTATTGTCACAAACTTGGCCATGTCATGGATGATTGCTTTGTGAAACAAAATGATGATTATCGTGCCATGAATGCTAAGTTTAACTTTCAAAGAAAATTCAGAAATGAACATGCTTCCCATGCTAAAAGGTTTGCATCCCATAAGAAAAATTCATTCACGAACACTCATGCAAACAATGGAAGGTCATTCCATAGAACCGAATCTCCTTGTTGTTTTCATTGTGGCAAGTACGGGCATGTTATGAAAGAGTGTTGGTTTTTGAAAATAGAAAATTTCATGCTTCTAGAATGCATGCTAGTCTAATTTTGTTAAATCTAGACCTTTTGAAAATAGAAGATGGAATGGATTTAAAATTCCTTTACTCCTAAAAGGAAGCCTTTTGGTAAAACTGCTTCTCCTCAATGCCTTTATTGTGGAAACCATGGACATGTTATTGAGGATTACAGGATCATGGAAAGTGATGACAAGGTGACAATGAAAATGTCAAAGAAAACTTTTGGAAGAAATGCTTCTAATATCCAAAGACCCAAGAAGGCTTGGGTGCCCAAAATCTGACAAATGAGTCAGTTGTGATGAAGATGTGCCTTGAGGTAAACAAAGAATGAAATGGGTTCTAGTAAAATGGAACAAGACACACTCATATGGTAAAACTCCAACTTTGCTCCTTCACTGTCAAACTTGGTGGTTTTGATGTTTTGGAATCAGATTTTGGTATGTTCTCATGTTTTGCTCAAAATTCTTCACAAGCCATACATGTCTTCAATGGATGAATATTTAGTATATCAAATTGTGGTTAGACAAGGTTGGACTACGTTCAACTTAATACTTCCACTAAGCGTGATGGTGATCTTCGGACCTATGTTCTCCGCCTTATACCAAAATTAAAAAAATTGAATTGTTTGGCTTATGAGGAACCATGTGTTTTGAAGGAAATCAATTTGCCTTGAAATTCTGAAATACCATGTGCGTTCAAATTGATTCTGAAATCCACTCTTGCTTCTCGAAGGTAAAATTTCTGAATTGCAGAATTGTTCCTTTGACAGATATTATTTTTGAACTTGATCTGTTGTTCTTGTATTCTGCTATGATGAACATGTCTCATTGGTTGAATGAATCTAAAAATTTTAAGGAACAAGCATGATGTCTTTGCCTACAGAATACTTTTCAATATGAAATGCATGAGCATCTGAGTGTAATTGAGTATCTGGTATATCAAATGGTGTGTAGTGGAAGGGTGGATTATGTCCACCTAGAAGCTCTCACTATGTGTGAGTTAGGTTTTCAAACCTTCACCTCCACCTCGTACCGAACCTGTAAAATCTGTTTGGTTTGTGGATGATACTCTAAGCTCTTGAAATGTTATTGAAAATCTATTTTTGAACATTTCTGAAAATAATTTGGGTTCACTGCTTGATTTTGATCATTTGTGTACCCTTGTTCAAAAAGGGCAAGTCTTGAGAAAATAGTTACTGCTCATCATTTGAATATGTATGTCTCCTTGTGCAATCTGACATGATGTTCTAAAATAAAAAAAAAATTGCATCTTGCATTGCATTCTCATACTTTTATAAGTTACATGTATTAGAAACTTCATAAGGTGCATTTAGATCATTCATATGAAAAACTGAAAACTTACATCTTACACCCATATTGAATTTTACAATACATTTAGAACTTTTAAATAAAAATCTGACATTCTGCATCACATTGACATCTTTGCATATCATTCACATACTATGCATATAAAATGACAAAAAGATGCATATTGCATATTCATGCATATAGAGCATATGCATATATTTCATGATAATCGCATATCTTGACTCGTGGATGCTTGCATGTATGTTTCATGAATTCTTGCATGCTTATAAGTATTTATCCTATGAAACTAGTTTCTTGATCTTTCTAAGACCTGACCTCCTTGATAAATAACAATGCAGTGATTTTATTCATATGTGATACATGTCATATATTAAGGGGGAGGATTTGATTCCGACCGTGCATACATTTAGGGGGAGTCATAGCTATGTCTTGTCGAATTCATTTTATTCATGTAAAATAAAAATTTACCCCCACACTCTTGCACACAATGAATTTAATGACTTTCATTGATAAGGATTTAAGAAATTCCTTCCAACACTTTAACGGGAACTTGAATCTCTACATGGACATTAAAGAGTAATCGTGAGGAAAAAGCTGCCTACCCCACAAAAATCAATAAGTGGAACGTGGATCCGAGTAACCGGGAATCCCCCCTGAAATAAAGGAGGAAACTCGTGTCAAAAGGAGAAACAAATCCATATGTGTGACAAATCCAAGTAGCCGGGAATCCCCATTGAGACATATGAGGAAACTCGCGCCGAAAGGTGAAGTCTATTAAAAGAAACAAAATAGGGGTTGTGCGAAGCTACCGATAGTCGAGAATCTAAAGTGAAAGTGTAGAGAGGAGATTACCTTCTAGTGTTCTTTAGAAAATCTGAAAATCCATATGTTTTGAAGCTCATTAGTCATTGCCTCACATTTCACATGGGTATTTTTGTGATGTATGTATTTTATGAATTTACCTACATTCATGGTTTATGTAGTACTCCTAGTTGTGTATGCACAAATCTCTTAGTTATGCTTCATGCCTTACATTCTTGAATTTGAATCACATGCTCTTTTGTTAACCCGTGCCTCATATAGGGGGAGTTACTATATGTACTATCTATGTGCATGACGATTGTGCTTGTGTGCTTGCATGTTCATGCATTCCACTTAAATCTAATTCTGAGCATAACTCTTGCTTTTGAAGGATAGAAGTCATCATGGGCATAGCTTCATATGTTGCATGATTGGCATTCACATAGTGCATATTCATTGCATTTGAAAGATGACGCTCATCATGTGCATATTTGCATATTTGACATTTTCAGCATGCATATAGTTCATTCATGATATCATCTTGAACAAATCCATACTTTTCAACAATTGGCATAGTTCATTTTGAAATGCATATTCTGAACACTTCATGTTGCACAAATGTCAAAATGAGCTCAACCAACAAATGGTATCATATCTTTGAGACTCTCTCTTCGAGAATTATAATTACCTATGTTTGTGCCTCTATCTTGATTAACATTTGGTATCATATCTTTGAGCCCCTACTTAGCATCCATTGGTCTTTAGATTGGACTCATATCCTTTGGCCTAACATATTCATTTCATGTCACATAACCCCCTGTCTTTTTGTAGATGACAAAAGGGGGAGAATGTTTGGTGTGTGCTCAATACTTTATGAATGATGTTATCTTAGGGAGAATGGGAGAATTGGTGTATGCTCAATGTTTACAAATGTTTGCAAAATCTGTATTATCACACACATCGTTTTGTCATCATCAAAAGGGGGAGATTGTTGCATCCCCTAGTTCGTGTTTGGTTTTAATGATATCAAAACGATTGTGTTTGTGTGTGTATGTGTTTCATTGAGCAACATGTTCATGTTTTATATCTTGATTTGATGAGTGGAAATATGGAGTCAATGTTCAATCTTGAAAGCCATGTGAACCCTTGGTGTTTAAGGAACTAATGTTATATTTATGTTGGTTTGTAGGAACACAAATTCATGGCTCATGCTTGGAATCAATGAAGCTCTTCTTCTAAAAGGGAGTTAACTCTGTTCATATTTGAAAGTCATATGAATGATTTGTAATTAAGGATCTCATGCCTTGAATATTTTGATTTGCAGGATCAAAATCCATGATTCATGTTTGGAACTCAAAGGAGTGCATCAATGAAGATCTTATTGAAAAAGGGAGTTGACTCACTCATTGCATTGCGTTGACTCTTCTATATTTCATGCATTTCATCAAATAGCTTTTCAAAGTCTTGATTGGGTATTTTCATGGGTTCTCATCATAAGATTTTTTGGACTTGAAATATCCTCAACCTTATAACTTGAAATTTGATGGATGTGATTTTAATGATGCTTGCTCGTTTCTTGGACTCATGGTAATTTAATTTGGGAAGATTATATCAATGCTCCTCTTGAGATAATGCTTCATGAATGTTAGCTTTTAATCAACAAGAATGCCATTTGAATGAATGTGGTTCCATGATATTATGCATGCTTTGCATTTGCATATTTGTTAACACTTGTGTGATGAAGCATTTTATTGTTGAAGATCTGGTTGCCTTGTGACTGAATGGTTAAGCTCCCATGTCATTATTTTTGGTTGATTGAGAGGTCCATGTTTATCATAACAAAACCTAGTCATTTGGTGGAATGTATTTTTGTTGATTGATTTGAGAAGCCAAATACTTGGTTGAGTTAGTTCAATGATGTATTTTATGTGAACTAGTTCAAAGAGTTAATGCTTGGTTCTTGAGTTTTGATTATCATCTAACCTCTTGGTTTATCATGTTTTTACAGGTTCAAGGATGGTTTTTAAACCCTCTCATGTCAAGTGGATGATGGTAACATCTAACCATTTTTTATGCTAAGTTCCGGGTTGGTTTCATGAACATCTTTCATGAGGTTGCATTGCATTGGAAGTGTTTTATGATCCTTAAAATGAGATTTTTGAGCCTTTACAATGTGCTTAATATTTTCTCATAAATATTGTTGAAATGTGGTTTAGATGGTCTTAATACTTTGTTGAATTCATGGTAATTTATTCTTATTTTTTGGGAATTTTTCCGGCACTAAATCGGGGCTAAAACTGTCGTTTCTTGACCCTCAGCAAAAGGGGTCGACCCCTGGGGTCGACCCCCCCTGGGCTGTGTGCTGTCTGCATAGCAGACAGCCCAGCCAACTGCATGGGTCGACCCACTGCAAGGGTCGACCCCAAGGGTCAACCCCTGTAAACAGAACCTATATTTGGTTCTGTTTGGCCCTCTGCTGCCCGAGGGTCGACCCCAAGGGTCGACCCCTTCCGGTCGGGATTTGCGAAAGTGTTTAAAACTCATTGTAAACCCTATCAAACATTACCATACTACCCCCAATGGTTCCTAATGTTATTAGGGTGTTTCTAACATGTATGGGAAGGGTTTTATGTGTCTTTTCCCCTCTCTTTGGTGTGCATATATATGAGTTACGAATTTGTGGAGAAGTAACCCTAATGCTCATTCGTTCATTCTTGTATGTGAAGAAAAGGGGGAAAAACGTGGTGGAGCTCTTGCAAGGTGGTTTTCATCTACTTCCATGGAGATCTGGAGCTCGTGGTAGAAGAAGAAAAGAAGCATCTCGAAGAGAGGAACGCGAGGACGCCGAAATCGCCATCATCTGACATCAAACCAAGAAGAGCCGGAGATTCAATTGAAGGGGGAGCCTTGTGCTTGTTGAATCCTTCTTGTTATAGTCTTTAGCACATGTTTTGGGCTTAGAGAATTCATTTGTTAGCTTGTTACAAACCTATAAACGATTTTCTGTGTGTGGGTTTGGAGAACGGTTTCTCCGAGTGGTTTGAGTTGACGCTTGTGCGTCGTTTGGTGCGGAGCATATCCGCGTGTGTGTTGGGGTTTTTGCCTCGTGCGTGTGGGGAGAAATCCCCGTGTGTGTGTGCTACTTTTGTAGCATGTTTGTGTTGGGGTCTTTATCCCGTGTGTGTGGGGAGAAATCCCCGTGTTTGCTGCATTTGCAGCGTGTGGAGAAAGCCTTACCGGTTTGGTGAGGGGTGGACGTAGGGAGCCCGTCGTGGTCCCGAACCACCTTAAAAATCCTCGTCTCATGTGGTTTGAATAGTGTGATTGTATGGTTAGCTTGTTATACTTATTTGTGCGATCAAGTGTGAACAGAGAGAGTGAGAGAATCTAGTTAACTTGTGTAGCATTAAATTCCTCTATCTTATCAATCTTGTTAATTCCATTGTGCGCTAGTTTGTGTTTTTAATTTGACATAGTTTTTAGTAGAAGGATCTATTCACCCCCCCTCTAGATCCGTGTTCCTGCACTACGGGACCCAACACCAGCAGCATGGTTCCTTTCAGCGTGTGTCGGGTGGTTCAGGAGCGTCGGCACCGGCAGCGTCGGCGACAAGATCTGCGTCTTTTGGCTCGAAGGTCAAGAAGTTCTTCAAGAAGGGGTTCGGTAAGAAGAAGTCCAAGGATCAGGGGTAGGCATCATCGGGCAGTGTACAGTAGTCGGTCCCGTTTCAGCGTCAGGGGTCAGTGGGTGGATCGCGAGGACCGTGTCCACGGTGTAGCGAGTACCACCCAGGCAAGCAGTGCACAGTGCCGATAGTTTGTTTCTGGTGTGACCAGCCAGGGCATATGGCACGTGACTGTCCTCAGAGGCCATAGTAGCAGCAGCCATTTCCTCAGCAGCAGCAGGTTCCCCCGCAGCAGAGGCAGCAGGGACAGTATCCGTCGCTACCCAGGTCAGCTAGCGTGGGAGGCAGGCAGAGAGCTCGAGGCCAGATCACACACATGACCATGGTAGAGGCAGTGGCGTCGCAGCTCGTGGAAGGTACCGTTCGGATTTTGGGTTGTACGGCTCGGGTTTTGTTCGATTCTGGCGCATCTCATTCGTTTATTTCGGAGGATTTCGCGCTGAGTATTGAGGAGTCGGTGACCCAGTTGTCTTGTGATTTGGCAGTGGAGTTGCCTTCGGGTGATTTTATGATCACTCTGTATTGCTTCGATGAGGTTCCTGTGTGGATGGAAGGGCGGAGTTTGCCGGCTAGGCTCTATGCGTTGCCGCTTCAGGACTTTGATGTGATTTTGGGCATGGATTGGCTCGAGGCACATCATGCGTTGGTGGATTGCGGCTCGAAGAGGGTTTATTTCTGGCGACTTCACAGACCCACCTTCTATTTCCAAGGTATCAGGTCTTCCTCTTCCCGCTTTCTTATTTCTGCGATTCGAGCTCGTTGTTTGCTTGATGCGGGTTGTCAAGGTTTTCTCACCTCCGTGGTTGTGACTGACCGCATGGAGCCGGATGTCGAGGACATTCCGGTGGTGTGCGAGTTTCCCGATATTTTTTCGGAGGACTTACCTGGGTTGCCTCCCCAGCGGGAGATTGATTTCGTTATCGAGGTTGTGTCGGGTACGGGACCTTTGGCGAAGGCTCCCTACCGTATGGCCCCTGCTGAGTTGAGGGAGTTGAGGGCACAGTTGCAGGAGCTAGTGGCCAAGGGGTATATTCATCCTAGCGTTTCCCCTTAGGGTGCGCCCGTGTTGTTTGTGAAAAAGAAGGACGGTAGCTTGCGGTTGTGCATTGACTACCGGCAGCTGAATGAAGTGACCATTAAGAACAAGTATCCGTTGCCGCGGATTGATGATTTGTTCGACCAGCTTCAGTCTGCGAGAGTGTTCTCGCAGATTGATTTACGGTCCGGTTACTATCAGCTGAGGATTCGCGAGTCCGATGTGGAGAGGACTGCGTTCAGTACGAGGTACGGGCATTATGAGTTTTTGGTGATGCTGTTTGGGCTCACCAATCCCCCCGCAGCCTTCATGGACTTGATGCAGATGGTGTTTCATCCGTATTTGGACTAGTTCGTGGTCATATTTATGGATGACATCCTTGTTTATTCGCGGTCTGCCGAGGAGTACGCGTACCATTTGGGTGTGGTGCTGCAGACATTGTGAGATCACCAGTTGTATGCAAAGCTCAGTAAGTGCGAGTTCTGACTTCGTGAGGTGCACTTTTTGGGGCACGTGATTACATCTTCCGTATTTCTGTGGACCCCACCAAGGTTGAGGCAGTAATGCAGTGGCCGAGGCCGAGGTCTGTGATGGAGATCCGGAGTTTCTTGGGGATTGCGGGCTATTATCGTCGGTTTATCTAGGATTTTTCTCGCATTGCAGCCCCGATGACTAGACTTACGTGGAAGGATGTGCCTTTCGTCTGGTCTGAGGAGTGTGAGCAGAGTTTCAGGGAACTGAAGAGATTACTCACATCAGCTCCGGTGTTGGTGTTGTCTTCTGGATCGGGAGGTTTTACGGTGTGTACAGATGCTTCCGGGGTCGGATTGGGTGCTGTGTTGATGCAGCATGGTAGAGTGGTGGCTTATGCATCTCGGCAGCTGAAGCACCACGAGGAGAACTACCCTACCCATGACCTGGAGTTGGCGGTTGTGATCTTCACGCTGAAAATCTGGAGGCATTGTGTGTACGGTGAGAGGTTCGAGGTGTTCACTGACCATCAAAGTCTACGATATGTGTTCACGCAGAGAGACCTTAACCTCAGGCAGAGGCGTTGGATGGAGTTTATGAAGGATTATGACTTCACCCTGTCTTATCAGCCGGGCAGGATGAATGTTGTCACCGATGCCTTGAGTAGGAAGGTCACGATCAGTGCCTTGATGTTGAGGAAGTGGAGGCTCTGGGAACAAGTGCTCGAAGTTTCATTCAGACTCAAGATTCCCCAGGAGCCAGGGTTAGTAGTGCTTGTGAGTCTGACTGTTACGCCTGCTATCCACCGTCATGTGATAGAGGCTCAGCATGCGGACCCTGAGTTGCCCCGAATTTTGGCTTTGGCTGATGTGGAGCTCGGCGAGGACGGTGCCGTGAGGTTCCGTGGCAGGCTGTACGTCCCGGCCGAGGAGCTGGTTCGCCGTGCGGTATTGCGCGAGGCTCATGGGAGCAGGTACATCGTACACCCGGGTGCGACGAAGATGTATCGAAACTTACGGAGGCAGTTCTGGTGGCCTGGCATGAAGAGGGATGTCGCCGAATTTGCTGCCAGGTGCCTGACCTGTCAGCAGGTGAAGGCGGAGCATCAGCGACCGGGAGGTACTCTCCAGCCCTTGGATGTTCCTGCGTGGAAGTGGGACCACGTGACCACGGATTTCATGGTGGGATTACCGAGGACTCTGAGCGGTCAGGACAGTATTTGGTTGCTGGTGGATAGACTGACGAAGGTGACTCGGTTGTTGCCGGTTAAAGTCAGCTGGAGCGTGTCCAGGTTGGCTCGTCTTTATGTGGAGCGGATCGTTCCGTTGCATGGGATTCCCATCTCCATCGTGTCGGATCGGGACCCGCGTTTCACTTCTGGATTCTGGGGGAGTTTCCAGCGAGCTCTTGGCATGGATTTGGCTTTAAGCTCGGCGTATCATCCTCAGTCAGATGGTCAGTCAGAGAGGACCATTCAGACTTTGGAGGACATGTTGAGGTCCTGCTGCCTGGAGTGGCAGGGGAGTTGGGTTCACCACCTACCGTTGGTGGAGTTTACCTATAACAACAGCTATCATTCGAGCATCGGCATGGCTCCTTATGAGACGTTGTATGGGCGTCCGTGTCGGACTCCACTGGATTGGTTTGAGGTTGGTGAGCGTGTTTTAACGGGACCAGAGTTGGTGCAGCAGTGTGTGGAGGTTGTGCACCTGGTTCGTCAGAACATGTTGGCGGCCCAGAGTCGGCAGAAGAGTTATGCTGACCGTAGGCAGCGGCCTCTCGCGTTCGCCGTGGGCGATCGCGTGTTCTTGAGAGTTTCTCCGATGAAGGGGGTGATACGTTTTGGACGGCGTGCGAAACTGAGTCCCCGCTATATTGGTCCTTTCCACATCGTGGAGCGCATCAGTGAGGTAGCTTATCGGTTGCAGTTACCCCCTGAGTTGGCGTCGGTGCATGACGTGTTCCACGTCTCGATGCTGCGGAAGTACATGCCCGATGACTCTCATGTGCTCGAGGATTCTATTTGGCCCGAGGTGACTCCAGACCTTTCTCTTCCAGAGTTTCTGATCCGCGTGGAGGATAGGCGAGAGCAGCGCCTGCGGAACAAGGTCATTCCCTTGGTTAAGGTGGTGTGGCAGCGGTACTCTGGTGGTGAGGCTTCTTGGGAGCGTGAGGACGAGATGCGTCAGTAGTTTCCTTACCTGTTTGAGTGAGTCTTCCTCTTCTTTCCCTTGGGTTGTTCTCAATTTCGAGGATGAAATTCCTTAAGGGGGGAGGGCTGTAATATCCCGGACCTTTCGGATCCTTCTTCGTGGGTTCCGGATCTGGTTTCTCAGAGTGTCTAACTCCGTTGTGTCTGAAATTTCGTTTCGGACATCTTCCGTATTCGGATCGGCGCAATCCGGAGTTATTTCGGAGGCCCGGGAGCGTTCCGCTACTTTTTCGCGTGTGTTTTCTGATTCCCGGTGTGTGTTTCGTTAATTCCTTTGGAACCTCGTTGTGGGTGAACCGGGTCATTCACCTAGGCGAGAGAGGTATCGTTGCGATCGGTGCGTTCCGAGGATCGCGGGAATGTAATTTTATATTTTTTGATATTTTCCAGAAATTCCGTATTTTCTATTAATACCCCCATTTTCTTTTCTTTTTCTTCTTCTTCTTCTTCCTTTCTTATCCTTCCTCCCTCACGACCGTGGCCGCCCTCTCTCTCTCTCTCTCTCTCTCTCCCGTTCGAGCGCGGCGACCTCTGTTCCGGCTGCAGACGGCGGCGGTGCGACGGCGTGAGGACGTGGGTGACGACGAGGTGATCGTGCGGGCATGCGGCAAGCATGGGAAGCATGGGAAGGCGAGGTTCTAACGGTGTTCTTCGTGGGTTTGAGCTTGGATCGGCACGTCTCGTCGCGGACCGAAGGTAGGGTGATGTTCCTTAGCCTCTTGTCTTCCTTCCCCGCGAGTTTTAGCTCGAGACGAGGTCGAGAGGGGTCAATTTCGCGCGTCGTTCATGCCGCGTGGAGAGTCCATCCGATCTACCGTTTTGAGCCCCGATTCTGTGGTTCGTGGGCGTAGGAGCATGCTAGGGGGCTTGGGGGTCCTTCTCTCACCGTTTCCCCCTTCGTGGGGCTTGGTTGGGGTTGGAATGGGCGATTCCTGCGAGGTTTGCCGTTTTCACACCGATGGGCAATATGCGGTCAAACCAGGGGCCGCACAACCCTTGTGTGGCGCCGTTCTGGCCGTCCATCGACTCGGCACGCTGTGGCTGGGCTCGGCGCGCAGTGGGCTTGAGCGGTCTGTCGTGGGATCGCATATCCTAAGGTGTAGCCCCACAACGACCGCACAACCCTGGGGTTTTCGACCGTTGAATTTTACTGTTGTACAGTGCACCGGGGTGTGCGGCCAGGAGCTAGCCGCATAACCCTTCGTGCGGCCAGGTTCTGGCCGTACGTCTGCCTGGGTGTGCGGCCAGATCTGGACCTGCACAACCCTTGAACGGTGGAATCGTAGCCGCCCTTCTCTAGTGCGGCTAAGGGAAGATCGTTCAGGTTTTATCACCGTTGGGAGATGAGCGGCCAAGAGCTGACCGTCCTTCACCCTTGTGCGGCCAGGAGCTGGCCGCACATCTGTTGAACGGGCCCTTGTTGGCCGTGCTTCACTCTGTTTGGGCCTGGGTAGAACGGTCCTGTTCTGACCGTTTAACCCTAGGTGCGGTCCTTATGCGACCGCACATCCCTGAGGGGCCCAGTGTGGACCGTTCAAGGGGACAGACGTGTCGGCGGGTCTCCCCGTCATACCGAGTGGTACCGGGAGATGTCTTTGTCGGCCTCTGTCACCCTGCGACGGTATTGGTACGAGGGGCATTCCTTGTATCGTCCGGTTGTGGCGCTGCTTTCCGTTGACTTGAGAGTCTACTCCGTAATGACCCTCCACTAGTCGTAGCCTGCTTACAAGCGTGTGGTCCCACCAGGGAGTGGTGGAGAGGCTACCCTTAGAGACGGTTTGTGGACTGGTTTTCGTCGGGCGGGTCTTGCAGCCAGAGTCCGACTGAGGGGAAAACCGGTCAGAGGGTCAGACCAGGGACGCGCGGTCTATGTGTGCACACGTGGTTGGGGACGGTTGGACCCACGCTGATGAGCGTGACCCCAGCTAGTCACTCGTTTGTAGTTCTTGTGTGGTGTTCGTGCCTTTGGTAGGAGCTACCATGTCAGGTAGTTCACCTGCGGTGCGGTGTAAGACGTCAGGAGACGCTACCGACTGTGCTTCTAGTGGGTGGTACTCCTGTCGAGTCGGGAGTGTCTGACTGCCTGTCTTTGTGACTTCGACCTTCGGGTTTTGTCGCGTTGGCCGTGGTGTTCCGGTCGTTTTCACTGTGGCACGTGTGTCGGCTTTCGTGCCGTGAGAGCGGTGTTTTGTAGATTGCATGGCTTCCCTTTTCGAGGTACTCGCTTACTGCTAGCGTAGCGGTTTTCTCTGTTTGCGAGGTAGGGTTCGAGTGATCCCTACTGAGTCTTGTTCCGAAACTCATTCCCTGCGTGTTTTCACCGTGTTTCAGGTGAGTCGCGGCCTCAGGGGAGCGGGTCTGAGGCTCAGCGTGGTTCGGGTGCCTAGTGTTAGTGTCAGAGGTCAGATCCGGGGTATGCCCCGTGTCGCTGTACTCTTCTTTCTTGTCTCTGTACTAGTTGTGGACTACTGCTGTTGTTATTTTATTTTATCTTGTGGGCCATATATCTTGTAAACTGTTAAATTTATTTCCTGCTTAGTGTGCTAACTGTTTCTTTTTTGCAATTATTTGTGATACTTGTGTAGTCTCCACACCTTCCTTTAACCCTTCCGAGTCTTCAGACTCGTGGGTGGCGGTGCGAGTCTCGGGTTATCGGGCCTTCCCGGTAATCGGATTCTCGGGTCGTTACAGGGGTGAATTGGGGGTTTACCAATTTTAAGAAAACTTTTGACCTTTTTGAAATATGTGATAAAACAGTAACTAGGAAGTGGAAATCTATCTAACTACAAGTTAGAATACAACGTACACTAACGTTCACACAGAATGGAGGTAGGAGAAATGAATCACACCACACAATCCAAACCACAATGCACAGCGATTTTAAGGTGGTTCGGATGCAACGACGGCAATCCTACATCCCCCCTCACCAAACCCGGTGAGACTTCACTCGGGGATAAATCTCCAAATGGAGATGACGCTCCAAACACACACGCAGGACGACGCCTGCCCACACACACATGGGGACGCACCCCAACACACATACACACACACGGAGACGAGGTCTCCAACACGATCCCGACAATCGGATCAACAATACACACACACACTGCGACAGATGCATAACTCCACACACTAAATCGATCGGATCTAAAAAGATCCACACACACACGAATAGAACACAATAATCACACACACCACCACCACACACACCACCACGGATCCACAACGATTCACACACACACGAATGTTTTCAGTTTATGAGGAACACAAATGTAACACCCAAAACATAAAGGCAATGAGGCACAGTTTAGAAAACTCTTGATTTGGCTTCCACTGAGTGTATGATGTAGAACTTAGAACGATGCTTCCTGCTTCACTTGAATGGCTTTGGATGGGTTGTGAAAACCTTGTTCTTTCACCCTTTGGTAGTCTTCCCTTGATCTCTTGCTTGCTTACTTGCTTCTTCCCTTCTTGCTCCTTGGACGGCCTCCCCTTGATCTTCCTTGAATGATTGCTTGCTTCTTCACTCCCTTGGAGGTTGCTAGGTTCAGATTTGGCTTGAAACACCTTGTAGATGGATGAAGATCTTGCTGCATGAAGTACTGTTCACGAAGCTACAGTAACCTCCCATTCCTTTGATAGCCTCTCCCCTTGATGTCCCTTTGGATCTCTTAGATGGTTGGAATTTTTTGACTCCAAATAGATGTTTTATAACCCTTGAATGGCCCATGGACAAGCCCCAGACCAGATCCACGAATTCCTCCTTGATTGGGGGCAGCAATTGGGTGAAGATTCCTCTCCACGAGATTGAAATCGAAAGTCTTTTTTGGAGGCTTCGGGGCGTTCGGTCGACCGGTGGCACCAGGTCGGTCGACCGAAAATCTGCAGACAGAACATTGTGGCATTCTGTAAAATCCGGTCGACCGGCCCTGTGGTGGCGGTCGACCGACAGCCACCGATCGACCGATCACTGGTAGGCGGTCGACCTAAACTTCTGTAGAAATCCATCGTTTTGGTTCTGTTAATTCTAGTCGACCGGTCAAGGTCCGTTGGTCGACCGAAATTACCCAGACCTGCAAAAATGAATAGTTAGCCCATTGAAACATGTCCAAATGACAAAGGCTTCATGTCCTCATTTATTTCATTCATTTTGAGATTGGATTTGACTTGGTTTATGCATTAGACCATTTGAGCATTTCTTATTACATCAAATCTCCTTAAACAAGTTCAATGCTCACTCTTGAAGATTATACATGAGATGCATTTATGAACAATGCAAAAGACTTATAAAACCTTCATTTGCAAGCCACATTCAAGCTAAAGGGTTTCATGTTTAAGGTGTATGAATGGGGTGTATTAAGAAGGGGCATATGAAATACACGTGGTGAGATTGATGCTAAGACAAGGTAAGAATCTCACCAATGATTCTTGATAGTTCATGACATATACCACCTGTTTTGGATTGTAAAAAAGCACGGTGCTTATCCACAAGTTTGGTTAACTAGGTGACTGCCATGAGATTATAAGTTTGATCCTGTAAGCAAGATAGATAAGGTTTAATACCGTGCTTGTTCATATTAAAGAGATTATGAAACCTCTTGCTTCTTGTAAAACCAACATATGCAAACCAAGTATCAAGACTATGTAAACGTTGACATTTGCCATCTCAATCATATTTAAACAATAACATGAATGTACACAGTCATCAAGAACATATGCAATCAACCATAAGTTTAGTTATCATCACTTAATCACACATTAAGTTCAGTTATCATCAAAATCATAACTCAACAATCATCAAACCTTAACTCAACAACTTGGGGTGACCTCTTGTTGGGGGCAAGCAGAAGAAGCTTCCATCCCCGTCGAGAGTTGGGTCCCTGTGGGAACCCCGCCTCCGGTTGCTGGTGTTGCGGAGGCTTCCACGGGGTGCCATAGCCTTTCACTCTGCTTCCCATAGACGGCGCCAAGAAGTGTAGCGACAAGAAAATGGTTCCTAGGTCACGTACCACCTTCTCTATTTATTTGTTGGGGAAGTCGTCTCGCGCCCGTGGAGGCTTGCAAACACCAAGAAACCAAAGAGGCGTCAGAAAGAGTCCCGGGAGTTACCCCAAGGGAGCCCTCCGATGCTTAAGTCAGCAAGGGATCAATGAGCAATATAGAAGAGCGAAGTAAGAGAGAAGTAGAGGCCATAGTAGATGATCTGGGAGATGTGTAGTTCCTCTGCACGCGTGCTCGCCGCTCCTAGTGGGTACTCAGAGAGTGCTCGCTGGGTGGTAAGGCCGTGCAGAAGGAAGGTTCCCTCTAGTCGTAGGGCCTCTCTGTCGTAGTTGTAGGTCTGATTGCTCTATTCTTAGTAGGAAGCTCTTATGGCAGAAGTATCCACTGTGTCTCTCCTCTTGCGTAGGAGTATGGGGTTTAGTAGAGGAATCTACCGTGTCTCTCCTCTTGCGTAGGAGTATGGGGCTTAGTAGAGAAATTTCCTGTTGGGGGCGATAGCCCCCGCGCTGGCCGGTCCCTGGGCGAGTCTTACGGCTCTCCTGGGGCGTGCTCGCCCGTTATGGGGTCAAGGCCGACGTCGTGGGGGAAACGGTCGGTCGTCGTAGTGTCCTCCGGTGAGACCATCGCTTGGGCCGTAGCCGTTGCGGTCGTGGAATCCGATGCTTTGCTGGGCCGGGCTTCCTCTTATTGGGTTGAGCGCATGTGCTGGTCTCCTGACCGGGCTTAGCAGGCTCGAAGCTTAATGGGCTGTCCATCGGTGGGCCGTATCTGGGCCAGACCAGATTTACCCTCCTCACCAGTAAATTAACCACATACTGAAAATTATGAATGCACGACCGAGGACAGGGCGTCATTTAAAGAATGAACGCCATTGTGCCCAGTCGCTATTTGAAATTTTAAATATTAAAATTTTGAAAAATCCTGGAATTAATGCCCTTATACAGTGTCGTTAATTTTTAATATATTCATAAAAATTCTGTTGAAAATTATGATTGAGCGACCTTTCAGAATGACGTTATTTTATTAAATAGTGACTTCTGTACATGCATTGTTTTCCTGTCTCTCAGTTTTATTGCGTTTCTCAACCCGTATCGCGGGTTTTACTTGGCACTCTCATCTTACTTCCGTAGATGGAGTCCCTATTTTGATTTCATCGATTACACACTCAACTCTTGGTGATGTTTGAACCCTCCACGGGATATTTCTTCCTTCGGACTGGTGATTTCATCATAGAGACCTCTGTAAGTCTACGCGAAGCATTGGATTCCTCAAGGTCGCCGAGCAGGTTGTACCCTAAAAATTCTGAAACCCTTTTATGTCACGTCACTCTGAAGAAACGTGATGCATTATCCCTCTTAGAGTGATGTTCTTGGCCTCTTTGAGAAGTCTGTTCGCTGTCGGTAATTGGCGACATTGACATGAGCGCCAGAAGGAATTGGCGACCTGTCCAGTGCCGTTATTTCCCTGATATAGCGACCTAAGCTTGGGCGCTATTTCATCCAACATGTACTATTCACAGGAATTAGCGACCACGCATGTGGGCGCTATTTCTGTAATTGGTGGCGACTGTGTGGGTGCCATTTATCCAGATTTACGCCATGTCTTGATTTTCATGAGGATTAATTTTGAGTCATTCTTGTTCAAAGTTCAGCCCTTGAATTCCTTCATTCGTGAAATCTACCTTATCATCCTACAATGGTTTATCCTTTGGAACTCTATATTGGCTATAACTATAGTGGATGTCTAAAATATACATGACTCAATGCTTGTGTATATAGGGCCTGATCTGATCTTGGGAGGAACACCCGAAAGTACTTGTGCCCATGGGAGCTATATTGATCACGGTATGGCATTGCACCGAAGTGCATGACTTGCTAGATTGACATTCCACAACCCGTACTTGATTTGACTTGACATGACTTACGTGGCCCAAAACGGATATTTACTTGCTTGATATTATGATAGCCAATTCACTTGATATGATTTGACATGTTTATTTGCTTGACCATCTTGATACATGATTATCTTGAAATCTTGTTAGTTCGTTAACTTTTGATACTCTACTCTCTCTTACCATTATCATGCGTACATGTATAGCTAGACTTGCATTTATGTAACATGTAATTACTTAAAGCAGTGCTTGTACTTGAGATATAATTCCTACTGAGCGTTCGCTCACCTAATATTTTCCCCTACTTTTCAGGTAACTCCGATGATAAGATTCAATCGGATGGGAATGGAAACGAGTGAAGGACATAGAGCCATCCAGTCTTAGAAGCGTCCACCTATCCATGTCTTTTTCTACTCTCTTGAGTCAATCATTGTAAATTTCCTTTTATTGAGTCAAGGTTGTCTTTAGTACTCTTTCATAAGGATTATGTAATAGAATTACCTTCATGGTTATTATGAATAAATGATTTGGTTTATCTCTACTTTTGCGCACTCTGTCTATGTGTCAAATACACTTATGCTCTGATTGACATGAATAATATAACTCGTCACGCGTACCAGGTTCCTTCCACTCTCGGGGCGTGACACCGCAGCAAAGCTCCAATCACTCGGATGGTCGCTACCCCTGACCTTCGTGATGAAGACAAAGTGCTCAGAATAGCGCTTAATGTTGGACACCGAGGAAGTAACGCGAACAAGGGTCCAGTCATTCCTTGCCCGAAAACAAAAGGACGACGTGTCGGTAGGGCATCAATGAAGGCTATAGAACTGTCGGAAGAGGAAAATTTTCGGAGAAACCGAGGCTTGGTTGCAAATAAAAATAAAACCACACCAAATACGCCAAGAATTTGGGGAAAGATCCCTCGGGTACCGATCGTAGTAATGAAGGACCGACTCAAAAAAGGAATGCACGGGGAGGCGAAATGTCACACCCTGAGATATGCAGCGGAATTGAGTCAGGAACGTAAATAGCATGTAAATAAAGCCTCAAGCTAGCAAGACAATCAGAGCGCTATACACATCCACATAGAAGATGAATGCACAATACCATGTATTCAAAAAGCTTCACTTTATTAAATAATAAACCAAAGGTTATAAATTGATACTTGACTTTGACTCTCTTGACCTAACTAGACTCAAGAAAATAAAAGATTTCATAACATGATCAACTTCACCGCCTATTACAGTGAAGGAACTTAAATTACAATAACTGACTCTAAACTCTTAACATTCTAGGCTTCTCTTATACTTCACTCGTTGTCGGACCCACCACTTGAGTACTCCGACTCCGAGTCACTAATGTTTCTTGAAAATATTGAGAAAGTAGGGAATGAGCGCATTCACCCAGTAAGTATCTTCGTATCAATATGAAGGCATAATTTAAGTAATTAATATTTTAGCTCTAGAAGGTAAGAGAAAGGAAACGTGATGAAACATGCGATAAAATCAAAGTAACCATAAGTAACAAGATAAGAATCGAGATATGAGACTTCAAGTAAAAGAGAGCAGGATCAAGCAAGAATATAATATGGCCTGCCAATAATGAGAATGTACTAGTATGTAACGAGAATGTACTTTTCATAACCTTAAAAGGCTATGCACTAGAAAGTCATGTAACAATCATGTAATAATCAAGCATAAGATTTCATGGATTTCACCCGTTTATAAAAAAAAGTACTCCCAGCGCAATGCGACGCTAGTAAGCATCATACCCCATGATTTATAGTACGTTTCCGACCATCTTCCGAGGGGGCTAGCGTGGAGCCCTTGGACGCCGTCCGTGCCCGCCCTTACATCTTCAAGTTATAAATCAAGCTACTTCCACGAGAAATATAAAGTATGTCAATAATATCAAGTTCAAACAATAGTTTCATGGTAGTAAACCAAGGTAAGAACGTATCGAAAATGAAATCATGAGATCAAGGATGAATTATTTGGACATTGTGCTACGGAGGAATTCTGGCAGAATAACGGTACTTTAATCCATTTCTATAGTTCATTAATGACTTTATTAAATAAGGTGTTGGGTTCTAGATAATCGGAAGACTATCTAGGAACAAGGTAGAATCGACACTTGGGTCAAACCACGGGTTGGACAGCAAGATGACAGAACGCGGTCGGATCAGAACCATTTTCTTTAGGTAGCGGTCGAGTCAAGACCGCTATCAGGTAGAGTCGACGTAGAACAAGGTACAGGTCAGTGCAGTGAATAAACTGGCAGAAAGCGGTCGCACCAGGACCGCTATCAGAAGGTAGAGGTCACCTGATGGCCGCATTCAAGTCAGTTTATAGAAAACGTAAGGTTCACGAAGTGCTTTCTAGACTTTTAGATTTTTATGGTACAACCACCTCGGCATCCTAGTGGGTAGGGGTGTTCATAATTCGGTTCAAACTGAATCGAACCGAACTTCGGTTCGGTTTGGTCCGGTCTGAACCTAAATTCAGTTTGGTTTGGTTTCATAACGTGTGAAACCGAAGCAAACCGAACCAAACTGAATTTATTGTTTTTATTTATTTTTATTAATATTATATATCATAAATATATTAAAATATTTAAAAATATAATTACATAGGTATATAAACATACAAATATATAAGTATTTTTATTTTTTTTATTTTTATTATATATATAATTTATTAAATTCATATATATTGTAATAAGATATAAAAAATTGATTTGAACCGAACCAAACCGAACCAAACTGAATTTGTTCAGTTCGGTTCGGTTCGGTTTGATGGTTTGATTCAGTTTGGAAAAAAGAGCCCCCAAACTGAATCAAACCGAACCGTGAGCACCCCTACTAGTCGGAATCTCAGGCTCGCAGAGTTTTATGGAGGCCTTGAAATAAGATCACCTAGTCCGGCAGAAGGAATATCCGACGAAGAGGCTCTCAAGTCCATAAGGTTTTCCTATCAAGTGCAAGTGATCTAACAGCGTCGTACCAGAGTACGGGCTATATGTGACATAATAAAATAGAAATAAGGTGAGAAAGGAGTGTGACAAAACATAAATCGATGTGTAGGAGCTTGCATGAACAATCTTTAAATACAAAACTATAGAGTTTTGGCATAAAATTAACATATATGAAAATAAACTTAAAAACATGCTACCATGCAATATGATATAACAGAAACTATGAATATGAACTCCTATCATGATTAGGAACTAGAGATAATGAAATAAGGCATGATTATTATCATATATACATAGGGATTAAACATGGTTTAATCTGGTTGCAGGAACCATATAGCGGTCGGTCCATGGCCGCTATTGACAAGTAGCGGTCTCTGCAAGATCGCCTTCTATCTGTAACAGACAGAAGCTAAGTCCAGCGTGCAGAGCCTATTCTAGGGTAATTTTATGCATAAAAACTATAAAGAACAGGAAGATAAGTCAAGATAATACATTTAGAATGAAACACATGCATGGAAAGGACATGAATTTAACCAAAGTTCTCATCTTTTTAGTTAAGGGTGCAGGGATAGTATGTCATGAAAATCTAACTGTGCAGTCATGGAAAAACGCAAAATTCTCTACGTATAATGCATGAAATCGAGTAAGGCCAAAGGGCTTTTATTCCTAACTTAATGTTTAATCCATACATGAGATAACCTACCACTGACCTTGTCCCTAAACTTCAGATTTGTCACCGAAAGTACGCTCCTGTTCCTGCACGTCCTGCGTGCTTCCAGACCTTCTAACTCTTTAGACACTTGATCTCCTAGCACCAAAGTTTGCAGAGGGTTAGAAGACACTAAGGAAAATAATTAATCTTAAAGGATGAACCTGAGAAAATGTCATCTTACCTTCGAACTATGCGATCCAAAATTAAGGTTCGCGCAGGACGAATTTGAGACCTATTTATAGGAAATGACCTAGGGTTGAGGGATTAGGTCGAAGTGGAGTCCTTATTGGGGTGAGAATCGATCCCTAAGAGTCCTTAGGCAAGTTCCCATGCCAGATCATATCGATCCTTGGCAATTGAGAGGATAAAAATCCATACTTTCTTGGGCTTAAACCTTTCCGTTCACGGAACTAGGTGGCAGTCTGGTCTGGACCGCTACCACAAGAAGGCGGTCGCGCGATAGACCGCGACTTAACTGGCGCCAGAAGTTTAAATTTTGGTTAGACTCCTCTCTTAATTATCTATATTTATCTAGTTAAAATAGGAAAATTATCCTAATACGTCTCTAGGGCTGGGCTTGGGCCTACTAGTCTTGAAATTCGGTCTATGGGCCCATTTTAAATGGTCTTAATGGGCTAAAAATAATTGGGCTTTTAAATAAGTGTTAAATAACCCATTAAATCAATAATTAACTTTTTTTAAGCTTAATTAATTATTTAATTCTTGAAAAAATCCAAATGAATTTTTGGGGTGCTACACGAAAGTCAGCTCGAAAGGACTCTATGGGGAGCGTGATACCACTCGGAGGACGACTCCATAGGGTCGGGAAGATAATGTCAAAATCAGAAGGAATTTGGAAGGCCTCCCGCAGCCTGTGAACCACCCTGTAAGCGGCCAACGGTGGGGAGCGAGGATGGCTGGGACCAACACCCGAAGTGCTCGGGACACCGCCACGACTAGCTTCCACCTCCTCGACAGAAGATATGGGGTTAGCACAGATCCTCCTGCGAGACGCCATGACTCCAGAAAATAGAAGAAGAGAAAAAACCCTCACCAGGGAAAGAGAGAGTCGAAGAAGGAGCAGCTAACAACCGTGGCAGGCACTGGAAGAGCAGGTGGGGCTCCCTGAGAAACCCTACAGTGATTCTTATAACTTTCGAAGGTGGAACGAACACCTCGAAACCGCACGGAAAGAGAAAGGATGTCTGTCACCATCAGGGTACGATTGCCGGCCATTTACGCCCGTGCTCCCAGACAAAGGCAACCCACGTCATGATTACAGTGACACCGCCTGCCACCACCAGGGGTGCCTTGCGCGCCAAGCTTATGCTTGGTCCCACCGGCCCAAGCGATACAAGGAGGCCAACCTCGGAACTATCCCTCGACGCGCCCTCTCAAACTCGTCTCTCAGATCCCGAAAAAGTGCTCGGCATCTGAGAGTGGGGGGCTAGTGAAGAGAGTAAAATCGACTCGACCCATGTAATGGGCGTCAGGACCAATTTGGCCCGAGGTCTACAGCGCGCCTAACGGGCCCCGACGGCCGTAGACCGAAGCGGACAGCTCGGAATGATAGCCCTCGGATTCGCGAGCGCACGAAGGACATCGACACAGGCGCAACAGCCGCAGGATGACCCTCCGGCGACCAAACGTTACCTCCCACGATGTCGGCCTTAACCCCACTAAGGGCGAACACGCCTCACAGGCACCACAAGACTCGTCAGGGAACCACCCGACTCCAGAGGAACGGACCCTCACCGGGAAACTCCCCACGATCGTGGGGAGGTGTTACTCCACGACTTACGCCCTTCCCTACTAAGGGATAGGCCTTAGCCACCAGGACAATCCCTATAAATGGAGACTCAACGAATATAGGGAGGGGACACGCAGAGATATTCACTCAGAGATAGGTTAGGGAGAGACAAAAGCACCGACTTACCATTATAGTAAGAAAGGTCTCGACTGTCCACCTCTCAGAAGTGGATCCCACGAAGGAGAGCGCAGGAGACCTTCTGAGCACACTTACCGCCCAGCGAGCACTCTGTCACGCCCCGAACCGATAGCAGCGGAACGTGTCGTTTGCTCGAAACGTGGCAGTTAAACAGTCGTGTCAATTAGAGCATAGTCATTTCCGCAATTTGGACAAATAACAAATTTCATTTGAAATATAAGTTCTTTACATATTCGCGCCTATAATAAACGAAAAGACTCAATAAAGAAAAATTACAATGAGACTCTTGACTCGACTTAACATAAGACACAGGATAGCAAGACTAGATGGTTCATCTAGATGTAAGAGTTCTCTTCACTCTTGCCCTTGCCCATCATGTTCGGTCTCGTCGTCACTAAGGTCATTACCTGAAAAATATTGGAAAACGCGGGGTGAGCGAATGCTCAGTAGGACTTAATATCTCATGCTCCAAGCTAGCTTTAAGTCAATTACAATTTAACATGCTCATGCAGGTCATGCGAGATATAGAAATCGAGAACTATAATAACACGAGATAAATTCAAGAACTAGAAAAAAAATGAGTAAGCAAGATGCTAGATAAACTCACAAAGAGCAAGGACGATGATAATCAAGAGAGTATAGCAAGATCTAATCAAGTACTTTCTCAAGCTAGGTCAAGAGCATTCATAAGGAAATATAACATTCATCTCTCTATGACGAACACTATCACGAGAGCTTTAATGTATCCATTATTATGAAGGATCTTCATGACAAGATAACGAGTACTATCAATGGGATAATTCAAGAACATCTATGATGATCGATATAGAAGTAGAACAATTACTTCTACAAGCACTACATAGCATTTGCCAAGACACTAAGGGAATATCACGACGATATGATAACCCCTCCAATAAGATAAATCAAAATCTTTTCATGACGAACAATAAGTTGTAGAAATGTGTACTATGATGGCAATTACTCCCGATCATCACTATCACGAGAGCGTTTGCACATCTAGCACTATATGGGATTGGCCAATGCACTAAGGGGAAAATCATGACGATATGACCACCCCTCATGGAAATAGCACTAGGTAGTATTTGGTCGCACACTTAGGAGTTCTCACGACTATATGATTGCCCCTAAATGCCAATAACCGAGTTGGTGAATGCCAGCACCCGATCATCGTATGCCGGTACCGTTTGGACTTTGCCTCGCCCAATGAGGGTCAGATCAGGACCCGTAGCATTTAAAATGTCATTTTAGTGGGACCCATAGCCCCTGACATTTAGTCTAGACTAATTCCACATTAATGGCCAAGAATTTCAAGGATCAAGCATGTAAGAACATTAAGATAGATTTCATAGAACATAGAGTTCAATGATAGAACTTGTAATAAAGATGATATATCAATAAACCATATGAAAACCATGCCATTCTGAAAATCTAGGTGATTAGGTACAACCGGCTCAGTCGGCCTTGAGGGAATCCAAGGTTACGAGGAGACTTACGGAGGTCCCAATGAATAACTTGCCAGTCCGAAGGAACGGAATGTCCAACGGAGGGCTCGTATGTCACCGAGAGTTGAGGTGTATAACGTGAACCAATCATGAAACAGTGACTCCATCTACGGACGTGAGATGAGAGTGCCAAAAGACCCGAGGTATGGGTCAAAACCGGAAGAAAACGGTGACAACATGAATGCGTTAATTATAGAATTCATGTCCATCCAATTCTATAATTAACTATAATTAAATAAATTTATATTAATTGACGTCTGTGAGTAGTGTCATTTATTAATTAGCATCTACTTGGAGGGACGTTAATTCTATGATTTTTAACTTAATTTATTTAACAAGAATTCCCATCAATATCTATTTAATTGAATAATTTTAAAACATATATTCAAAGAGACATTAATTTATATAAAATAATTTAAAAAAATAGCATATATGATAATTATGAGAAAAATTCAAGGATTCCAGAAATATATTTTTTATAATTTTATGTGGCATAGTTTAGTAGATATGGATTTTCAAGGATATAATTACAAGATATATATATATATATATAAAGTATTTAGACGCCTATACACGACGGCGTCATATGAATTTGATGGCATGTAGTTTGTCGTCATTTCAACAAAGTGTCCAACTTTAAATCTCCGATTCTCGACGTACACATGTCGGAATCACGCGTTCTATATATCGAAATGACGGACTCGAAAAACTCTACCTAACCGGACGTTCAAAATAATTTTTCGTTGAGAGATGTGAGATCTTGAGATAGGGGACACAAAAAATGGTGCAACCACTCTCACTATCTTGGTCACCTCCCTAATAACATGCCCATAAAATTTCATAACCAAAGGACGTTCCGACGCCCACTAAAAGGCCATCAACGTAAAAACTTACTACTACTGTGCTACAGTAACTATGGGTGATTCGCCGTGTAATTCAGAAAAATTCATTAAATTAATTAACTAGTTAATGTTACAAGTTAATACCCATATCAAGATATGAAAATTTAAGGAAAACATAGATATTCTAATTATATATATTTTATGATTTTTAGATACTTGATTACACAGATAAAAATTTCCTAAGCATGTTGTAGTTATTAATTAACTAAAATAAAATATGTAAAACGATTAAAACGATAAGCATGAGAGATTGAACATGATGTAAGAAAATTTATTAACTTGTTGTTTTGCTTGGGAGATTACCTACCACTTTGCGTTGATGTTCTGACAGACAAATAAAAGAAGAAGAAGGATGATGACGACGGCAACTACTGCAGCTTCCTCTGTAACTACAATAAGCAAGACGAAGAAGGGGAAGAGACCTTGGTCTTCTATGCAGCAGGATGAAGGGGAAGAAGAACGGAGGAAGAAGAAGAACGACGATCTCCTTCTCGTACAGGACGTAGGAACACAACCTCAAGCCCCCCCCCCTTCTTCGAACACAGCACTGCTACTACGTGCTGTGCATGAGGGCCTTTATTTATAGGGTCTCTTCTTCTTGAAGCATCCTAAATTGAATCAGTGTCCTAGTTTGGGTTAAGTTTCCTATGATGAGCTTATCCCTTCTAAAACCACAGCCGATGTCCCTTGTTTGCTCTCAAAACCCTAAGGCCATCTCATACATAGGTTGACCTACACACTTCGAATAGAACCTAATATTATGGGTTTTAACGTGGAAACCCACTGACTCATATTATGGGCTTAATATGTTAACACGGGAGCCCATTTGTTAATGACCTTGTCTTTATGGAAGCTCACTATACCCCCACGTGGATCCCATGTATTAAGGCCCATAAAAATGTTTGAGCTTAAGGCCTTTTAGCATATATATATTATACAAGGGACCCATCATATATATAAGTTTAATAAAAAGCTCTTAAAAACCCTAACACCATGTGATCCTTGAACGTATCTAGGCTTGACTCCTAATGCTAACGAGGAAAGGCTTTCGTATAATGTCATGACCCCATAATAGTAGTTTTTATGTATATAGGTTTATCTAAAGGGTTTAAGCCCATTTAACTATAAGGATTATATATAGGTACTATATATATGGACTTTTAAGATTTTATGACTATATCTATTTATGTGTGGGTGTTTTAGCCCATTTATTATATAAGCTTTATATATATATATATATATATATATATATATATATATATATATATATATATATATATATATTCTTTAAAACCAATTAGTTTAGGCTTTGTACTTTAGGATTGGCCTATTATCTCAGCTAATGGCCCTATAACGTGGATATCTACTTAACACCTAAGATTCTCTTGTGTATTAATGCCCATTTACTACGTATGTCCACATAATAGCCCATTAATCATAGTTTTTCTTAGGTTGGCTTTTACTTCACTTATGGATTTACATGATTTACTCTATTTTCAAATATCTTTTAGTTATTTACCTATCCTTTTAATTTCCAAGGTTATCTTGGGGTATCAGAGTCGGGTTCGATCATATAACTTTTACTCAATTATTTATTCGTATCTCCATCGAGGCCCATTAAACTCTAGCTCTTTAGTTGGGCTTGTAATCCCTTTTGAAGGGAATTTTATTCCATCTTAATTAATTAAGTAAACCCATTATTTATTATTAATATTCCTATTTTCCATATTTGTTTTATGGTAGTTATCAATATTTATTCTTTATAAATTTTCGGGGTGCTACACCCTCCCCCACTTAAAAGAATTTGATCCCCAAATTCGTATGATTTCCTTCCCGAGCAGTGGGGTAAAATCACCATATCTAAAACATGTGTTCTAGCTAGATTATCCTCATAGTGGCAAGGCCTGGCTTAGTCCATGTACCGTGCGTTGCATTTCTCTCCATTGGGCTCCTTCGGCGGCCATCTTAACCTACAAAATGAGTTTTTAAATAAATGATTAATCATATCTCTTGGTATTTATCTAACGCGGACGTAACATATTTTATTATTTAACCCAAAGCTCTACCCAAATCTCACGTGGTTCCTATAGGATAACTGACAAGGACGACTCAATCTAGGACTTGAACCTGATGACCTAGGGATTTAGAAAGTCTAAGCTCTGATACCACCTTCTGTCACGCCCCGAACCGATAGCAGCGGAACGTGTCGTTTGCTTGGAACGTGGCAGTTAAACAGTCGTGTCAATCAGAGCATAGTCATTTCCGCAATTTGGACAAATAACAAATTTCATTTCAAATATAAGTTCTTTACATATTCGTGCCCATAATAAACGAAAAGACTCAATAAAGAAAAATTACAATGAGACTCTTGACTCGACTTAACATAAGACACAGGATAGCAAGACTAGATGGTTCATCTAGATGTCAGAGTTATCTTCACTCTTGCCCTTGCCCATCATGTTCGGTCTCGTCGTCACTGAGGTCATTACCTGAAAAATATTAAAAAACGCAGGGTGAGCGAACGCTCAGTAGAACTTAATATCTCATGCTCCAAGCTTGCTTTAAGTCAATTACAATTTAACATGCTCATGCAAGTCATGCGAGATATAGAAATCGAGAACTATAATAACACGAGATAAATTCAAGAACTAGAAAAAAAACGAGTAAGCAAGATGCTAGATAAACTCACGAAGAGTAAGGACGATGATAATCAAGAGAGTATAGCAAGATCTAATCAAGTACTTTCTCAAGCTAGGTCAAGAGCATTCATGAGAAAATATAACATTCATCTCTCTATGACGAACACTATCACGAGAGCTTTAATGTATCCATTATTATGAAGGATCTTCATGACAAGATAACGAGTACTATCAATGGGATAATTCAAGAACATCTATGATGATCGATATAGAAGTAGAACAATTACTTCTACAAGCACTACATAGCATTTGCCAAGACACTAAGGGAATATCACGACGATATGATAACCCCTCCAATAAGGTAAATCAAGATCTTTTCATGACGAACAATAAGTTGTAGAAATGTGTACTATGATGGCAATTACTCCCGATCATCACTATCACGAGAGCGTTTGCACATCTAGCACTATATGGGATTGGCCAATGCACTAAGGGGAAAATCACGACGATATGACCACCCCTCATGGAAATAGCACTAGGTAGTATTTGGTCGCACACTTAGGAGTTCTCACAACTATATGATTGCCCCTAAATGCCAATAACCGAGTTGGTGAATGCCAGCACCCGATCATCGTATACCGGTAACGTTTGGACTTTGCCTCGCCCAATGAGGGTCAGATCAGGACCCGTAGCATTTAAAATGTCATTTTAGTGGGACCCATAGCCCCTGAAATTTAGTCTAGACTAATTCCACATTAATGGCCAAGAATTTCAAGGATCAAGCATGTAAGAACATTAAGATAGATTTCATAGAACATAGAGTTCAATGATAGAACTTGTAATAAAGATGATATATCAATAAACCATATGAAAACCATGCCATTCTGAAAATCTAGGTGATTAGGTACAACCGGCTCAGTCGGCCTTGAGGGAATCCAAGGTTACGAGGAGACTTACGGAGGTCCCAATGAATAACTTGCCAGTCCGAAGGAACGGAATGTCCAACGGAGGGCTCGTATGTCACCGAGAGTTGAGGTGTATAACGTGAACCAATCATGAAACAGTGACTCCATCTACGGACGTGAGATGAGAGTGCCAAAAGACCCGAGGTATGGGTCAAAACCGGAAGAAAACGGTGACAACATGAATGCGTTAATTATAGAATTCATGTCCATCCAATTCTATAATTAACTATAATTAAATAAATTTATATTAATTGACGTCTGTGAGTAGTGTCATTTATTAATTAGCATCTACTTGGAGGGACGTTAATTCTATGATTTTTAACTTAATTTATTTAACAAGAATTCCCATCAATATCTATTTAATTGAATAATTTTAAAACATATATTCAAAGAGACATTAATTTATATAAAATAATTTAAAAAAATAGCATATATGATAATTATGAGAAAAATTCAAGGATTCCAGAAATATATTTTTTATAATTTTATGTGGCATAGTTTAGTAGATATGGATTTTCAAGGATATAATTACAAGATATATATATATATATATATATATATATATATATATAAAGTATTTAGACGCCTATACACGACGGCGTCATATGAAATTGACGGCATGTAGTTTGTCGTCATTTCAACAAAGTGTCCAACTTTAAATCTCCGATTCTCGACGTACACATGTCGGAATCACGCGTTCTATATATCGAAATGACGGACTCGAAAAACTCTACCTAACCGGACGTTCAAAATAATTTTTCGTTGAGAGATGTGAGATCTTGAGATAGGGGACACAAAAAATGGTGCAACCACTCTCACTATCTTGGTCACCTCCCTAATAACATGCCCATAAAATTTCATAACCAAAGGACGTTCCGACGCCCACTAAAAGGCCATCAACGTAAAAACTTACTACTACTGTGCTACAGTAACTATGGGTGATTCGCCGTGCAATTCAGAAAAATTCATTAAATTAATTAACTAGTTAATGTTACAAGTTAATACCCATATCAAGATATGAAAATTTAAGGAAAACATAGATATTCTAATTATATATATTTTATGATTTTTAGATACTTGATTACACAGATAAAAATTTCCTAAGCATGTTGTAGTTATTAATTAACTAAAATAAAATATGTAAAACGATTAAAACGATAAGCAGGAGAGATTGAACATGATGTAAGAAAATTTATTAACTTGTTGTTTTGCTTGGGAGATTACCTACCACTTTGCGTTGATGTTCTGACAGACAAATAAAAGAAGAAGAAGGATGATGACGACGGCAACTACTGCAGCTTCCTCTGTAACTACAATAAGCAAGACGAAGAAGGGGAAGAAGACCTTGGTCTTCTATGCAGCAGGATGAAGGGGAAGAAGAATGGAGGAAGAAGAAGAACGACGATCTCCTTCTCGTACAGGACGTAGGAACACAACCTCAAGCCCCCCCCTTCTTCGAACACAGCACTGCTACTACGTGCTGTGCATGAGGGCCTTTATTTATAGGGTCTCTTCTTCTTGAAGCATCCTAAATTGAATCAGTGTCCTAGTTTGGGTTAAGTTTCCTATGATGAACTTATCCCTTCTAAAACCACAGCCGATGTCCCTTGTTTGCTCTCAAAACCCTAAGGCCATCTCATACATAGGTTGACCTACACACTTCGAATAGAACCTAATATTATGAGTTTTAACCTGGAAACCCACTGACTCATATTATGGGCTTAATATGTTAACACGGGAGCCCATTTGTTAATGACCTTGTCTTTATGGAAGCTCACTATACCCCCACGTGGATCCCATGTATTAAGGCCCATAAAAATGTTTGAGCTTAAGGCCTTTTAACATATATATATATATATTATACAAGGGACCTATCATATATATAAATTTAATAAAAAGCTCTTAAAAACCCTAACACCATGTGATCCTTGAACGTATCTAGGCTTGACTCCTAATGCTAACGAGGAAAGGCTTTCGTATAATGTCATGACCCCATAATAGTAGTTTTTATGTATATAGGTTTATCTAAAGGGTTTAAGCTCCTTTAACTATAAGGATTATATATAGGTACTATATATATGGGCTTTTAAGATTTTATGACTATATCTATTTATGTGTGGGTGTTTTAGCCCATTTATTATATAAGCTTTATATATATATATATATATAAATATATATATATTCTTTAAAACCAATTAGTTTAGGCTTTGTACTTTAGGATTGGCCTATTATCTCAGCTAATGGCCCTATAACGTGGATATCTACTTAACACCTAAGATTCTCTTGTGTATTAATGCCCATTTACTACGTATGTCCACATAATAGCCCATTAATCATAGTTTTTCTTAGGTTGGCTTTTACTTCACTTATGGATTTACATGATTTACTCTATTTTCAAATATCTTTTAGTTATTTACTTATCCTTTTAATTTCCAAGGTTATCTTGGGGTATCAGAGTCGGGTTCGATCATATAACTTTTACTCAATTATTTATTCGTATCTCCATCGAGGCCCATTAAACTCTAGCTCTTTAGTTGGGCTTGTAATCCCTTTTGAAGGGAATTTTATTCCTTCTTAATTAATTAAGTAAACCCATTATTTATTATTAATATTCTTATTTTCCATATTTGTTTTATGGCAGTTATCAATATTTATTCTTTATAAATTTTCGGGGTGCTACACCCTCCCCCACTTAAAAGAATTTGATCCCCAAATTCGTATGATTTCATTCCCGAGCAGTGGGGTAAAATCACCATATCTAAAACATGTGTTCTAGCTAGATTATCCTCATAGTGGCAAGGCCTGGCTTAGTCCATGTACCGTGCGTTGCATTTCTCTCCATTGGGCTCCTTCGGCGGCCATCTTAACCTACAAAATGAGTTTTAAAATAAATGATTAATCATATCTCTTGGTATTTATCTAACGCGGACGTAACATATTTTATTATTTAACCCAAAGCTCTACCCAAATCTCACGTGGTTCCTATAGGATAACTGACAAGGACGACTCAATCTAGGACTTGAACCTGATGACCTAGGGATTTAGAAAGTCTAGGCTCTGATACCACCTTCTGTCACGTCCCGAACCGATAGCAGCGGAACGTGTCGTTTGCTTGGAACGTGGCAGTTAAACAGTCGTGTCAATCAGAGCATAGTCATTTCCGCAATTTGGACAAATAACAAATTTCATTTCAAATATAAGTTCTTTACATATTCGTGCCCATAATAAACGAAAAGACTCAATAAAGAAAAATTACAATGAGACTCTTGACTCGACTTAACATAAGACACAGGATAGCAAGACTAGATGGTTCATCTAGATGTCAGAGTTATCTTCACTCTTGCCCTTGCCCATCATGTTCGGTCTCGTCGTCACTAAGGTCATTACCTGAAAAATATTGAAAAACGCAGGGTGAGCGAATGCTCAGTAGAACTTAATATCTCATGCTCCATGCTTACTATAAGTCAATTACAATTTAACATGCTCATGCAAGTCATGCGAGATATAGAAATCGAGAACTATAATAACACGAGATAAATTCAAGAACTAGAAAAAAACGAGTAAGCAAGATGCTAGATAAACTCACGAAGAGTAAGGACGATGATAATCAAGAGAGTATAGCAAGATCTAATCAAGTACTTTCTCAAGCTAGGTCAAGAGCATTCATGAGAAAATATAACATTCATCTCTCTATGACGAACACTATCACGAGAGCTTTAATGTATCCATTATTATGAAGGATCTTCATGACAAGATAACGAGTACTATCAATGGGATAATTCAAGAACATCTATGATGATCGATATAGAAGTAGAGCAATTACTTCTACAAGTACTACATAGCATTTGCCAAGACACTAAGGGAATATCACGACGATATGATAACCCCTCCAATAAGGTAAATCAAGATCTTTTCATGACGAACAATAAGTTGTAGAAAGGTGTACTATGATGGCAATTACTCCCGATCATCACTATCACAAGAGCGTTTGCACATCTAGCACTATATGGGATTGGCCAATGCACTAAGGAGAAAATCACGACGATATGACCACCCCTCATGGAAATAGCACTAGGTAGTATTTGGTCGCACACTTAGGAGTTCTCACAACTATATGATTGCCCCTAAATGCCAATAACCGAGTTGGTGAATGCCAGCACCCGATCATCGTATACCGGTAACGTTTGGACTTTGCCTCGCCCAATGAGGGTCAGATCAGGACCCGTAGCATTTAAAATGTCATTTTAGTGGGACCCATAGCCCCTGACATTTAGTCTAGACTAATTCCACATTAATGGCCAAGAATTTCAAGGATCAAGCATGTAAGAACATTAAGATAGATTTCATAGAACATAGAGTTCAATGATAGAACGTGTAATAAAGATGATATATCAATAAATCATATGAAAACCATGCCATTCTGAAAATCTAGGTGATTAGGTACAACCGGCTCAGTCGGCCTTGAGGGAATCCAAGGTTACGAGGAGACTTACGGAGGTCCCAATGAATAACTTGCCAGTCCGAAGGAACGGAATGTCCAACGGAGGGCTCGTATGTCACCGAGAGTTGAGGTGTATAACGTGAACCAATCATGAAACAGTGACTCCATCTACGGACGTGAGATGAGAGTGCCAAAAGACCCGAGGTATGGGTCAAAACCGGAAGAAAACGGTGACAACATGAATGCGTTAATTATAGAATTCATGTCCATCCAATTCTATAATTAACTATAATTAAATAAATTTATATTAATTGACGTCTGTGAGTAGTGTCATTTATTAATTAGCATCTACTTGGAGGGACGTTAATTCTATGATTTTTAACTTAATTTATTTAACAAGAATTCCCATCAATATCTATTTAATTGAATAATTTTAAAACATATATTCAAAGAGACATTAATTTATATAAAATAATTTAAAAAAATAGCATATATGATAATTATGAGAAAAATTCAAGGATTCCAGAAATATATTTTTTATAATTTTATGTGGCATAGTTTAGTAGATATGGATTTTCAAAGATATAATTACAAGATATATATATATATATATATATATATATATATATATATATATATATATATATAAAGTATTTAGACGCCTATACACGACGGCGTCATATGAATTTGACGGCATGTAGTTTGTCGTCATTTCAACAAAGTGTCCAACTTTAAATCTCCGATTCTCGACGTACACATGTCGGAATCACGCGTTCTATATATCGAAATAACAGACTCGAAAAACTCTACCTAACCGGACGTTCAAAATAATTTTTCGTTGAGAGATGTGAGATCTTAAGATAGGGGGCACAAAAAATGGTGCAACCACTCTCACTATCTTGGTCACCTCCCTAATAACATGCCCATAAAATTTCATAACCAAAGGACGTTCCGACGCCCACTAAAAGGCCATCAACGTAAAAACTTACTACTACTGTGCTACAGTAACTATGGGTGATTCGCCGTGCAATTCAGAAAAATTCATTAAATTAATTAACTAGTTAATGTTACAAGTTAATACCCATATCAAGATATGAAAATTTAAGGAAAACATAGATATTCTAATTATATATATTTTATGATTTTTAGATACTTGATTACACAGATAAAAATTTCCTAAGCATGTTGTAGTTATTAATTAACTAAAATAAAATATGTAAAACGATTAAAACGATAAGCAGGAGAGATTGAACATTATGTAAGAAAATTTATTAACTTGTTGTTTTGCTTGGGAGATTACCTACCACTTTGCGTTGATGTTCTGACAGACAAATAAAAGAAGAAGAAGGATGATGACGACGGCAACTACTGCAGCTTCCTCTGTAACTACAATAAGCAAGACGAAGAAGGGGAAGAAGACCTTGGTCTTTGATGGTGTTCGACAGTCGTTGTTAAAATTGCCGTGCCACACAAATTTCAAATATTTATAACCGCACTCACTCACTTATGGATTTGAAAACATGAGTATAATGGTAAGTACGGGTCGATCCCACGGGGAAGGAATTTGGTTATTGTTTCTTAGTTGGAAAATATTCTTGTGTTTTGAAAAATCAATTGTTCGGATTTTGGAGTGCGATTATGAAAACTTAAATTGGAAAACATAACAGAATTCAAGTGAAAATAGGGGTTGGAAGAAAATGCATAACTTCAAATATAGACAGAATGAGAAGAAGTGTAAAACATGAAAGTTGTAGAGAATTGAAAAAGGAAGAACTTTTATGAAGAACACAGAAACAGAAAATGAAAGGAAGATAAGGAAAAACTTGAAAAACTATGACCTATTGGTTCGGATGAACAGTAATTGACAGAAAACCAGTACCTTGAAAACTTAATTCTAAAGCTCAAAAGAAGAGGAATTTGACAAAGTGCAAGAAGAATAAAACTTAGATATACAAGAGAGGAACAACTCTTATGAAGAACTCAGAGTTATTTGAGGATTAGAAAGAGTTCAAAATGAATAAATGGAAGAAGGTATCACCACGGATGAACAGTAAATGCACAGGACAGCACTTAAGAAAACGGACCAGAACTCTATGAAATAGGAAGAATTTGAGGAAATGATAAACAGAGAAGTTGAAGAAGACTTGTAAATAAACAACTTTTGTGAAGAAAGCAAATTGAAATAAAGATTACAGCCATGTGAAATAAGGCTAAGAACAGGTTGAATTCAAAAATGAAACTTTTATTGAAATAAGAACAACTTACAACTTTGACTTCAAAAGCTTTGAAAATACAACTTGATGCACTCAACAACTTCAGAAATGTAAAGAACAACTTACATTACAAGTGACCAAAGCTAGCTCTCCCCCTACTCAACCTTGCCATCTTGCTAATTCTACTTGCTAACTAACTTCCTAACTTCTCATTCAAGACCAATGCACCCTTTATATAGGGGTTACAAAAACACTCCAAACAAGTGTACCCAATTTTAGCCTAAAATGGTAGGCAGGTAGGTTCTGCCCACTTTACCATTTTTTTCGGATTTTTCTGAATTTGTTTGGCATTTTTTTGGCCTTTTTCTTCTTCTCTTTCTCTTATTCTCTTTCTGCGGGCGCAACGCGCCGACCGGTTCGGCCGGGTTCGGCCGCCCGCCCGTGGGCCCGCGTGCTCCCGCTCCAGCTGCCAGCCGCCACGTGTTCGCGCGTGGTGCACGCGCCTGCCCCGCCTTCGTCGCCGTCAGCTCGCGCGCCACGAGCCGCTAAGGCCCCTGCCGCGTGTCCGGGCTCCGCCCGCCTTCGCCACAACCGAGCCACGACCCCCCCCCGCCCGCATTCGCCTTCGCGCCTCGTCGCCCGTGCCGGGCGGCGAAGGCGGGAAGGCGGGGCGGGGCGGGTTTAAATTTTTAAACTTTTTTTTTTCGTTATATATATATATATATATATATATATATATATATATATATATATATATATATATATATCTAGTATATAGTTAGAAAATTCTTAAAAAATATCAAATAATTTTATTTTTTTCTTCTAATTTTTTTTCTTATTTTTGTAAACAAATCCTCAAGCTTTTGGCTCATTCAAAATATAATTTTTATTTTCTTTTATTTTCTTTTTCTTGGAGTTTCCTCGAACTGCGTGCCTGCAAAATACGTAAAAATTATCATAAAAATTTATTTAATTTTAGAAAATTAAACGTTTGATACAAAATCAACAATAAGTGTGAGAAGTGTATATTGATCATAATTTAAGCTCATAAATATGTGAATAATGATGAATTAACAAGGAAAACTACACACTTATCACACCCCCCAACTTACTCATTGCTAGTCCCTTAGCAATGCACACAATGAAAAAATTTAGGACTAACAAGAGTTTAAAGATATTCATGCTTCATTTCCAGATCATCTTTCCTAGAATTAACTAAAGATCAGGAATCTGGAATAATTACTATAGACTAGTCTTATATCAGAAATTCAGGTACATGATCAAGAATTCTAATCAAAATTCAGTAGCACTTGTGCGTGTGGAATACTAAATTCACAATAGAGACAATTGCGTCCCCCATTTGCTATTCAGAACAAATGCCTTTCAATTCTGCATTTCTTAATCAGAGCTTTAAGCACACTAGCTTTTTGTCTGCCTTATTGCTTTTGTCCCATTTGGGATCACTATATATATATTTTTTTTTCTTTTCTACTTTCTTTTTCCCCCTTTTTTTTTTCTTTACACACATGATGATGCACTACCCTTCACTGTTTTACATGAACCTCAACACGTCTTAGGTGAAGTAGGCCCGGTTCCACAGATCCAAGTTCCCTTTTCCTTTTGACGCGAACCTCAACACGTCTTAGGTGAAGTAGGCCCGGTTACTCAGAATCGGAGCATTTTTCATGGTGCTTTATTTTTTTTCTCATACTTTTCTATGGCAGAAAGCTTCTAACATATTTCTTCTTCAGAAAATGCAGAATATCAGACAGTCTGTCTCAAATAACAGAAGGCTTGTCCTTCTTGTTTCATTAGCGTGCAACGTGATTTTATTTTCTTTGAAAGTGCATCTGAACTTTACAGAGATTCTTTAAATCAGTTTTCCATGGCTAGAGTAAATAAATTATCCATCATCCGATTCTCTAGTTATTTCCATTCTAGAATCACTTTTCATGCGACATGAATCAAGAAATTCAACTCGGGGAAAACTGTTGTTTCACATGACAATTCAAGAAAGTAAGAAAAAAAAATTTTTAAAATTTTTGAAAAATTTTGAAAAGTTTGAACTTTATCTCCCCCCCCAACTTAAATGACATTGTCCTCAATGGCATAATTAGTAGAAAGATCAGAGGACATGTAAAGAGATAATAAAGTTGGGATGGAAGGATACAACCTGATGGCGGGGTAAAATGACGAGGGCGTCGGTGCAGCTTGGCCTGACAACTGAAAAACAAACATACTAAAACAAGAAATCAGATCAGAAGCCAGGAATTAACACAAGGAGTGGGACCCAATGAACATGTATTTCCAAAGGAATCGACCAATGATGGCAACGTGAGTTACGGAGCCGGATTTCCCGCAGAAATGTCCCCTCAATGCGTGTGTTATGCGAAAGGTGGCCACAACGGGACAATAAACATAACGAATCTTTGGACCAACAAGAGAGAGAAAGTCAATAAAACACGCCTCCGACTTGACCACTCCACATAGTAGAGTGGGTGCGAGATTAACGGGAGGATGACGTGTCGCTAAGGCTATGGCTGGATGTGATGGTGCGAGATGTAGATCACTTGCTCTCCAATCCTATAAATACCCCCCCTTCCCACTCGACTGGAGAACATCGAAGTTGTGAGAGTAGAGTCGAGTGAAAAGGTTGCAAAGGGGAGTAGTGAGTGTTGCTCAAGGTTCAGAATGGAGGGTGAATCGAGCTTCAGAGCTGAAGGGGAGTCGTCTCGCTCCTCGAAGAGGAGTAGATCAGGCAGTAGTGCCAGGAGATTCTCTGAAGTTGAAGGACTTGTGAGTGAAAGGACTCTACCACAGCTTGTAAGTGATTCCTTTCATTCCTTTCTTCTTCTCTGTTCTTTCTTGGAAAGCTTCCCATTTCTCATTTCTGGCGTATGTGCAGAGTGTGATGAAGTCACACATCTCGTGGGAGCTGGTCGTGGCTGCATATCGAGGGCTCCCGGACTTCCAGAAAGCGAGGTTGGACGTGATGGGATTCGGGCCCTTTCTCAGAATTGAGCCACTCAAGATCGACCTTGCCCTGATCCAAGCTCTACGTGAAAGATGGGACCCGGTAAGTAGGGCATTCCTGATGCCGTGGGGGCATATGGTACCCAGCTTGGAAGATGTGGTCCGAATCACGGGCCTCAAAGTGGATGGGGAAGCAGTGACTGGTGTCACCTACGCGGATTACCGTGAAGGTGCCCATAACTTGTTGGGGATGGACTTAGATAATCGGAAGAACAGGTCAGTAGCCAGGGCATCGATCATGGAAGCTTTAGGGCTTACTGACATGCGTCCGCGTGATGATGAGTCCATAGATGAATTTATGGAAAGGGCAGAAAGAAGTGCCCGTGCTATGTATTGTATGGATACCAGCAATTGGGAGCGGACCAATATGGATCTGAGGAGGTTCCTCCTCTTTCTATTAGGCAAGTTGTTGCTGGGGTCCAAGGGAGACAGTATCCACTGTCATTTCTTAGAACTGCTCGTAGACCTGGAAAGAGTAGGACAATACGCCTGGGGAGCTGCTGTGCTGGCACATCTGTTTACAAGTCTGTCGCAAAGGACAGACAAAGAGATGACACTAAATGGGTTTACGCCTTTAATCCAGGTAATAAAAATTTTTGTTTTATTTTTTTATTTTCTGCTTTTTGTTTGTGTTTTCATCAATGACACATGATGGTGTAGCTGTGGAGCTACTATTACCTTCCAATGGGGAGGGCTCGACACTGTCGACCACTGACGGTCCCTCTAGCGAGACGGTGGCAACCCATCATGAGCACTGCACCTTTACCCTACCAACTGATGGTATTCAGGCGAGAGTTGCAAGAGTTCCCTGCAACGATGGTAGGATAATTGTTTTCTCAATTTTTTTATTATATTTTATTTATTTCATTTTTTTTAACTGAGAAGATACGTGCAACCCATTAAAGGTGAACTGGAGGCCTTTCATGAACATGGTCGATGTTGACCAGCCTTGGGTAATTGGAAGCCGCGCCCGGTTTGGACGGGACCTCTGGCTCCATTGCTTAAATGAAATCGAGCCCCTCAGGCTGCGATTAGCTATGCGGACCCTAGGGCTGGCTCAAGAATGGGTGGATATGACCATGTCACCTAGCGTCGGAAGGCAGACGCGTGGACCAGTCACCTGTGTTGATTGGAGAGTGCGCTTCCCCGAACAATATGAAGATTGGCAACGGGGAGGCACACTCGTGGAATCTCAAGCACAAGATAGCGATGATTACCTACGCCTCTACAGAGCAATGTATGCAGAAAGGCTCCAGCCTGGAGGGCTTGTAGAGGTAAGGAAACCATGTTTGTATCTTCTACATTTTGTTGTTTTTAAAAATTTTTGTTCTTTGTTTGTGAACTCAAAAGCCATAACTGTAGGATGTTCGTGATACTATAATAACGAACTTACGAGCTCGTCTGGCGGACACGGAGCAAGAGCTGAGTGATACCAGAGCGGCTCTAGGTTCATCAGTAAGTATTTCAGTACATATTCCGGGTAGGCTTTGAGATTCAGGGCGCTAACCACTTAATGTTACCACATGTGCAGCGTGCTCAGCTTGATGCAGTTTCTTCGGCGATGGGAGCAGATGGTGTTTCTTCCAGTCTATGGATTCCCACATCCGAGCTGGATCAACTCCACGAGCAACTTGCTCATGCCACACAACGGGCTGCAGAGGCAGAAGGGATGCTTTCTGTACAGGTGAGGATTTCACCATTTAACATCCCTTATTCAAGTATTGCCCTATGCCTGAGATGATATGTGTGGCAGGAGAAAGAAACACAAGAAACACTTGCGCATGTCACTCAGAAGGAGGCTAGAATAACTGAGCTGGAAGAAGAACTACAGCGTCGTCCAGATGAGGATTCTTCAAGGGACGCTGTGGAGTTGCGGATCACACTTCAGTTAGAAAGAGAAGATAGAGAGAGAGAACGGGCTGAGAGAGAAAGGGACAGAGACAGAGATAAAGCTAAGAGATTGGCCGAGAAGGAGGAAAAGAGGGCCCTGGAGGCCCAAGTTTTTGAATTAAGGACCAGTCTCGGCCTTGCCGAGCAATGGCTGAAGGAAGGTGAAGAACGCTATCGAAGAGCACGAGAGCGTGGCTTTCGTGTCAGTAGCTTCTTTGCTGCCCCCTCAGATCGGCGTCCATAGTGCGGTAGTAATACCGCTGCTCTCGGCTTGGGAATACCCTCTAGAGAATCTTGCCCCAGAGAGCGGCAAGACAAGTAATGTGAAGAAAGAAGGTGGATTCCGATGTAATCTCTTTGTTTGCTTTTGTGTGTAATAAAATACTTTTTGCTTGGCTCTCCGTTGTCCTTATCTCTCGAATCCCTAAACACAGCTAATTTCCCACAATAATTTATTACCACACAAAAATCACTTAGGTTGCCTCCTAAGAAGCGCTAACTTTTATGTCGTCAGCCAGACACCATGTAGCTCATTAGCTCATTAACCAACGCGTGGCATTCAGAATGAGCCACCACGTGATCTTGTCTTCCTTCAAATTCCAGCCCTTAATCCATTGGAAGACAAGAGTAGACATGTACGGACCGGGGCTAGAAAGAGGCAGGACTCGCACATGATTGTTTGTAACATTAACCCTGTGTGCGATCCAGTTTTCAGCTTTAGATATCAAAAAATGATCTATGGCCAGTAATTTATCAAGATCAAGGTATAACCCTTGCATGATATCAATCCATCGGTCCCCTTCACCTGTATCGTCCCTCCTGATGACCTCTTTATTGACTACTTCCTCCTTGGGAACTTGGTCATCGAACGGTGGCTTAGGGATAAGAGTGTCATTATTAGCCACAGTCTTCCCAGTAACAGCCTCATGTGTTAGAAGGGTACTAATCAACTTGTCTTCCTGATGGGGAGTTAAATCAAAAGTGAATATTGTTGGTCCATCCCCCTCAGGTCCCAGAATGTCATATTGCAGAGGCTCATCTGGCAGGGGTAGCATGAGCCCAGAATCACAGTGATCCAATGATTCAAACATGAGGGGATCGGGCTCAATGGGTAGATCAAATTTGAAAGTTTCTAATAAAACCCCTTTATCACACTCATCATTTAATCGAAAATTGTGAATCAAATTTCCCAATAATGAACTGGGAAGATCAAATGTAAATTGTTCCAGCTCGGCCCCTTCATCAAAGGTAAGATCAAATGGGAATTTTTCAAAGACGGAGCTTTCATCATACTCATCACTCACCTGAAGATTCTTAATCAAATTTTCCAACAATGGGGTTGATAGAGGAAATATAAACTTTTCGAACAAGGCCCCATCATCAAGTTCTTCCAAGGGAGGAGAATTAAGTTCCACTAAATCAACATGATTATTAATCATAAAGCAATCCTCCTCGACATGTAGATCCTCAATTAAGTTGTTTGGGCCTCTAATGTTCTCAGTGATATTCTCAATCTCAAAACATTCATAGAATGGGGTGATGATATCAATAGGATCATTTGTATTCTTTAATTCAACCCCTAATTCCGTCCCTTCCTTCATCATGGTATGGCTTGCGCACTCCCCCTCACTCCCAATAATGATATCTTGAGCCACAATGCCAGGCATCGGATCATCATCATCATCATTCACGTATCGAGGGAGTTGGTTGAATATTGACGAAGGGTCATGGTAAGTAGACTGAGAGTACACGCTTTGAGCTTCAAAGTAGTGGCCCGGTGAATCACCCTTAGTATGGACATTGAGTCCGAAATCAGGGTGAGATGAGTTGAGATGAAGTTGAGTATACATGGGCTGCTCGTGAATTGCTTGGGGTAGAGGTGTAGACAAATGGGTTTGGATTGTTGAATCCAGCCAAGGCAAATTTGTGTGATTACTCCAGCCAAGATTATCATCATCTGCAACATGCTTGAGCTGAGAGAATCCTAGGGAATTTTGGACCTGTGCTTGGATGACGGGAGAGAGTCGGGCTATAGTAGGGCATTCACTCACTTGGTGAGTGAGACTGGCACAGAATTCACACACTTCCATGAAAGTGTGGATTGGTTTTTCCGCCTGTTTGACATGTCCTACAAGTTGTTGATGAGATGAGATGGAGGCACGATTTATTGAATTTTCACTCAAAATCTCAAATAGATCATATGCCTCATCTTCACTTTTGCTTAAAAATGCCCCTCCACAATATATGTCCACCATCTGCCTATCAAAATTGGATAACCCCTCATAAAATGTAAAGATAATTTGCCATCTGGGCAACCCATGATGTGGACATTGACTCACTAGCTCCTTTAATCTCACCCAAGATTCATGAAGTTGCTCTCCCGGACGTTGAGTAAATCCTGTAATCGCCCTTCTCATCATGTTGGTTTGGCCTATGGGGTAAATTTTTTTAAAAATTCTGACTGCATATCTTCCCAAGTCCTGATAATCTTTCGAAAACTCCTTAACCAACATTTTGCTTTATCTTTTAACGAGAATGGAAATAAAATTAATTTAAGGGCATCATCATTAAAATTCTGAATTTTGATCAGTGAGCAAACTTCTAGAAAATCATCTAGATGCCTATAAGGATTTTCATTGAGATTCCCATAAAAAGATGGGAGCATCTGGATGAGACTAGGGCGAATCTCATATTGATCAACGTGAATATCGGGGAGTTGAATACAGGTGGAGGGCTTGTAAGAAGAAGGATAAAAATGCTCCTTCATAGGCGTGGGTTTCCCTCCAAGATGAATGGCCATAAAATGAATTTTGTTTTTACATTTTTTTAAGTATTTCAAATTATATATTTTTTTTCAATTTTTCAAAACTTTTTTTATGCAAACACAAACAAGTTAACACAAATTATCCTAATGACCTAGATGCGACTCAGACCTACAAATGTGGTTTCACAAAGTGATTAAAATGAACTTAAATTCACCCTCAGTATGTCCACCGGCCAGGTAAGGGGTGGGGAAGTGGGAGGTTCCCCCTACTTTCGTAGGGACCTTATTATACAAAACCACAATCCCGCTTAAGGCGTTTGCCATCCGACCGTCTTGCCTTAGACACCAGTTTTCATAAGAGGATAAACCTAAATATCACAGGAATCACAGTGTGATCCTAGGGCCAACGTCTACTGGCTTTTATTAAGGCCTAGGTAATGCAGAGATGCAAGGAAATTGTGATTTTCGGGCTAAGGGAGGGTGATGAAATCCCCACCTTATCTTGTTAGGGGTGTTGCCCTTAAAGTATTTTGAAATGAAATGCACACCACAATTTCAAACAAGGGGTTCTTTATGCAAAAATGAATGCCAGACTGAGATCAGTAGAACGTACCTTGCCCCTCGCGATCTTCAAAATGCAATGCAGAAATTAAACAAAGATAAATTCTAAGCTAAATGATGCATGACCTAGAGCATGAAAGTGTAGTTTCTACTCTTGCAATGAGGTCTTTTATTTGGTACAAATGAAGATTTTTTTGTTTTTATTTTTAGTTAATGAACCTAACTAACCAGCATGAAAATTTTTCTTTTGTTTTGATTGTTTTTTATTTTTATAGAGTTTTCAAGAAATTTTCAGATTTTTGTAAAAAAATTTTCAGAAAGTGGAAAGATAGAACCTGTTTCTTGATTTCAGCCCTTTAGCAATGCTTCCGAGCTATTTAACGACGTTTCATATCCTTGGAATTTCAGATTCGATCTTCCTCTTTCTTTGGTTTTTCAAAATTTTTTTCTTTGTCCTGCACAAGTAAAGAAAGCAAAAATCAATATACAAATATACAAAGTAAACACAAGAGTATCCAACTATGAAAAGTATCTCCATCCCCGGCAACGGCGCCAAAAATTTGATGCTCGCTCGACAGTCGTTGTTAAAATTGCCGTGCCACACAAATTTCAAATATTTATAACCGCACTCACTCACTTATGGATTTGAAAACATGAGTATAATGGTAAGTACGGGTCGATCCCACGGGGAAGGAATTTGGTTATTTTTTCTTAGTTGGAAAATATTCTTGTGTTTTGAAAAATCAATTGTTCGGATTTTGGAGTGCGATTATGAAAACTTAAATTGGAAAACATAACAGAATTCAAGTGAAAATAGGGGTTGGAAGAAAATGCATAACTTCAAATATAGACAGAATGAGAAGAAGTGTAAAACATGAAAGTTGTAGAGAATTGAAAAAGGAAGAACTTTTATGAAGAACACAGAAACAGAAAATGAAAGGAAGATAAGGAAAAACTTGAAAAACTATGACCTATTGGTTCGGATGAACAGTAATTGACAGAAAACCAGCACCTTGAAAACTTAATTCTAAAGCTCAAAAGAAGAGGAATTTGACAAAGTTCAAGAAGAATAAAACTTAGATATACAAGAGAGGAACAACTCTTATGAAGAACTCAGAGTTATTTGAGGACTAGAAAGAGTTCAAAATGAATAAATGGAAGAAGGTATCACCACGGATGAACAGTAAATGCACAGGACAGCACTTAAGAAAACGGACCAGAACTCTATGAAATAGGAAGAATTTGAGGAAATGATAAACAGAGAAGTTGAAGAAGACTTGTAAATAAACAACTTTTGTGAAGAAAGCAAATTGAAATAAAGATTACAACCATGTGAAATAAGGCTAAGAACAGGTTGAATTCAAAAATGAAACTTTTATTGAAATAAGAACAACTTACAACTTTGACTTCAAAAGCTTTGAAAATACAACTTGATGCACTCAACAACTTCAGAAATGTAAAGAACAACTTACATTACAAGTGACCAAAGCTAGCTCTCCCCCTACTCAACCTTGCCATCTTGCTAATTCTACTTGCTAACTAACTTTCTAACTTCTCATTCAAGACCAATGCACCCTTTATATAGGGGTTACAAAAACACTCCAAACAAGTGTACCCAATTTTAGCCTAAAATGGTAGGCAGGTAGGTTCTGCCCACTTTACCATTTTTTTCGGATTTTTCTGAATTTGTTTGGCATTTTTTTGGCCTTTTTCTTCTTCTCTTTCTCTTATTCTCTTTCTGCGGGCGCAACGCGCCGACCGGTTCGGCCGGGTTCGGCCGCCCGCCCGTGGGCCTGCGTGCGCCCGCTCCAGCTGCCAGCCGCCACGTGTTCGCGCGTGGTGCACGCGCCTGCCCCGCCTTCGTCGCCGTCAGCTCGCGCGCCACGAGCCGCTCCGGCCCCTGCCGCGTGTCCGGGCTCCGCCCGCCTTCGCCACAACCGAGCCACGACCCCCCCCGCCCGCATTCGCCTTCGTGCCTCGTCGCCCGTGCCGGGCGGCGAAGGCGGGAAGGCGGGGGCGGGGCGGGTTTAAATTTTTAAACTTTTTTTTTTCGTTATATATATATATATATATATATATATATATATATATATATATATATATCTAGTATATAGTTAGAAAATTCTTAAAAAATATCAAATAATTTTATTTTTTTCTTCTAATTTTTTTTCTTATTTTTGTAAACAAATCCTCAAGCTTTTGGCTCATTCAAAATATAATTTTTATTTTCTTTTATTTTCTTTTTCTTGGAGTTTTCTCGAACTGCGTGCCTGCAAAATACGTAAAAATTATCATAAAAATTTATTTAATTTCAGAAAATTAAACGTTTGATACAAAATCAACAATAAGTGTGAGAAGTGTATATTGATCATAATTTAAGCTCATAAATATGTGAATAATGATGAATTAACAAGGAAAACTACACACTTATCAGTCTTCTATGCAGCAGGATGAAGGGGAAGAAGAACGGAGGAAGAAGAAGAACGACGATCTCCTTCTCGTACAGGACGTAGGAACACAACCTCAAGCCCCCCCCCTTCTTCGAACGCAGCACTGCTACTACGTGCTGTGCATGAGGGCCTTTATTTATAGGGTCTCTTCTTCTTGAAGCATCCTAAATTGAATCAGTGTCCTAGTTTGGGTTAAGTTTCCTATGATGAACTTATCCCTTCTAAAACCACAGCCGATGTCCCTTGTTTGCTCTCAAAACCCTAAGGCCATCTCATACATAGGTTGACCTACACACTTCGAATAGAACCTAATATTATGGGTTTTAACGTGGAAACCCACTGACTCATATTATGGGCTTAATATGTTAACACGGGAGCCCATTTGTTAATGACCTTGTCTTTATGGAAGCTCACTATACCCCCATGTGGATCCCATGTATTAAGGCCCATAAAAATGTTTGAGCTTAAGGCCTTTTAGCATATATATATTATACAAGGGACCCATCATATATATAAGTTTAATAAAAAGCTCTTAAAAACCCTAACACCATGTGATCCTTGAACGTATCTAGGCTTGACTCCTAATGCTAACGAGGAAAGGCTTTCGTATAATGTCATGACCCCATAATAGTAGTTTTTATGTATATAGGTTTATCTAAAGGGTTTAAGCCCATTTAACTATAAGGATTATATATAGGTACTATATATATGGGCTTTTAAGATTTTATGACTATATCTATTTATGTGTGGGTGTTTTAGCCCATTTATTATATAAGCTTTATATATATATATATATATATATATATATATATATATATATATATATATATATTCTTTAAAACCAATTAGTTTAGGCTTTGTACTTTAGGATTGGCCTATTATCTCAGCTAATGGCCCTATAACGTGGATATCTACTTAACACCTAAGATTCTCTTGTGTATTAATGCACATTTACTACGTATGTCCACATAATAGCCCATTAATCATAGTTTTTCTTAGGTTGGCTTTTACTTCACTTATGGATTTACATGATTTACTCTATTTTCAAATATCTTTTAGTTATTTACTTATCCTTTTAATTTCCAAGGTTATCTTGGGGTATCAGAGTCGGGTTCGATCATATAACTTTTACTCAATTATTTATTCGTATCTCCATCGAGGCCCATTAAACTCTAGCTCTTTAGTTGGGCTTGTAATCCCTTTTGAAGGGAATTTTATTCCTTCTTAATTAATTAAGTAAACCCATTATTTATTATTAATATTCTTATTTTCCATATTTGTTTTATGGCAGTTATCAATATTTATTCTTTATAAATTTTCGGGGTGCTACACCCTCCCCCACTTAAAAGAATTTGATCCCCAAATTCGTATGATTTCCTTCCCGAGCAGTGGGGTAAAATCACCATATCTAAAACATGTGTTCTAGCTAGATTATCCTCATAGTGGCAAGGCCTGGCTTAGTCCATGTACCGTGCGTTGCATTTCTCTCCATTGAGCTCCTTCGGCGGCCATCTTAACCTACAAAATGAGTTTTTAAATAAATGATTAATCATATCTCTTGGTATTTATCTAACGCGGACGTAACATATTTTATTATTTAACCCAAAGCTCTACCCAAATCTCACGTGGTTCCTATAGGATAACTGACAAGGACGACTCAATCTAGGACTTGAACCTGATGACCTAGGGATTTAGAAAGTCTAGGCTCTGATACCACCTTCTGTCACGTCCCGAACCGATAGCAGCGGAACGTGTCGTTTGCTTGGAACGTGGCAGTTAAACAGTCGTGTCAATCAGAGCATAGTCATTTCCGCAATTTGGACAAATAACAAATTTCATTTCAAATATAAGTTCTTTACATATTCGTGCCCATAATAAACGAAAAGACTCAATAAAGAAAAATTACAATGAGACTCTTGACTCGACTTAACATAAGACACAGTATAGCAAGACTAGATGGTTCATCTAGATGTCAGAGTTATCTTCACTCTTGCCCTTGCCCATCATGTTCGGTCTCGTCGTCACTGAGGTCATTACCTGAAAAATATTGAAAAACGCAGGGTGAGCGAACGCTCAGTAGAACTTAATATCTCATGCTCCAAGCTTGCTTTAAGTCAATTACAATTTAACATGCTCATGCAAGTCATGCGAGATATAGAAATCGAGAACTATAATAACACGAGATAAATTCAAGAACTAGAAAAAAAACGAGTAAGCAAGATGCTAGATAAACTCACGAAGAGTAAGGACGATGATAATCAAGAGAGTATAGCAAGATCTAATCAAGTACTTTCTCAAGCTAGGTCAAGAGCATTCATGAGAAAATATAACATTCATCTCTCTATGACGAACACTATCACGAGAGCTTTAATGTATCCATTATTATGAAGGATCTTCATGACAAGATAACGAGCACTATCAATGGGATAATTCAAGAACATCTATGATGATCGATATAGAAGTAGAACAATTACTTCTACAAGCACTACATAGCATTTGCCAAGACACTAAGGGAATATCACGACGATATGATAACCCCTCCAATAAGGTAAATCAAGATCTTTTCATGACGAACAATAAGTTGTAGAAAGGTGTACTATGATGGCAATTACTCCCGATCATCACTATCACGAGAGCGTTTGCACATCTAGCACTATATGGGATTGGCCAATGCACTAAGGGGAAAATCACGACGATATGACCACCCCTCATGGAAATAGCACTAGGTAGTATTTGATCGCACACTTAGGAGTTCTCACAACTATATGATTGCCCCTAAATGCCAATAACCGAGTTGGTGAATGCCAGCACCCGATCATCGTATACTGGTAACGTTTAGACTTTGCCTCGCCCAATGAGGGTCAGATCAGGACCCGTAGCATTTAAAATGTCATTTTAGTAGGACCCATAGCCCCTGACATTTAGTCTAGACTAATTCCACATTAATGGCCAAGAATTTCAAGGATCAAGCATGTAAGAACATTAAGATAGATTTCATAGAACATAGAGTTCAATGATAGAACTTGTAATAAAGATGATATATCAATAAACCATATGAAAACCATGCCATTCTGAAAATCTAGGTGATTAGGTACAACCGGCTCAGTCGGCCTTGAGGGAATCCAAGGTTACGAGGAGACTTACGGAGGTCCCAATGAATAACTTGCCAGTCCGAAGGAACGGAATGTCCAACGGAGGGCTCGTATGTCACCGAGAGTTGAGGTGTATAACGTGAACCAATCATGAAACATTGACTCCATCTACGGACGTGAGATGAGAGTGCCAAAAGACCCGAGGTATGGGTCAAAACCGGAAGAAAACGGTGACAACATGAGCGTTAATTATAGAATTCATGTCCATCCAATTCTATAATTAACTATAATTAAATAAATTTATATTAATTGACGTCTGTGAGTAGTGTCATTTATTAATTAGCATCTACTTGGAGGGACGTTAATTCTATGATTTTTAACTTAATTTATTTAACAAGAATTCCCGTCAATATCTATTTAATTGAATAATTTTAAAACATATATTCAAAGAGACATTAATTTATATAAAATAATTTAAAAAAATAGAATATATGATAATTAGGAGAAAATTTTAAAGATTCCAGAAATATATTTTTTATAATTTTATGTGACATAGTTTAGTAGATATAGATTTTCAAGGATATAATTACAAGTTATATATATATACATATATATATATATATAGTATTTAGACGCCTTTACACGACGGCGTCATATGAATTTGACTACATGTAGTTTGTTGTCATTTCAACAAAGTGTCAAACATTAAATCTCTGGTTCTCGACGTACACATGTCGGAATCACGCGTTCTATATATCAAAATGACGGGCTCGAAAAACTCTACCTAATCGGACGTTCAAAATAATTTTTCATTGAGAGATGGGGGATCTTGAGATAGGGGGCACGAAAAATGGTGCAACCGCTCTCACTATCTCGGTCACCTCCCTAATAACATGCCCATAAACTTTTATAACCAAAGGATGTTCCGACGCCCACTAAAAGGCCATCAACGTAAAAATTTACTACTACTGTGCTACAGTAACTATGCATGATTCGCCGTGTAATTCAAAAAAATTCATTAAATTAATTAACTAGTTAATGTTACTAGTTAATACCCATATCAAGATATGAAAATTTAAGGAAAACATAGAGATTCTAATTATATATATTTTATGATTTTTAGATACTTGATTACACAGATAAAAATTTCCTAAGCATGTTGTAGTTATTAATTAACTAAAATAAAATATGTAAAACGATTAAAACGATAAGCAGGAGAGATTGAACATGATGCAAGAAAATTTATTAACTTGTTGTTTTGCTTGGGAGATTGCTTACCACTTTGCGTTGATGTTCTGACAGACAAATGAAAGAAGAAGAAGGATGATGACGACGACAACTGCTGCAGCTTCCTCTGTAACTACAATCAACAAGACAAAGAAGGGGAAGAAGACCTTGGTCTTCTATGCAGCAGGATGAAGGGGAAGAAGAATGGAGGAAGAAGAAGAACGATGATCTTCTTCTAGTACAGGACGTAGGAACACAACCTCAAGCCCCCCCTTCTTCGAACGCAGCACTGCTACTACGTGCTGTGCATGAGGGCCTTTATTTATAGGGTCTCTTCTTCTTGAAGCATCCTAAATTGAATTAGTGTCCTAGTTTGGGTTAAGTTTCCTATGATGAGCTTATCCCTTCTAAAACCACAGCCGTTGTCCCTTGTTTGCTCTCAAAATCCTAAGGCCATCTCATACATAGGTTGACCTACACACTTCGAATAGAACCCAATATTATGGGTTTTGACGTGGAAACCCACTAACTCATATTATGGGCTTAATATGTTAACACGGGAGCCCATTTGTTAATGACCTTGTCTTTATGGAAGCTCACTATACCCCCACGTGGATCCCATGTATTAAGGCCCATAAAAATGTTTGAGCTTAAGGCCTTTTAGCATATATATATATTATACAAGGGACCCATCATATATATAAGTTTAATAAAAAGCTCTTAAAAACCCTAACACCGTGCGATCCTTGAACGTATATGGGCTTGACTCCTAATGTTAACGAGGAAAGGATTTCGTATAATCTCATGACCACATAATAGTAGTTTTTATGTATATAGGCTTATATAAAGGTTTTAAGCCCATTTGACTATAAGGATTATATATAGGTACTATGTATGGGCTTTTAAGATTTCACAACTATATCTATTTATGTGTGGGTGTTTTAGCCCATTTATTATATAAGCTTTAACTAAATTGTTCAACAGAACTTTATATATATATATATATATATATATATATATATATTCTTTAAAACCCATTAGTTTAGACTTTGTACTTTAGGATTGGCCCATTATCTCAGCTAATGGCCCTGTAACGTGGATATCCACTTAACACTTAAGATTCTCTTTTGTATTAATGCCCATTTACTACGTATGTCTACATAATAGCCCATTAATCATAGTTTTTCTTAGGTTGGCTTTTACTTCACTTATGGATTTACATGATTTAAGCATTAAACCTTTATTTAAAGTTACAATAGATTTTTAACTACTATATATATACATATAGACTCTATTTTCAAATATCTTTTAGTTATTTACTTATCCTTTTAATTTCCAAGGTTATCTTGGGGTATCAGAGTCGGGTTCGATCATATAACTTTTACTCAATTATTTATTCGTATCGTCATTGAGGCCCATTAAACTCTAGCTCTTTAGTTGGGCTTGTAATCCCTTTTGAAGGGAATTTTATTCCTTCTTAATTAATTAAGTAAACACATTATTTATTATTAATATTCTTATTTTCCATATTTGTTTTATGGTAGTTATCAATATTTATTCTTTATAAATTTTCGGGGTGCTACACCCTCCCCCACTTAAAAGAATTTGGTCCCCAAATTCGTATAATTTCCTTCCCGAGCAGTGGGGTAAAATCACCATATCTAAAATATGTGTTCTTGCTAGATTATCCTCATAGTGGCAAGGCCTGGGTTAGTCCTTGGACCGTGCGTTGCATTTCTCTCCATTGGGCTCCTTCGGCGGCCATCTTAACCTACAAAATGAGTTTTTAAATAAATGATTAATCATATCTCTTGGTATTTATCTAACGCGGACGTAACATGTTTTATTATTTAACCCAAAGCTCTCACGGGGTTCCTATAGGATAACTGACAGGGACGACTCAATCTAGGACTTGAACCTGATGACCTAGGGATTTAGAAAGCCTAGGCTCTGATACCACCTTCTGTCACGCCCCGAACCGATAGCAGCGGAACGTGTCGTTTGCTCGGAACGTGGCAGTTAAACAGTCGTGTCAATCAGAGCATAGTCATTTCCGCAATTTGGACAAATAACAAATTTCATTTCAAATATAAGTTCTTTACATATTCGCGCCCATAATAAACGAAAAGACTCAATAAAGAAAAATTACAATGAGACTATTGACTCGACTTAACATAAGACACAGGATAGCAAGACTAGATGGTTCATCTAGATGTCAGAGTTCTATTCACTCTTACCCTTGCCCATCATGTTCGGTCTCGTCGTCACTGAGGTCATTACCTGAAAAATATTGGAAAACGCAGGGTGAGCGAACGCTAAGTAGAACTTAATATCTCATGCTCCAAACTAGCTTTAAGTCAATTACAATTTAACATGCTCATGCAGGTCATGCGAGATATAGAAATCGAGAACTAAAATAACACGAGATAAATTCAAGAACTAGAAAAAAACGAGTAAGCAAGATGCTAGATAAACTCACGAAGAGTAAGGACGATGATAATCAAGAGAGTATAGCAAGATCTAATCAAGTACTTTCTCAAGCTAGGTCAAGAGCATTCATGAGAAAATATAACATTCATCTCTCTACGACGAACACTATCACGAGAGCTTTAATGTATCCATTATTATGAAGGATCTTCATGACAAGATAACGAGTACTATCAATGGGATAATTCAAGAACATCTATGATGATCGATATAGAAGTAGAACAATTACTTCTACAAGCACTACATAGCATTTGCCAAGACACTAAGGGAATATCACGACGATATGATAACCCCTCCAATAAGGTAAATCTAGATCTTTTCATAACGAACAATAAGTTGTAGAAAGGTGTACTATGATGGCAATTACTCCCGATCATCACTATCACGAGAGCGTTTGCACATCTAGCACTATATGGGATTGGCCAATGCACTAAGGGGAAAATCACGACGATATGACCACCCCTCATGGAAATAGCACTAGGTAGTATTTGGTCGCACACTTAGGAGTTCTCACGACTATATGATTGCACTTAAATGCCAATAACCGAGTTGGTGAATGCCAGCACCCGATCATCGTATACCGGTAACGTTTGGACTTTGCCTCGCCCAATGAGGGTCAGATCAGGACCCGTAGCATTTAAAATGTCATTTTAGTGGGACCCATAGCCCCTGACATTTAGTCTAGACTAATTCCACACTAATGACCAAGAATTTCAAGGATCAAGCATGTAAGAACATTAAGATAGATTTCATGGAACATAGAGTTCAATGATAGAACTTGTAATAAAGATGATATATCAATAAACCATATGAAAACCATGACATTCTGAAAATTTAGGTGATTAGGTACAACCGGCTCAGTCGGCCTTGAGGGAATCCAAGGCTACGAGGAGACTTACGGAGGTCCCAATGACTAACTTGCCAGTCTGAAGGAATGGAATGTCCAACGGAGGGCTCGTATGTCACCGAGAGTTGAGGTGTATAACGTGAACCAATCATGAAACAGTGACTCCATCTACGGACGTGAGATGAGAGTGCCAAAAGACCCGAGGTATGGGTCAAAACCGGAAGAAAACGGTGACAACATGAATGCGTTAATTATAGAATTCATGTCCATCCAATTCTATAATTAACTATAATTAAATAAATTTATATTAATTGACGTCTGTGAGTAGTGTCATTTATTAATTAGCATCTACTTGGAGGGACGTTAATTCTATGATTTTTAACTTAATTTATTTAACAAGAATTCCCGTCAATATCTATTTAATTGAATAATTTTAAAACATATATTCAAAGAGACATTAATTTATATAAAATAATTAAAAAAAATAGAATATATGATAATTAGGATAAAATCTCAAAGATTCTAGAAATATATTTTTTATAATTTTATGTGACATAGTTTAGTAGATATGGATTTTCAAGGATATAATTACAAGTTATATATATATATATATATATATATAAAGTATTTAGACGCCTTTACATGACGGCGTCATATGAATTTGACTACATGTAGTTTGTGGTCATTTCAACAAAGTGTCAAACTTTAAATCTCCGGTTCTTGACGTACACATGTCGGAATCACGCGTTCTATATATTGAAATGACGGGCTCAAAAAACTCTACCTAATCGGACGTTCAAAATAATTTTTCGTTGAGAGATGGGAGATATTGAGATAGGGGACACGAAAAATGGTGCAACCACTCTCACTATCTCGGTCACCTCCCTAATAACATGCCCATAAAATTTTATAACCAAAGGACGTTCCGACGCCCACTAAAAGGCCATCAACGTAAAAACTTACTACTACTGTGCTACAGTAACTATGGGTGATTCGCCGTGTAATTTAGAAAAATTCATTAAATTAATTAACTAGTTAATGTTACTAGTTAATACCCATATCAGGATATGAAAATTTACGGAAAACATAGAGATTCTAATTATATATATTTTATGATTTTTAGATACTTGATTACACAGATAAAAATTTCCTAAGCATGTTGTAGTTATTAATTAACTAAAATAAAATATGTAAAACGATAAGCAGGAGAGATTGAACATGATGCAAGAAAATTTATTAACTTGCTGTTTTGCTTGGGAGATTGCCTACCACTTTGTGTTGATGTTCCGACAGACAAATAAAAGAAGAAGAAGGATGATGACGACAGACGAAGAAGGGGAAGAAGACCTTGGTCTTCTATGCAGCAGGATGAAGGGGAAGAATAATGGAGGAAGAAGAAGAACGATGATCTCCTTCTCGTATAGGACGTAGGAACACAACCTCAAGCCCCCCTCTTCTTCGAACGCAGCACTGCTACTACGTGATGTGCATGAGGGCCTTTATTTATAGGGTCTTTTCTTCTTGAAACATCCTAAATTGAATCATTATCTTAGTTTGGGTTAAGTTTCCTATGATGCCACTGTCCCTTGTTTGCTCTCAAAACTCTAAGGCCATCTCATACATAGGTTGACCTACACACTTCGAATAGATCCTAATATTATGGGTTTTAACGTGGAAACCCACTGACTCATATTATGGGCTTAATATGTTAACACGGGAGCCCATTTATTAATGACCTTGTCTTTATGGAAGCTCACTATACCCCCACGTGGATCCCATGTATTAAGGCCCATAAAAATGTTTGAGCTTAAGGCCTTTTAACATATATATATATATATTATACAAGGGACCTATCATATATATAAATTTAATAAAAAGCTCTTAAAAACCCTAACACCATGTGATCCTTGAACGTATATGGGCTTGACTCCTAATGTTAACGAGGAAAGGCTTTCGTATAATGTCATGACCCCATAATAGTAGTTTTTATGTATATAGGTTTATATAAAAGTTTTAAACCCATTTGACTATAAGGATTATATATAGGTACTATATATATGGGCTTTTAAGATTTCACAACTATATCTATTCATGTGTGGGTGTTTTAGCCCATTTATTATATAAGCTTTAACTAAATTGTTCAACCGAACTTTATATATATATATATATATATATATATATATATATATATATTTATATAGATATTCTTTAAAACCCATTAGTTTAGGCTTTGTACTTTAGGATTGGCCCATTATCTCAGCTAATGGCCCTGTAACGTGGATATCCACTTAACACCTAAGATTCTCTTTTGTATTAATGCCCATTTACTACGTATGTCCACATAATAGCTCATTAATCATAATTTTTTAGCTCATTAATCATAATTTTTCTTAGGTTGGCTTTTACTTCACTTATGGATTTACATGATTTAAGCATTAAACCTTTATTTAAAGTTACAATAGATTTTTAACTACTATATATATACATATAGACTCTATTTTCAAATATCTTTTAGTTATTTACTTATCCTTTTAATTTTCAAGGTTATCTTGGGATATCAGAGTCGGGTTCGATCATATAACTTTTACTCAATTATTTATTCGTATCTCCATTGAGGTCCATTAAACTCTAGCTCTTTAGTTGGGCTTGTAATCCCTTTTGAAGGGAATTTTATTCCTTCTTAATTAATTAAGTAAACACATTATTTATTATTAATATTCTTATTTTACATATTTATTTTATAGTAGTTATCAATATTTATTCTTTATAAATTTTCGGGGTGCTACACACTCTCTGGGTGCCCATTGGATACGCCGAGCACTCCTCTAGAAGGCCGACCGCTCCTCTAGGCCCCCGTAGATGATCTCCAACTCTCTCTCTCTCTTCTTTATTCTCCATCTCCCTAAGTGTTGACTTAAGCATCAGAGGGTTGTCTCTTGAGATAACGCTGAAGACTCATTATGACACTTTTTTTCTCTGATGTTTATCAATTTTTTGGATGTCGAAAGATCTTTCTCAATAAATAAATTTAAAAATATGATACGTGACATAAGAATTAATTTTTCATCTCTACAGATATATTTATAAAATAATCCTACGATGCCTCACGATTTCAGATCTTACGAATACTTAACAGCGACGCGAAAATTTCTATCCGTTGGATGTGCCTCCCGCCGTTAGCGCACGTTAAGACCCAGAAACTGAGGTCGGATGGGAAAGGGGTTAGAAAAAAAAAACATTTTTTCGCTCTCTTCTCCTTCTGCGGAGGCAGAGAGGCGAGACAACAAGCTCGCGCAGGTGAAGGTACCCCCACCCCACCACCACATCCGCCTAAAGAAGATCTGGGAAAACCCTAATCCTCCCAATCTCGAAGCCCAGTCCTCTCCTTGGAACCCTGCGTTGGCGTCTCCGCCGGGTTGCCTTACCTCCGTCCCCCGCATCGCGCCCTTCGAGCTCCCATCCTTGTGGCGTCCGACGTCGTCGCTCCCCGGATAGCCGCTGACGACAGCTTGTTCCCTTAGTCCTGGAGGCTGGCGACGCCGATGCGTCCTCGCGACCTCGCTCCGACTGATATCGTGGGGCGGAGAGGATCCCGGAGCTTCCCCGTTGTTGGGCGCGGCGGGCGATGTCGAATTCCGGGCACTTGGCGCGAGTGTGTCAGTCTACAGGTAGACCGATGTACTGTTCGAGCTCAATCTAAATGCGTCCCTATTTCGCAATCGTTTCCCTTTAAGGAGTCTGGATCGAGGTCTTGGTGTTCTTTAACTGCTTTTGGAGGGGTGGAGCATTGGCACGAGTATAGCATTCTATATCTCTTTTCTCAGTTTGCTGTGTAATTCATCTGATCGCTTGGTTTCTGTAACACATTCCTAGAATGTTTAAATAGAACCCATAAAAGGGTGATTTTTCATTTGCTCTAGACGCTGCGGAAGTCTTCCCGGTGATTTCACACTATAAGACTTCTGTAGAGCTTCTGTTGGAGTGATCCATGTTGTTGATAACGGGGTAACAGTCGCCGCAGAATGCTTCAGTTTTCTGAGAAAGATTTGTTTTGCTTTAAGGAGAGATTGAAGTGAGATTTTCAAATGCATTTTCAGATAACCACTAAGTACTATCCCTTAAAAGGGTAGAAACATTAAATCCACAATAAATCCATAATGGTATAAGTTAGTCAGAAACAAATAAATCTTGCATATATGTGCTTATAACAGACAGACAATTTCTAGTCTGAAATGATGCTTCAGAATATATGTGAAACTGAGTTCTCATTTTAATTGATCCATATAGGAGGGTAATCAGACATGAGTGCATCTTATTGATAAAAAGGAGTTATTTCCCCCTCTGCTAGGTAGAAAGGCAAAACAGCAAGCTCTTGAAGGTGTAGGGCATGCTCCCTGCCACTTCCGCATAAAAAGGACCCGAGAAACTGTAATTCTTCCAATCTCAAAGGTCATTCTCTACATGGGAACCCTACATAGTTGTCTCCTCAATTTGCATGGTCTCCATTCCTTTGCCAACTTTGAGCTACGATCTGTGTGGCATCTGCTGTGGATGAGTCCCAGATCACTGCTGCTGAAAGCTTCAGCCCTTAGTCTGGGAGCTTGAAGATGCTCATTTCTGACTGAATCATGGCACTTGGTGGATGTCGATGCCTCCCTGTTCTTGGGCGTGGGTGAGGTTGAGTTCTGGGCTTTTGGCATGAGTTTGTTGGTGTAGAGGTGTTTGAGCTCAATCTAAACGTGTTCCTGTCTGTGGCATCATATCCCTTTTAAAAAGTCAAGTTCCAGGTGCCAGAGTCCTTTAGCTGGCTTTGGAAGTAATGCATTGACACGAGCATGGTATTCTGCCTCTCTTTTCTAATTGACTGGTCCAGGGGGGTTGACCCATTCAGTGTAGGTTATGATGGTCTGGGTTTTTGTTTCAGATGGTTTGCTGTATAATTGTTCTAATGTCTTGGTTTCTGTAACCCATTTCCAGGGTGTTTAAATGAAACCCATGTGAAATGTGATTTATCATTTCTCCCATATGCTGTGGAATTCTTCCCTGTAATGTTATTCTGTAAGACTTCTGCGGAGCTCATATTGTTAATAATAGGGTAACCAGTGCTGCAAAGTTCTGCTGTTCTCATATTGTTTGAACTTTGAAGTAGGAAATGAAGTGAGAGTCTCAAATGTTTTTTCAATTATTTGCTAAGGTACTAACCCTTTAAAGGGTATATACATTACTCCGTGATGGTCCCAGTTAGTCAGGAAAGTGCATCCTCTAGATATACTTCAACAGAAATCCAATGCCTATACAGAAATGATATTTCCGAATATATGTGAAACTGAGTTCTCGTTCAAGTGATCATTATATGAGGACAGTAAATGTTGTATTCACTAGTTCATTGTGACTCTGTAGTTATGCAGGATGCATTTGCTCCCATTAACATCAATAACTTATGTACACTGTACACTCATTGGCATTTTAATGCTTTAAAAAGTACAGTCTCTTTGAATCTGTCAGAATGTTTTCTGGTGCAAAGTCGGTGTTCATTTGATGCTAACATGCGTTTATGGCACATCAAACTTACAGGATTACAGAAAAGAGTTCAAAGGTTATTACTATTGCAGTATTTTCTAGTCATATTTTCTCTAGAGCCTGGTGCCAAAGCTGACCCACATCACCGTGCAACAGAAACTCCGTTAGGACTGCCTTCCATTCATGCATCGACAGGATTGACCTTTCAACATGGAATTGCATCTACCATTTCTGATGTTCCCTTGCCAGAAAAATTTCCTTCCATCTATAAGCAACATAGGAAGCATGCTGTGCCACAGGGCTCACCTTTAGCCATCCCTATTCCTGCCCGGTCTTCAAGGCATGGCTTATTATCAACCACTGGACGACTGCATTTGGAATTGTTACATTTAGCAAAACCTTCAATGGATCGACATTCTACTCCTAGTTTTACTCTCTCGGTTCCACCTACAGCGGATAATACTCCAGCAAATTCCAACGACAGTTCAGTTCCTTCTGCTCAGCCTCCATTTTCTGCTCATTCATCAGGTAAAAAGTTTGTTAGGAGTAAGCTTATAGTTCTATTTTGATTCAAGTAATTTAAGATAGCCTGCTCACTTATTCTGTTTCTGGGACAATTATCTCCGAAATAGTTATTAATACCTGGTTGGAATTTCCAGGTCAATCACAATGTTCACTCTCTCTCCCTCTTTCTATCACTTTCTTTTTCTTGAGCTTATTTTCACTTCAGAGATCCACATTTTTCTTTACTGGAGGCAGGATGTTGTGGACCACACATGGTGAAGAGGCGAGATAGTCGAGAATGCGATTGCGTGTTCCCTGTGATACTTGAGCTGTTCCTTTTCAATGTCTCTCTCAGCTCAAATTGGAGTGATAGGTTTCTCAAAGAACTGGCTTCTCAACTCCACCTGCGAGTTTCACAGTTTGAGATTGAAAACTTTTACGTCGTTGGTGTGTCTGGCCTCAATATCACGATGTATATTGCTCCACATACAGGGATTAGCTTCTCTGACACTGATGTGAATCGAATGAACGCTTCACTAACTTATCATAGTGTCCGTATTGCTGGTGGCTACAGACTGCTTAATTTGACCTGGTTTAAGCCATTGGCACCTTCTCCTGGTAATATGGTGCATCCTTCTTCTTAATTGCTCACATGTTACCTTTACAATAAGACATTTAAATTTGAAAATTTTTGCTCACATGTCATGATAGTGCCAACTTGATGTTCTTTACATGTTATTAAACAAATGTATGCGATTCTTGCTGATACTATTGATTATCAACACTTTGGCATCATGATTATGTTCGCTATCCCAGATTCTCATGACTGTTTCCCTACTTTGACTGTGCAAGCTTCAAGAATGCCCTTTTATTGTTTTCCCTCTTTGTATGTAAGTTGGATATAATAAGATGTTCACTTTATTTGTGTCAAAATAAGATATTGTTGATGTCTTAATTATACCTATGTTCCAATTAGCTAGGAAGCTCTACTTCTTGAAGATGTTTCTACGGTGGTGAAATTACCATATGGAAGATAATCAAGTGATGTCTTCTTGTCATTATCATTTACTATGATCTAACAATGCTTGGCCCTTCTTAGTAGCATGAGTGGAGGAGCCTTCTCACCTTGTGTTGGTGAGGAGTGGGCATTGCAGAAGAACATGCTGTTTTGAGCAGCGTGGATGGTTTTATATTGAATAGTGTGTGGGGAGGTGGGAAGGGACTTCATGGAGATCTAGAGGCTGTGGATGGAGGAAAATCCAACAAATGATACTGTTTGCGGGAGGCTGCTTTGCTGCTCTTTCAATTTTCAATTACAACTGTGGAGCTAAGAAGTTTTTGCTTAAAGGTGGACAATGTGCTAGATAGTTTTATCATGACTGACCCCTTCTTATTCTCACCCCAGGATACAAAATGTGCCAAGATTCCTGTTGAAGTCAAATGACTTAAGAATATCTGAAGAAAGGGAGTGCATTTAAAGTTTATGCTTTTCCCAAACAGAAGTGTCGAACAAGGACCCACTATGCTAGGTTCCCTGTTATCAAAAAAAGAAGTACTGAACAAGGATCAACCTTGATTCTTATTCTCACCCCAGGATACAAAATGTGCCAAGATTCCTGTTGAAGTCAAATGACTTAAGAATATCTGAAGAAAGGGAGTGCATTTAAAGTTTATGCTTTTCCCAAACAGAAGTGCCGAACAAGGACCCACTGTGCTAGGTTCCCTGTTATCAAAAAAAGAAGTACCGAACAAGGATCAACCTTGATTCCCTTAGGGCCAGTTTGAGAACGGGGTGGGGTGGCTTACTCGCGCCCCACCGCGCGAGTAAGCCACTCGACCCCGGTTAGGGAGGGATGGGTGTGAGAAGGGCGGGTGGGGCCCACCGTCCTCACTCATCGGTTGGGATATCCCAACCCGTTCTCAAACTGACCCTTAGGAGGTAGCTTGAAGCCTTGACTGTGCAAGTACCAAAGATGTAGGAACATCTTTCTTCATCTGTAGAAAAGCTCATGTTGGCCATGGTTGTCCTGTTTGGACATGGGGGGAGGTGCGACATGCATATAGGAAACTCATTGCAGCAGAACCAGAGACCTCTCAGGGCAAAAGGTTGAATTGAAGATGATGAGTAGCACCCAATTCAACTCAGCTGACCTGGTTGACTCATCTTTCCTCTCTGATGCAGCAGGTCCTATGAGCCATGGTTTGCCATCTCGGATTGACTTGGTCTGACTCATACGAGTTGGATTGTATCTGGACCGGACCAGGCCTAGATATGCATGGAATCATCCAGGTCTTTAAGACCCCGAGTTGGACCGATGCGACTCATTTCTGGGCCAGACCGAGTCGGACCAGACCTCCAAGTTAGCCAACCTTTCTCTGAGCCACACTTAGGAAGGAAAATAAGAGGAAAATGGTATTTCTTCTGCTAATCATCTCTCCAATTTCAGATAATTAGAGATTTTTAGTTTTTCAATCCCTATAATCTTTCATATTTAGGGACTAGCTACTTCAATCTTGATATTTTGTGATAGCCCGTAACAATTACACATTTCTTTGATGAACACCCTTTTCAGGGGCTCTTTCCTTTACACTTGATGGGTTTTTTTCTAGTTTTCTGGGGTGCTTCACTAAGTAACTTGCGATTATGAGGAGTTATAAATAAATATCTAGATTGGAGGAGCTAAGTTCTAAATATGAAGAATTATAGGGATTGAAAACTAAAAATACCTAATTATCATGAGTTTGATTTGGTTTCAAGTCTTACTCTGGAGGTAATCTTCCTTTCTTGAGGCTGAACTAGTGATGCAAAAGGAAAAGGATAATCCAAAATATCTGTCTTTATCCGAAGCTTACAGGACACATAAGGATACACATTCAAGGATAAGGATAAGGATACTATCCTTATCCTTTTTATTTTGGACAAGGAAAAAGAAACAGTTTTTTCCATATCCTCTAACCCAATTATGTGCCTTTGTGTGTGTGTGTGTGTACACATACATACATAATATAATGTGTTTTATGAGAACCCTTATCAAATGTTGACCGATACTAAAGCTGATGTAGATAGCCAACTACGTTCTTATAAACCATCTCCAACAAATAGTGTAAACTTCGTATCTTCATCTTAATGTATTGCAAAGATGGATCTTCTAACCAAAATCGATGATTAACAACCAGTAGAATGACTTGAACTCTTAAAAGCTAGAATCTTCTTCAAGTCTCAAGTTGATCTGAAGAACAAGCTAAGGACCAAGAAATCTATCTCCATCTTACCAATGTTGTCAGAGGCGTGAGGCGACTGAGGCGACCAAGGGGTCGCCTTATACCTCAAATGTCTAGGCAATGGCCTAGTCGTTTGAGGCGTTTGAGGCATTTTATTAAAAAATATATATAAACAATTCAAAAAATATAAATATTTGTCTAAATATCACAAAAAATACATACATACAATCAAGATTTTCAATAAAATTAACAACAATCAAGATTTGAGGCAAAAATACATAGGGTAAGTCAATCAAGATCTTCTGGGACTAGCCCTCCCGGGAGTGAGGCGTTTGAGGTGAAAGCGAGGCAGTTTGGGGCCGCCACGCCTCAAAAACCGCCTAGGCGCGCTTTTGATAACATGGCATCTTACCTTCTATTTTCTGAAGGTCCAGCTTCGTCAATCGAGGGATCCTTATGCCAACGAGGCTCTTGGGGTTAGAAAAATCTTCTTCTGCTACATGCTTTGTTCCTTGAAATACCTACTCGATTTATTGGAATTCGGAGCTAGGGAACCCTACCATACTCCCATACTTCTTTCTTTAAATCTTAAGTCTCTCCTCTTGGGAATCTTTCACTAAAAAGCTTTGAAGTCAGTGCATGGAGATCAAATGATGAATAAACAAGTGAATATATGCAACATCACAAAGATCAATTTAAAAAGTTCATATGGAATTTCAAATACTATTCGATAATTTAACCTTTATGTATCCATCTTTGATCATTTTTAAGAATAAGGTTAAGTATGCATATGTATAAGGACAAGGAGAACTCTGCCATGGCCGGTCCCAAGCCCAGATGAGAAAGGAGGGTGGTTTGCGTTAGGTTGACAGCTAACAATAAAATTTTGTCACATCTCCCACATGAATTTTGACCTAAATACATTTTGTGCTAATGCTAGGGCGTCTCTCGGAAGCGACGCGTTACATCGGAACCCAGATGAAATGATAAGTGAGCAAGGGCTAGCTAGGGCGTTCTCCGTAAGCGACACGCCGCAATGGCGCCCTATTGCGGTGTCAAATAGGCAAGGGTTTCCGTGTGGGGTTGGACGTTCACGGGTAAAGAAGCTAGTCCAAAAACATAGGATTCGTCTAGCTACTTAGCATATAGGAACTTTAACGGGTAAGGGTTTAGAATTTGTTAAGTTAATGAAGGACAGGAGAGTTAGCATAGCTTGCTTACAAGAAACTAGGTGGAAAGGACATAGAGTTAAAGATATTGATGGATATAAAATTTGGTATACGGGTAATAATAACTCTAGAAATGGTGTTGCTATAATAATAGATAAAATCTTAAAAGATAGAGTTGTAAAAGTTAATAGATTGGGAGATAGACTGATGTTAATTAAACTTATCTTAGGTGAGGATATTTTAAATATAATTAGTGCATATGCACCTAAAGTAGGATTAGAAGAGAGCATTAAAAAGTAATTTTGGGAAGCTATTGATAGTTTGATCCAAACTATCTCTAGTGAAGAGAGAATCTTTGTTGGAGGAGATCTTAATGATCATGTGGGTAAAGATAATAGAGGTTATGAGAGGATTCATGGAGGATTTGGTTTTGGCAATAGAAATGATATGGGATGTATTATTCTTGATTTTACTATGGTCTATGATCTAGTAATTGTTAATACCTTCTTTAAAAAGAGGGACGAACACTTAACATACAAGAGTGGAACATATATAAGTCAAATTGACTATTTTCTTATTAGGAAGGTTGATAGAGTTTTATGTAAAGATTGTAAAGTTATTCTTGGAGAGAGTCTAGCCCCTTAACGTAGGTTGTTAGTAATTGATATCATTATCCCTAAATTCAAAAGAAAGACCATTATAAATAATTGTTCTAAGATCAAATGGTGGAAGTTAAAAAGTAAAAGTTTAGAAATATTTAAAAATCATCTATTAAAGGAAAATATTTGAAATTTAGAACAAGAAACTGATATAATGTGGAATAACGTTACAAATTGTATAACGAGTGTAGCAAAACGACTCTTAGGCGAATCTAAAGGTAAAAAGAATTTAGGAAAAGAGACTTGGTGGTGGAGTGAGGAAATCTAAAATACCATTAGAGTAAAAAAGAGTGCTTTAAAGTTTGGCAAACTAATAAAAATAGTCAAACTCTAGAAGTTTATAAAATTGCTAAAAAGAGGGTTAAGAAAATAGTTAGCGAAGTTAAATCAAATGCATTTATATAATAAATTAGGAACCCGAGAGGGTGAAAAAAATATATTTAAAATTGCTAAATTAAGAGAAAGGAAAACTAAAGATTTAGATCATATTCGTTGCATTAAAGGTGAAGATCAAAGGGTTTTAACTAAGGATATTGAGATTTAAAAGAGGTGACATAGTTATTTTCAGAAGTTACTTAATGGAGATTGCGTCAATAATTTTTCTTTAGAAGGTGTCCAAGAGTCAACAAGATTTGATACATATCAGTATTTCAGGTGTATTAAGATGTCAGAAGTGGAGGATGTTTTAAGGATAATGAAAGTGGGCAAGGCCTTAGGACCAGATGACATACCTATTGAAGTATGGAAAGGCCTAGGAGACATTAGTATTTAGTGGCTAGCTAAATTTTTCAATAAAATTTTAAAGGAACGAAGAATGCCAGAAGTTTGGAAAAAAAGTGTCGTAATTCCTTTCTATAAAAACAAATGAGATATTCAAAGTTGCAATAATTATCGTGGAATTAAGCTTATAAGTCATACTATAAAACTTTGAGAAAGAGTAATCGAAAAATGCCTCCGATGTATGACTACTGTATCGAAAAATTAGTTTGATTTTATGTCGAATAGATCTACTACAGAAGTTATTTTCTTACTACAGCAACTAATGGATAAGTATAGAGAGATGGGAAAAGATTTGTATATGGTTTTTCTTGATTTGGAGAAGGTGTATGATCGAATACTGAGAGAATTGATTTGGTGGAGATTAAGAAAGAAAGGAGTCTCTCAAGGATATGTTGATTTGGTTAAGGATATGTACGAAGGTGCTATTATTAGTGTTCGAACTATTGTTGGAGAGACTGGTGACTTTTCAGTTTCTATAGGTTTGCATCAATGTTCTGCACTAAGTCCGTATCTCTTTGTCTTAGTTATGGATGAAGTAACAAAACAATTGCATGAGGATATCCCTTTGCGTATGTTATTTGCAGATGATATTGTCTTAATTGTTGAGAGTATTGATGCTTTAAATGTTAAGTTAGAGTGTTGGAGACATGTCTTGGAGTCTAAAGGTTTTAAAATTAGTAGGAGCAAGTCATAGTTTATGCATTGTAATTTTAGTAATGGGAGAGTGGTGCAGGAAGATATGGTTCTAATTGATGGACATAACATTCTAAAGAGTAGTATCTTTCGGTACTTAGGGTCTATCATACAAGAGAATGGGGAGATTTATGACGATGTTGCACATAGGATTAAGGCGGGTTGGTTAAAATGGAGAAGTGCATCAGGAATCCTCTGTGATCGTCGTATGTCTGTGAAACTCAAAGGAGATTTTATAGAACGGCTGTGAGACCTGCTTTGTTATATGGTACCGAGTGTTGGGTAGTACGAAAGGAACATATTCACAAAATGTGTGTAGCAGAGATGAGGATGCTGAGATAGATGTGTGGCAGGACTAATAAAGACAAGATTAAGAATGAGCGCATCCGTAAGGACTTGGGGATAGCCCCAATTGATAGTAAAATGAGAGAAAATAGACTCAGGTGGTTTGGACATGTGCTTCGTCGTCCTAACTCAGTGTCGGTTAAAAGATGTGACCAAATCTTAGTGGATGCTAGTAAAAGAGTTCGGAGAAGGCTTAAAATGAGATGGTGCGATGTTATTAGGAAGGACATTAGTTTGTTGGGTTTAAATATGAATATAGCACTTGATAGAAATCTTTCGCAGAACATGATTCATGTAGTAGACCCCAAATAATTGGGATAAGGCTATGATGATGATGATGATGATGTATAAGGACAAGGATAAGGTCAAGGATAGACTTTTTATGTTGAGGATAAGGATAGAGCTACAATCCTCACCGTTAAGTAACCTTTTACTTTACAGCCTGTAAGTGATAAAATGCTATCGATTATTTACTTTGGTTGGGCAACGGCAGTCCGAGGAGACCTGGGAACTTCTTTGGGAAGATAAGTAGCAGAACCATGAAAATCAAGCTAAGTCAACCATTGGGGACATCATTTCTGAAAGCAGATCTACTTCTTTTGTATCTTGTTGAATGTGTCATCTTCTTGAGGCTGGAGGTTCCTACGATTAGGTTGTGGTTTATGAATAATGAAACATTTTTGGAAAAGCTGAGGAGACTTGGGAGGAAATGTGTCAAAGAGTTTGTGGGAAGCATCATGTATCGTCTGTTTTGAACCTGCGACTAAGAATTGTCAGGGAAAGTATTTTTCTGCATGCAGTAGATGTTTAAGGCCCACAAATGGAAGCTGCTTGTCATCCATTTTGAAGAATATTATGGATACTTCAAAAGGGAAAAATATCATTGGTAGTCGAGATATCATTGGTTTCACTTTTGAATTCTGTATGGAAGACGTCAGTAAGTCGTTAGATATCTCCAAAAGCTTCAGTTTGGTCACTTCGAAAGTGGGAAGGTGTACACGATCTATCTGCAACAGGGTGACGACCTGCACTATGACAAGTTTCAGAAGAAATGCTGGAGGTGAGGAGATTGAGGAGTTTCTGCAATTGGCTGAAATTCTGTCTTTGAGAATTATTCCAGACATAGAGGACAATATACAATCTGGAGATGGGAGGGAAGTGGCAGGCTCTCTCTCAAATCCCTAGAAATATTTTGTCATTTGTGGGTTGCGGTGGGGGTTGCAGTTATAAGTGGCCTAGGTACATTTTAAAGAAAGTATGGACAGGCAAAATTATAATGGTCCTGGGTAAGTTGTGCGACTTTAGATAGAGTCAAGTCAAGACTTTCAACAGGAGTGGAATGGGAAACATGTTTTGTTTGTGGTTTGTCTACAGAAAATTGTGACCATCTGTATATTTGTTCACTGTGGAATTAATAGAAGCTATCTGGATTATTATCTTCAAAACCTTCAGTTTGACATGGAAGCAACCAGATTTTACTGTTCACCTATGGTTGGAATGGAAAAATTTGAAAGCTTAGGTAGATGAGGATCACTTGTTGTCCTTACTTTATTGCCGCACTGCGGGCAGAGAGGAAAGAGAAACATGAGGTGCCTCAGATGGGAAATAGGAATTCATTTGCTATTATCAAGCATCTTGACTTTGGTTAGGGGGTTGGACTTTTGGTAGAGGCGGTGATGGGGTGGGGGCAATGGGCAATGTATAATTGTATATTCTTTTCTATGTAATTGATCAAAGCTCATAACACCAGGGGGAGTGGGGATTTTGGAACTTCTATCATCTTGATAGAGATTCTTTTCATGCTCCTTTTGAGTATAGGGTTGTACCTAATATTGTATTAATAATATAAATTGTTGAATATGTTCCACCTTTCCAAGAAAGCTTTCAGTTTTTCTTTATACGTATTTGTCAATCAATTTATCACAAATAAACATATGCCGACAACTTAGTGTAATAAAATTGATACTGTTACACTACTATTGGTTGAGGAAAATCCATAGATTTTTGTTTGCTTTATCAAGTTGAAATCGAATATGCTCCTAGGAAAGCTTCTAGAACCATCATTAAATCTCTGTAGCTAGCATAACCCTCAGAGTTGGATTGGAAGCATTTGTGCATTAATGAAGTTTGTCTTGGGATATCTGTGTGTTGCAACACAGAAAAATTTTAGGAAAGAAATCATGTTCATTTGTTGAACATGAATGCACATTTGTTAGCTATTTAAACAACGTGTGCATTATTAATTCCATGAAATTGGGTTTACCAGACGATTAAGGTTCGGGTGTTAGACTTTTTCCCACTGATCTTGGCCAGTTTTAATTTACATCGGCATAAAGTCGAACACCTTTATTTACCTGTCAAAGAAGAGTTATTGTCCTCCGCGATATCGGTTATGATATTGAGGGCAAATTCACAACAACAACGATAAACACCTTTAAAAGGGTAAGGGTATTTATACCCTAGTGAGGGTGAACATGTAATTTGGTTTAGGACACAATAGACCTATAAGCCTATGAGAATAGGGGTGGGTCTAAAATTTAAGCAAGGATTGGGCAGTGACTCGAATATTGTCACAGTTTGAGACTATCTAGGGACTTAGATGTAATTCGGTAGGGACAAGGGTATATTTGTAATTCAATATCTCCCATGGTTTATTTGTAAATTTGAGTTTTGGATGACATGTGTGCAATTAACCTGTGTTGAAGAACGGCCTACACACATTTAGCTGGAAGCCAAGACATTTTTGTAATCCTTAAAAAGAATGAAGGGTATTTGCATAAATATAAAACTTTTCTGCAAATACGACTTTGTCAGCGAATTGTAGCTTTTACTGGGCTTTTCCACAAAATGCGGGAATTTCTGAAACTTGTAGGCTATTTATGCAATTACAGGAAATTGCAAGATTTTTCTTGTAATTTTGGAGGTATTTTCGTAATTTCTGATTAATTCAGAAAATTATATTATTTTATCGTCAAATTATATAGAAAATTACATCACAAGGCCCTTAGGGGCATAAGTGTCAACCCAAGGGTATTTATGAAACATACCATTATGTGGGTCTCCACAAAAACACAAAGAACAAAAGTTCTAAGCTCTCCTTTGCTGCTCCTCCGGATGTTCTCTCCGACTTCCTCCTCTCTCTTTTTCAAGTGGGGACCACAAGATTTTTATAGAGGTTAGGGGGTCATTCGGGACAAGATAGGTTAGGGGGTCATTCGCTCCGTCTACACCGTTCGTCGAGGGAGGAAGCTTCCATCCTGTTGGACTGTCTTGCCGACACCTGTTGGACACCCCGCAGGTGGGACGAAGATTCTTGTCTAATTGTCTCCTTGCTGCGAGGCATTTTCCTTTAATGTCGGGCATCCGACGGGAGTTCTCGAGGTTTGGAATTTGTTCGAAATTATAACGACGCTAGGCTTTGTGCCATTTTATCGGTCGTCATCAGACTGAATTAATTTTAAATATCTCGATTAATTCGAGAAAATGGTGAGACATCCAACGGGGCTCCTGGAGTTCGTAAATGGCCTGTTGGAGCGACGATGCTAGCTTTATGCTATTTGCCGACCATTACCAGACCGATTTAATTTTATCTTGATTGGCTTAAGAAAAATAATGGGCTCAAAAAATGCCCCCCCGAACGGGATGTTCGTCAGCCGGAGGTGGAGGCAGGCGTCCCGTGCCCTTTGCGGTTTTTTTGATTCCCCAAGTCTTTTTGACATGACGGGGTTTCTTGCACTTGCTTCAATTGATTTGTTGTCATTTTTTGCTTGAATTCTCTAACTTTGCTCCTTGTTTTGTTTCTATCGCAGACTTTTTATCATTGCTCGCTACGACGGAGATAGAGGTTACGCCAAGAGATTAAAGGTTAGAGGCTCTGAGGATCCTTGTGTGAAACAGACTAACAATCCTATGTTGCCACTCCCTCTGCGCATAATTACGGCGGATAACTTTGACTCAGTGGACCGTAGCCTATTCTTATTTGCAGAGGGGCCGATTGAGGAGATAGGCTTTGAGGAGGGTGTTGTTGATATATCAAGAATTTCCAAGAATGGCATTTACATATACGACCGGTCATGGGGATACCCATTACACTATCGGTTGGACTAGCATCTTCTTCTTTTTATTCAGAGCTTTGTCCTTCTGCACATGGAGGTTGAGGATCCACTCTTGTTAGATGAGAGGTGCCGTCTCGAGCGAGCCATAATACTGGGACCAGATAGCATGCAAGGTACTTGCACTCTCTCTTATCTGAGCTTTCCAGAGGATTTTGCTTGGTAGGCACCTTATCCAATCCAGATCAGAAGAGCCTAGGTTTCTTCAACAACTATGAAAACTTTGAGATCTATGTTGCACCTTTGTCGCCGGCCTCCTTGGATTTGTACGGCCATCATAAAGCCACGGAGCCTGCAGTTGATGGCATGACTTTGACACTGTCAGGTTTCAGTTTACGGACGACGAATACGACCACGACTGCTTGCTCGAGAGAATATTGGCACTCAAGACCCCTAGCTGGTAAGGAAAATGGTCCATCATTCTCTCCCACAACTGTGAAAACTTTGAGATCTGTGTTGCACCTTTATCGCCGGCCTCCTTGGATTTGTACGGCCATCATAAAGCCACGGAGCCTGCAGTTGATGGCATGACTTTGACACTGTCAGGTTTCAGTTTACGGACGACGAATACGACCACGACTGCTTGCTCGAGAGAATATTGACACTCAAGACCCCTAGCTGGTAAGGAAAATTGTCCATCATTCTCTCCCACAACTGTGAAAACTTTGAGATCTGTGTTGCACCTTTGTCGCCGGCCTCCTTGGATTTGTACGGCCATCATAAAGCCGCGGAGCCTGCAGTTGATGACTTTGACACTGTCAGGGTTTCAGTTTACGGACGACGAATACGACCACGACTGCTTGCTCGAGAGAATATTGGCACTCAAGACCCCTAGCTGGTAAGGAAAATGGTCCATTATTCTCTCCCACAACTGTCATCAAGGGGTGACAGAGTGGCTAATGGGTGTCCTTCGCGTTTACAATGCAGTATTAGACAAGACGGGGATCCGCCATGCAGTGACAGCTGCACTATACTCTTATCTCTGTTACACAGGTCTTCTGTAGGGCTTGGCGGAAAGATTTAACCGCCGCTGGAATAATTTTGTCACAATACAGGGTGAAACATCTTTTGACCTCTGGGCCTTTCACAAGATTTCTGGGCTTCCCGTCTGTGATCGCGCTTATGATGAGGTGTGTCTTGATGATTTGCACCGTAGTCACACCAATGGCGTCGGGAGATATTGCATGGCATATTGTTACAGGTACTTGATGAAGACCTGGAGAGATTTGGCCCAAATGGGTGAAGACAAGACTCCTCACACATCTAGAGTGACTTTGAATGCCTGGGTCGGTGGGTCCGGCATTTTTATAATGGTCCTTACTGTTTTTATGAAGAGTTCACTCAGCCCGGGGTGCCTTTGGTCCAGTACAAAGAGGTGATAATAAAATTTCGTCAGCATCCACGTCACCTGTCCGCTCCTAAAAAAGGATGGAACTCACGAGGGGTATCACCCCTTACATACTTGGCCGCATATCTGGCTTACTGGTTAGCCACTTTCGTGATTCGTCATGGCAAGGAGGGTATTCTTAGAGCTGAAGTTATCTATCCAGCATGTCTTGTGGCTTGTGGGCAAAGGGTTGCTATTGCTCCTGCAGCCCTTGTCAACATATATCACTCCTTTGGGGCCTTGACTAATCATTCTTCGCCTCGAAATGAGCATTTTGATGTCCACTCACTATTTGAGTGCATGGGCTGGGCTTCTGCTTCCAAAATTTTCTCAAAGGTCGACATCCGACAACCTATGGTGCCTCTTATCTTTGCTTTATGCGGTCACCCGGACCAAGATATGTTCACACAGTTGATTGGTGCTCGCCGGATTTTAAATTTTGTTCCCACCAGGGGAAAGGAGGGTTTGGCTCTTGATCACTGCTCCTACCTTTTCATCCTTTTTTTGAGCAAGAAGGGGACAAGGCTGTCTACAAGTTATCTTCTCATGCAGAACCGGCACCATTTACTTTTGTTGAATGGGCGTTTTGTATGCATCCTAGTGTTCTTGTTTACCGTTGGTTCAGCACCGAGGTTCTTCCAAAACTTTGGATACGAGCAGGCCATCCCACCCAATTCCGAGTTTCCATTGGCCCTTTGGTAATATAAACACTTGGATGCGCATTTAGTTTCAGCAGCGTGGTGGGATTTCTTTTGTTGTGGCATAAAGAATGAGTACCTCATCCCAATTCAAATGCGCAGAGGCCGCTTTGATGTTTATTATGTACGATGTTGGTTCAAAAACAACAATGTCTTTAGGTAACATGTTGATATTTTGAGATCAGTTGGGGAGAGACGCTTGAGGAAGGAGGACATGCCACCTTTATTTTTTGATCCCGGCTTTGTCAAATCACATTTTTGTGCTGCGACGGTTATAAATAAGATTGAAACAACTCTTGATCGGAAGCCATACATCGGGTCTTTCAAGCTTTTAAAAGATGCAATGATCAAACCTTCAGTGGCCTCTTCTTCTCACCAAGGTGCTGCTTCCGATTCCCCGAAGGCATATTTATGATGGGAACATTTCCGCACCTCCTGTGGTTTCAAGAAAAAGGCCCAGCTGTCAGAGCCGATGTTTGAAGGGACCTTTGCCAACAATGCAATTACAGAATGGAGGGTCCATATCATAAATGCAATTGGCTTGGCCCACCCCATGGAATATATTTTCAATGTAGAGGTGGCTAATACGCCAAGTGATATTCTGGATGCTGCGAAGAAGGCCGCTCATGCCCTTAGATTGAAGCATGAGCCGATCATTTTGAAGCCATTAAGGCCTATAGGATCCACAGGTGAAAACTTTGCTTTATTCACCTCTTTCTTGTATGTTTTTCTCCCTTTCTTTATGCTGTTTCTTGATCTGAATGCCGCCCCTTTATCTTGTTTTGTAGTGGATGTCCCACTAGTCACGATGGTGAGGTCTCCCCCATGGGGAACTCTCTGGATATGAAACCTGCAGAACATGCAGCCTCCTCCAAGAGACAGAGCTGAAGACGATGGAGAGAATGTGCGACCGGTCTCACGTCCTCGAACCAAGGAGGCGAACCCTGCCGAGACTGGGGCATCTAGTAAGTGATCGGCCTTCTCCCCCCTTCCTTTTTTTAGAGCTCATTTGTAGTCTCCTATGAGTGACATGATTTTTGTTTGGTTTGACTTAGGTCATCTCGAAGCGGGGGTAGGAATTAGCTTTTCTCCACCTCCTGGTGGTGGCTCTAACATTTTTCTAGAAATTGAAAGTCTAGATCTCTTTAACGACGATTACACGCCGATCACCGATGGCTCCCCCTACACTGGGGCAAAAGAAACCATTATAGGCCAGTCATCAGGTAAACATCCGCGTCTCCCTTTTCGTCCTTCCACATTCGATATATGCGAGAACGTGTAGATTCTTTTATTTACAATCATTTTTTCATCTTCACAAGAGGACGAGAAGTCATACCCAGTCTTTCTCCCATTAGAGAGGGCTCTAGCTCTTCCTCCAACGGGGAAGATTCTAACTCCTAATGAGGGGAACTCCGGTTCTTCTAGCGAAGAGGACTCAAGTTCTCCCTCTAATGAGGAACATTCTTCGGCTTCTAAGAGCTCCCTTGAAAGTGGGGAAGTGAGAGCTATTGTAGGTGAGCCAGGAGCTAGGCTCTCATCTTTATTTTCTTGTTTTATTCTTTCATCATTCTTTTCTTATTTAAGTTGTTGTAACTTGTGCAGCCACTGATTTGTCGGCCTCCATGAATATGTTCTCAGAGCTCATTAAGCCTGATCTGAGCATCGAGCTCCGAGATTATCATGAGGACTCAAGGGCTGAAGTAGCTATGGCATCTGGCATCGCCGATGTGGTTGAGAAAAGCCTCCCAAAATTGGGAGCTTCCAATGGCATCATACCGTCTTTTGCACCAGGGCTATTGGTTTGTACCGCATGTTTGGTGGAAACTGGAGCTGGTGATCCTCCCAGTAAACAACTTGTCTTGTTTGTCTCTTCCTTTGCTAATCTCCTTTCTTCTTTGAGTTATTGGTGCTTATTGTGTTGCTTCGCCTTATTATAGCCGTTGGCCATATGGAGACAAGATCCGATCCCACGGCCGGAGAGACCCTTGACAACGATAAAGCCTCAGAGGTCCTTCCAGAACAACGAGACCAAAACCATGCCCTTGGTGCTCCCACAACCTCTGAGGGTTTGTCTCCAGAAGCACTTTCTGTTGTGACCCCTATTGTTGAGAGCGGCCTACTAGATAGGTTTCTTCTACCCTTTCTTAGTGTTTTGTATATTGGGATGTTGGAGCGCACCTTTGTTGCTTTCCTCCTTCATTATTTTAGGTACAGAAGGGTCTGAGGTGGAGCCATAGACTATAGGAGTTGTAGCACAATTCCAAAAGCACGCTATGACGACCCTGAATGAGGGAGAGTGGTTCCTTCGGAGACACCCACTCTTATAGAGTCGGCCCCTCCTGCCATTTCTGAGGGAACTAGTGCTATGGAATTGGGTAATTCTTATTTCATTTTAGTTCTGAGAAGTGTGCCTTCCTGCACTGCATCCATCATCCATTTTTTATACGCAAGGAGCGCTGCAATAGATGCCCAGGCGATTGAAGCTTCCTCGCTTCCATCTTCTGAGTCCGCTGTTATTGTCTCCTCATCTTCTGGGATGGAGGAGAGGACTTCCTCATAGGCGGTGCCTAGTCCAAGTCCTATTTCTGGTATAGACTTGCAAATTCTATATTGGAATCTTGTGCTTCCCCCCTTTTCTTCGTAAGTTTTATAATCATTGTTTGTTTGCTGCCCCTATTGGAGATGTTCTGACAAGGTTGTCAGAGTTTCCTATCTTAGGCATAGAATGGCCAAGCCTTCCGCATCCAAGGGTGCCACTGGTAAATGCTGACGTGGCTGCCATGCTACTTTAGAACCTCGAGCCTTTGCATCAGCGGTATCCTCTCCTCTTGATTGAGGATATGGGGAGTATTCTTGAAGGCTACACCAGAGGCTACCATGAGTTCGGACTTCCTAAAGAGACTTGGATGTTAGCACTCGAAGCCCTGTGGGACAAATTCACCCATCTCCATGTCGTCCAAGAGTGGAAGATGAAGGCCCTACTGATAATTGAGCAGCAACGAGAGAAGCGATCTGAGCTGAAGGTAGTCCAGGCAGCGAAACACATTCAAGTTGAAGCTGCCCATGGCCGTAGTAAAGAGGCCTCAATCAAAGCAGAGGAATTAAAAAGCGAGGCACAGTCTCTCATACAAAAGGCTCAAGACTTGTTTGCCACCTCCTAAAGTGTTGAAGAGGAGGGACGCCGGGCAGAGGTTGAGGCAGCAGCCCTCTCGCTTGAATTTGACATGCTTTAGGAGGAGATGCTTTCGAGAGAGGCTCATATTGCAGACTTGGAGAGGAGCAAGCCCAAATCCTGACGAACTTTTTTCTTTTTTCTTTTCCTTTTTCTTTTTGTTACCAGGACTTAACTGCGTTTGTTTAACATTTGACTTTACTTGCATGTAGTAGACATCACCATATTTCTTATATATAGTTGACAACATTCTTTCTGCATATATCTGGTTGGGTATCCAGTTGAAAACTTTTGCGACTTGTTCAACATTCATCCTTGGTTACTACAAGGATTTGTCTCGGACCTCTTTTATGATGATGAATGAAAGAAAGATAGAGTTGAGTAAAAATTGTTATCTCTATCTTTCCTCATCTGTCTCTTCTCTTTCTTCCCCTCTCTCTCTCTCTTTTATATTATCAGCTCTCCCGCCCTTTCAGGTTTTCGTCAAAGCTGCCCCCTTTAACTTTTTCTTGTGCACTCTTGCGGATTTTCACACTGAGAGGTAATTCATTTTTGCCTGAGACGTCCTCGCGAGTTTTCACCTCAGTCGGTTCAAGACATTTTTACCCTTAGACGTCCTCCTAATAAGGGCGGCTAAGTCTGTCGGGGAACATGTGTTTTAAGCCTCATTTTTTTTTGAAATCACCCATAGCATCAATGGGACATGTATAATATCCGTATGGATTGGGTAGTTGTAGTTGACTGACTTTTGTGGTTTGAAGATCAAAAATCTTGGACTTAGATCGACTGACTTTCGCGGTTTCAAAGCTAAAGATGGGCATTTGGGCTGGTTGACCTTTATGGTTTGTAGCCAAGGAATAAGATTTGTATCGGCTCACCTTTGTGGTTTAGAAGCCTAGGGGATAGATTTAGTTTGGCTGACCCTTATGGTTTGTAGCCGAGGGACCTTGGTTTCAAGTTTAGGTTGGTTGACCTTTGTGATTTGTAGCCAAGGAATTTGGATATGAGTTTGGATTTTGGTGGATTTGAGTTTGGATTTCGGCTGAACTTTGTGGTTTATAGCTGAGAAATTTGGATTTGGGTTTAGGTTTTTCTGCTGACCCTCGTGGTTTGTAGCCAAAAATTAGAATTTGGGTTTAAATTGGCTGACCTTTGTGGTTTATAGCCAAATAATTTGGATCTGGGTTTGGATTTTCGGTTGACCTTTGTAGTTTGTAACCAAAAATTAGAATTTGGATTTAGGCTGGCTAACCTTTATGGTTTATAGCCAAGAAATTTGGATTTGGGCTTTGGTTTTTCGATGGGCCTTTGTGGTTTATAGCCAAAAATTTGGGGAATTTGAGTTGTTTCCGAGATGAGTTTGATATGTTTGGACCGGTGGGGGCAAACATTGTGGGCCGATTTCGGTGATGTAGCCATGAATTGGAAATTCGAGTGGCCAATTGTTGTAATTCAGTTGCCATTGTGGGATGAAGCCATTGAACAGGGCTTGCCCATATCAGCGGCCTGCAATAAGAAAGATTTTTTTTTTTACAAACCTCTTCACCCTTCTGGGTTTTTTTGCCAACGTTGCCCCCCCCCCCCCCTTTAGCTTTTTCTGGAGCGCCCTTGTGGTCCCCCCCTTTAGCTTTTTCTGGAGCGCCCTTGTGGGTTTTCACACCAAGGGGTTGTCCATTTTTGTTTGAGGCACCCTTATGGGGTTACACACCGAGGGGCTACCCATTTTTGCCTGAGGTCGGGTCTTTGTGACATTTTTACCCTTAAGTAACCAACGAACTAGCTGCCTAAGTCCGTCGGGCACCTCTATTTTAAGTTCCATTTTTTTTGAGTCAATCTTGATCACATGTCTCGAGACGATTGTTCTTTGAACTCGTGCTCTGACCCATGGTACAACTTCATGTGTTTGCCATTGAGAGAAGGGAATAGATTATTTCCTTTATGATCAACGATCATGTACGCTCCTCTTTCATAGACCGTTTGAACAATGTAAAGCCCACGTCAATTGGATTGGAGCTTGCTACTGGATCTCCTCGCCAAGACCTCCTTTTCTTTGACCATAACAAGGTCGCCTTTTTTGAATACTCTTTGTTTGATAAGCTTGTCATAAGCATGTGTCATCTGGGCTTGATACACTTGCAGGTGTTTGTAAGCCCGTAATCTTTCGCCTTCCAAATTTGATAAATCTTCGAGCCTCCTTTCTATTTCAGTTTGGCCCTGGTCTGGTAACCCAGCGTGAACAATGACATGGTAAGATGTCAGCTCAATTTCTACGGGCACTCCGCTTCAGCCCCATAGACTAGGGAGAATGTGGAACAGTCTGTGGGTGTCTTATAGATAGTTCCAAGCTTCGTGCACCTTTTCATCCCAATCTCTTTTGCGGCCAACAATTATCTTTTCCAATAATTTGCAAAGAATCTTGTTTAAGGTTTCGGCCAGTCCATTGACTTGAGGATTGTAAATCGATGATGTCTTCCAATCGATATGAAACTTAACGGCCAATGCATATAGTTTTATTCTTGAATGGCGTGTCGTTATCTGACATGATGCGACTGGGAGTGCTGAATCTGTAGATTATGTGGTGCCTGACAAATCGGGCAATGATTTTGCCAGTCACGTTTTGCAGGGGAATAACTTTAGTCCATTGGAAAAAATAGTCCGTAGTAGCCAGAATGAATTTATGGCCTTGGGAGGATGGTGGAAATGGTCCCACAATGTCCATACCTCATTCCGCAAATGGCCAAGTGGGCGCTGTTGGATGGAGCGGGTTAGGAGGCTTCCTAGGTACCGACCCGAATGTTTGGCACTAATGGCATGTATGGGCATATTGATTACAATCCGCGTACGTGGTGGGTTTTGAGTTTAATGCTATTATTCATTTTGGCTCCAGCTTGATGAGCCCCACACAATCCGGAGTGGACTTCGTGCATTAAGGTTTTTACTTCCTTTGGTGAGATACACCGTAGGAGGACCGATCGGTCCTTTTTATGGACCAATCTGAAAAGTCAACCGTCAATTAATTGATAGGATGCCGCTCTACGCAACAATTGTATCCTTTGAGCCTAATCTAGAGGGAGTCAACCATTCTTTATTTTTATGATCGACTCATGCCAATCTCCTTCTGTGGCGTCCTCTTCTGGATTGTTGTTGACCCCATATATAGTGAGGTTGGATTCTTTGTCAAGCACGCTTGGCATGAGCTTTCTGTGTCTGACAGTGATATCCAATTCACCTTCAGGCGGGAGTTTTATGACTAAAGCCCATTTCGCTAAAGCATCCGCTTGGGAGTTATTGCTCCTAGGAATGTGACCTATTTCAAATAGGTAAAATCTGTCTTTTAGTCTTATGACAGTTGCATGGTAGGGGATTAGCTCTTGCCTTCGGACGTCATAATCGTCCAGAACCTGAACTATGACAAGTTGGGAATCCCCATAGACTTTGATGCACTTAATGTCCATATCTAGAGCCAATTGGAGTCCAATAATTAGTGCTTCATACTCTGTCATTGTTGGTCAGTGGCTTCATAAGAGCACATGAATTATGTAGAATGTTGCCCTGAGGTGTAACAAAGACTATCCCGACACTAGATGCAAAATTTGTAATGCCATCGATCTTCTTGACCGTTCGGGAAGCGTTGTGAAAGTACAACTTCCAATATGGTAGGTCGATGGTGAGGACATCATTCCCCTTTAACGGTGGGACATCTTCAGCTTGGTCTTCTGCTCATTTCTGAGGCACCAGTGCCTCCTCATTGGGCAACTCAGTATTGAGCGGTGAATATTCTGGCACGAGATGAGCGGCCAGAAACTCGAAATACCTTGTCCTTTGATTGCTTTCCGTGGAACAAAAGTGATGCCAAATTCCATGAGGATAAGTACTCACTTCTCAAGTCTTCCTGACAAAACGGGTTGACTGAGGAGGAATTTGAGCGGATCACATCTTGAGATGAGCTCCATCGATGGGTCAGGAGGTAGTGCCTTAACTTTTTGACGGCAAATACCAGTGCTAGGCACACCTTTTTTTTGGGAGAATACCGATGCTCAGGACCAACTAGTTTCCTGCTGAGATAGTACAGTGGTTGTTCCTTACCCTCTTCATTAACTTACGCTAAGAGTGCTCCTAGAGAAACATCCATAGCGGCAATGTAGAGAATGAGAGGCTTCCCTTTAACAAGTGCCTCTAGCACGGGAGGAGTGAGCAAATACTCCTTGATTTGTTCGAGGGTCTCCTGGCATTCTTCATTCTATACAAACAGTGCTCATTTCTTCATCAATTTACTGAAAGGCATGCACCTTCCAGAGAGGTTGAAAATGAACCGCCTAATGTAGGCAAGTCTTTTGCAGAGACCTGAGCTCTGTTAAATTTTTAGGCAGAGGCAGTTCTTTTATCACCTTGATTTTATCAGAGTCAATTTTTATCCCCCGATATCTAACCACGAAGTCGAGAAACTTGCCACTTGAGACGCCAAAGGCACATTTCAGTGGATTCATTTTGAGCTAGTATTGCCGAAGTCTCTCGAAGTCCCGACGCAAGTCGGCTAAATGATCTTACATCTTTGTTTTAACGACCAAATCATCGACATAATATTCAGCAAGGTCATGTAACATTTCATCAAAGATTTTGGTCATTGCCCTTTGGTAGGTGGCACCAACATTCTTCAAGCTAAACGACATCCTTTTACAATTGAAGATTTCTTTAGGTGATCGGAAAGCCATGTGGTCTATCTTTGATGGCCATGTGGATTTGGTTATAGCCTGACGACCCGTCTATAAAAGACAAAACTTCATACTCGGTGATCATGTCACCCATTGTTTTGATGGTTGGGACGGGAAAGTCGTCTTTTGGGCGTGCTTTATTCAAGTCTCTGAAGTCAATATTGACCTGGACTTGGCCATTCTTTTTTTACAATGGTACAATGTTAGCGAGCCACATCAGATATATGTATGGCTCTATGAAGTCGACGTTCAACATCTTGTTGACCTCTGCAATTGTTTGTTGCTGCAACTCATGACACATGTGCCTCATAATATGTTTGGCTGGCTTAACTGTGGGGAGGATAGCGAGCTCATGTTCAGCCACCGAGGGGTCCAAATCGGGCATTTCCTTATAGTTCCAAGTGAAACAGTCTTTAAATTCTTCAAGAAGTCGTTGATACGCCTATCTTTCTTCTTCCCTTAAAAGAGTATTTACGAAGGTTGGCCGACGGTCTTTTGTGCTTCCGAGATTGATTTCAATCAACTCGTCCATAGTTGCTTGACCATCGTCCTCGAGCTCTAGCGGAGCTTGTTGGAAGTCGACGAAGTCCCCTTGGTCATCAATGTCAACTTCATAGACCCCAAATTCTTCGAAATTTTCTTGTTCAGGCTTAGACTTAAGGGACTTTCTTCATTCTACTGATGGTCATCCAGTCGAGTTGGGTTCCCTTCAATGAGAGGGTGTTCATCAGTGGTTGCCGATACGACTGGTGTTGGGACTTCTTTGCCTTCCTTTTTAGAGCCATCAATTTTAGGATCCACTCCCATTTGGCTATTAGGAGGAGACAACAACCTATAGCATTAACTGTACAATAGACTTGGAAGTCTTCCTCTTGAGCATACCCAAACACCCTTGTGTCCTTGTTGGAGAAGAGAGGTTGCTCCTGGACCTGCGATGGATACCACAACTGAAGAAAATATGCACTCCGTGCGTGGTCCTGAGTTTGAGGAATGCGTTATTTTTTGCACATTTCCTTAATGTATTTCGACATATCGTCCATTTCTTGGACTAATTCTGGTGTATTGTCAGTTGGGATAATCCAGTCAAAATCATATGTTGGACGGTTTCGTGGGACGAGATCTTTTATGGAACATGATTGGTTTATCTTTCTTATTCTTATTTCTCCATTTTCGTTGTTAGGAGACTATGAAAGTTTTCAATTGCTCCACCTTATGTTCCTCCCTTTGAAACGGGAGCTGGATGTATTTGGGTGGCAATGAGATGCTTTTGTCGATGGCTTGGCTGCTAAGGTTAGCTTCAAAATCAATTCTTTGCCTTTCAAGTCGAGTCAGTTTAACACCAGCTTTAAGACCCCAGCTTGTGCACCTTTGCCAACTCCTTGTTGACAGTGAAGGGTTCTCCATCTTCAAAATTCACTTTTTGCTTTCCTTTATCTTTTATTTTCTTGGGGGTCGCTATGGTAGGTTCCCCAAAATACAATGGGACATCCGCCAAGTTGCACTCATTCAGGAGGAACGGGGCCTGATCTGATAAGATGATATGTTGCTCCCCTCCCTTTGTATACTTTATGCATTGGTGCAAAGTTGAAGGAACAACTTAATTTTCGTCTAACCGGGGCCTTCCTAATAGCACCTTGTAAGATGTGTCATCATTGTTGATGTAGAACGTCACTTTGGTGGTGAAGTCACCCATGACGAGCTGCCCATTGACCCGGCCAAGAGCTTCCTTAGAGTTCTGATTGAACCCCCGAGATCTTGACGGCGTTCACCTTTTGCAGGTAAGACATCAGATATAGAGACTTGAAAGTCTTTATAGGCATAATATTGACGGCCGCCCCAGTATCTATCAGAATTTGGTTCATATCATACCCGTTGATCGTCCCTCTCATGTATAGGGGACGATTATGACACGGGGAAGACAAAAACATATTTTTTTCTGTGAATGTGATGCTTGCCGCAAATGCCCCATATGCCTGGGCTTGCAGTTCTGTCGCATCGACTTCATAAGCTTTAGGATCCTGGAGTATTTTAACCAGGGCCTCCCTTAATTCCTTACTTTAAGAGATAGCCTCCCATACGGTAACAATGGTTAGGAACCACTTCATATGTTGAATAATCATGTGGTCTGCCCGAACACGAGTCTTCTCAAGTGGAGGGATGAGCTCTGTCAGGGTCTTCTGTGACCCATCAAACTTTTCCTTTTTGGAAGGTTGCTCTACCTCGTTCTGGTCATTCACTTCTTCTTGGAACAATAGTGCCAGAGATTTTCTGATGGTGGCGATAGTTCATCAGGTTTGCCCCTCCCGAGGGACTAGTTTGATTTGTGGATTCGTCTTTGCCAGAGGAACCCGCCTGTTCTGCAAATTTATCTTACCTTGATGGATTGATTGGCGCCTCTTCTTCATCAGAAGGATCAAATTCAAAGGGAATACCCCGGACTTCAACTTCCAGGATGGGACCTGACTTTTCCCCCCGAAATAAGATGACTTGGTCGAGAGTCGGATTTGTCCCACAACCACGACCTCATTCTCTGCCACGGCCTTGGTTATTTCTGGACGATGCCGGTAAGTCGTTAGAGCAGCTTTGTGCCTGGGACGATTCACCACAATTTCTTCTTCTTGCGAAGAATCTATATTATCGGTTGGCAAGATTGCCACCATGTTGCATAAAAAGTTTTGCAACATCTCCTCCAATGTTTTCATAGCGACCTCGTCATCCTTGTAAACTAAGGAGAGTTCCTCGGGGATCAAGAGCTTTTCGCCCTCTTTCATCCGTTGGATCATTTCTTGGAGCCAATTTCTTAGTCGAGTCTTGCACCCAAGTCTCTCCCAAGGGATATATTTGTCCAAAGTGACAATCCTGGTGGGATGAGAAGGAGTGTGTTCCTCCAACTTATCTATGAGCTTTTGTACATGTTGTAAAGGACTTAACTCCTTGGGCTGCTCCATAGTAGCTGCCTGTTTAGCTTGCCTCTTCAGCTTCCTTTTCAAAATTTTCTTTCTATTCCTCTCTTGTTTCTTGGCTCGTGCCGCATCTTGTGGAGAAGGAAAGATTAGCTTTGGAGGTGGAGTTGATTTGCCCCCAGAGCTTTGCTATCCGCTCTGAGTTGACGCCTTAGAAGACTTGGGTTCACAGTTTTTCCTGAGAGTGACCTTAACCCAATCAACTTCTTTTGACAATGCGTGGAAGGTGGCATTGATCATGGTCGATTAGTTCGTGCGGCAATTCTTGTTATTCGGCCAAGCTTAGGTTGAAGCCTTGAGGCTTTTGCAGCACATTGGGCTTTTCTTCAGTTTGTGAATTGGTTTGTTTAATGCTAAATCGAAACTTAGAGCTGGTTCTCCCACCTTAGCTTTGCCTTTGCTCAGAGTTTTCTCCTGTGGGTTTACCTAGTTAGTTTTGTTTGAAGCTATCCTCATAGCTTCTCTACATAATCTCATCCTTTTGGCCTTTCGTGGAGTGCTGTTTAGGGTGCGACTCCCTTCCCCTCCGCAGGAAGGTTAGAGGGGCCAAGCGTCTTGTTGAAGTGCTTGATTCGCTCGGATGGGTAGAAGGCTTGGTCGAGGATTCTGGTGTAAATCCTCAACAACTTCTCTGTAATAGCTTTTCGTCGACAAAGGTCCTTCACTATTAACCTTTCCTTGTTGGACAAGGCCTTTGACCCATTCTTGGACTCCCTGACTCTCTTTCATTACATGTGTGGTGGCAGAAGCGCAGTGGCGATGACGCCCCCTGCTTATTTTGAAATGACTTCTTGGCAGATCGTGCACCAAGATTTCTTTCCCGCCTAAAAGGATGTCAAGCAATTTCTTGGTATCTTCTTTTGGGAAAGGAAGAGATTCTAAATCTTGCCATGATTGCCAGTTAAGTCTCCACGATTTCAGCTCGTCTTGACTAAGGTTGGCCTCTTCTACCTCTGGCTCAGGTGACGTGCAAGAGGTTGACACATGTATTACATTGACGGAAAAGCTTGGCCTTCTTCGAACATGAAGTTGTAGGGGAATTATTAAATGATCATCCATGTCTATCACCCCCTGATTGATCAGGTATTCCACGGTGTCTTTAAAGGCGTGACAATCATGGATAACATGGCTTATTGACCAGTGGTACAAACAATAGCCATGTTGATACATAGTGCTTGTCATTTCGTCATTTTCTGGCGTCGGAAGGTCTATCAATCATTCTTGGCAACACATATGGAAGATCTCCAAATTTTTTTGGCAAGGGACAAACTATGATTTCTCTCATTCCTCGTTAGTAGCTGAGTTTGATGATTTTTCGGATATCCATCCTCTAGACCTTGCATCTGGGTACTTGTTGCCCCTCGACATTTTGTGTATGTGTTAGGATAGGTCCCCTTGCAGATGGTCCAAAGGGAAACATTGCCAGCTATTCATCAACATGCTTTAGGAACTATAGTAGCTCATGTTGTTCTTGCTGTAGTCGCCTAATCTCCCTTTCCATCTTTCGGATACTTCTCCGAACCGCTAGACATTCAGGCATCCGGGGAAGAATAGATCCGGAGTAAGCCACAAATTGTTAATTTAATGTTCTGGCCTCCGATGCATCGGGAGCTAAGGAGGTTGTCGCCATATGAATCACATTGGCCGATTGGTTCGGTCGATTCCAGACATGAGGCTGGGGAGAGTTGACCAGATGGCCTAGCATGTTAATCAGGCGGTCTTGGATCAACTTCTCTGCTACATTTTTGAAAATGTAATATTCTTCAATAGTATGACCAAACATTTGGTGATAAACATAGTAGTTAGGGTCGTCTGACCTTTCGGCTTCTGCGGGCTTCCATGGCTCTGGGAAAGCTCTAAGCTTCTCTTTCATGCAAAGCTTGAAGAACTTATTTCTATGTTCCTTTCTGAAGGAGTAGGATGTCTTCATATGCTCTACCAATGGAGTAGCAGGCGCCTTGGCCTTGGGCTTTTTGTCACCACTTTTTGATGATTTTCCTTCTCCCTTATTTCCATTTGCCGAGGAGAAGTTCATCGCATTCACCTCTTTGCCACTGGCTTGGCGATCCTTAGAGGACTTGCCTTTAGCACGGGTGTAACTGGGATGATCAACGAAGTACATTTTGATCTCCGCTACCATAGTGTTTAACTGATGAAAGTCTTTGATGTTTGACCCCAAAAGTTTCTCACTGGCTTCCGCCATTGAGCTCTTGCAGCATATAGTGATATTGCATCTTTAGGAGCTGGAGGGTTGCTACACCTCATGTTGAAGTCCCTCCATCTTTCGATGAAGTCTAGTGCTGTTTCACCCTTCTTCTATTTAAGGGAGCATTTTTTTATCATAGATACTTTGCGCTCGACTGTCTGAAACCGATCGAGAAACTTCTACATATTTGCCCAGTCGGCCACCAAATTGGGCTTCAGTCTGGAGTATCACTGAAAAGTGGTACCTATTAGGGATGTGGCGAAATAACGGAGGAGATATGACTTCTCTAGTGCCAGCTCATCCATAGCCATTATATAGTAGGCCAAATGCTCTTAAGCCTTGCCCGTTGAACCTTTGTAGTTTTGGGGTTTTGGGGCAATCTAGCGGAAGCTTCTTGAATTGGTGTAGAGGATATGGCACGTTATATAAATCAATGGCGGCCGCACCCTCGCCTTGTTGGGCGAACGTTGCTTTCACGATCCTTTTGATCATCTGCCTTTGGGCCATTAAGCTTTATGCTACTGTCGTGGCCGATGATCGAACATTTGTTTCATTATGCGGAGCTTCAAACTCCGCTACTACTGGAGCTTTTGCTGCAATAGCTGAAATATTGACAGTAGTCAGAGCGACTTGGGGTGGGCCGCTTGACCACTATGGGTGCCGCCGGAGGCTGTGGGTGAACCTCCCTATCTCGCAAGAGCCTCTGTAGGATATTCCTCAATTCTTGGTTTTCACGCAGAAGATCTTCCAGCGTGGTAGCTTGGATGTTGTCTCTCAGCTCATCATCATGTCCTGGATCATCATCACCCTGGACACTATGGACTTCATCTTGATGTTTTGCTCAGTTGTCCCTATCCAGGTTGAGACGTCTCGATAGCGACAGCTGTTCTATTCATTTGAGTTAAAGCTTAGGAAACATGCCTAGATTTTCTCAGGGCCTGAAGTGGTTCATTTAGATCCTCTAAAATTTCTTCTGGTAGTTTATCGGCAGAGGAAGTGTGGTAGGTGAACACTCTGGTAGTGTCATTCGTCACCTGGACCATCCTCTTTTTTCTGGGTGGTTGCCTTCCGGGTTGAGGTGCGGCCCCTAGTCTGTCATAAACAGACAGTCAGGATGTAGGATTTTGAGTAGAGTATGCCTCCATTTGGATTGATTCAGCGAACGGAGAAGTGGGTCGGGTCTGCTTGTAGAACTCTCTATGCTTCTGTCCGCGCGGGTGTGTAACTCTGGTCTCTAGAGGTGTCGAGACCTCAACTTGGTGCCGACTTGTCGAACCTTGAGCTTGTTGTAGGTCCGACATGCGGATAGGCCTTTCTAAACTAGCCTGCCTGATGGCCTGAGCCTCCTCCTTGATGACCCATATTTTCTTCACATGGAGCTGACTCTCCTCTGTTGGGTTATCCCCTGACTTGGATTTGGGAACTTTGGTATTGCTACGACGTAATTGCCCCCAGTTTGCTACCGAGATGCCAGACTTTAACTTCGCCTTCTCCTCTCGTGTTCTTCGAAGAACGATGAATCGGTTTGAAGTTGAAATGGTTGGGACGTGCTTGTCCAAGGGCATGATTGGCTTGCCTCCATCGAGCCTGACACGAAGATTTCGACAATCGCAGTCTTGTCGGAGTGAGATATGGCCGTTGTAGGTTTCTTGCCCTTGCGGCTGTGGCGTTGCCCTTATTGAGCAAGAGCAGCGTCGATGTTGACATGATTGACCGAGAAACCTGGTCAATAGTTGAGATCGAAGGCTTGGTGCCCTTGGCGGGTGTAGGTGTGACCGGCTTGCCCTCAATCACCGGAACGACGCCCAAGAAGTAGGGCCAGCTGACGACAGTTGGAAAGTCGTCGAACACTAAGGAAGTTGCCAGGTATTTGAACTTGGCGTGATTGGCAATGACCTGAGATCCATAAGTAACCGCCGCCATTGTTCTGTTGCTTCTTGTTGTTGTTGTTGTCAATCGCTTAGCGCAACTCAAAGCGCCCTCTGCTTCCCGTCCTATAAAAGGAAAAGGGGCATCAAAGCCTTAGTACGAGTTTAGATCTTCTTTGACAGAAAGAAGAAAGGTGGGAAAGGTCCCACCGGGCGTGCTAGTCTGTTGGAACACAGAAAACTTTTTGGAAAGAAATCATGCGCATTTGTTGAACAAGAATGCATATTTGTTAACTATTTAAAGATCGTGTGCATTATTAATTCCGTGAAATTGGATTTACCATACGATTAGGGTTCGGGTGTTGGACCTTTCCCTACTAACCTCGATCAATGTTAATTTACATCAGTATAAAGTCTGAATACCTTTGTTAGACTGTCAATGAAGAACTATTATCCTCCATGATATCGGTTATGATACTGAGGGTAAATTCACAACAACAATGATAAAAACCTTTAAAAGGTAAGGGTACTTGTACCTTAGCGAGGGTGAACATGTAATTTGGTTTAGGACACGATAGACTTATAAGTTTGAGAATAGGGAAATTTAAGCAAGGATTGGGCGGTGACTAGAAGATTCTGTCACAGTTTGACACTATCTAGGGACTTAGATATAATTTCGCAGGGACAAGGGTACATTTGTAATTCAATATCTCTCCAGGTTTATTCGTAAATTTGAGTTTTGAAGGACATGAGTGCAATTAACTCGTGTCGAAGAATGGCCTTCACACATTTGGCTGGAAGCCAAATTGCAATCCTTAAAAAGAATGAAGGGTATTTGCGTAAATATAAAACTTTTATGCAAATATAGGGTTTTGTCGACGAATTGTACTTTTTATAGGACTTTTTTTAAAAAATGTGGGATATATCTACAATTTATGAACCTTGCACGGTGTTTCAGTAATTATAGGACATTGCAGGATATTGCAGAGTTTTTCTTGTAATTTTGGGGGTATTTTTTTGTAATTTTTGATTAATTCAGAAAATTAAATTATTTTACCTCCAAATTACATCGCAAGGCCCATAGGGGCATAAGTGTCAACCCAAGGGTATTTATAAAACATACTCTTATGTGGACGTCCACAAAAACACACAGAACAAAAGCTCCAAGTGCTCCTTTGCTGCTACTCCGGATGTTCTCTTTGACTTCCTCTTTTTTTTTTTCACGTGGGGACCACGAGATTTTTATAGAGGTTAAGGGGTCATCCGGGGGATCGGATAGGTCCCTTTGAGGGCCTATCCGGTCCGCATAGGTTCCCTTGGGATCCTATCCGAGGCCGATGGGCCCGCGGATCCCTTCCCCCTGGCCCAGATAGGTCCTCGGAGGGACCTATCTGGGCCGAGTAGCTCCCCCATGGGACCTATCTAATAGGCCAGGAGTGGGGAGAGATAGGGCGGGCTCTATAAAAGGCCCCAATTTTTTTATTTATTTCCTTTGGCTTTTGTGCTTTGACACGTGGATGGGAGAAAGCGACTTGTGCTTTGTGCTTGTTTTTCTTTCTCCGTCCGTGTTGTTCGTCAAGGGAGGAAGTTTCCATCCTATTGGACCGTCTTACCGACACATGTCGGACACCCTGCAAGTGGGACTAAGATTCTCGTCTAATTGTTTTCTTGCTGCATGGGATTTTCCTGTAATACCAGGCATCCGGCGGGAGTTCCCGAGGTTTGGAATTATAACAACGCTATGTTTTGTGCCATTTATCGATCGTCATCGGACTGAATTAATTTCAAATATCTCGATTAATTTGAGAAAATGACGGGACATCCGACGGGGCTCCCGGAGTTCGTAAATGGCCTGATGGAGCGACGGTGATAGCTTTATCCTATTCGCCTACCATTACTTGATTGACTCAAGAAAAATAATGGGCTCAACATTGTGTTAGGAGTTCAGACAACTTTTTCCATTTGCAGATTTGTTTTTTCCTCCCGTATTTATCGCACTAAAAGGTCTTCTAGTTGGGGACTTGGGCTCGTATGTTTGTCTTCTAGTTGGGGACTTGGGGTCGTATGTTTTTCCTCACCAATACTGTTCATCCACTTTTACCCTCTAAAAAAGTAAGTGAATTTTGGTTAGCTTCCCCCCACCCAAAAAAATAAAAGAAATCAGATAATTAGGTTGTTCAAAAGGTGCCATATACTGCATAATTAACCTCACATTATTCATTGGTCAAGAAAGCAGCATCTTGTGTTCGTTAATTTTAATTGAAGTTCACCTGCCAAAAAGGAAAAAGGAAAAACTTGGGTGGGCAAATATCAAATTGGTCCATGCAACCATTTGCATCCCTGTTGGTCACGAATATTCTTTTGAAAGAGAATTATAAAGATTGCACATAGAGGGGGCTGTATAAATAGTTTGTACAAGGTTTATTTCGTGAGTGCGCATCGTATCAGACGATTTGAGTTTGAGTGTTGGACCTTTCCCCATTGACCGCAGTCAATATTGATTTACATCAGCCTAACGTCTGAACACCTTTATTTAACTGTCAAAGAAATCTTAATGTCCCCTGTAAGGGTCTTTGATACCGAGGGAAGGCTTCCTTGCACGGCTCAAAGCTAGTTCCCACTCACCACCGAAGTATTAATAAAATTAGGGTTTCATGAAAGGGCGTTAGGTTGGGCGAGAAATCTTGTAATTTGAGGATATGACTGCAATTTTGCGGAAGTCATAGGCACTTTTGAAGTGTCGGGGGGTTCTTTGAACTCTTAAGGATATTTTGATAATTTCGAGTTTTCAGGGATATTTTGATAATTTTACCAGGTCAGGGACATTTTTAGAATTTTGGGTTGGAGGGAGACTGTTATGTAATCTCTGACTTCCAAGGGCACTGAGGTAATTTCTAGAAGGTTCTGAGACTATTAGGCCATTTCTAGGTCACATGAGTATTTTGATAATTTTACCGGACTCGAGGCGGACCTATGTTTGAGATGACACTTAGGTGCGAGACTGAGCTAGCAAGGTTTCTAAGCAAAGGAGCAACAACGGACATCATAGAAGACGTTTGTGCATTGATTCGCAAAAGAGGGGCATATGCACAATTTTTCGAAAGTCGAGACTCATTTGCAATTTTCCTTGACTAACATATAAAGGAACAACTGAGTGCATTTATAATCCATATGAGTACAAGGGTCGTCGACGAGTTGTCGACTATACAAGTGAAAGGGGTCTTTGTATTGACGCGAGACGTAGGGACATAGGCCCAATTACAATAGGTTGCAGGGTAAAACTGCAAGTAACAGGACTTGAATTTTCTTGTAGTCCCAAGAGGGGCATTTCTGTAATTCCTGATTATCTAGGAGAATTACATAATTTGGCCATCCAGGACACATGAAAAATTACAAATACAGCCTCCAGGGGCATAATTACAAATAAAGCCTCTAGGGGCGTAAATACAAGACTCGGGGTATCACATGCCCTTAATGGGACAAAACAACGAACAAGATGCTTCTCGCCGTAGCTCGGTCTCCTTCGTATGTTTGTGTGTGTATATGTGTGTACCTCCGTGTGTTTCCTTCTCCTTGGACCCCTGGGGGGGTATTTATAGAAGGTGAGAAGCCACCGGGGTTGATTTACCCTGTACGGGGTGGACGCGATTCTAAATGACCCATGGAGGTCTTCTTTTTTTGTTCCGAGAGAGAGAGAGGGCAGCGGGGTTTAACCGCATCGGGGTCAAGTGACCCCCGGTGGGTACAACCGCCCTGGGGTCAATTGACCCTGGGTAGACCTATCCGGGGTCAGTTGACCACATGCAGGTCTGTCCGGGGTCAGTTGACCTCGAGCTGGTCTGCCACAACTGCCCCGGGGTCAATTGGCTTTGGGTAGGTTTGTCTGGGGTCAATCGACCCCAGGCAGGTCTGTCCGGGGTCAGTTGACCCTGGGCGAGTCTGCCCAGGGTCAGTCGACCGAGAAGGTTCCCACTGGGGTCATTTGAGGCTGATGTGTGCCCCCCCAACCCCCCTCTGACCTGTTTAGTGGGTCATTCTCTGCTTTGAGGCCTGCATATTAAATGAAAGGGGAGGTGACAATTGCCTTATAGTCACCATTGGCCAAGGAGGTGACCGGAACCCCCAGGTGGGAGAAAAAGGGGGTGACTACACTACACCCCACCCCAGATAAGTCTCCTCTGGCAGGGGTTGGTTTCACCCCGGACAGGTTATCAGTGTAAGGAAAAAATTTACTTCCAACAAATGCCCCTCACGGAACATTCGTTGAAGCCGAAGGCGGAGGCGGACGGTCCATGTCCTATGTAGTTTTTTTTTATTTCTTTTGAGTCTTCGTGACATGGGGAGATTGTTGTAGGACTGCACCTCACTGTTTCGTTGCTGTTCCTATATATTTCTTCTAATCTTCGGCTCCATCGTTTTGCTCCCGCAGCACTTGCAGTTATGACTCGCCACGGTGGAGACAAAGATTCTTCCAGGAAGTTGAGAGTTGGTGCAGGCTTGTCTTAGTGAGACTCACCAGTCTAGAAGTGATGTAGGCTAACCTCGGTGAGGCACTTTATCTTGAAGCTGATGTCGACCAACCCTTTGGGGTATACTGGTCAAAGTTGATGTAGACCGTCCCCTGGGACGTGTTGGTCTGAAATTGGATGCTGGCCAATCCTTGGGGGTGCATTAGCCAAAGTTGATGTAGATCGGCCCTTAGGGCATATTCGTCTAGAGTTGATGTTGACCTGTCTCAGCGAAATGTATCGGCCTGAAGTTGTTGTAGACCTACTCGGCGAGGCTTATTGGCCTGAAGTTGTTGTAGACTTGCCTCGGCGAGGCTTGTTGGCCTAGAGTTGATGTGGACCTATCTCGACGAGGCTTGTGGGCCCGGAGTTGATGTAGGCCTGTCTCGGTGAGGCTTGTTGGCCTAGAGTTGATGTGGACCTACTTTGACGAGGCTTGTTGGCTTGGAGTTGATGTAGGCCTGTCTCGGCGAGGCTTGTTGACCTAGAGTTGATATAGACCTACCTCGGAGAGGCACATCCGTCTGAGTTGTTGTTGATTGATTGTTGAATTGTGATAGCCGAAAACTGACATTGGTCGACCCTTGGGGGTGCGTTGGCTAAAAGTCATTGTGTCGGCTAATTGCTGAGGTGTATAGCAGAATATGGTGATGTGCCAGCTGACCATTGGGGTGTCGCCGAAGATGTGTCGACTAACTGCTGAGGTATGTAGCCGAAGGTTGAAGTTGGCTAACCATTGACTTGTGATAGCCCGAGTTAATGTAGACCAGCACTAGTCGGCCGTGCACGGGCTGAGGCATATGTCATCCAACGCAGACTTGAGCGCAGTACCACCCTAGGTAAGGGCGTTGTAACTTGTACATCAAAATTCTGTACATTTGATTTTGTTTGGAAAGGGCACTCGTTAGGTTCTGTCTCCTTTCTTTGTTTCGGCTTCAGTCGTGAGGCTTCACAGTTGTCTCAGAGTTTCCCGGCTCTTAAGATAGAGTGGGTCGATGGTCCTCAGCTTGGTATAGCGTTGGCAGATACTGACATGGGTGCTTGGCTTATTCAGAACCTCCAATTGCTGTTACAGGTTGATCCCCTTCCGACCGTTGAGGCCATGAGGGGCCACTTGGAGTGTTGTATTAGAGGTTACCATGCATTTGGCCTTCCCAGGGACGCCTGGATGGCGGAGCTCACAGCTCTATGGACGAGTTCGCCCACCTTCACGTTGTTCAGGAGCAGAGGCAGAGGACCCATATGATGATCCAGTAGGAGGAGGAGCAACTTTGCAGTCTGCGAGCGACCCATGCCGAGGTATGCGTCCAGATAGAAGCTGCCCAAGAGCGTAGCCGGGGAGCCTCCTTCCGAGTAGAGGAGCTACAGAGGGAGTTACAGGAGGCTGAGGGGGAGTGCAGCAGTGCGCAGGCCGAGGTAGAGACTCTCGATCGCAGACTTGAGGGGCTCCAGGAGGAGGTTCTTCAGAGCGAGACTTGCCTTACTGACCTGAGGAGGAGCGAGTTCGGACCTTGATAGGCCTTGTTGCCCTTCTGTACATGGGGCTTTTATATTTTGCCCATTTTTTTCTTCGTTACCCCGAGGGCTTATCTCGGGCTCCTTCTTTGATGAGATTGATGAGTAAAAGGCAGAGCTCAGTAACTTTTGCTTCCATCCTCTTGCATGTATGTTTTTTTTATTTTTTTATTTTTATTTTTTTACCACTTTATCAGTCCTACCGCCCTTTCGGGTTTTTGCTAGGACTGGACTCCTTTAACTTTTTCCAGTGCGCCCTTGCGGGTTTTCACACTGAGGGATGTCCACTTTTGCTTAAGGCATCCTTACGAGTTTTGCTTAAGGCATCCTTGCGAGTTTTCATCTTAGTCGGGTTAAAGCCTTTTTGCCCTTGATTGCCCTTCTAACATAAACAATCAAGTTCGCTGGGGCACAAATATTTTTAGCTCCATTTTTTTTTGAATACCTATGATGCGGAAAGGCAGAAGGGGTTGGCATCCCGAAAGGGGACATGTAGGCCGAACCCAGTGGGACAAACGAGTGGATTTGACAGTCATAGTGGGACGTGGTTAGTCAAACCCGAGAGCCGAAAGGCAGGGTGGGTTGGCGGCCCAAAAGGGGATGCATAGGCCAAACCTGAAAGATGAAAGGGTGGCTTTGACAGCCCTAGTGAGATGTGCGAGTCAAACTTGAAAGCCGATAGGCAGAATGGGTTGACAACCCGAAAGGGGACGCTTGTGCCGAACCCGAAAGATGAAAGGATGGATTTGATAGCTCGGGTGGGACATTTAGATCAAATCCGAAAGCCGATAGGCAAATAGGGTTGGTAGCCCGAAAGGGGGGCACATAGGCCGACCCGGAAGATGAAAGGATAGATTTGACAGCCCTAGTGGGACGTGTGAGTCAAACCCGAAAGCCAAGAGGCGGATAAGGTTGGCAGCTCGAAAGGGGACACATAGGCCGAACTCGAAAGA